>CM062818.1:389435787-390635787 GCA_031772625.1 Pinus tabuliformis
GTATCTGGATATTGATAAACCAACAGGTGCTTCTCCTGTCTTAGGTGTTTGATGTTCCCCCTCATTTTCCCCTTGTCCCTCGGTCCTCAGTTCCGGCTACTAGCTTCCCCATCCTTTCCTAGATTGGATTCTTGATCTTGGAGTGTGGGTGTTATCTTAGAATGATATGGCCCCGAGATAAAGGAATCAGAGGTTTTCTACCCTTATTATGGGAGTAACAACTTTTTGTGGCCCTGTTTTCCTTACATCCCTTTGAGAGCTTGACTTTTCTTTTTCTGCTTTAGAGATTAGTTCCTGGATAAATGTTTTCCTTCCCAAATCTACACTCTTCCTTTCCTTTTTACGACCTATTTTTCCTATGACTAATTAGAGTGGGGGTAGTTTTGGTATCTCTGTAGTTCCTACAGTTGCACACATGGACCCTATGTGTATTAATTCACACCCTAAGTGTCTCAGTCTTCGACAATGGTGAGCCCACCTAGGTATGTTAGAGCGATGTGTAGGTTCTTACCTCTCGTCTTACCGCCTAGCGACTAAAGAGTTGAAGACATGCTAAACAAAACACCAAAATTCCATGCCCTAAGTGCCCTAGTGGTCACAACAGTGAGCCCGCCCAAGTATGTTAAAGCGATGCGCAGGTTCTTACCTCTCGTCTTACCACCCAATGATTGTGGACTAGGAACACTCTATCATCAAACAAACAACTTGGCTGACTATATCATCAATTGCCATCCCCAACAATGACGCTAAAATGTAGTGTTGTTTTAATCAATCCTAATTGAACAAGACTACAACATTTAATTTTCAACCTAGGTAGGTCTCGTTTTTTTAATGGAGTTCACACTGCTTATGCCGATACACTACAACCAAGAATGAAAAAGTGGAAAGAACAATAAAAGATTTTGGTGAATCAAATTAATTAAATCAAATCATTCATGTAGAAATAAAAACGCTCCACATAATTGAAATTAAACTTTGCAACTACCAAAGTAAGGGCGCGTCACAAAGTGACTAATATCTACTCCGACTGGTTACTACCATTATGTTTGATTAGCTCAGTGTGTTAGGTCCCTATGCTACTAGTGTAACCCCTTATTGTTATTAGTACAACCCCCTTATTATATTGTTGTGCCCATGTAGTCCCCATATTGTTATTATTGTGCCCTTACATTATTATTGTTATGTCGGCTCTGATTATATTATGACCCCTTAGACTCCTATACATATAAAGGAGGTCTTGTCATTTTTATCATCAAAGAATTGTTAATTTGTGTAATGTAAAGGAGGATTCCCCCTCAAAGAAGCTGAATTCTAAGGTGTTTATCTTCTTTTCTATCTTTTTGTGAGCTGGTTTCATAACATTTGGTATCAGAGCTTTGGATTCTAGGGTTTCGTTGCTCCAAACAGGTCATCGTGGAATTTTCGCTGTAACCTTTTTTCTACAATTTTTCAGAAGCTAAAAAAACACATTTGAGACAAAATATCTCTGAACCTTTGGTCCAAATTTCAAATCTTTTCTTTCTATGTTTTCGGAGATATGATCTGAGGAAGTTAGGGTTTTTACAAGCTCCATAATTTCATCTAAAACAGGTCATTGTGGAATTTTCACTATAGCCTTTTCACTACGAAGTTTTAGAAGCTAAAAAAAAAACCCATTTGAGAAGAAATCAGTCTGAATCTCAGGTCCAAATGTCAAAACTTGTCTCACTATATATTCAGATATATGATTTGAGGAATTCAGGGTGTTACACTAAAAAATGTCACCATGACTATTTACAGTTTGTATGGCTCCATCACCTGTCATACTATCCTCCTTGGAAAGTCTCATGCCTCTGCATTCCATGTCAAACTCAAAGAAAGAGAGAAGAGTCATTTAAAGTCAAGTTATCTCTGGTACGCAGTTTCTCTCAGCCTTACCTGTGGGTACGCAATCCAAGTTCACAATACCTACGTACTTGTACGCTCTGTCTGTAAAGAAATGGGTGTGTACTCTTGTAAAGGTCAATAAGCGCAAGTTTCACTCCAAAAAAGTTACTTGTGGTTATTTCTAGAGCATTCTAGAAGCTTGTTTGACGTGTATGGAGCGCCTCCAGATGGTTCATGTATCCCTATGGAAGAGGAACTTATCCCATCAAGAGGGGAGCTAACCCACCCAAAGAGGGGCTTATCCCATTGATGGTGGACCTGATTAACTTCCTCTACAGCACTATAAATACATGCATTGGGCCAGAGGGAGGAGAGGTTGAAAGCTGAACATTCCTAAGGGTAGATGCTGCTGGAATTAGGACTTCCTTGTATAAGCTTGTGAGGAGAGATTACCATCTTTACTTGTTGTATTTGGAAGTGGGTGAGCTGATCAGAGTAAAGGAGGACTCTTGTGGACCCTGGGAGGAACTTGCACAACACCAAGGCTCAGGTTGTAATGGTTTTCTTTGTTACCTTTTAATACAAATAAGTCCATTCTTCTCAACAATTTGTTATTTATGAGTTGTTTCATATACTCCTTGGTCTATATGTTAAATGTGTTTTTTATTTTATGTGATATTCAGGTGCTATTTAGTCGTTTGATTGTTAGTGAATGCAGGTTTCGAAGAGAAGGAGGAGCTCATCCGGATCAACGAAGCTGGACTACTACAATAGCGTTGGGTTACAGGTAAGATCTAAAGCACTTGATTTCTCATAGTATAAATGCATATTTAGAGAAGGATTGCTCCTATTTGTCTTGTTTGTCACTAGAAAGTCTTAGGCTTCTAGGGAGGTCGGTTGTGTCCGCACCGTCGACTCTTTCCGTGTGACAAAATGGCGACTCCACTGGGACTCCATGAATGTGTTTGAGTTCTTTTGATTTGATATTTTGGTCTGAGAAAAAGTGCTTGTTTTCTGATTTTTGGCTGTCTGACTGTGTGTTTGGGTGGGTTAGCTTAGGGTTAAATTAGATTTTCAGTTTTCTTAGCTTTGCCAGCAGTACGCAGGCTTTGAGTTTAGCACAATGCATACTTTAACGCACTGCGACTGTGTGCACAGAGCGTACCCGCACCTGTGTAAACAGGTCACCTGCGTACCCTGTCAAATTTGAGAAAATTGCAATTTTTGCTTTTTGCTCTTTAGATTTTGCTTTTAATTTGTTTTTTCCACCCAGATCCACTGGTTACCTACCAGAGATCTTCATCTGAACTTATTTCGTCAGCGTCAAGTGTTTTAGTGGAATTCATAGAGATTTTGCCTTAGGGTTTGATTTTTAACTGGTCCTGTAGTGACTTTGGCGTTAGAGGTTGTCAAACTTTGGATCTCCCTGGTTTTGTTCAACCCTCTTAGGAGTCGGGCCATCAAAGAATTCACCCTTGTGAGAGACCTACCTTTGTGTCTTCTCTTTGCGAATCTCGAAAAGTTTGTTGATTGAACTGTGAGTTTCATTTTACAAAAAGAACAAAAGATTTTGATTTTTGTTTTTGACTAGTTTTTGGTTCTGCATTAACTAGTCCTTAGTTGCATCTTGACTAAGTAAAACATCCAGGAATCATATTTAGTAGGCTTTTACCTCATTAGGTTTGCTTGTTATGAATTTTCGTTTGATTTGCTTTTAAGTAGCTTTGATTTAATTGTCATAGATTTGTAAAAGTTTTTTTTTTTTTTTTAGATGCTTTGTTAAGTAGGAAAAAATCCAAAATCTCCTTTGAAAGAAAAGTTTTCTTAGTGGCATTTGAGTCTTTGAATGAAAAGGGCATTTTCGCAAAATAATTAGTGGTCATGAGTTGCATGTTTTGGAAAAGATAAAGAATTTGTTTCTTTGATTGTCTCTTAAGAAAGTTGCTTTTATCAATTTTGCATTTTTCCAACTCTCTTAGCTAGGGAATTCATTGAAAAAGAAAAGTAGCATAAATCATCCTAAGTGCATCTTTGTAGTGGTTTGAGTCGAGTCTACACACCATCAGTTTCATCTCCGCTACCTTTTGTCTTAAAGAAAAGCCATAAAAATTAACGCTTAAAGTAAAATCAACTTAGTAACTTTTTATTTACTAGGGCTCTGAAACACCAATATAGATCAAGCTAGTGTCTTGGAGTAGGAGAGTAATTAACTCTCCAAGACAGCAAAACCAAACAAGTAGCTTATCTTGTGGTAGGATAAATCCAACTGTTGCATTTATACTCTGGGAAAGCTCCTCTTAAAGGAGAAGCACGAGCTCGTGTCCGAACCAGTGAGGGGATCAATCCTCCCTCATTGGGAACGACGCCAGACACGCACGTATTACAAACGGTAAACCTCGGATTAACCATTGTCGAGGAGCCAGGGGTCACTTTTCGGTAAACCTTGGATTATTGTCAAGGAGCCGGCAAGGGGATTGAGCTTGATACTCTGCCCTTGCGTGCTATCGGAGTGTAGACTGTTGCCCTAGGTGTATTTGTTGTTGTTGGTAACCTTAGTGACCATTATCTTTAGGATTCTACCCGAGGTGACGGTGGAGGGAAGATCCCACTGTACCTGGAGCAGACGTCGGCTAGACTCACTTGGATTTTCTGGGGGGTCACTTCACTCGAGACGGTTAAAGTGGAGGAACTTGTGCCGGTCTATTCATTAAGTAGGTTGTCGGGGTAACTGTTCTACCCACCACTTCTTTACTGAATTCGGCGATGTTGGGCTTCATCACCAACTAGTGTTTTCGGTCCGGAAGGCTACTATTTGTGCATGGTTTGACGCCCTAGATTCTTTAGGCGTGAGATTCAAATTTGTTTGGTTCTTTAGAGACTTTAGGTGGTTTGTTTTGAGATTTTACTTTGTTTGCGTGTGCAGTAGTTAAAAGATTTTAACTGTGGCAGAATTACCGAGACAGTCCCGTAGACTTCGGGGCCAATCTCCTGAGGTTGTTTCCGTGGCCGAATTGTTGAGGAGATCCCGTAGACTTCGGGGTGAACCTCCGCGAGACGAACCGAGTCATTACGAAGGTTTGAAAGTCCTTGTAACTCCTCCTAGTGGCAATAAAGTAGGTTCACCTGAAGAAGGAGAATCTTCATTGGTAGTCCATCTAGATTACCAAAGTCTAGAAACAAGTTATAATCCTGAAGCTGTTGCAGTTTCTGAGCTTGCTGGTAGTTTTTCATCTACTAGTGATATAGGCGAAGAACCTGAAATATATGAACCTGTTACTCCAACTTCTAGTGTTCCTGATTCACCTAGAGTAGAAAGATTCATAACCGAAAATCTTCCTTCTGATTTGATAGCTATTGAAGAACTTACTCCAGAAGAAGAAGTAGGCCCTATTCTTGAAGATCAACCTACTCTTGATCTAAGAGAGCGTGAATCTATCTTTTACAGTCCACCTAGAAGTACTACTTGGTACCTTTCGTTAACTAATTATTTAGACAACTCAGGGATAGGTTTTTCTCCACCTTGTACTCCTTATCCACCCGGAGGTATTTATACTCCTGTAAATATGTCTAGTCAGTCATCCTTGTTTACTCAACCCCCTGAATCTTTCTTGTATGGTGGTCCTTCTGTTCCTACTGGGTATCAATCACTTTCTGGTACCTTTGCAGGAGCATCTCCTCAACCCATTGGACATGGGTCATTAGCTGGAAACAATGGTAATAAACTGTTGGGTGTAGGAGACATTTATATGATGTCAGGTTCAATTCCCGGTTCTCAACCTCAAAGTGGTCAATTATCGCCTGGGGGGCAGCCTCAATTAACGCCTGGGGGGCAACCTCAAGGTACACAAGTTGCGGCTGGGGGGCAACCTCAAGGACAGTATGTACCTATGGTGCAATACATTCCTCAAGGTCAACCCCAACCTCAATATGTACCCCAACGTCAACCTCAGTATCAATTTATGCATCAAGGTCAACCCTCATATCAGTACTTACCTCAAGGGTATCTACCCCAAGGTCAGTACTTGAGTCAAGGTTATCAACCACTTCAAGGTCAATCTTACATTCAAGGTACGGGAAATGTACCTATCAATTATCAATCCTACCCTCAACCTGGTTACGGATCTCAGTATCCTCGACCTGTTACGGGTCAATACCCCGGAATGATAGTGTGGGATCCATCACAAGGTCAACAGGTGTTGCAGCCAAGTATACAGTTGTTACCTAAAACTGGACAACCTGTAGTTTCTGGTTCACCCCAGCAACCGCAACCTGTCCAGTCAAATGTTCAAACTTCTGTAACTTCGGTAGTTACTCAGCCGCCAATTGCACCTAGTACTCCATCTCAAATGACTGCTGCAACTGCCGCAACATCTACCGCACTTACTTCTGGAGTATCGACAGCTCCGGTTTCTACTGTCTCTGCGACCACTCCTCAGACATCTTTACCGTTGTCTGGATCTACGATTCAAACCACGGTCCAGATGCCTGTAGGGCAGCCTGGTTTAAGTACTGTTGTAACAAGTCAACCACAATTCACTTATCAACAGTACCAGGGACAGTACCAATACGGGCCTGTTGTCCAACAACCGGTTTGCCAGTATCAACCGTATCCTGGGTACACTTATCAACAACCTCAGCAACCCCAGTACGGTCCGGTTAATCCTGGTTTTCCAAGAGGATACAATATCCCGAATGCGATCCCTGTTCCAAATTATCCTGGATATCCTCCTCCTGGGACTGGTCTTGTGACCCAGAGTTTTAGGGATCCTAACCAGCAATTGCCGTTTATCGCAACTTTGGATTTACCCGACTTGACGCGCCTAACGAACGATCCAATAAATTATCTTCCGTTCTGGCCGCCAATGCCAAATAAGTTGCCCAGTGACATACCCAAGTTCGAAGGTAAGTCTAGAGAGGATCCATCAAATCACGTGATGACTTACCACCTCTGGTGTGCTTCAAATTCTATCTCGGATGATTCGATCCGTTAACGTCTTTTTCAGCGTACGCTCATTGGTCTCGCGGCCAAGTGGTACATTGAGTTACCACGGGCCTCTTTTTATAACTTTAGTCAGTTAGCTACCTCGTTCTTAACACATTTTTAGTTGCCGGTCAGATATGATAATGGCACCGAGTTATTAACTTCATTAAAACAATCGACGTCCACTTATATTTCCGACCATATTCATGAATGGCGACGTCGAAGGCGTTTAGTGAAAGTTTTTATCCTAGACCAAATCTTTGCTGAATGGTTTGTTAAATCATTATTACCGAAGATTACTGAAGACGTAGCTAAGGCCGGAGTAGTTACTGAAGAGCAATTCATTGCTCAAGCGCAGTACCTTGACTTAGTTTATACTCAGTCGGGTACGTTACACAAAAAGATCCCAGATCTTCCAAAGTCGAATCAAATCGCCGCTGCTCCTTCAGGATCTCATGCTGCTGATGGCATGATTGGTACGGTGAATACTAAAAGTAAGAATAAGTCTTCAAATAATTCTTCGCCCATTATCACCTTACCCGATTCCTCGACAGGAGAATCTTCTCCAAAATTTCCACCGATATTCACGTTGTAGAGTCATCTACGGCCAAATAAAAAAACGGTGGGAAAAAGAAAGGTAAGAAGAAGGATAAAGCAGACAAGGCTCCTAAGGAGAAAAAAGAAAAGTCGGAAACCAATGACGAAAAGCGCAAACCTCGATATCCTTGTCTTATTTGTGAAGAGGATCATTTTACAAGAGATTGCCCTCATCGGGCCGAGGTTGTGAAAATCGTCAAGGGTTCCCCAACTCCTGCTGTTTTGAAAGATCCATTTCCAAAGAAGGAGAGTAAGATGATAGGTTCTTCCTCGAGTGCCAGTGAAGAACCCATATTGATGATGTCTCATGTACGGATTGCGACTCGATCACATGATTATGGTAGTAAAAGTCCTGTTGATGGATCGAAAGAAGCAGAATCTTCTCAGTCAAATCCATCAACCTCAGCTCCCGGTTCTGATCCACTACAGATCGAGAAACCTAACCCTGACTTAGTAATAAAACCGCCCACTAAGGGTGTACTTCGAAGGTCTGCTTTCAATCCACATGCGAGAGCGGCCCAGAATTACAACATTGTTGAGGATTTAGCTGTTTCACCCTCAGCGATGTCGGCTTTAGAAGTGCTGCAATCATGCCCGGCACAATGAAAATTACTTGTGTCGGCTATAGGAGTTGTTGACGTTCAGGACCCGAACCTGATAATCTTTGATCTAGAACATAGTACACCGTGTCTCCCTCATCAGATGGCTTTCCAGATTCCAGTGATAGTCAAAAACAATCCTATTCATCGGACTGTAATTGATGAAGGAGCTTCCACGTGTATTATGTCGATTCAGTGTTGGATATCCCTTGGTTCTCCCTCACTGAACCAATCCCCGACAATCCTTAAGGCCTTCGATGTCCGTGGGTTCCATCCGTTTGGCATTCTACAGGATTTGCCTATAGGGGTTGAAGGAAAAACCGTTAGTCTAGATGTGGAGGTGGTTGATGCCCCTCTAGACTACAACCTTCTTTTGGGTCGAAGTTGGTCATACGCTATGACAGCGGTCGTCTCATCGGTCTTCAGAGTTATAAAGTTTCCACATAATGGCAAGATCGTGACAATAGACCAGCTGGCTTTCTTTTCATCCGACCCAGCCTCTTAAGAGAGTATCCAGCATGTCGGTATAACGACTATCCCTTATAGGGATGTTGGCGTAGGATTAGTTAAAGATTCCGGTTTACTGGGAACTTTTCCTTTTCCTCCAATCAACGCAGACCCTTCATTCACTTCTATTCATATGATTACGTTAGATACTATTATTTATGATGATCCATGGATTGTCCCATCTGAATCTGAGATAGACTCATTCGGTAATGCTATGCCTTTGAGTCCATATGAAATTGCTTATGAAGCTGTGCAGTCTTTTACCGACTCGCGTTCAACCCAAGTCAACCAAATGAATGTGGTTTGTGAGGAATCACTTTTCACATCAACCTCAGAACGGATAGTGTTTCCCGAAGTTGTGTCATCTGACGAGCAACTTCGCGAAATCCTAAGTGTAGACGATCTACCATGGGAAGATCTCCATCATAGATCTTCGTTTTTACCTAAGGGTGATGGCTTTGAAAATGATTTTTCATCAATTTTTATGGCTGAATATGTTAAGGACGCTCAGAATCCCACGAAACATCCTGATTCAGAGTTGAATTTGGGAAACATTTCCCAAACTATTTCCATTGACATTTCAATCAAAACTGGAATTATTGAGAACATTCATATAGGTGCCCCGTGTACAAATGATGAAATTCAAACATACAAGGCCCTATTTCAAGAATTCTGCGACGTGTTTGCCTGGTCCTATGAGGAAATGCCAGGAATTGATCCCTCCATTGTTGTTCATGAGATCAAGACTTACCCGGACGCTAAACCCGTTCGGCAACGTCTGCGTCAGATACACCCTAGGAAAGCGGCTGCAATTAAAGCAGAAGTTGAGAAGCTGTTGAAAGCAGGTTTCATTTATCCGATCCCGTTAACGGATTGGGTATCGAATATTGTTCCGGTTAACAAGAAATAGGGAACAATAAGAATATGTATCGACTATAGGGATATTAATCGTGCTTGTCCAAAAGACAACTATCCCACGCCCTATATCGATCAAATCATTGATGATTGTGCCGGCAGTGAAATATTTTCCTTTATGGACGATTTTTCCGGTTACAACCAAATCAATATTCTACCTGCCGATCAACCAAAAACGACTTTCATTTGTCCTTGGGGGACATTTGCTTATTGAAAATTACCTTTTGGACTTAAGAATGCCGGAGCCACTTTCCAACGGGCAATGTCTTATGCGTTTCACGACATCAAACACATTGTAGAGTTGAGGCTTCTGTGATCCATAACAAGTTTAAGATAGATTTTTCGGCGAAAATCACATGAGAAATCATTTGTCGACGCGTTTCGAACCAACCAGTGTGGTTCATCGTCAGGACAAGTTGAAAAACAGATCCAGCATAGCCTGTTTAAATAGCTAGAGCAGAGACACCAACGGTTACCTGTGAAAAAGCTGACTTAAGGAGCAAGGTCAAGTTTAGTTATATTAGGTATAAAAAATAATAATAATTAAATCAAAAATAAATAAATTTATATAAATTCTATAAATTTAGTTATATTAGGTGTAAGATAAATAAATAAATATATGAAGAATAAATAAATATATATCAAACACATTGTGCAACCGTACCTCGATGATTTGCCTGCTCATTCTTTACATTGGGCTGATCACCTTGTCCATTTACGAGCAATTTTCATGAGGTGTAGGCATTATCATATACGTTTGAACCCACACAAATGTGTCTTCTGTATAGAAGTGGGACAATTGCTGGGATTTGTAGTTTCAAAAGCCGACATTCGCATCGATCCCTCGAAGGTCGAAGCTATCATCAAATTGCCTCCCCCTTCGAGTCTTCGCCAACTCCAAAGTTTGCAAGGGAAAGCAAACTTTCTACGCCGATTCATTCCTAACTACGCCGAGGTTACAAAAGGTTTTACGCGGTTGTTGAAACAGAACGCTCAATTCGCTTGGGATGAGATAGCTCAGCAATCTTTTGATGCACTTAAACACGCGTTGACCCATGCACCGTTGTTGCATCCTCCCAACTACAACCAAGACTACTTTTTGTACCTCGCCGCCTCTCATTCCACAATTGGGATGGTATTAGTTCAGGAAGACGAATTCGCAACAGAACATGTGATATATTATCTTAGTAGGACGTTAAATCCCACTGAGCTAAAATATTCGCATGTGGAGAAATTGGCCCTGGCAGCCGTTCAGGCTGTCCAACGTTTTCGTCATTACATTCTTCTCCGTAAAACTACAGTCATTTCAGATTGCAACCCTATGATCTACATTTTGACTAAACAATTGCTAGGGGGCAAGTACTCTAAATGGATCGTTATCCTGCAAGAGTTTGACTTAGAGTTTGAAAAATCTAAGTCTAAGAAATCTTTAGTCTTTGCAGAGTTGATGTGTGACTTCCCGCGTGCTGACACGGAAACTGTGGCAGAGGAACCCATTGCAGACGAATCTTTGTTTCTCATCAGCACTTTAGATCCGTGGTATGGGGATATAATTGTCTATCTCCAAACCCAATCCTTTCGGCCCGAAGCTTCTAAGACGGAACGTCGGAAAATTCGATTCCAGTCCCAACAATACAAAATAATTGGAGATACTCTTTATCGCCGTGGGGCGGACTTGGTTTTCCGACGTTGCTTAACTCACGAAGAGGCAGAAAGGGTTTTGAATGACTGTCACTCTGGAGCGTGTGGCGGTCATATGTCTGGGTATGCCACAGCTCAGAAGGTGTTGCGTGCTGGCTATTTCTGGCCGTCCATGTTTAAAGATTGTATCATTGCGGTCCGAAAATGCCACAACTGTCAAGTGTTTGATCGCAAGATGCGTGCACCACCAGCTCCTCTCCACCCTATAATTGCCGTTGGTCCTTTTGCTAAATGGGGTATCGACTTTATTACTTGTAACCCTCACTCGGCCGGGGGGCATGCGTATATCATCCTTGCGGTTGATTATTTTACTAAGTGGGCCGAGGCGATGCCTACATTCGAGGCAGACGGCAAGACTGCTGCAGTTTTTGTATTCAATCACATTATTGCTAGGTTTGGTGTCCCACAAGCGATAATCACTGACCATGGGTGCCATTTTCGAAACATTATGATGACAGAACTTACAGGCCAGCTTGGTTTGCGCCACGATAGCTCAACTCCTTATTATCCACAAGCCAACGGTCTGGTTGAGTCCATCAACAAAGTTTTGGTCATCATGATCCGACGAATCATTGGCATTCATCGGTCGAATTGGCACAACATGTTATTTTCCGTGCTTTGGGCATATCGAACTTCGGTGAAAACATCAACAGGGTTCACTCCTTTCCAACTAGTTTATGGTTTGGAAGCTGTGCTGCCTATTGAATGCGAAATCCCATCACTTCAAATGGCTGTCGAATTACTTCCAGCTACTTCCGAAGAGGAGAAGCGTTTATTATATTTAGCTCAATTAGATGAGACTCGACGCGATGCTGCACTGGCAATCGAGACTCATGCAAAACGAATGAAAGCTCAGTACGATCGAAATGTGACCCCTCGAAATTTTTCGGAAGGAGACCTAGTGCTATTGTATGATCAAGCTAACGATAAATTAGGTGCTGGAAAATTCGTTCCTATGTGGCATGGACCCTACATTGTTAAGCGAAAGCTAGCAAAAGGGGCCTATGAGCTGGTTGACTTTGATGGGGACTCTTTGGGTAAACCCAGAAATGGACTTTACCTAAAGAGATACTATGCTTAAATGGTGGGTGTGAAGATTTTTGTTAGGATAGTTAGGTTAATTTTCTCTTTCTAGCTGGTATGTGTGCTTAGTTTAGACAAGTGTGCTTAGTTTAGAGAGTGTGTTTTTTCGTCGTTATTCTGGCTTATCTTGGTTTTACTCTTGATATTGCAGATGTCGATGCCTCTCCAAACGTACATTGGATTTGCTGATGGTGCTTGTCGTAGTACACGGAATATCTCTTCCGCAGCCTGGGTTATCTATTCACCCTCTGATGAGTTAGTTTCTATGCATGGGGTGAGCCTCGGTCAAACAACAAACAACATTGCAGAATACAATGCAGTGAATGAATTATTATCTGAATCCATTTCTTTTGGGATTCGGAGTTTGATAGTGAGGTTAGATTCTGAACTCGTTGTATTACAACTTAATAGAGTTTATGCCATTAGAAATCCAGTGTTATTAAGGTTATTCTTGAGAGTGCGTCTTTTGGAACGTGAATTTGATTACATTGAATATCAACATATTCCAAGGTCTTTTAATACATTAGCAGATGCAATTGCTTCTCGAATGTTAGACAGACATTTGCGATAATCATACATGTAAATTTAAAAAAAATTAACATTTAATCAAACATGTTTAACAAGATAAGCCGGTAATAATGATATATATATAGATAGGAGTGTGTCAAAAAATATACATCGTCTTCGATCATAGGTTGAAAAACACCTTATGATCGGAAAAAATGATAAGTACAAAAAACCAAAAATGTCATATGTGTCTACAAAAAGTGACTAGCCAATCACTGGTGGTGCTCTCTATACGAGACCACTGCCCGCGCTACCCTACACAGGAACCCCCTGATAGGTCCTGGGACTGCGACCACATAGCGCTGAAGTCGGATAGGAATATCATCTATAGTCATCTCTGGTATGTCCGTCGTGAGACGCTCTAGGTCCTGTTCCAGCTCAGCTAAGGCCTCTGCGGCCACATCCTGTGGGGCCGGTGCTGGTGCAACTGGTACTCTCCTCTCGAATGGCCGGAGATTGGCTGGACGTTGTGGGCCTACATCTGCATTTTGAAAATTGTCACTGTCAATTTTGAGACGATATAAAAACAAATAAAAAGTAAATAATTTAAAAACTTGTGAAAAATGAAATACCTCTGTTGTCCCATTGTTCTCCTTGTGGAAGAACCATGTCCGGATCACCGTGAAAATCTACTCCGGCATAAGGAAAGTCCTGAATCGCAAAGACCTGGTTCTCCAACCAGTGAAAGTAACCAGCAGGAAATCGAACAACTCCCGCTCCCTCATCAGGATGTCGGGCCATCACCGTAACCCATCGTATCAACTTCGGCTCCCGAGGTGGCCCAACCGGAACAGTGAGATGCGGAGGGATAAGCATCGGAACTCTCTCTAGGGCAAAGCTCACAACTAAAGGCCCATACCCAAAGGTCTTTAGTTGCCCGTTCTTTGCCCTAGTCAGTTGGCCCTTCATGTTGGCCAACACAGCATCGCACCAGTTGAAAATGGTGCCTCGGTAGCAATCTATCGCCATCCGCATTTGGGACCCGGTGGCAATGTGCAAGGCGGCTGCGCCGCAGAGTCTGGTAACTGTAAAGGCAATTACCATAAGTTCAGGCAGGGATATATATTTGATTTCTATCCCTTTCTCCTGGTTCTGATTGTTGCACCACTCTAGTCGGAGACTAGCAAGGGATTGGCCACCCGGCCTAGTCCCGAACAGAGACAGTTGCTCGCCCCTATTAGGCAAACCAGTGAGAAAATATATGTCAGAGGGCTCTATCTCGAGCTGGTGCCCTCCGATGTAAAAGCATTGTTCCTAGGCGTTCCACCTTTCAACCAGCCACTCTAAGAATGGCACCTGGGCCCTCATGTCAGGTATGGCCCAGTACTTGTAGAGACCGCATGCCTTCAAAGCATCAATGGAGGGTTGATGATCTATTGCGGCCAAATCGACATCTTCGTGTTCTCTTTCGCACCAATCTAGCATGGTGAGCAACCTGCACACCAAAAAACATTGATTAGAATTAATTAGATCAAATTTGGATGGTTGGTTTTTGAGTTTGGGGTTTGGAAATCCACTTTGCGCGGAGTACGCACCCCGCGTTCAGAAACAGAGCGGCGGTACGCAACTGTTCTGAAGGCGGCCTGCGTACTCCGACCTTTTTCCCATATACGAAAAAGTCGGGGTACGCAGGTCGCCCATAGGGAACCTGTGTACCCCGAAAGGCGTATCCCAAAACCCCAAACCCTCTAAAAAATCAAACTAAACCTTGAAATGAAATTCTAAACGGATGAAATTGAAGAGGAGGATGTTGTGGAATACCTGAAAGAGACGACGTTCGATTCTGACAGTTGGATTCTCCGCAAAGTCCACGGGAAGTTTCTTGTCAAAAGCCCTTTTCTCTCCCTCAACAGTAAAATGGTAAAAATGACATGGTAAAAGTCTTTTTATAGGTTTTTTGGATAAATGAATGCTAGGTTTGTTTATTTTTCACCATAAAGAGATATTTTTCAATTTATTTTTGCCTATCTTAAACAGGTATGAGTAATGTGTTGTTTTTGTGCAGGACAAAGGGACTTTAGGGTAAACTATCATTTTTCACGAACCAAGAAATCAGAGTCATCTTTTAAGCCCTTTTCTGACTCCTAAAACATGAAAAGATTGCCGAGCGTTTCTTTTACACTCGTTAAAACGGAATTAAAAGACGGTCCCCTTATAGCCCTTTTCTGACCGTAAAAACAGGAAAAGATTGCCGGGTTTTTGTCGTTTCAAACTCGATACTGGAAATAAAACGACGTGTCCTTGATCGCTTTTTACTTTTCAGGTCAGAGGCACTAATCATGAAAGTACTCCTTGGTCACAAGATCAAGCGGTTCTCTCAGGTATTATTTTATACTTTTTCGGGCTTGAGAGACACAAATTTACGAAAAAGTTCAACCCTGGAGTCTTCTTTAGTTTTTTCAGACTCTCTAAAATTGAAAAACGCCGAGTTTCTCCTATACTGGACTCGTTAAAATTTCACAGTAAAGGACCTGTTCGATTACAAACAGGAACGAACCACTCCTTCTTAGGGTTCGAATTTAAACTAAGTTGGACTCATCCGAAGGATGAGCTTATAATCAAGCATATGTTATCCTCCTCAAGCTTGTAAAAAATAAAGAGGTACTTGCCAGAAATGGTGGGGGAAAAGAGAGAAGAATGAACCTATTTGCTATCCTTTGTCACAAAAGAACCTTATTACCACTCTTGAACACGACACTTTTCATTCACCTGGGTTGGGAAATCCTTTGTCTTAAAGTTGATTAAACCACTTCGAAAGTCTTCAACCGTTTCTGGGTATTAACTTTGGGTCAATCGTCGCCAAGCCATCTGTTGTGTCGTTATGTGTTCAAGAGGTCTCTGCAAATAAACCATTCATATGCAAAATACTTTTCATCCATTTTGACCATCCCTGAGTCAGTCCTTACAGCAATATTTCTTCAACTTGAACTATGATTTCGTGTTGTGGGCTTGCCTGAAACGGGTTGCTTTCTATCGACTTCAACACATTATCTAGAGAGATGACTTAGAAATCGTCAGTACCTTGAAGTCTGCATGCATCAATGGCAGGTTTCTCGCCTTTGACGACAGTTTACATCATTGACTTTCGATCGAAGGATTCCATGACCTGTTCGACATCGACTCATTCATTCACATCTCATGGATTGTACTGAGTACTTTGAGAACCATTGACATCACTGGTGGTCTCTCTCACACTTGTTAACAGTTTACATCATTGACTGGTAATCAAGTGATTTCTACCATGTTCGACATCAACTCATTTATTCACATGGATAGAATCGTACCAATTCGGGAAGTAGAAATGAAGACCCTGGATCTAGTTTCCACCATCCAGGCTGCGAGGAGTTTTGTATTCATTGTATAAAGTAGACTAACTATAAACAGATGGCTGCGTCCATACTGTGTCTACACGAGTCTATGATTATGATGTACTGCAAAATCATTCCTGTATCAGAGCAGTAGTTAGATTGTTAGTTAAAGTTTTCAATCTGAGTATGGGAATGCCTACCTCAGCGATGATATCATCTTATATATGTATTTTGTGTTGAATATTTGCAGGTTCTGACCAGGCTCTCCACAAGATAATCCTTGAAATGATAAAGTACTTCACCCTAGATGTTTTAAAACCCTAAATTTACTTCAGGCTTCGCACTTTAGGGGGCAATCTGTTACACTAAAAAATGTCACCATGACTATTTACAGTTTGTATGGCTCCATCACCTATCATACTATCCTCCTTGGCAAGTCTCATGCCTCTACTTTCCATGTCAAACTCAAAGAAAGAGAGAAGAGTCATTTAAAGTCAAGTTATCTCTGGTACGCAGTTTCTCTCAGCCTTACCTGCGGGTACGCAATCCAAGTTCACAATACCTGCGTACTTGTACGCTCTATCTATAAAGCAATGGGTGTGTACTCCTGTAAAGGTCAATAAGCGCAAGTTTCACTCCAAAAAAGTTACTTGTGGTTATTTCTAGAGCATTCTAGAAGCTTGTTTGACGTGTATGGAGCGCCTCCAGATGGTTCATGTATCCTTATGGAAGAGGAACTTATCCCATCAAGAGGGGAGCTAACCCACCCAAAGAGGGGCTTATCCCATTGATGGTGGACCTGATTAACTTCTTCTACAGCACTATAAATACATGCATTGGGCCAGAGGGAGGAGAGGTTGAAAGCTGAACATTCCTAAGGGTAGATGCTGCTGGAATTAGGAATTCCTTGTATAAGCTTGTGAGGAGAGATTACCATCTTTACTTGTTGTATTTGGAAGTGGGTGAGCTGATCAGAGTAAAGGAGGACTCTTGTGGACCCTGGGAGGAACTTGCACAACACCAAGGCTCAGGTTGTAATGGTTTCTTTTGTTACCTTTTAATACAAATAAGTCCATTCTTCTCAACAATTTGTTATTTATGAGTTGCTTCATATACTCCTTGGTCTATATGTTAAATGTGTTTTATTTTATGTGATATTCAGGTGTTATTTAATCGTTTGATTGTTAGTGAATGCGGGTTTCGAAGAGAAGGAGGAGCTCATCCGGATCAACGAAGCTGGACTACTACAACAGCGTTGGGTTACAGGTAAGATCTAAAGCACTTGATTTCTCATAGTATAAATGCATATTTAGAGAAGGATTGCTCCTATTTGTCTTGTTTGTCACTAGAAAGTCTTAGGCTTCTAGGGAGGTTGATTGTGTCCGCACCGTCGACTCTTTCCTTGTGACACAGGGTTTTTGCAGGCTACCAAATTACATCCTAAACAGGTGACCTTGTGAAAAGCGTCATAACTTTCTCTCTAAGAATTAGATTGAAATTTCGTAAGAAGTTACATAAAGAGGACATAATTTATTTTGTTTGGGTATAATTTTCATAGCCTAAGGTGGAAATAGTGACATGTGGCACGTCGTACAAGTGAAATCTATTGAACTCGTCTATAATTAGGTCATCGCGGGAGATTGGGAATAAATATTTCTTAAAGAATCTAATTGTGATCAGACTTGCGGAGTTAGAAATAGGACTTAGAGGGCTATTACAGGCCAAAATTTCAAAACTTAAAGATCTGAAATTACATATTTACAATCGTTTCAAGATCGAGCTCCTAAAATCAAAAAAATGCGAGATGAGGAAGTTTGATGGCAAGGATCTGGTAAATTGGATACTACAGATGGATAAATATTTTGATCTACATGGTGTACCATTGTTACAAAAGGTACTTATTGCATCTAATTATTTAGAACCGAGCCAATTTTTATGCTATAAAGGGATTTTTCTCGTAAACTAGTTGTTACATGGTCAATTTTCACGGAGGAAATGATAGCACATTATGAGGATACAAAGAGAAACACCTTCTTTAGCCAATTGATAAATATCAAACAAAAGTGTTCAATGGTAGAGCACATCGAGGACTTTCAAAAATTGAATATAAGGGAAATTGATATTCCAGAGAAGTAGAGGATTGATGTCTCCATAGGGACTTTAAAGGATAACATTCAACATGAGGTTTGTCTTTGGGAACTTGATTCATTGGAGAGGCAATTCATGTTGGCAAGAAAGTGGAAAGAAAAATTATGGCAACAAGGAAGTCTACCCCTCACAATTATAAAGATGGAAGTGTTGTTTCTCCTAACCTTCCATAACCTACAAGGTTGACACCACAAAATTTGGAATAAAAAGGAGCAAAAGGGCTTTGTTACAATTGTGATAACAAATGCACTAAAGGTCATAAGTGTGCTAAGAAGAAATTATTTTACATAGATTATGAAAAGGAGGAAGAAAAGCATCAAGAAACATAAATATACACCAGGAACCAACCCTAGAGAATGAAGAAATGAATCCGATCATATCTTGTAAAGCATTGGCAAGAATTACCACTCCTCAAAATCTCAAGATAGAAGGACACATCAAGAATAAAAAGGTTCAAGAAGTGAAAGATCACATCGAGAAATAAGAAATGAATCTGACCATATCTTGTAAAGCTTTGGCAAGAATTAACACTCCTCAAACTATAAAGATAGAAGGACATATCAAGAAGAAAAAGGTAACAATATTGATTGATTCGAGTAGTACCCATAATTTTATTCATTGTAGGATAGCCAAGGAATTGAATTGCTTCCTATATCTAGCACCAGAGTGTCAAGTGACGGTTGTAAGTGGAGGAACCATAAATTGCTCTGGAAAGTGCCATAATATCAAGTTATCCATAGGAGAATATGTATTAAATATCCCAATGCTTTCCGTTCCAATGGGTATTACTGATGTTGTATGAGGAGTCCAATGGCTACAATCCTTTAGTACAATAGCTTTTAATTTTCGAGAACTTTTCATGAAATTTTCTTCGAAAGGAAAGGAAGTTGAATTAAGGGGTATCATAGGGAAACCAGGAAAGTTAATCAGCTCTAAAGTAATGACAAAGCTTCTAAAGAAAGAACAATGAGGCGTAATTTCACAATTATGTTTGCTAATGGTTCCCACATTGTTATAGACATTTTTGTGCCTAATAGCATGAAGCATGAAATGTCGATAATCTAAGGGATCCAAAGTCCCTAAACATGTTGTTCCTACCCCTAGAGGAACAAGGTCAACAAACCACAGCACTGAAAATCAGTTCTCCACCTGAAAACACTCAAAAACAAGCTATTTCTGGATCATGTCAGCTGCTCCACTGAGCATCTGCGCTGAATGTCAACTGTTCCACTCTGTACCTGCGCTGAATGTCAAAAGAAATGAAGGCTACATGTGCTGGGTGAGATTGGCCAAGTGGCACAGTCATTCTGCAAGGTGTCAAATGCCCAGGAAGCTTCCAAAATGACACTTGGATCAGGGAATTCGCCTTGTGATGAGTAAGAGGATCTAGATCTCCAAGTGGAAGCAAGAAACTCCAAGTGGACTCAAGAACTGAAGTATAACTGAAGTGGGAGAGGACACTAGTCAGCTTCATGCCAGCCTCAAGCTGACTCATCCTTTCTCCAAAACTCCTATATATAGAGCTCTCTCATGAGGTCTAAGGAGGCTGGAATCTTGTGAATGTAAGGAAGTGTTGTTGGTTTGTGCATAGAACTATTGGGTGATTGCTTTGAAGGAGGTGAGGAGGAGATTTCTTTCCCTAGCGGAGTCGCCAATTTGTTGTTGGGAAAAGTATCCAATACGGAATGACCCTATCCCACTCTAAGGGTGATAGTACCTCAGCAACAACTGAATACAAAGCTATTCAAGATTACTTCTTTATGAGATGTAAGAGAGACGAGAAAGGGATCCACTAACCGTTGTTGCCGACGGAGCGAGTCGTAGTTCGAGGAACCTATCCTCCGCAGCCTGTGCCATTTTTGATCCAAGCGGCGAGTTAGTAAGTTTCAGAGGTGTATGTATTGGGCAATCAACGAATAACATCGCTGAATATAGCGCGTTGATAGAACTACTCTCTGATGCCATCACACGTGGCATACACCGACTAATTGTCAGGCTAGACTCACAGCTCGTAATACTACAACTCAATGGTATATATTCTGTTCGCAATCCAGCTATTTATCGCATGTTCCTAAGGGTTAAGATCTTGGAAAGATGATTTGATTCAATTCAATATCAACATATTTCAAGAAACTTAAACACATTAACCGACTCATTAGCAAACTATGTGTTAGATAGACATTTGCAAAATTTATAAAAAGGACACATCATTAATGATTGTACATATGGATCATATAACTCAAACAGAATAAAACTCGAAAATCAAAATATAAGCTGTTTATATAAGTTCATACATAATGTTCTGTAACCAAGACAAAATTGGTCATATGACCTAAAAACTCAAAAAGATGCTAGGGGGCACCCTAGCCTAGTGGTGCTCATGATAGTATGTCACGGCCTGTGCAATCATGCGCAAGAGACGAGTCCATCGTCTAGGCACACCAATGGTATGCCGCTGCATCAGGGAAAATTTTAAGAACCCCCCCCAAATTTATAAATATAATAATTGGGCGAATCTCCATGGTATATAGGAAAAATGGAAGGCGATTTTATCAATAATATAATATGTATATATAATTTTCTAGCGAATCTCTCACCAAGCATGGCGAATATTTTACTCAATTATAAAATCTTGTAAGAACTTGGCAAGTCTTTCACTAAATAATAAAACTTTGTAAAGTCCTAGTGAATTTTAGCATTGTGAACTCTTAGAGAATTTTTTGAAGAAGTATAAAACCATATATGATAAGAGCCACATGGTGGCAATATCACTATCTTTTTTCACATTTCCACGACATGGAACTTGTCTATAAAATTATAAAAAAACCAACCAGGAACAGGAACAACTCAAATGCTTTGTGAGAGCTAGTCTAGAAAAAAGCAACAAATAACATGTCGGCAGAATTGTTCATCGGTGAGCCGCTATTTCGTGGGCAATCTGTAAAGGAGCAGTTGGATATCATATTTCCAAATCCTGGAAATCCTTTCCCATCCCTCACAAGATTTGTTAAAAATGTTGGGTGTCTAGAAGGTGTGGATTTGCTGAAACAAATGTTACAAGTGGATGGAAACAAAAGAATAACAGCTAATGAAGCTTTGCAACATCCATACTTTCAGTCCTACAGGACTATAAACAGCTGCCATAAAGATTAAAAATGGAAATCAGCTACAAATCTCTTGATGACAACACTATCAAGATAGAGGCCGATGCTCTCTTAAAGACAGAGCTGCTGGAAATGGAAGCAGGTGCTATGAAGCTGACACTAGTAAAAGATGGGACAGCATAGCTTCCCATAGTGCATCCCACTCTGGGACAATCATTTTTTTGATGTTTTGCAGATTAGGTTACAGTCTTGCAACTTGTTTTGGATTTGTCACCAACCTGATGTTTTGCTTCTAATTTATTTTCATCTGGTGATAAACAAAGTGTCAATCTTTTCTCAGGATAAAATAGTATTCTTTACAGACATATTAACTTGGCTGAAAAGTCCAGGACAATATGAATAGGACAGCTTCCAGGTTTTTTTGAAGATTTCTCCTATCAATTTACTGCCAGAGGGTTTTCTGTGATTTCTTGCACTTCTGAAATTTAATCAAATTTCTACTTGAAATAAAAGTTCAGAAGAGACTATATCACTAATGTTAAACACACATAATTGAGAAGCCGATATGAAGCATTGTTTTTTTGGGTGTGTTACAACTTTGGTGACCATGTAGCTCAGTCATTGCATGTTTAGTTTGTAACTCCACCTTGAAAGAGTGAAATGTGTGGTGTAGGATAAGAAGCTCTCTGTTAAGGCGCAATTGTTTTTCCCCAAAATTCTAATATCTAGATTCTATCTTGTTCATGTCTGTGTCAGGTGATGTTTCTTTTCATGTGCATCTTTTTAGTCAGATATAAAATACTCAAGTTCTCACCAGCCTGGGCTACAGTGGCCATTCTGATGATATATTTCATACTCATTGCATTTTTCTAATAAAATGACATTATATTCATTTAAACTATGTGATTGAAATAGGGATACAAGAGCTTATTTGTATTTGAAGGTCTATAAGGCAGAGTATAAGCTCACACCAATCCTTGTTATTCTCTGCAAGAGAAAATCAGTTTCTATTTCACTCCTCAATAACACTGACTAAATCTCAGTTTGAAAATCAGTTAAATTAAGAAGACTAAATCCCAGTTTGAAAATCAGTTAAATTTAGATGAAATTACTCATTCAAAATCATTTGGATGAGGAAATTGTCAAATAATTGTAAGTTGTCGTCTTAGAGAACATGAAGGGAGCACATTCGTCATATTCTACCAACTGCAACATACCTACCTTCAATGCACTCTCTGTAAGGACCATAACGGGAGCAAATGTGGACCCATGTACAAATTTTTACTGCGTTAGGGTTTGTTTCGTCCTGTGACTACTAGGTTCGTTAGTCCTTCACATAACTCTCCAACAAAATGAATCCAAGAGTGGAATATAGACTCTTTACACGCAATTTATTTTCTAGAAAGTCTATACAGAGAAATGAAAGTTGCAAGTATAAGAATTATGCTTCAAAAATGAATTTTCTTGTGTAGTGAGCTATACCAAGGGTATGCTTTTGCAAAGTTTTATAACAGAAAAATTTGTCAAGAGGAATTTATTAAGGAAATCTCTTGTTAGAAATGAAATCCAATTGAGTTGAGATAAAGTCCATAGTTACAAAGAAGTATTGTTGTGGAAAGCAATTCCACTATGACATTCCTGTACATTTTAATACAATATAAAAGGAAATTGATGTGATTTCCAAGCTACTTGAATCCATTGAACACAGAGAGAATCAGTTGAGAACTGATGAATGAACATGGAAATCGATGTAATTCCTAAGCTACTTGAATCCATTTTGAACACAGAGAGAATCAATTGAGAACTGATGAATGAACATGAGCTGAAGCAAAAGGACACTATCATTAAGCTAGTCGACCCTGAAATTGAAGAAAATGATCATGTCAAACAAATCTACTAGCAGTGTACTAATAACGGTAAAATCGACTTGCAAGAAGAAAGTAACTTAAATACCACATTTGTTGGAAAATGAAATCAATCAAAAAATGTTCTAACCAGAGATGAAGTTGATTCAAATGAAAGAAGTTCAAATCAGGGTGAGGTGAACCCAATAAATGAGATGTCGATAATCCTAGGAAAAATCAACTAGCAACAATGAAGGAAATCGATTGAAAATAATTAGTTAATTCCATTGTTAAGATTTCAACTTGGATATCATTTGTTGCCCATGTACATTCTCTTGGAGAAATCGACCTGCATGTTAGGATGTAAATAAGTTCCAATTAAACAGAACATTTTTATTTGAGGGGAATTGAGGTCCAAAAGAGCAGAGTTCTTGGCAGAGGAACAATATAACTGCAAACACCCATTCAATATCTATGACTGTAGATTGAAGTTCTGCAACCTTGGAAGCACTATTGAGTACTTAACCAGAGCTGTAGAATCATTGGTACTTTATTAGATTTGATATGCAATACAATGCTTGATTCGCCTTGATTTCCATTTATTCTGTTTAATTTCTGCATACTGATTCCTACTGATACCGTTCCAACTGCTTGAAACAATAACATTTTCAAAAGGTCTCTTTCACTCTCACTTCAATTAGAACAGTACCCCTTTCTCTACTACATTCATGCACATGTGCTTACATTTCCAATTCTGCAGATTGGTTTCCATGAAATTAACCAATACTTGTTTTGCATCTAACGAATTCACATAACTAAACAAAGCACTGAAAATATCACCAAAACTGAGTGGCATCTCTAGTATTACAAGAAGATTTATTCAAAAGAAACAAGAAGTTATTTTAAACTACCCTAGAACAAGTCCATGTGGATGCTTATTTATGACATGCCACAATGTTGTCCATCAAAATATTTTCCTAAAAACTGTCTCTATATTGGGTTTCAATGGTAGGAGTTTTAGAGTTTTCCCTGATGATGACTTGATTTTAAAATAACTTACTTACTTGGGACCATTCACCCTTAATTTCAGAGGTGGTCGTGGTAGAGGAGGTAGGCACTCATCTAACAGTCAAAAGCCCTTTACAAAGGGGAATGGTACCAACATAGAGAAGAAACACAGACGGTTTGAAGAGGATGATGGATCTGCCAAAGATGAACGATCAAATAAGGTCCAAAAGCTGGAAAATGATGGTGAATTACAGGCATCTGAGACTTCCAAAGCTGCTGAGGATAATTGAGCACCTTAGATGATTCAGCAGACCATGCCATACGCTTTATTTTTTTAATTGATTATAGCTATATTTTCTTGAACAAATTTTGGGTTTCATATTGTATTTCTTGCCTTTTCTTTTTTCCCTACAAAAGGTGTAGGCATTAAAAATTTTGAAGTTAGAGATGTAGGATAGTTTTAATGTTTTGGATTTGAAGGCTGAATTTTTTAAGGTGTAATGTTATAGAACAGCTTTGCAATTACCTGAACTCGAGAAGCAGCATTTCATGGCAATAAAAAATTTCCAAAATATAAATACTATATAATTATAAGTTGAGCTCATATATTTGCAAAATCTGTTAGATTCTTACAATTATTATTCTTTTAGTGATGAGATTAGTATGTTGTTAAGTCAGCAGAATGGTACCTGTCTCTTCATGTTATTATGTAGCAAAATGGTACCATGGAAGGAATATGACCCACGAACATATAGTGGTGGAATTTTACACAACCTAAACCATTCTTATTGAATTTTGTGGATATTGTCATGATTATGGCTTGGTAATTAAATAAAAAGGAATTAGGTTCAGTCCTTTACAATAAGTGATGAATATGCACATTAGTATGGTGACAAGGTCTTTAGTTATTGCTATTGTTAACCATAAATCCTTCCATCGATGGAAACATTTCTATGGATGAAAAGTGAAAATGCAGTGTGGTGTGTGCTGTGATATCCTTGAAGATGAATAAATGCATTCTACTGTGTAGCTTTTAACTTTTGATTCTCATTAATACCATAGTATTTACCGGTACACCTTTGCATTGTCTTCTGTGATATTCAACCTGAATCTTGAAAACCCTGCATCTGTTCATTCCTGATATTATGCAATAAAAATTGTTAGTGTTATAAATGAAATTTGAAAATTAGACATGGCTACTCTGTTTTAATAGTTGGTGAATGCTAACCATTAACTATTTGAACCCTTGGTCCTTTTGTTAGACCAAAAACGCATCAGGCATGGCCCTTATGGCACATCAAAGAAGGATCTCAAGCTTCAGCACATTTGATCCATTTGATCAATCAACCTGGCATCCATGAGAACTGGTTAGTAGTGGGTAGTTCTTTCTAGGGTTCTCTCCAAGAACCACCACTTCTGAATTGACAATATAGTAGCATTACCAAAAAGTTACTCTTCTTGGTACTTGTCTACCCAGAGCAGTGTAATGAACACCGTAGATCCATTTTCACTATTTACATGAGATTGACAGTAAAAAGTAGAAATGTGGACACGACACATAAAAAATCAGCATGCGAACAAAAGATGCCAACTAGTCAAACATTGCTCAGATCTGCAGCCAAGATAATGGAGTACTGACATCTTGATCTTCCTTTCCGCCCATGAGCTTGCTTCTAACTTCAAGGAATGCTTTAACGAAGTCAATGTTATTGTTCAATCCCCTAGTTTTCATACAATCCTTAGCTATTCTTTGAGGTCTAGCATAATACGTCACATTCCTGGCCATATAAGAATATGAAACCACTGTGGCCATGGGAAACTTATAAAGCAACCATAAACAAATGTATTGCTGGCAACAAAACTCACTTCTTTTAATCTTGAATTAAAAGCTTGATGAATTGCTACATCGGCGCAGTCCGTAATCTTCCAAAGAATTGTTTGTTGGCAAAATGCCCACACTATGATCTGTGCTACTAAGTGATATCATATCATCATCCACCCCAAGCATGGCAAGGGTGAGATGGGTTTGTATATCATGCCCCCCCTGATTTTCTACAATGTCATCCTCATCTGAAGTATCCATATCCTTGATCATTGTATTCTGGCACCACGCCCAGTCAGTCCTCTCATCTTCTCCTTGTAGTAGTTTTAAAATCTGCCATTAATCATATCTTGGTATTAAAGAGTAAGCAGAGATGAACAGATGTGGTTAACATAGAGTGTTTTATAGCTAAAAGAAAATGTAAGAGAAATTGCACCCTAAAGTAATTTTTGCAGGTAAAGAATACCCTCAAAAAACACACGAGGTAGTAAAAACAAGCCCCTGAAGCATATAGAAATGAATAGAGGAAGATAAATTACTCGGCTCATGCAAGGAAGGTAATGAGATGTTTCCCTTAGACAAAGCGTAGCAGCAAGCATCATTCTATGCATTTCATTTGTATCATAAACATTTTGCAAACATTTGTCAGCAAGACTTTCCATATTCCCATCCTGTAAGAGTGGTCTTGCCTGGTTTCAACATTTACAGAAGGTTAAACATGAGCCCCTAATAAGGATAATCAATATAAATAAACATGAAGAAGAGAGTCAACTGTAAAAACCAGGACTTACCCACATAATCAGGCTTTCTTGACCCTTGGGACTTGCTGTATCAATTGGCTTCCTTCCAGTTATTAGCTCAAGAAGGACCACACCAAATGCATACACATCCATCTTCTCATTAACCTTTCCATAAACAAAGTATTCTGGAGCAAGATACCTGTCAAACTACAATCACAATTAGTGAATTTACAAATTGGATAGCTTTAATCTGAAAATGGCCAATCGAAACTGGGAAGATGCTTACATACCCAAATGTTCCTAAAACATCGCTGCAAGTGATATATGAAGATGTTGGTGCCCACCTTGCTAGCCCAAAATCTGACAACTATTATAATAACACGCACATTAATTCTGTTGAAATTTTTCATTAGTGCAGAATTCCAAGTTTCAGTTTACAAGTCTAGATCACTAAGATCTCTTCAAATACTGAATTGTGCAATTTAGTCTTGATTCTTCTTGCAGTAAAAAGATTTATACCTATGGTTCAAACTCTTCAGAAAGCAAGATATTGGAAGACTTTACATCTCCATGAATGATAGATTGAGAAAAGCCATTATGCAAGTAATCTAATGCTTCAGCAACTCCTACAGCCACTTTTAATCGCACTTTCCAAGGAAGTATTGGCTTTTCCTCTCCTCCTGAAAAATATATACATAGTCAATAGCTAGGACTATAATCAAATCTCAGAAAAGAGAAAATGAAAGACCCTGCCATACAATACATAACACTATGATGCTTAAAACGTACTACTGCTTAATATTTCTACACGATTTCATGATTCTTAAAATGCAATACTATTGAGTATATACCATGGAGATTCTCTTCAAGGTTTCCTCTGGATACAAAATTATACACCAGAAGGCGGTTAAGGCCTTCTGCACAGTAACCGATAAGTGTAATGACATGGTTGTGCTTCAATAGAGTAAGAATCTCAACTTCAGAAAGAAGCTCTTGCTCTGTTTTGGATGATGAATTCAAGATTTTCACTGCCACCGATTGTCCATCAGGAAGAAATCCTCTGTACACCTTACTGCAGCCTCCTCTTCCTATAAAATTCCCTGCAAGAATAAGGATGTTACATAATTGAATTGAGTTCACAAGGTTAATATACATTTCAAGGGAAATTTCCCATTCAAAACATAAGCACAGAAATGAAAAACTCCATGAGGAAAACTACAAATGCAACCTGCTGAAAAACCAGAAGTAGCAGATTGCAACTCCTGATATGTAAAATGCCTGCAGGTTTTACTTTGAAAAAGGAACTCTAATCTCCTTGCCAAACAATTTTCTTCTCGATCAGAATCATTCTGCTGACTGCAAGGAAACCCTTCTTCTTTAGAGCATGCTTCAATTGGTGCTACCTCATTTGAAGACCGAGCTTCATGTTCATAGTTGCAAACCTTCTGCATAATCTGTCCTTTCAAATGAAGCTCTCCAGTTGCCTGTGTAAGCCTATTTGGCAACTGTAGTGCCCATTCAACTACAGATGTTTGTTTTGATGTAGACTGTGGAGTAGGAAGCTTGGTCAGTGAATCGGCTCCACGTAAGAGGGGCCATCCAGGTACTGATTCTCCTTTCTCTGTAATCAGTCCCGAAGTCGCCCTTTTGGGAACCTTTTGGTTAAGAACTACCCACTACTAACCAGTTCTCATGGATGCCATAACAAAAGGGAGAAGCATGCCAAGGAAAATGGCATGAGTAAAGAAGAAATTGAAAAGGAGATTTATGAGTTGAAGGAGAGATTCAACATAGTCAAAATGAGGCTTGAAAGAGAATACCAAAGGTAGAGATGGGACCTAAGGAAGAAGGCCAAATTACTTGTCAGAAAAAAGATTTTAAGAGGAAGACCCCTAAAGCTAGAAAGCTAGGGAGGAAGATGAAGCACCTGTTGAGCCTAAAGTTGAATTAGCTCACTATTTTGAACCAGAGCAGGGAATAGTCCTTGATGATGAGGAAGATGTTGAAGAGAGACTATCAGAGAGTCTCATGGACTGCATAAAGAGTTCAAATCAACATATGGATTTGTTGATAGAAGATATGGTGGAAAAAGCATCATAACAGTAGAGGGAGCTACACAAAGAGGATGTCGATGAGACAATAAATGAAAGTCTCATGGGAGGTTAGCTAGAAGTGCTCGTAACATATATACCATATGGGACTAAAGAGCTTGGTGATTATGATACTGATGCTATGTGTATAGATGCAGATGATAAGGATTTTCAAGAGGGACAATCATTCATAGTTGTCATAAGAATAGAAGAAAGAGAAGGAGTACCTTCCTAAAGCATGGAAGGAAGACAAAATTTGATGTTGGAGGCATCAGAAGAGGCCAGGTAACCTTTTATTTTTAAAATTGGTGAATTTTATGTGAATGCATGCTTTGCATGTGAGGAGAATGGACAACTGGTCCAAAAGGAGAACGAGAGCACTAAATTGATCCAAGAAATCCAAATTGAGGTAGTAGATGCTAGACAATCCTCAAGGAAGGATGAGTTTCCAAAAGGAAAAAACAATGCATAATGAAGCCAAGATAACCTTGCAAGCAATTTTCAGAAGTGACCATGGATCCTAGCAGCCATGTGAAAGATGGATAACAAAACCAAGTTTATGTTAAGACAAGGAAGGAGGCAAAATTATCCCTCAAATGTCATTAAGGAGGAGGCCTCGAACAATCAAAGAATGCATCTATAAGAGAGAAATTGTAGAAGAGGGGATGAACAACATCATGATGCAATGTTCTTTAGAGATCGGTTGATCAATCCAAGGTTTAAGGATTGGCTTGAGTAACATTGTTCAAAGAATGCAATCAATAAGACAAAGGTGTCGAGCTTATTGCTGCAACTGGAGAGCTTGGTTCAACAACAAGAATTATGAATGTTGGCACCCAAGGTATAGTACAATTAACCACAAAGAGAGACTCATTGTACTTAGTTGTAATATATAGACTGTTGTATAGACACTCTATATAACAGTGCAATTTGTCTTATAGCTTTACTAATTCTTTAGCAACAGTGCAATTTGTCTTCTTACCCTCCACAAGTCTTAACAATCAATTCTTCAATTATATGTTTAGCACCCTTCACTTGAAGATAGGATAATTCTTCCCATCAAGCTTAACGTTGGGTAGAGGGATGCTTTAAGATGAAGCTATCCTCCCCCTTGCTCAAAAATTCTCTACAGATCTCAGAACAGAACCAAAGGTAATCTCAGGAACAGCGTACTATACTACTATGACAAAGAACCACAATTCTGAAAGAAACATCAGTTTGGTTAGGATCTTCAAACAGCTACCAAGGAATCAAGCAAATGCTGTTCTGCAATTCCAAGACTTCAAGTATCCAGATGCATTGCATTTCTTTATGGCACATCAATGCAATTGATTAAGCATAGAAATAACATCTCTATGTAGCGGCACTTAAAATATTACAAAAGGTGATCATTCACTGAGGTACATTCCAAAAAATATATAATTATTGTTGCCACATCATCCAGGTTTAGAATAATAATCTATTGGAATGGACACATTGATAAAAATTCCATTGTTGAGTTTGGGTTTGAGTTATTTCTTCCTCTAACTACTCTCCAAAGCTAACTATTCAAACCAAGTCACCCTTCAATGACATACAACTCACAAGGTTCTCAAAGGTAGAAAAATCAAAAGCGTATAACAGTTAATATGTCCTTTACTGCTCCATTTTCAGGTGAAAGATTCTCAGTAATATAAACAGATCTTCCAATAGTCAACATGTAACAACAACCAAGAAAATATAGGAATCCACCAATAAACTATAATGCAAGGTCTTTTTTCTCTTTTCGAAAGGTTTCCATGAAAAACTTGTTCAAATTCATTTGTAGAGTAAGCACATAAAACGTTAATGTAATTAACCTTGAGCATGGAACATAATTCTTCTTAATCTCCATGATATTCAAGAATCAAACTCCAATGGCAGCATTGGCTTCAACACGTCTTCCTTTTATCCCTTCAAAGCTGCCATGGGTCATGATGGCTTGATCAATTATCGCATGCTCTTAAGACCAACAGTCTATACATAATTAGACTACAGTCTATACAACAGTCTATACAGACACTGTGTTCAATCCAGATTTTGATTACAAACACCATTGAGGCCATACGATATCTCCAATTTTTCACATCATTGAGGTCATCAGTATCTCCAGTTTCAAACAGCATTCAAGCCACATTTGCTTCAAAGTGCTTACAAGTATTGTCAAACGGCAGTACATTCTAAATTTACTCATATTACACTTGAGAACTAGAACACATACCGCTTGAGAAGAGAGCTGCTGCCGCTTCAAGTACCTCAAGCTCAAACTAGTCTGTTGTTCTTTCTTGCATCAAAAGAACTGAGTACAATAAGAAACAAGTTCCATGAGTATAAAATCAACAAATACAAATGAATATTACATTTTTTATCATCACCCAACGAACAAGAACCAAACAAAACTCAAGTCTAAGGGAAGGTTTATCAACTTGATGTCGAAAGAAGTACCATGAACAGGTATACCCCATCTTCTGGAAAGAAATTGCAATCCCTGAGAAAAGAAATCATCTTATTGTCTACCACAGTACAGACTATCGACATCTGAGACAAAAATTCATTCCCAAGTAGTCCAAAGCACCTCATAGCAGTTTCTCTATTACAAATCAGACAATATTAATACAACAGATTTCTTGCCTCGAAAACTTTTCAGCAATAATAACTGTCAGCAATATACCAAAAGTGAGGAGAGAAAGAGATTGAGAACAGAATACAGGATTGGAGCATATTAAAGAAGTACCAACCAAGTGTAAAGCTAGGAAGAACTGAGATATTGAGACCTCAGAGGTTAAGGAACTAGTAGGTAACTGGTTTGTATTTTTTTTAAATGTATACAAGATCTGATCAGCAAGATCTGATACGCTTAGGCCTAAATCAAGATCTGATCAGCAATAATAACTGTCGTAGAAATATTGGCAAAAGTTCAACTGCCAATATACATGAAATAAATGCCATATATATATGATTTGCATCGACTAAACGCTGTGGAGTAACATGATCTTGGTTGGAAAAAGGAGCATGTAGTGAAAAAGAAAGGTTGGAATATAAATCAGACCATTCAGTAAAGCAAATAAAATGATGTTTGGAACAGCAAGGGGCTATTAACAACCATTCGCACTTTTTGCTTGGGAAGGGAAATCAAGAATTCTTCTATTTTTTCCCAGATCCACCTATTGGAAGATCCAGGCTCCATGTTTCCATAAGTCCAGATGCTGTATGTTTCCCATATACTTAAGGGCCCTACAACCCTATCTTTTGCCAATAAAAATAACTACTGCGCCACATTTTAGACAACACAAATCTAATATTTTTTAGCAGTCTGCATTTCTGGGTTTGTGAGAACAATTTGGAGCCACGGTTATATTTGCTTCCAAACCAACGGAAGCATTCAACGTTCACTGGCAAAGTGATTATCACCCCTGTTCCAACTGCAGAGGCATGAATCCACCTAATTTGGCCTTCCAGAACAACTGATAATCTGTAAAAACAAGACATATGAAGCCAACTTACCCTGGTTCAAAAGCCGGCTACAGATGGGCAGGACCTGCATAAAGGGGCCTAATTTCTCGCGCTCAGCCAACAATTCGGTCAAGTACCGACTGTTGTTGTTGCTGCTGCAGTGGCATGAGCCGTTCAAATCCAAGAAACAATGGATACCGAAACCAGAGAAGAATAAGCGGATTGAAATCTGAAAATGCAAGAATATCCCACCGAAACTGCTGCTGCTAGATTTGTGAACTAGGATGAAAAAACCTATTTCAAAACCATTTTTATACAGGGACCCAGGGAGCCATATACACCAAAACAACGGGCTGAATCCGTCAAAACAGGGAGCCGCCCTCGCTCCGCCCTCCATTTCAAAATAAATCTAACATCCCATGACCAAATCGACCCTCACAAACCACTCCCAAACCAGAAAACCCAAACTGTAAATCAAAATGGGGGCGATTTTGATCAAATACGATTCCGCAAATATCAAAATGGGGCGATTTTGATCAAATACGATTCGGTTAATTTATCCGCCCTGGGCTAAAATAAAAAAATAAATTAATTTTTAAATAAAATATGGGCTAATTATATAAAAAAAAAATTATTATTTTAATTAAAAATTCGCCCCATTAAAATATAAAAAGCCTTAAATTTCGCCTTTGGGCGATTATTCGCCCCTAAAATTAACCTTGCGCTGCATCTGTAAAGGTAACTCGTCAATCTGTACATCCGGAAGGCCACGAGTAAGGCTCTCAACCTGCTCCTGCACATCTGTAAGGGTCTCGGTGTCGTCAAGATCGCGAATAACAACTCTCCTAGCAGGCTCCCCTGCCGGGGCAGCAACTGGCGATCTCGGACGAACTGCTGGACGAACAGGACCAATATCTGCATGCACCCAAGAGTACAATTAAAAGTCTTGATAGAATAAAGCATAGCAACATTATGAGTAAGAACAATAAACAGTAATATGGCCAAAGAGTTTACCGATGGCACCCCACTGCTCGCCATCCGGTAGCACCAAATCCGGATCACCTCGGAAATCCATACCCACATATGGATACTCAGAAAACGCCATCTCCTGGCGTTCGAACCACCTAAAGAAGGCCTCAGTAAAAGTAATCTGAGGTTGACCTGCATGCCTAGACATGTGGTCAACCCACCTCTGCATGCATGGCTCGGTCGGAGAAGGCAAGTCAAGTATGATGTACTGAGGCTGCGTCAGTGGGATTTTCTCCAAGGCGAAGGCAGTCAGAATAGAACCAAATCCAAAGTTCTTCAGCTTCCCGTCCTTTACCTTGGTCAATTGACTTTTCATCTGAACAAGTACTGCATCACACCAGTTGAATACTTTCGGTTGGAGACACTCCAAGGCGTGCTGCATATAAGACCTGTTGGCAACATGTAGAGCTGCGCTGCCGGCCATCCTACCAATAGTGAACAGAATGGACCTGAGAGCCTGATCAGTAATCTCACAGATAACAATCTTGCCGTCTCTGCTCGGCTGAGAACCTTCCCTGCAATACTGGCGGACATAATCTTTGGTGGAATCAGTCCCCCAGGCCGTACCTGATAAGGAAATGGGGGCACCTCGTCTTGACAGTCCAGTCAAGAAGTACATGTCCTCTATGGTCAAGGGGATGGTCTTCCCCCTAATCTGGAACACTTGGTTAACAGGATCCCAAGCATCAAGCATATACTGCAGTAAAGAAATCTGTGCTCTCATGCTAGAGATACGGAAGAACTTCAGCAGGCCACAGTTCCGCAGCGCGTTCACCGTGACCGGGTCATGGAGGGAAATCATGTCCTCTTCTTCATGTTCTCGTTCTTGCCATGTAAGGGACATTTTGATCAAGGTTCCCTGCAAAGCAAACAAAAGAAAGAGTGAATTCCTGATTTGATGAAAAACTGGCGAAAAAAAAAAAAAATCATCAAAAATAACCTTAAAACTCAGTCTTTTTGAGCCCAGCGCAGGCAAGAAGTCTCCCACTTGCGCTGAGGGTCAGGCTGCCTTAAGGCAGCTTGACCTTCAGCGCAGGTTTCGAAAGGGAAACCTGCGCTGATCCTATGGCGCCCTGGAAAAACCCCAGGGGCTCAGAAAGACCGGAAAACAGGCAAAAAACAGGAAAAGGAAACCATAAAAAGAAAGAGCTAGGGTTTAGCTCCTACCTGGTCCAGACGGCACCGAAAATCGTCTACAGAATCTCTTGGAATCAGCTGGTGAAAATCAAGGGGGAAGAGGCACCTCCAGAGCTCCAACAAACCAAATGCAAATGAAATGGTAAATGAGAGGTAAAAACACCTTTTAATGGCTTTTTACACAGTTTAAAGTAAAATATTAGGGTTATAATCTCATTTTCATGCAAATATTATTCATTTCTAACAAAGTTTGTTGCAGCAATTGAAAAGCAGTACTATATTTGAAAAGAGAAAAGCTAGTAATGGTAAAAAATCAAAATTTGACCATACAATCGAGCAGTTTTACCGCGGAATTTATGCTCGTTAAAAAATAGAAAAGCGAGATCCGAGCAGTTTTAACGCGGAATTCATGCTCGTTAAAAAATAAACATAAGCATTGAGCAGTGTTTTGGCGCATTCAAGCTCTTTAAAAAATGAACCCAGTACCGGTAAATAACCATTGTGATCGTAAATTTATTAGCCATAAAAAGCCTTGGTCGTGTTTACACCCGTCACCTCCATTTCATTTGGCCGATCATTTACCCTCCATATGATTGTTTACCCATTTTGAGGAACAGCTGCGAAGAGTGATCTCACCTAGCCATCCTTGTGACACTGCCGTGATTGGAAAATTCCAACCTGTACCTGGAATCTGCTGCTATCCCTGTTTATCACTCGTTCCTCAAAAGACGAGTCTTCTTTGAGCTCTTTTCATCTGACTCGTAAAATATGAAAAGTTTGCCGAGTTTTGGCCTTCCAGCTCGTTAAAATGACCGGAAGAGCTATCCCTCCTCTAGATTTTAATCTTTTTGGACCTGAGGGATTATTGCACAAAAAGGTCGAGCGCTTGTTTTATTCGGCTCGTTAAAGTTATCGAAAACTCATCCCTTCTGTATTGTTTTATACTTTTTCGGACTCAAGGGATTAGATGACGAAAAAGGAATTTTGGAGTTAACTTTCTGTACCTTTTCAGACTCTCTAAAAATGAAAAGGACCGAGTTTTCCTTGTCGTTAGACTCGTTAAAATGATTAAATAGCGACAAACTTGTCTTTAGATGAGAACGAGTTTCCCTATCGCTAAGCTCGTTAAAACATAGCGATGGGCTTGCCCGAAGGGCAGGTTATAGAACAAGCATATGTTATCCTCCTCAAGCTTGACAAAAATAAAGAGGTACTGGTCAGAAATGACTAGGGAAAAATTGGGAGAACCTCAAAGCTTTAATGGTAGCAAGTCGCTCTTGAACATGACACTTTGTCCTCCGTATCACATCGGGTTGGGTTGTTTCATTCACCGGTCTCATCACCATGGTCCTCGCCAAACCATCCACATTTGGGGTAATGCTACCGATCCATCACATCAGTGTCGTTATATGTTCAAGAGATGTTTTTCAGAAAGAGTCAACCGTGTCCCATCCTCTACCATACATTATCCTTCATCCACCCATGATCGCCACCCTGAATCATATCTCACAGCTTGTTTTCACCTCCACTAAAATCATTAGCTCCGTTCCGTGTCATTGATGTGGGATTCATTAAGGCCCTCCTTTGACGGATCGCTTCTTGTCGACTTCAGCTCATTATCCAAGAAGTTGATCTAGGAACAAACCCCCCTCAGTACTTTGAAGCTTGCATGCCTCAATGGCAAGTTTCTCACTTCCGGCGACAGGTATACATTAATGACCTTCGACCTGAAGATTTTACGTGGTGTTCGACGCCAAGTCCTTTATTCACACCACGTGAATTGTACTGCAGTACCTTGAGGGTCATTTTCATTATTGGTGATTCCTCTCGCGCTTGTTAACGGTTTACATTATTGACTGGTAATCAAGCGATGTCTTTCCATGTTCGACTTCAGCGCAATTCTCACATGGATCGACTTGTACTTAGAGTGAAGATCAAACGAGTTTGAAGACCCCGGATCTAGTTTCATCCATCCGGGCTGCGATATATATTCAGGATATAAAGACATTTGTTATGTACATCATTGCAGTAGATGATCATCCTACTCAAAGGATGATAATCTCAGCAGAGAATTATCATTCTACCATCAGACGATCGTCTGTTCTATGTACCAAAATGAATTTATAAAGCTGAGCATGGGAATGCCCGCCTCAGCTAGATCATGAAAGCAGAATGAAAAATAATGTATTGTATTGTATTTTATTACAGGGCACCTCTCAGCGATTGAATGAACTTCGGATCCTCCTGATAAAGCATTTCACCCGATAAACGACCTCATACTTTAGGGGGCAACTTTTATAGACATTTTTGTGCCTAACAACATGAAGCATGAAATGTCGATAATCTAAGGGATCCAAAGTCCCTAAACATGTTGTTCCTACCCCTAGAGGAACAAGGTCAGCAAACCACAGCACTGAAAATCAGTTCTCCACCTGAAAACACTAAAAAACAAGCTATTTCTGGATCATGTCAGCTGCTCCACTGAGCATCTGCGCTGAATGTCAACTGCTCCACTCTGTACCTGCGTTGAATGTCAAAAGCAATGAAGGCTACCTGCGCTGGGCGAGATTGGCCAAGTGGCACAGTCATTCTGCAAGGTGTCAAATGCCCAGGAAGCTTCCAAAATGACACTTGGATCAGGGAATTCGCCTTGTGATGAGTAAGAGGATCTAGATCTCCAAGTGGAAGCAAGAAACTCCAAGTGGACTCAAGAACTGAAGTATAACTGAAGTGGGAGAGGACACTAGTCAGCTTCATGCCAGCCTCAAGCTGACTCATCCTTTCTCCAAAACTCCTATATATAGAGCTCTCTCATGAGGTCTAAGGAGGCTGGAATCTTGTGAATGTAAGGAAGTGTTGTTGGTTTGTGCATAGAACTATTGGGTGATTGCTTTGAAGGAGGTGAGGAGGAGATTTCTTTCTGCTGGGAGGTGTTGCTGGATTGGGCCTCTTATGGTTGTAACACTCTCAGAACTTTACTTCTTCCATTAATAAAGCATTTGAGGTTCTTCTATATGCATGTGTCTTTGTGGCGTATTGATGCTTGTATATTTGATTTATTCTAATCCTTGAATCAATTATGGATGTATGCTTCTTGTAGTTTCCCTTTCTTGTGCTTTTGCAGGATCTTTGTGTAGCTGGGCCAGTGAAAGAGCAAGGAGCTGGGAGCAAGCAGCAAAGAGGGAAGATTGGATCAACCATTAGCAGAAGACAACGGTTAGTGGATCCCTTTCTCCTCTCTCTTACATCTCATAAAGAAGTAATCTTGAATAGCTTTGTATTCAGTTGTTGCTGAGGTACTATCACCCTTAGAGTGGGATAGGGTCATTCCGTATTGGATACTTTTCCCAACAACACACATCGAAATCATCTATTTCTCCAGATCTCCAAAAAGTCTTGGACAATCATTCGAAGATATTTGAGACTTCCAAATGTCTCCCATATATTTGTGATCATGGTCACATGTTAGGCCCCTATACTACTAGTGTAACCCCTTATTGTTATTAATATAACCCACTTATTATATTTATGTACCCATGTAGTGCCCATATTGTTACTATTGTGCCCCATAGAAGCCCACTATTGTTATTATTGTGCCCTTACATTATTATTGTTATGTCGGCTCTGATTATGTTATGACCCCTTAGACTCCTATATATAGAAGGGAGGTCTTTTCATTTGTATCATCCAAGAATTGTTCATTTATGTAATGTAAAGGAGGTTTCCCCCTTGAAGAGGCTGAATTCTAAGGTGTTGATCTATCTTTTCTATATTTTCTTGAGCTGGTTTCATAACATTTCGTATCAGAGCTTTGGATTCTAGGGTTTCGCTGCTCCAAACAGGTCATCGTGGAATTTTCGCTATAACTTTTTTTCTGCGACGTTTCAGAAGTTGCAAAGAAAACCCATTTGAGAAGAAATCACGCTGAACCTCAGGTCCGAATTTCAGAGATTTTTACGCTATATTTGTGGAGATATGATCTGAGGAAGTTGTTCTTTTTGCAGACTCTTGAATTACATTCCAAACAGGTGACCTGGGGAAAATCGTCATAACTTTTTCTCTGGGGATCGGATTGAAATTTCATAAGAAGGTACAGAAAAAGGACAGACTGCATTTTTTTGTATATATTTTTCGGATCCAAAGGTCAAAATAGTGACATGTGGCACTTCATACTATTTCACTCTTCTGGAAAGGTCTATAATTAGGTCATCTTGGGAGATTGTGCATAACTCTTTCTTAGAGAATCTAATTTGGATCAAACTGGTGGCATTGGAAAGAGGACACAAAGGGATACTATATATCTCAATTTCTATATATATGAGTCTAAGGGGTCATAACATAATCAGAGCTACAGTCGTTTCAAGGTTGAGCTCCTAAAATCAAGAAAAAACAAGATGAGGAAGTTTGATGGCAAGGATCCAATAAATTGGATACTTCAGATGGAGCAATATTTTGATCTACATGGTGTACAACTGTTACAAAAGGTATGTATTGCATCTTCATATTTAGAACCAGATCAATTTTTATGGTACGAAGGGATTTGTTCTCGTAAACAACTTGTTACGTGGTCAATTTTCACGGAGGAAATGATAGCACATTATGAGGATACAAAGAGCAACACCTTCTTTAGAGCAACACCACAACAATTGGAAAGAGTAAAAGGGCTTTGTGACATAGTGGGAAGAAAAATTATGGAAACCAAGAAGCATACCCCTCACAACTATAAAGATGGAAGTGTTGTTTCTCCTAGCCTTCCACAACCTACAAGGGTTACACCACAACAATTGGAAGAAAAAATAGAAAAAGGGCTTTGTTACAATTGTGATAGAAAATGCACTAAAGGTCATAAGTGTGCTGAGAAGAAATTATTTTACATAGAATATGAAGAGGAGGAAGAAAAGGATCAAGAAACATCAAAAGAAGAAGATTTACGCCAGGACCCCACCCCAGAGAAAGAAGAAATGAATCAGACCATATCTTGTAAAGCATTGGCAAGAATTACCACTCCTCAAACTCTCAAGATACAAGGACATATCAAGAAGAAAAATGTGCAAGAAGTGAAATATCACATCAAGAAAGAAGAAATGAATCCAACCATATCTTGTAATTCATTGTTCAAAATTACCACTCCTCAAACTATCAAGATAGAAGGACATATCAAGAAGAAAAATGTTCAAGAAGTGAAAGATCACATCGAGCATCAAGAAATGAATCCGACCATATCTTGTAAAGAATTGGATGAAATTACCACTCCTCAAACTCTAGAGATAGAAGGGCATATCAAGAAGAAAAAGGTTCAAGCAGTGAAAGATCACATCGAGTATCAACAACAAGTTCTCCAACTTTTAAGGGATAACGCCACTTCGGTGCAAAATCAAACGAAACAACAGGTAGATAAACATCGTAGTGAAAAATGTTTTGATGTAGGTGATTGGGTATTTTTACTGCTACATCTCAAGCAAGCTATTTATGAGAAGGAAATGTTGGCAATGCTACATGCACTTAAAAAATGGCGACCTTACCGAATGGGAAGACTCTTCAAGGATGAGGATGTGGAAGCATTGTTTTGTGCTATTTATATTATCCAACCAAATTGGATAAACAAAGCAAGGGATGAATGGAAGAAGGACGAAGAAGTATGGCCACTTATTCAAAAGTTGCAAAAGATCCCAATTCAAACAATATTGCCAAAAATTGAAGAGGAAGGAAAAATCATATTGGAACCTGGAGCAGTCACAGAAACAAGAACCCGACAGCTATGAAATCGATCAATTTCAAAGTATCTCATCAAGTGGAACAACTTACCCGCTGAATATTCCACATGGGAGGACAAGAATTTTATACAGAAGCATCAAGAACTACTCAAGCGTTGAGGACAACACTTTTTGAAGGAGAGGGGCATGTTAGGCCCCTATACTACTAGTGTAACCCCTTATTGTTATTAGTATAACCCACTTATTATATTTATGTACCCATGTAGTGCTCATATTGTTACTATTGTGCCCCATAGAAGCCCACTATTGTTATTATTGTGCCCTTACATTATTATTGTTATGTCGACTCTGATTATGTTATGACCCCTTAGACTCCTATATATAGAAAGGAGGTCTTTTCATTTGTATCATCCAAGAATTGTTCATTTATGTAATGTAAAGGAGGTTTCCCCCTCGAAGAGGCTAAATTCTAAGGCGTTGATCTATCTTTTATATCTTTTCTTGAGCTGGTTTCATAACATCACACTATTCATTTGATTCCAGGAAGTGTTCCTTCAAACATCAATCCTTATAGATATCCATATGCCCGAAGGAGTGAAATTGAACATATGGTTGCAGAAATGGTAGAGGTTGGTATAATTATCCAACCAAATTTGATAAACAAAGCGAGGGATGAATGGAAGAATGGCGAAGCAGGGTGGGAACTCATTCAAAAGTTGCCGAAGATCCCAGTTCCAACAATATTTCTAGAACTTGACAAGGAAGGAAAAATCATATTGGAAGCTGAAGCATTCACAGAACAGAGAAGTCGACAGCTACGAAATCGATCAATTTTAGAGTATCTAATCAAGTGGAAGAACTTGCCCACTGAAGATTCCACATGGAAGGATGAGAATTTATATAGAAGCATCAAGAACTACTCAAGCGTTAAGGACAACACTTTTTGAAGGAGAGGAGCATGTTAGGTCCCTATACTATTAGTGTAACCCCTTATTTTTATTAGTACAACCCCCCTATTATATTGTTGTGCCCATGTAGTCCCCATATTGTTATTATTGTGCCCCATAAAAGCCCACTATTTTTATTATTGTGCCCTTACATTATTATTGTTATGTTGGTTCTAATTATATTATGACCCCTTAGACTCCTATATATGGAAAGGAGGTCTTCTCATTTGTATCATCCAAGAATTTTTCATTTGTGTAATGTAAAGGAGGTGTCCCCCTCAAAGAGGCCGAATTCTAAGGCGTTTATCTTCTTTTCTATATTTTTGTGAGTTGGTTGCATAACATAGTGTAACAACATAATATAAATTGGAACAACAGTGAATGTAATTCACAATTTGTACAACAACATCAAGAGACCATATAAAAAATAACGAAACCAGAATGTACACTAGCTCTACCACTGTAGTCCCTGCCAAAAAGGAGGGCCCTTCCTCCTTAGCAAGGGCATAGGAATAGCACAGAAGTAATTAATGAATCAGTTGAAGAGTAGTAACAACATCACCGTAGTGATTAATATTAAAAATAATTCAAAGTTACATAAGTAGAGTAACAATACTCTTCTATATGTCATCCTTGTACATAGGAAATTGAGTTTCTTTTAAAGTTATTACATGCCCAAAATTAGGAAAAGATCAGCCATGAGAATCTCACGATTCTCATGTTGATAAAAAATAAAAGTAGTTACAACCTATTTCTAAATACAAATATACATTAGTTAGGAATGCAACCGCTTGGGTCTGTTGCTTAAAAAATAAACAATTCCTAATGACGACAGTTGTTATGTGGAATAGTAGCCACACTTTCTAACTCCGGTGCAACAACATCCTACAAGTGAATAGTGGTTCGAAATGTTACGACAATTACTGGCGACAACACCCTTGGTGTAACAACGGACCTTTGTATCAGTGTGTAGTGTAACAGCATCCTATAACAACATTCAATGTGTAACATCAACTTGTAATAGCATACAAGGTGTAACAGTGAATTGATCTACCCTACTCTGTAATTGATCAGCACTGCCTGTTTACTCCATAGCCTTGTTCCCGCGAGAAACACTCGAAAAGGAGAATAGCTTCCAAAATACTCCTCCAATGCTCACCCCAGTTAGCCACAAAAAGGAATAAAGTATCGTATTATTCAGTGTAATATGGAAAAATAACATCAGAGTGGAAGTGAGAAAAAGGGCGATTAATCATGTAAATTTCATGGGCCCGGAGGATAAGAGGATAAAAAATGGGGAAAGATGGTGCAGAAAATAGGTAAAAATTTACACCCAACACCTTCCTCCACCTCGTCCTCCCGAGAAAAGGAATGATGATAGGGATATTCTAGATGGTCCTTTTGTACCCGAGTCTAAGACTGATATTGTTGATGATCCCATGGAGCATATGGATGCTTTAGATCCTTCTCCAAGTGATCCTCCTACTAGGAAGAGACCTATTTGGCTCTGTGACACTCTATAGGATACCGAGAGACATGCTCTCCATCAAAGATCATTTAGAGAAAGGAAGAATACATGTAGGTACTATGGATATGTTGCAACTATGAGCACTATGATTCAAGTTAAACCTTCCATGTTCAAAGAAGTTGTAAAAGAAAAACTTTGGGAAGATGATATGGCCGAGGAATATGAATCAATTAGGAAGAAATATGTATGGGATGTTGTGTTGAGACCAAAGGGGAAATATGTGGTGACTTCAAAGTGGCTATTCAAGATCAAGCATGGAATTGATGGTAGAATTGAGAAATATAAGACAAGGTTCATAGCTCGAGAATTCTCACAAAAACAAGAAGAGGATTATGATGATATATTTTCACTTATGGCTCGATACACAACCATTCGTTTGATAATAGCCCTTGCCATAAGTCAAGGATGGACTCTTCATCAGATGTACGTAAAGACTATATTGCTCCATGGCATGTTACAAGAAGATGTGTATGTTGAGCAGCCACATGGATTTGAAGTAGAGGATCAAAAGACACATGTTTTCAAGTTGAAGAAGGCATTGTATGGATTAAAGAAAGCCCCTAGAGCATGGTATACCTGCATAGATAGTTATTTGGTGAAGTTGGGATTCACAAGAAGCTATGTCGATCCCAACCTCTACTTCAAGGTAGTCTAAGGTATGCCGTTGTTTTTTGTTTTATATGTTGAAAATCTTTTCTCGACAGGTAGTGAGCCTTTGATGATCGAGTGCAAGAAGGAGCTAGCCTTTGAGTTCGAGATGAAGGACCTTAGACTCATGCACTTCTTTATAGGTCTTGATTTGTGGCAAAGACCAGGTGAGATTTTCCTTTCATATGGAAAATATTTTGTGAAGTTGGTAGAGAGATTTGGAATGAAGGAATGCATGTCAATGGCCACAATGATGGAAATGAACTTCAAGAAGTTATGTAGAGAAGCTGCAGGACCCAACTTGGCGAATCCATCTGAGTATAGATAATTAATTGGGGCTCTGATGTTCTTAGTAAACACTCGTCCAGACATATCCTATGCAGTGAACACGTTGATTCAATTCATGACTAAGCCTCTCCACGCACATTGGATCTCTGCCAAACACATTTTGATATTTTTCATGGGAATATCACACTTGGTTTGATATATTCTACCGAAGATGTTCGAATTCATGGATACACCGATGTTGACTGGGTAGGAAATGTTATCGACAGGAAGAGTACATCTAGATGTTGTTTTAGTATTGGATCTTCCATGATATTTTGGATGAGAAGGAAGTAGAAGCTTGCAGCATTGAGTACTGTCAAGGCAAAATATATTATCGCTAGCATGGATAGCTGCGAAGCAGTTTGGTTGAGGAAATTCTTTGGAGAGCTATTTGAGCAGGTCCTAAATAATACAATGATATATTGTGATAGCAAGAGTGGTATCTATATGGCAGAGAATCTCATATTTCATGACAAGTTCAAGCACATAGATATCTGATATCACTTCATTCGATACATGGTGTAGAGAGGAGCCATTAGAATCCATCACACATCGACAGATGAGAAGATTGCATATATTATCACCAAGGATTTTCCGAAAGGGAAGTTCTTGGTCTTCACAGAGCAGCTTGGATTGAATGATATGACCCCTCCTGATAAGGGAAATGCTGATCAAGGAAACTAAGCCATCTCTTCCCCCATGTTGAGCTCCCAGAATCAGGAATTTAGATAAAGGGCTCCTAGGGTTGAGGGATCTCTGGAAAATAGGGCGTTACCCATATTTGTTATCCATAGGGTTGGAGATGTTGCTCCCTATCAGGTCTATGCAGAGTATACCCTAGTTGGCATCATGCCCACAAGCCAAGCTTGTTGGGAATGCCACTTCCCATTTTACCAATGGGTTGAGAGTGTACTTGGGGTGTACAACCCAAGTTGATTATGATGCAAGTGTTCTACCCCATGACTCTTGAGGGTCATTTATGGGGAGATCAGTAGGAAATAAGATTAGGTTGAAATTTTCTCCCCTTTGTGGTTTCGGGTTGATAATGAACTCCCCAATGTGATTCTAGGGTAGAGATGTGCTCCTTTATGTGATTAGGTGTCCTATTGCTTGATATCAGGTTGAGATATGTGACTCCTCCAATGATATAGAGGGCAGACGCTGATTCTCCCTAATTCTTCTTCTTTTAGATTCGAGAATGTTAAAGCAGATAGAGTTGAGTAGAGATTGACATGACAGGATGATAGAATGATTAACAGACAAATATTGGAAGGTGGAATTCTTCCTAGTTGAGAGGGAGTGTTAATTTATGAAAATAGGTTCAAATTACACCTTGGACAACTCATGTGACTAATATGATGATTATATTGAATTCCTTTTTTCGAGAGGACCAAAATCGACCTAAAGGTCACGCCATTTGGTCGGGAAGAAGTTTTTTATTTATTTTATGTACCCACTCATGTACATTGGGACAGGTTGGCCTCACACACATGTACAATTTGATAGGTCAGCTTCAACATCTAATGGACTCCCATGGAAGCCTATAAATACAAGAGCCCTCAAGCTCATTTTATTATAATCATCAAGTATCTTCTTCTCTTCCTCTAATGTTTGGTTCGCATAGGTTTGATGGAGGAAGCTCGCGTAAGGTCAGAAATTACAAGTCTGAGGCTCACACATTTGTAGGGTTTCGATTTTTTAGTCACACGTTTTCTGCAGGTCAGATCCGACTACAGTTGTACTCTCGCAGTGCCTCAAAGAGTGATTGGAAGCCACAGTTACTCGCATAACATCGTGAAGGCTGCGATCGAGACTCTGAGATAGTTCTAAGATAATCTGATCACAGTCGCTCGCATACAGTGCTTTAGAGAGTGACCAAGAGGTCATAGTCGCTCGCTCACAGTATCTCAAGGAGTGACCGGTGATCAAGGGGCATCTTCAAAAGTACTAGTGGCATGGTACAAATGCTCAAAAATTCAAAGTGGTTGAATCTCTACAAAGTTAACTTTAGATCGAAGTGCTCATCGCCCTGATTCTAATGGTGTGAATGACACTTGAATCCAAGCTTGTATGCAAAAGTTAGAGCAAGTCAAAGTTCATATTTGACTTGGATAGGTGGCAGAGGAAATGACGTGGCATAACTCTTCAACAAATGGGGAAGTTCCAAGTGGTAGGGTTCCATTGGCCTCACAGTTCATTGATCGCACAAGGCAGAGGTCTGTGGTTCAAGGAATCAACCCCGAGCAAATGTAGAGTGCAATGCGATCGTACATCAGAAGGAATAACGGATAATAGTCGCTCGCTAATAGTATCTCAAGGAGTGACTGATGATCCAGGGGGATCTTCAAAAGTACTAGTGGCATGGTACAAAGGCTCAAAAAATCAAAGTGGTTGAATCTCTACAAACTTAGCATCATATCGAAGTGCTCATCGCCTTGATTCCAATGGTGTGAATGACACTCGAATCCAAGCTTGTATGTAGAAGTTAGAGCAAGTTAAAGTTCAAGTTTGACTTGGACAGTTGGTAGAGGAAATGACATGCCATAACTCTTCAGCAAATGGGGAAGTGCCAAGTGGTAGGGTTCCATTGGCCCTGCAGTTCATCGGTTGCACAAGGCAGAGGTCTGCGGGTTAAGGATTCAACCCCGAGTAGAGGCGGAGTGCAATGCGATCGCACATCGGAAGGAATAACGGATAATAATCGGCCCCCAAACAAGCATGGAATGCGATGCGGTATTGCACATCACACATTGCAGGCAGAAAGGGACAATGTTTTAAGAATTGACCCCAGGCAAAGCCGGGTTGCGGTTGCGATATAGCCGGATCACATATCGCAATGCACTAAGTCTCGTAGTATAAGAATCACCCTCGGCCAGCTGATTGCAATATATTATAAAACTGTCAAACACGATAAAATTTCATAGTTGTAACCAATAACCCATCGGGTTTGTCAGTTCACAGATTGCAGTTCTGGTCAGCGGCCTGTATGGAGAATCCCCCCCTTAGCTTTGCCGATTGCAATTTGTGAAGTATTTCCTTGGATCCGAAAATTTATGTGTTTCGGTTAATAATTCTGTCGGGTTCGCCTTTATCGTAGATCGCTCATCACTTAACGTAAATGCACAAGGTCTGTCCGTCGGTATAAATCTGTTAATACGTTGATTTACATGTTAAAGTGGTCGTTTGAAGTGTTAAATGAGTAGTTAAGGAATCAAGCAGCAAATAGACTATGGGAACTTTTTTCTGGTGGTTTTTACTATGTTTGAACAGGTTGTTACCTGCACACTATTCATGGACTAAGGTTCTCGGTTGTTGAAACCAACAGCGTAAATTTATCATTTCAGCTAAACTTGTTATTCTATAAAATTGCTCGAATAATTTATATATTGGGCATCCGCACAGCGAGAAGAGGGAGAGTAACTACAAAATTTATCAGAATACCATTGCAGAGCATCAGAACCTGCTCTTGGCAAGTGGTCGGAACCTTGCCTCAAGTATCTAAAGGTTCCGAGAAGTGCAGGAAACCCTTTTATCAGAATTGGGCATTTGGACAAGCGTTTCTACGCGATTTTTTGCCAAGATTTCAATGATGATGTCTATTTCTAGAGTTGGGTTCTCCATTTTTCATATATCTTCTAGATTGGAGGTATAAGGGTGTTTATGTAAAATCTACTTATAGTTCTTCTCTTTTCATGCCACTTAATAAATGAAGGCCTCCCCACTATTGAGTTGGGCCCAGAAACGTAGTCCAAATTCAACGAACTTCGTAATAAAATCTTTGTGTCTTGATCTCATGCATGATTATGTCTTTACTCTTTATTTATAAGCTTATGTTTCATGGTTTTTAATAAGCTCAGTTACATGTAATTCTGATGCATCTATAAGAAAAAAATCTTGGATCAACCGGGAAGACACAATCGCTCGCAGAATAAATCGATAAGTGTGATTGGGGTTCTGAGCTAAGGTTTTACAGCTGACCACAGATGTCTAAAGGCTGGAGGGTTACTCTCTATCGTACAATAATTCTGGAAGTCTGCTTCTGATTTGTATTCGCTAAATATTTTTTGGATGATTATGTATTGGGCTCATTATACTCTCTGCTGAAGCATTTTAAGACAATATAATAAGAAGAATATTTGAAAGGGTTTTCCCCCTAGTGGGGTTTTTCCCTGGTATTTTACCAATCTGGTGTCTCTTGTGGTTGTGCTATTGTCTCCTTTTTCATTGCATACATTTTTCTACCTTCAATTATTTTTATGATTGGAAACATTGTTAATAATTGGATGCAATTCTAAATGAAGAATTGAATTGGGCTGAAATAATTGAAACATAGAACAATCTAAAAAATTAACAGTTTACTCATTTATCAACCCTAATTATACTCTTGTTTATCATAGATTCCAAAGTTATTTTCTTATTTTTGCTATAAAAAATTTTCATCATGTAAATTTTTTATTAAAACCCTATTTTATAAAAAGAAAAGTGTGAATATTTTATTGCATGTTTTTGGGAACTTATTTGAGCCTCTTTTGATCAAACGAAACCCTATATATTTATTCATAGGGACCTTTGAACTCAATATTTTGACATTATACCTTAAATCACCTGAAACCCTTACCATTGCATATTTATCCGTAGGTAAATATTGTTGTACAACCCTTATGGGGAATTTATCCTAGGTCCATTTGAGTCATTTGATCCCTAAGATATACTAGGAAAGCCTCCCTTGCTAGGATTGCATCTAGCCACAAAAATGAGAGGAGTAGTTGTTGAGGTGATAGTGGTAACTCTCCCCTGTTCTTTTCAATATAGGTTGATTAGCGATACTTTGCAATAGTGAGCTATATTTTGTAGTAATATTTTTGGCATCATTGTTAGGGAGGATTTAAGTCCTTCCCCAAGTCTATGCTTAAATCCTTTTTATGTGTATATCTCACAATATAGATTAAATTGCCCATCTGGCGACTCCATTGGAAGAATCAAGTCCTAGCTCTTCAAATATCTTCAAAGATTTTTTTCTTGCAAGGTGAAGCAATCATATTTAAAAAGGTATTTAGTATTTACCCTAGCGACTCCACAATTCTATGTTATCAAAATTGAATGGGATAGAAAATGGCTCCTTATGATTCGCATAAATGTACTAGGTTTTGGATTTTAGGGATACTTCATTATACTCTAATCATTCTGGTTCAAATTGCATGAAAGATGTTCTAAAATTTGATGATGACCCATTTTTAGCCATTGATCATGTGGTAATATTTCTAAAGTACACTTCAAAAATGTGAAGATGCACTTATTAGATTTTACATTAATTCTTTTGAATAAATCCAAAGAGATAAGATTAAATATTATTGTGATCCAAAAATCATATCTTCTATTGAAATATTTATTGAGGAAATTCTCAAGTGTTGGGATCAAATATTTCAAATATATGAAGATACCCTTCAATAATTGACCAAGGCCCTTCAAGAAGAAGGTCTAGCCTTGATTTTTCTCAGGACATAGAAGGAGAAACTAATGAAGAATATTACCATGAACAAGAAGAATAATTCCTTATTAATCATCAAGAGGAACATGTTGAGGAAGATCATGCTAAATATCAAGATCCTAGTGAAGATTCTAATTAAGCATCTCATATTGAATAACATTTAGATGAAGAGGATCCCATTAATTACTAGGATTTTTCCCATGAATATGAAAATGAAGTAAGCTATTTTCCTTTCAATGTGTTTGAGTTCTATGATACATCTTTTGAAAGCATAAAAATGGAAGATTCTATTAAACCTTTGGAGATTGAGAATAGCACTGATAAATTTCTACATGTGGGCAAAGACAAGTGGGATATGAATTATTGTCATTTTGATGGAGATCCAATTTATGAAATTCATGATGATTATGTAGTTCAGGGTGTGTAACCATTTCCATTGGAGCAAGAACCCTTTATAAGTGTTGTCATTGATGTTGTGTTACACGTGAATTGATGATGTAGGTGTTGTGTTGTTGTGTTTGATGGTTGGCATTGATGTCAACCTGGGCATATGTTGCAGTTAACTTGAGTGACAGTTGTACTCTTTGATGGATGGGCTTATGGATGTTATGATTATGTTGCTTGGATTCTTAGTTGTAGGGTGATTTGATGGCTGTAAGGATATTATTATGTGTGTGTAGCAGGTATTACTTTGGTACATATGTTCTTGCTTTTGGTATTACCATGGTAAAGGTATCCCTGGTATCGACTTAACAATGGCATCTTCCCATGGTGTTGACTTGGAAATTACCATGGTATAGGGGTCTGTGGTATTGGATGACCATGGTATTGGCACCTAGTATTGATTTGGATAATACCATGGTACAGGGGCATGTGGTATTGGATAACCATGGTATTCACCTGTGGTATTCACTTGGAGATTAACATGGTATAGGTGTCCATGGTATTGGGATAACCACAGTATTTTCCCGAGGTATTAATTGGAGATTGTTGAGGATATTTTGACATGTATTTTTGTGAGTATTTTGTGTGAGTTGATTGATTGTTGGGGTGAGTGTATCGTTGGAGTGAGTATGTGTGTTGGGTGCTAACATGTGTCTTTTAAAACTCCTAATTGCCTCACATTAATTATCAACCCAGGCAAGTCCTTTTATTCCAAGAGTGTACACAATATGTGCATGCTATAAATCTAGAGAGTAATGCTTTTAAAATGAAATATAAAACTTTGATACAAGAGTGAACGAATGCATTATAAAACTCAAAATACAACTGTTAATAGAAATATTACATCTAAGCATCAAGACTTAACCCTCAACTGAAATCGTAATCAAATCTCAAACAGGTAATTCAAATGGAAATGATGTCAACCAAGAGTTTAGTAGCAATAACCAATCTCTTTCAACTGATTCTATCTAAATCACACTCAATCTCAATTAAGCAATTCAAATGGAAATGATGTCAACCGAGAGTTCAATAGCAATAACCAATCTCTTTCAGTTGATTCTATAATAACCACACTCTTATCATAATCAACAAGATTCAATGCCTTAACTGATAATCGATTTAATCTACAAATAGAAAAAAGCAAACAAGATAAACACGTAGAGAATGGAAAAACATCAAACCAATCAAACTTGTGTAAATTAGAAAGATATAACACAAAGGGTAGCAGTTTAATCCACCAGAGGTCGAGCCCTTAGCCACTAGTAAATTACGTATTAACCATTGAACTCTATCCTCATTACAGTACGGTTGTGTTCCTTAAAAGCACGAGTCTGTAACTTAAAATTACAATTTGAAATAAAACATAGATCCCCCCCTTTCTCCTACAGTTTACACTTTTATAGTAAAAAAGGGTAAAAGATAAATGTGATCCCTTAGGATCGGGAGATCCTGAGAGATTCACAACTGAGTGCTATATTGTGAAATTCTTCTTATTTAGTGTTGATCCCCCTGATTCGTCCTCTGGCCTGACCGGAATCGACACGCCTCATTCATCCTTTGTTGGTTTACGCTGTTCCGTCTCTAGGGAACAACAATTGTTCCTTTCGTCATTTTTCTGCATAAAAAGGAATAAGAGTTAGTTACGGTGGCTAATTCTTAATCAAGAGTAGTTCATTCGTTTCTTATCATAATCCATCAATATGTTAGCGTATCAAGGAAAAAAAGAGATAAGAAAAGAGGAAAAAGGCAATGTAATTGAGAGTAAATACATACCCATTGCATAACTCAACATACTCCCCTGCTTACCATGTTTCATGTCCTCATCAAAGGTAGATAGTTCTTATGCAATGCAGTTAAAGAGTAGGTTAGAGAGAAAGCTTCAAAAATTGGTCTAAACCCATGATGCTGAGCCAGGAGCGCGAAAGCTTCAAAAATTGGTCTAAATCCATGATGTTGAGCTGTGAGCACAAAGGCATGCCTTTCTTTCCCTTCGGGCAGCTTGTAGTCAGCTCGATACCCTTCAGGATTATCTTGTCCCTCTAACTCTAGTTTCAAATCCTATACATTTTCCGAGCTAGATAATTTTGTTGGTTGACTAGCACTTCCTTGAGGATTTTCAGATGTTTCATAGTCTAAATTCATCCTTATAGATCATCTATGCTTGTGAGGTCTACTTCTTGAAGGGGTAGTCCTTTTTATTTTTGGAACAAGGTTAGGTGCTGGTAGGTTTTCACCTCTTTCGAGGGCCGTTATGAGATCATCCCATGTTGATTGTTGTTGGGCAAGGTTGTGACTAACTATTAACCTAATCAGACAATGGTGGCTAACTACTGTCTCTGGGTGTTGAGACTATCTCAGCCTCTCGGAAGTGTCATGCAATAATGAATTCAACAGTGCAGGCAAATTAACAGAACATTTTTGTTTTAAGACTGCTAAAAGTTTGAGTTTCCGCAGCCTTACCACGTCTTGACGCCTATCGTAGGTGATATAGTTCTACACAATTCATGTCAATTCTCCCAAGGGGTCTCCAAGAGAAGATGGCCGAATGCCTTTGCCCTTCTTGATTAGCTCTTGTCCTTCGTCCCTAAAAATATTCATAGCGTTGTGCAGCTTTAGTCGCTTATCAACCCATACTGGTCCTTCTACCGGTAACCCAAACACTTCTGCTATCACAGCATCTGTTACAGTGATTTGTCTACCTCTCACCAAGGATTTTCCATTTTGTAGATGTTATAGAAATTCAATGGCGGTTTCCTCATTGGGGGGTTGAAATATTTTAAAATATGTTGTCCATCCTACGCGAGCTAGAATTTCCTTGGCTCCATCGGAGACAACCAGTATTAAAGGTTCTCAGTGCACTATTTTTCCTCCCATAATGCTTGAGTTCTTCCTACTTCTACAAACGATTAGTGCAATGGAGAAAACACAACAACGAGCAGAGCCGAGAGATGGAACAACAAGTAGTTGTAACAGCTCTGTAAGGTGATGTTTTTATAAAAATAAATACCATTAAATCGAGGATTGTTATAATGCCACATGCTCTATGATTATGGGATGTCTTATTATTCTACAAATTCGAATAAAACATTGACAGTGAATGCATGAGTGTACTGGAGGTTCCTACCCCCTCTCGAAATTAAAGGTCACCTACAACCGAATGGACGAAAAGATGACATTCTAGCGGCGAAGTATAGGGGTGATGGATTGGGTAGTAAAGGCGACAGAATATGAATATGGGACGGGGTACGGACTAGTCATATTCTCCCGCGGAAATTCTACTCTACACCCAAGGTTTTTTCTGCCTCCAGAGCAGACCAGGATGCATGCCCCCTGGGTTCCGGCCTTCCTTTCCCGAATTACTCGCACTCATCAGGAAGAAGAACTGGAGGTAGAGACCTTTCTTGATCAAATAGACCATTGAGGATAGGTACGTGACTACTTGCGATGCGTGATCCCGGAAGTGAAAGTTGGTCTACGAGCTTGACCATCCTTCCTTCGTATGGAAAACACATTATTCGAAAGAGCGAGGAGACTATTGCTTCCATGCAATATATGTAGTCACGTCCAAGGAGTAGGTTATAATCCAAGGGTCCTTGGACGACCATCAAATTCATCTTGACAGCCTTCCCTTTCAGTGTAATAGGCACATTAGGTAGAATCCCTAATGGTCGACTGGTTCCTTTGTCAAAACCCGAGAGATGCCTTGTCTCGGGCAAAAGCGCCGGGCAACCCAGTGCTTTCCAAGCAATAGAGGACAGGATACTCACAGATGCCCCTTCATCAATGATAGTTCCAGCCATCACTATTTTGTATATTTGGACTATAATTCTAAATGGCATACTGGTTGGTAACCGGGGTCTGCCTAGTTGGTTCCAATCAAAGGACACAACTAGGTTGCTTGGTGGTGGGACCGAATATACGGCCGGATATGATCTTGACGACGCTCCTTCTTGCGATAAAGGAGTGGGCACATTGCCCTGATGTTCATCAGAATCGGTGTTGATGAAGAGAACCTGGACGGTGTCATCCTTACTCTCTTCGGTGAGGGTGTCAACTGAAGATAAATCCTCAGTGACTGTGGTATTTGAAGATGAAACTTCTGAAGGGAGAACCGGGTCAACTGCCGTTTCGACCTTTGGACTTTCGTTCCGTCCGGATTCAATAGGTTCACTTTCAGTGACTGACACTTCAGCTGGCCCTATGAGCGGGGCAGCTGTATTTTCGACCAACGAAGGACTTGGCGCGAGTTTTTGGTATCCAGGAGGAAGTAGCAACGGGGCAACCGATTGATCTTCCAAAACTCTCTTTGCTTCGTCTAAAAAGGGACAACGGCGAAGGGTGTGATTGCCTTCACACAGTTCGCAGGGGAATCCCATTCCCCTTCGTCGTCTAGAACCTTCACTTTCGCTGGTCGATGGTAAGCATTCAACCTGGTTGTCAGAGGTTGACGCTTCCGAACTGTGCAAACGAGGGGACCAGTCCCTTAGTATCCGGGGAATACTGGGACAATCACGGTGGAGGTGGTTCCCTCTACATATGACACATGGAGTTTTGGGCCCGGTCTGTGCTGTGTGTGGGTTTTCGTTAGATACCTTTTGCTTGCCCCCAGGCGCCTTTGGCTCCTTCTGCTTCTTTTCTTTCTTCTTCTTTTCCTTCTTCTTTTCTATGGGAGCCGCGCTTTTGGCGGCTTGACCTTTCGAAGAAGAAGGATCGGAGGAAGGCGTATAAGAAGTGGAAGGCTAGAGGGTAGCTCTAGACTGGTCTAACTGTTGACTTGACTGTTCAGGAACCGTGGTGGTCTGAACTACAGCGGTTGAGAATAGCCAAACTGGCAGGCCAATTGTCAGCCCTGGAAGCGACAATGTGGCCATGTGGGGCGCACCAACTTCTCCCCAAGAGGAGAAAGGGCTGGGGGTCCCATCATGTGGAATCCCTTTGTTGGTGTGTTCCATGTTCTCAACCTTAAGATCAACGCAGGAATCAGGGGTAATTATGTTCCGTTTAAGATGAATTTTATATGACGACGCTTTAGACACAACTTGCTTTTTCACTTTTTAAGAGTCGAGAAAAAGCTAAAGATGACTCTAGTCTCCTTCGATGTATTAACGAGCCCGAAGTGACAAATGCTCGGATGGAATTTTTCAGTTATAGAATTTGAAAAAGGCCAAAAGAAACTACTCTGGAGTTCTAGGCAAGGGTGTGCCAAACCTTTCGCGAAACCACAGAATACGTTTTATGGTACGAGTGGTCGATCTTCGTGAATGTTGTGTTCACTGCATCGCGATCAGTAGGGCGGCCGACACGGCTTCCTATGGATAAAGGCTTTGTTCCTATAGGGGTCCCCCAATATACGTGACGGTACGCAGGGGCACAAGTCCGTATTAGTGCTATCGTCCCTCAGGAGGAATCACCCACCTTCGTAGAGATCAACAGTCACTATGTTTAACGACGCCGGTTCACGTCTCTACCTAGACCTCTACTGTGTTTCGTTATGTTTCAAAGCGTTGTTAGATAAATTCAGTTCTTTTTTAGGTTGATCTTGCTTAGCAGTTTGCCTTTACGGATCACCACGTGATGTATGATACAACTCCTAAATGCAGTCTAAGAATGATAAGCAAGCTTTTCAATTCTTTCAACTTATGAAAATCTTAACTACTGAGGGAAAAGAAAGACATCATCTTTTCAAACAGATCATAGAGCACACACTGATGCACTTTCCTAAATCGACATGCAAACTGTCAAAATGCACATGCACAATGCAAGTATTTCTTTTCTTCTTCCTTAATGTTGATGTATTACAAAAAGAAAGCTGTTGTATAATTTCGAATTCGATTTCAAGCGGAAGAAAACAAGTTTTTGTCCAATAATCAAAAGAACACCTTAAGATTCACTCGTTTCAACACAAGAAATACTGAAATTCGAACCATATAACGAAAGCAAATGCTCAAGCAGCTATGAACAGCAATAAACTAACTCTTAGAATCACAACGACACTTTCTCACAGGTCTAGATCCAAGAGGTCATAGCAAGACTAGTTCACTTTCGCTACGGGAAACTGTGAATGACAGCAAGAAATACAATAAGAACAATCACGGTTTCTTCATACAACTGAGGCGGAATGAAGGCAAAGAGAAGTGGTTTCAGCTGGGTATACAGGTTGACAACAGGCTGCAAAAATAATACTGAAAACTGGGCAACAGGCAGTGGGGAATCCCAGTTGCACAAGGCAAAACTGGATCAGCGCAGGTGCTGCACTGTCAATCTGAGATGCAGTGCAGGTAGCCCCTTCGGGACCTGCGTTACAGTGCAGGTAGCCTTTGCTGTAGCTGCACTGATGAGACAACTCTCGTCTCTCTCAGATTCCGGGTCACAGATTGCTCAAAAATTAATGGTTTTTGGCCAAATCAGAGGCTGTCAGTCAAGTATACACTAGAGGATGATTAAAGGAAGATGAACACTATCACAAAGAGCTAAAAAGAGTCCTTGTGGATCAGCTCTTCAAATCATAAACATGCCCAGCAGTGGGCTAGAGTAGCTGCCCTCTACTTTGCATTCGAAGGACTCGAATGCAGTTCGATTCGGTACTCCCTTTGTTTAAGAAATGAATAGCAATAAACACAAGCTACCAACAAGACACGATCCCCAGCGGAGTCGCCAGTCTGTTGTGGGGGAAAGTATCCAACTTGGAATGACCCTAACCCACTCTAAGGGTGACAGTTCCTTAGCAACAGCTGAAAGCAAAGCTATCTAAAGTTTCTTCTTTATGACATGCAAGAGATAGAAGGAAGAGACCCACTTACCGATGTCTTGCGCAAATGGACGATCCAATCTCCTCTATTCGCCGCTTGCTCCCAGCTCCAAGTCTTTTCACGGGCCCAGCTACACGAGATCCTGCAAACAAGACAAAGAAAGGAAACTACAAGAGGCATGCATTCATAACTGATTCAAGGATTAGCATAAATCAAATACGCAAGTAAGACAATACATCATTGAAACACATGCGAATAGAAGAACCTCAAATGCTTTTTAATATATGGAAGTAAGGTTCAGGCGGTGATACAACCATGAGAGGTCCAATCCAGCATCACCTTCCCGACGGAGAGAAATCTCTTCTTCACCTCCCTAAAGCAATCACCCAATGCTCACAACTGTAAACCAACAGCAATTCTTTGCACAAAATTCCGGCCTCTAGATCCCATGGGATGAGATCCTTATATAGAGTTTTGGAGTGAAGATAAGTCAGCTTGATGTGTGACTTGTTGTCCTCTTCAACTCCAGTTGTTCTTCAGTTCTTCACTTGGAGTTTTTGTCTTCCACTTGGAGTTTTAGAAGCTCTTAACTCATCATTAGGCGAATCTTATGATCAAGTGTCTTTTTGGAAGCTTCCTGGGCACTGGCACATTAAGAAAAAGATTCCTCCACATGTCCAAGTACGCCCAACGCAGGTAGCCTTTGTTGCACCTGCTATGCAGCGCAGGTAGCCCTTGTTGCACTTGCTATGCAGCACAGGTAGCCTTTGGAGCAGCTGCTTTGATCCAAAATTGACCTGTTTTTGAGTGTTTTTCAGTGGAGAACTGATTTGCAGTGCTGTGGTTTGCTGACCTTGTTCCTCTAAGGGTAAGAACAACATGTTTAGGGACTTTGGATCCCTTAGATTATTGACATTTCATGCTCTATGCTGTAAGGCACAAAAATGTCTATAACAACAGTAGAGATCAATGTGCTGGCATGGTAACCAGATGAACACATTGCCATTCACTAGGAAGTAGTGAAAGAGGTTAGGCTGCTCGTGATGAGACCTCTTGTTCCAAGGATTTTGTTTCTTGATGCATCCGTTGGATCATATCCCTGGTGTGGCGGCCATAGTGGGAATGCACTTCGCCACATCCCTATGAACATGGTAGGTTGGCTCATGATGAGACCTCCTATCCTCCATCTGTAGAACAAAAAATAAAATTGTTAGTGAATTTTGTTATATATATATATATAGAGCGAGCGAGAGAGAGAGAGAGAGAGAGATTTTATTTTATTTTTTGTTTTTTGTTATTTTATTCTTTTACACTTCCCATTTTATATATAGAGAGTGGCTCAATACTCCTTAAGAGTAGGGATGGTAGAAGAAGTTTAAACATATCAATAGAAAAAAATATACCCATAATCTTATTGATAATAAGCAGAGAGAATTATACTAGAGGGAGTAGAACCAGCATGGTAAAGATAATCAATCAGTATCATTTATAGCAGAAATGAGGATAGTAAAGTGATATAGATAATTGTGTCCTTTCTTTTTCGATCATCACAAAGAAATCTTGTTAGAGATAATAATGTTAAAGATATTCACCTGCTTCAGTAGACTCCATACTTGTTGTCCTCATATATGTATTGTACTTGATGCCAAAAAGAGGATTATAAAAAAAATGAGCTGGGATGGGCTAGGAATGATCATGCAAGGGGAAGAAAGGGGTGTTCTCAAAAATCCTCACAAAGTGTTGTTCCCTCAAGGGAACAACAAAAACACTCGAAAAGTGATGTTCCCTTTAGGGAACAGCAAAAGAAAACACACAAAAAAGTGTTGTTCCCTTTAGGGAACAACAAAAGCAAGCACACGAAAAAGTGTTGTTCCCTTTAGGGAACAACAAAAGAAAACACACGAAAAAGTGTTGTTCCCTTTAGGGAATAGCAGTTGTTCCCTGTAGGGAACATCAAAATAAAGCACACGAGAAAGTGTTGTTCCCTTTAGGGAAAAACAACTATTCCCTATACGGAACAACAAAAGACAACACACGAAAAAGTGTTGTTCCCTTTAGGGAATAGCAGCTGTTACCTATAGGGAACAACAGTTGTTCCTTGTATGGAACAACAGTTGTTCCCATTAGGGAACAACAAAAGAAAAAACATGAAAAAGTGTTGTTCACTTTAGGTAACAACCATTGTTCCCTATAGGGAACAACCGTTGTTCCCTATAGGGAATAGCAAAAGAAAGCACACAAAAAAGCGTTGTTCCCTTTAGGGAACAGCAACTGTTCCCTGTAGGGAAAAAAAAAAAAAAATAGGGAGAGACAAACAATCCTCCCTACTACTCTAAACAATAGAAGGGCTATGATACAAACAAGAAAATAAATAATTGTATTTACAAGTCTCAAAAATAACCTTTTTTTTACGAGACTAGTGTTGCAAAAGAGTTACCTTTTGTAGCAAGAATTTGTATGGTAGAATCTTCGTGTATCTATTGGCAAAAGGATTCCCTTGTAAGCAGTTTGTGGTAGAGGCGTACTCGGTGCCCATTTTCCTTAAAGGAATAGCCAGACCCATCAATGGTGGCTAATGTAAGGGTGCTATCGTGGACCTCTTTTATCTCGTAGGGACCTAACCATCTAGTCTCGATTTTGCCCGGGATGTCCTGGAACTTGGAATCATACAGAAGCGCCCAGTCGCCTTCACAGAATATCTTTCTCTTAATGAGGGCGTCATGTCATTTTACTCTTTGTTGTTGAATAAGTGCAGTATGTTGAAGAGCCAATAGCTGGATTTCATCTAATTCATTTATTTGTTGTAATCTGTTAATCTGTGCTTCATTCAAGTCCAACCCCACTTCTTGGGCTATCCTTAATGTCTGAATTTAAAATTCTATGGGGAAGATAGGTTCCTTACCAAACACTAGTTGATATGGGGAGTATCCTATTGTATTCCTCCAAGTCATGCGATATGCCCACAAGGCTTCTGGAAATCGGGTAGTCCAGTCGCGTTTATTCGAGGTGACTGTCTTTGTTAGGATGGCCTCGATTACCTTGTTGGTACTCTCTACCTAGCCATTTGCCTACGAGTGGTATGGAGAGGTGATTCTGTGAAAAATGTGATGATTTTTTAGTGTAGCAGCAATCTTATGGCCTACAAATTGTGGCCCTCCATCCGTAATTATTTCTCTGGGAAAACCGTACCACACGAAGATTTGAAAGAGAAAATTGACTATTGTTTCCTCTGTTGCTCTTGGTAATGCCACTGCCTCCGCCCATTTAGTCACGTATTCCATTGCAACCAGTATATATGACTTTTTATTAGATGATGGTTTTATTGGGCCAACGAAATCTAACGCCCAGTGTTCAAATGGTTCGATGACTAGCTGTCGGTATAGGGGCATCTCGTCAGACTAGCTGGGGCGGCCCACTGTTTGGCAGCTATCACATGCATGGACAAATTTATTAGAGTCCTTAAAAATCGTGGACCAATAATAGCCCATCTGCAAGATTTTATGTCCAGTCCTGCGGTCTACAAAGTGTCCACCGCACAGTCCATCGTGCCAAGCTTTTAGGATATCGTAAATTTCGTCTTCCCTGATACACCTACAGATATGCATATCGGCTCCTGTGTGAAATAGGTATCCTCCGATCCAGGAGAATTGAGTGCTGCATTGCACTATTAATTTCTTTTCTCTGGGCGTTAGGTGTTTGGGTAGTTTTCCCACTGCTAAGTAATTCACGACATCTGTGTACCGGGGTGTTTTCACGGTCACAGTGAACAGGTGCTCATTGAGGAACTGGTCTTCTATCGCCACTGCGTCGTCTATTCTTGGCACTCGGGAGAGGAAGTCTGCTACCATATTCTCCTTTCATGGTCAATCTTTAAATGTTATGTCAAATTCCTGCAAAAGGATTAACCATCGTGTCACTCTGCCATTCGTAATAGGTTTATTAGCTAAATATTTGATAGCAGAGTGATCAGTATACAGGACCACATGGTATCCTGTTATATAGTGTCTGAATTTATTAATAGCGTAGATTACAACTAGAAACTCCTTCTCTGTCACTGTGTAATTCAACTCAGCAGGAGTTAAATTTTTGCTGATGTAGTATATCGCATAGGGTTTCTTGTCTTCTTCTTGGCCAAGAACTGCTCCAATGGCTGTATCTGATGCGTCTGATGAAATCTGAAATGGTATATCCCAGTTCGGGCCTCGTAGTACTAGTGCTGTTGATACTAGCCATTTTAATTCTGCAAAGGCAATGTCACATTTTTCAGTCCATATAAAATCAATATTTCCTGTCAAAGCATATAACGGTGTAGCAATTTGGGAAAAGTTTTTTATAAATCTCCGATAATATCCAGAAAATCCCAAAAAACTACGTACCTCTGTTTGAGTGCAGGGGGTAGCTAGTAAGAGGATTACCTGTATTTTTGCTGGATCTACCTGAATTCCAGCTGCTGAGATGTAATGGCCCAAGATCAGGCCCTCTGTCATCATCATATGGAATTTCTCGTGGCTTAAGCAGAGCCTAGTAGCAATGCATCTTTCCAAGACTTTCTCCAATGTCTATAATGCCTGCTCAAAGTCATCTCCATAGGGTGTGAAATTGTCCATGTATACCTCTAATCCCTCATTTATCAAGTCTGCAAAAATACTGAGTATGGCTCTTTGGAATGTAGCAGGTGTGTTGCACAGTCCAAAAGGAAATACCCTGTAAGCAAACATCCCCTAGGGGTAGGTGAAGGTAGTCTTATCTTGGTTTTCGGGGACAATTTGGATTTGGTTGTAGCCACTGAAGCTATCCAGGAAAGAGAATAATTTTTTACCTGCCAATGTGTCTAGAACCTGGTCGATAAACAGAAGGGGAAAATGGTCTTTTTGCGTTGCTTTGTTAAGCTCTCTGTAATCAACGTATATATTCCATTTCCCATTATTTTTAGGAACCAAAACTAATGGAGAAACCCATTTACTATCAGATATAGGATAGATAAAATTTACATCTAATAGTTTCTATTGTTCGTCTTTAACAATATCCTTTAGGTGAGGGTTTAATCTATGTTGAGGTTGTCGAATGGGTCTCACATATTTTTCAATGTAGATGTGGTGCATACAATCCTAAGCGAAAGCCCCTTTATATTTCCTAAGGATTTGAATAAGCTTCTGCTACTAGTCATCACCCAAATTTTTATTAATGTTAAGGATTTTCCCTGGCTCAATTTCAATAAGTTTGCTATTATAGATAGTTGTTGTTGGTATTGTTTGGTCATTGATATATTTTAAATGATCTTCTTCAATTTTGTTATCAAGGACTGCTTCAATCATGTGACATTCTAGATTAGATATGACAGCAGGGTGGTTAATGTAAGTGTTAATAATATTGTCTTCTGTTTGGTTTTTAAATTCAAGAGCATCTGCTATAGTTAATGGTGATCAAGGCAATAACAGGGTAGGGGAAGCTATGGCTAGGGTTTTTGAAACAGTGATCTATGCCACCGCTGCACTGCAAAGCAGAGATTGGGGATACAATGGAACAATACGAAGCCCACACAGAAAATCGGTAGCTAGGTTAGCTGACTATGACATTCTGTCAATGGTTTGGCTTCGTCTCGAATGAGATAATGAATCCTCTAGGGTAGAACGTTTCCCACTTAGGTTAAGGGCGTGCTCTCTCGTCCTGAATCAGGGTGATTATTGTGTAGAACATGGATCTATAATATCGAGATATGGTATGGAAGATACACCCTAGCATCGACCAGATCAGCTAGACGACAATCAATTATACCCTGGTTTCTATCGATCTGTTGTCCACAAGCTTAAAGACAAAGGAGAGGCTATATGGCCGGATTAGGCTACGTGAGATTGGTTATGGGTTGTGCGGCCTGTTGCATCCCCTTTTTTTTTGGACTGGCGAGGGTTAGGGCCATTAAGTGGAAATCAAGAATCAATGCAGTGGTGGATCCAGTCAAAGCCGCCATGGCCTTGGAGGTCCAGGCATTCTTGCTGATAGTTGGTACTCTCGGCATTGTGGCTGGGTCTTTGAAAAATGATCTCTGCAAGCCTGATCTGGAGATATCACAGCGTAGACAGATTCCAAAGCTCTGTGGTGCTCTTGGGCTTACAGAGAAAATGCTCGATCCAACAGATCGAGGCCTTAACAAGGTTGTTCCACTATGTATGGAGGAAGATCTGATACAAATCTTCATCAAATCGATAGGGGGCAGACATTACTGCATGCAGCTCAGCAAGGGGATGAGTATCCAAGAGTTAAAGAAGGAAATCTAGATACAACTTGGAACCCCAACAAAATACCAAAATCTGATATATACAGGACATAGTCTGCAGGACAACCATACACTTCAGGACTATGGCATCATCAAAGATTCAACTATCATTCTTAATCTGAGACTGCGAGGCAGATGCAATGGAGCCAGCTCTAAAAATACAGGTTCCTTTCATGATGCAGTCAAAGGAAAGGAAAAAATGCAAAACAAACCAGCACCAACACCAGAGCTACCAGGCCCCTACATCGTGGAACAAAAACCGGAATCTCCAATGCTTACAGTATCTTTGCCGGAGGTAACTGATCTATACACAGATCTATCCAAAAATGTTGTTATCTGTAGATTTAATGGTTTCTGGCCAAAATCTGATGCACTGCATCAATGGATCTTCTCCACATGGTCATCTAACTGTGAAATTTACCTATGCCCAAAAGGGTTTTTTATAGTTAGATTCAACACAGAACAAGAACGAGATAATATTATCAATCAGGGGCCTTGGTTTTGGGGCAATGTTGGCCTCTTCATCACCCCCTGGTTCCCTAATTTTGATGCCAATACTATGATAGTCTCAACAATTCCTGTTTGGGTTAGGCTACATAACCTCCCTCTACATTTTTGGCATCACAAAGTTTTAATAGCCATTGGGAATTCCTTGGGGAAATTCCTAAAAATGGATGAAGACAGAGCTATTAGGGGAATATTCACATTTTCCAGAATATGTGTAGAAGTGGACCTGAGTCAAGGGCTACCTGATCACATCACATTGAATTTCAATAATTCTCTGTGGACACAACCACTTGACTACGAGAACACAACATTCAGATGTCGCGGATGCTTGCAAATAGGGCACCTCCAATATGCTTGTCCACTAGCCAGGAAGGATCCCAAAGGGAATAAGAAACAACAAAAAAAGCCCAAAGGGTGGCAGCATACCAACCCGCTGGAAGAAGAGGACATGAAGACAAAACCTACAGGAAACAAAACAGAACTTGACACACAAATGGGACAGGAAAATACACAGGAAGAGAATATCCCGGATACTAATTTGGGGCCATACAATATGAAACAACAACAAGAATTTCAATTGGAAGTAAGTGGCATCAAACAAACTCATGGATCTGAAGGATCGGAATCTGACAAAGAACATCCAATGAACACAATGGAAAACCAGCTTGCTATTATTGCACCCACTCCCAACACTGGAGGTTGGCAAAGAGTGGAGAAGAAGAAGGGCAGAAAAGTATAGGCTAGTTGGATCTTTTTTCTTTCTTTGTAATCTTTTGTTTCCTGTCATTACAGGAACAGCTCATCTGCATATGCTTTAAGCATCTACAAAATCTAATTTTTTCATATGAATAAAATTATGACTTTTTCCACGGGAAAAAAAAAAAAAGTTAATGGTGATCTAATATTTTCTGTTAAATATGTTATAGGTTGCTTCCTAGTTTTTATTATGGTTAGGCTTGGCTGAGATGGAGGGTATAAATCTAGGTTCTTCACATCATTCCCTTGAGTTATATTCATACTATCTGTTCGACAGCTTATGCAAGCATCTACAGTCGCCAGAAAAGGTCTTCCTAATATTAGAGGATGTACGTCTAGCTAGTTTCTAGGATTAATAATCAAGAAATCTGTTGGGTATTCCCAAGAATCTATAGACACCATCACATCCTATAATGTCCCTTCTAGTTTAATAACTGAATAGTCAGCAAGTTCCAACAAGGTCGTAGTTGGATCTAACGCTATGATGCCAAGTCTCTCACAAGGTGTTGTTGTGAGAATGTTAATGGTTGCCCCTAAATCGACTAACGCATTGGGAAAGGAGCATCCATTTATTTGTATTGTGACAATACGGTTTCCTGGGTCTTCATATTTCACCAGTGTCTCTCTACCTAACAATAGATCAGACAAAGTTCTAACTACATGGATAGTTGGTGTTACCTTTATTTTCCTCGTAGACTTCTTGGTACACAATTCCTTAATGGTTTTTGCATAAATTGGAATGTCCTGAATAGCCTAGAGGAGGGGTATTTTTACGCAAAGATTTTTTAATTCTCCCAAGAGATCGAAGTCAAGATATTCAATTGGGAAAGGTATAATCAATATTTTTGGGAATGGAGGAGAAGAGGTAAAGGTAATGATCTATTTGTGACTTTTATGCTTGAACGTATTCTCCCATTGAGGTGTGTGTTCTTTAATCAATGGCTTATTTTGGTATGGTTGTTCAAGTTGCAGATTTTTATCATCCTCTGGCGCGATTATTCATCTAGACCTCAATTGGAGTTCATGACATTCTCTCAACTCAGTTTCCGGATCCAGACCTTCAATGATTTGTACCGACTGGATTGGTCTGTTGTTAGGATTTGGGTTGGGCTGGGCTAGGAGTTGCAGTCGTAGATTGGATTGAGGATTCTGCTACAATGTGTAAGGTGTTGGTCGTGTAGGTTGAGGCAGTGGGACTATCCCCACTAGCTGGTTCATGGGTCTTTGTTAGCTTGATTGCCAGTTTTGGTTTTGTGAAGTGGAGGGGGACCATTGAGATGGATATGGGTTGTTCTGCTAGAATGATGGAAAGTAAGAGGGATTTGGCCAACTATTGTTCAAATTTGACTGATTGGACCAAGGTGGCATGGGGAATGCTTGTGGTGGCCAATTAGGAAAAGGTGGTTGGTTCTGCCATGTAGCTCATGTATATTGTTGGGAATTATATTGTGAAGGATGAAAGAATGAAGATGGGTCGGTAGGCATACCTGTTTGCTGTGCTTGCCATTGGCGACACTGGTTTAACATGTATACTAGTTCTACTTCTTCCTATGCCTCCTTGAAGACCGCTTTTAATCGTGGGAGCGATGGGCAATTTTCTGTGGCATGTTCCTTAGTGCATATGGCATAGGTCTGTACCATATTCAATGGGAATTATTTATGACTATTTTTCTTTCTACATTGAGGGCAAAAAATAACCAAGTTCTGCTCTGCTTCGACCTACTTCTTCTTGGCTTGCATGATGTCTAACTGTGTTGTCAAGGTTCCCAGGATATCTGTTTTGAAATCTTCCAACAGGTTGTCAATTTCAGCATGAGTAACGCTTCCTCCAGAGACTTTGTTGTCCCTGGTGATTGCATCGCATCTAGCTGGTTTCAGTCTTGTACTACCCCTCAAGCACTTGATGCACAAATCAATAATATTAGCATAGTCTTCTTGATAGATATCACCTTTACCCATGATATTTAGTGTCTCTATCCATTGTTCTTTCATCCCTTTAATCATTGTGGTTTTAGAACATTATCAAGTAGATTTGCATAAGGATACCTTTGGAGGTTATATTGGAAACGCTCTACATACTCTTCCAAAGTTTTGCTAGGTCTTGCTACCATTTGGAATATCTCATCTTTTAGTTCTCTAGATCTGCAATAATCCTGATATTTTTTAAGAAATGCAGGTTTCATTTGGTCCCAATCATTGATGATGCCTCCACCCAGTCCCATAAACCAACGCAGGGCTGCTAGCTTTAAAGTGGAGGGAAAAAGCTTCAGTTTCTGGGGGTTGGTGGTGTAATCATAACCCCTACATAGGACATCAAATTCAAACAAGAATGCATCCGAATCTTTTGAAGTGATTCCATGAAAGGTGGGAATATTTTTTAGTGGGATAGCTTTCATGGGGGCATTGATAGCTGTGTCAACAATAGGATACTGTAGTGTAGAGGTCTGGGGTGGTTGTGGATTATTGGCCATTTGGTCAAAGATATTCTAGTATCCTTTTGGGATCTCTGGTGCTGTGGAGTTGTTCCTAGGATGTCCAGAAGAGGTGGGAATGATCTTAACAACACTCCCTTGATCTGGGACACTGGGTGTCCTCTGCTCAATTACTACCTTGGGAGATCTTGGTTCTGCTGGTTTAACCTCAGATTTACCTGTTTCTCCTTCTCCTTCACGGAGGTTACAAGAATTCCCTTCTTGTGAGGGAATTGATCGTGAATTTTCAATATCTTGAAAACTCTGTTCAGTCCCTTCAGTTTTACTGTGAACCTCAGCGTAGGCTACAGATGGTGATCCTATGGCTTGAAGGGAGACAGTAGGGTGTCTAGAAGCAATGGTTTGGGGTCCTATTGATGGCTGAGACTCAGCTTTCCTTATGATTTTGTCGATAAAATTTGATCATCCAAGGGTCACCAGTCCCTTATATTTTTCAGGTTTGGGATGTGGAATTGTATCATTTTCTAGTCGTTTCTTCTTAGTCATTCATGAAAAAATTCAAACATTTATTTCTACCTTAAATTCCTAGAAATTCTGCTGGAAAGCGGGTGGGGGGGCAGGTATTTTACTTGCTCCATACACAGGTTCTTACCTTCCATTTTTAATACCTAGTTCTCCCTCAGCAGACAAACATCAAACACCTACTTTACTTCTCTACAATTGTGCTGAAAAGCAAGCGGAGGAGCAAGCACTTTACTTGCTCGTTACGTAGGTTCTTACCTCTCGTTTTCAATACCCAATTCTTCCCCAGCAACAATTATCAGATATACATCACTCTTTGTAAAATGGCGACACTCTACCTGGAAACGACACCAAAATGTTGGGTGCTAACAAGTGTCTTTTAAAACTCCTAATTTCCTTACATTAATGATTAACCTGGGCAAGTCCTTTTATACCAAGAGTGTACACAATATGTGCATGCTATGAATCCAAAGTTATGCTTTTAAAATGAAATATAAAACTTTGATACAAGAGTGAACTGATGCATTATAAAACTAAAACTGCAATTGTTAATAGAAATATTACATCTAAGCATCAAGACTTAACCCTCAACTAAAATCGTAATCAAATCTCAAACAGGTAATTCAAATGGAAATGATGTCAACCAAGATTTTAGTAGCAATAACCAATCTCTTTCCGCTGATCCTATCTAAATCACACTCAATCTCAATTAAGAAATCCAGATGGAAATGATATCAACCGAGAGTTCAGTAGAAATAACCAATCTCTTTCAGTTGATTCTATACTAACCACACTCCTATCATAATCAACAATATTCAATGCCTTAACTGATAATAAATTTCATCTACAATAAAAATAAATGGAATCAACTGACAAAGCTGCAAATCACATAAGGAAAGTAACCTAACTTCAATACAGGAAATCGGCAAATAGAAAACAAGATAAACTCACAGAGAATGGAAAAACATCAAACCAATCAAACTTGCGTGAATTAGAAAGATATAACACAAAGGGTAGTAGTTTAATCCACCAGAGGTCAGGACCTTAGCCACCAACGAATATTGTTGAGCTACTTCAGAGAATACGAATGAACAGCAACATAAATTATGTATTAACCATTGAACTCAATCCTCATTACAATACGGTCATGTTCCTCAAAAGCACGAGTCTGTAACTTAAAATTACAATTTGAAATAAAATAGAGATCGCCCCCTTTTCTCCTACAATTTACACTTTTATAGTCAAAAAGGGTAAAAGATAAATGTGATCCCTCAGGATCGGGAGATCCTAAGGGATTCACAACTAAATGCTATCTTCTGACATTCTTCTTATTTAGCATTGATCCTCCTGATTCGTCCTCTGGCCTGACCGCAACCGACACGCCTCATTCATCCTTTGTTGGTTTACGTTGTTCTGTCTCTAGGGAACAACAACTATTCCTTTCGTCATTTTTCTACATAAAAAGGAATAAGAGTTAGTTACGGTGGCTAATTCTTAATCGAGAGTAGTTCATTCGTTTCTTATCATAATCCATCAATATGTTAGCGTATCAAGGCACAAAAGAGATAAGAAAAGAGGAAAAAGGCAATGTAATTGAGAGTAAATACATACCCATTGCATAACTCAACAGTGTGTTACAATAATTTACATAGTTAATTATACATTTGTAGCTGAGTTTAGTGTGTGCATATCAGATTTTATTATTCAGATCAGAGAGGATGTTGGGTTTCTCATGTTGAGCAAGTTTGACAGCCCAGTCTGAAACATTTTGAAACGTGGTTCGCATGGAGGAGGTGGATGCATAGAGACTTCATTCTTGTAGATACAAGCAAACAATGACTAGAGGAGGAGAATCTCAACCCAATGGTGGTTGGATAGTCCAATGGATGTTGGATGAGGCTCGTTGGTTGTGAAGGCTTCTAGTATATTTTTATTTGTAGAGTCGTATGGGTAGGTACTTCTCAGCTGATGTATGTTATCATGTTGTACTAAGAGTCGAGTCTTCCAGCTAGTGGGTGCTAGCTACTCCATGTAAAAATTTATTCAACACTTAATTTAAGATTTGAGCAGTAATAGTAGCGGGTGGTTTTTTCCTTGGAGAGTGCTTTCCACCAAAATACCTTTTCCTCTTATGTGCATGATTGATATTGTTCATGGTCCTTTCATATGTTGATTTTATGATGATTTCTTATGTTAGCTGGTGGGTTACTGATTCTTGGTTGTTTTGATAAAATTATTTTTAAAAGTTAATAAATCATCACACTACTGATTCACCCCCTGTGCTTAGTAGTGAGCTCAATTTCAAGAATTGTTATCAGAGTAGGTTCTCTCATTGAAGTTTGATCGCTTGAGATAAAATTGTGGGCCATGGCAAGGAATAAGAAGAAGTAGTGTTAGAAAAGGAAGAGTGGTAAACAATTGAGGAAAATTTCAAATTTAGAAGAACCCCTCTTCTTTTTGGTAAAAAGAAGTGAAGGTAAATGATGTGGTCATCTTATATTTGTTAGTAAATCTCCATCTAGTGATGATAACCTTGGATTCATTAAAGAAGATAATAATCATAGCTTTGAAGTTGATTCCTCAAGAGGTGAGGAAACTATTTTTCCAGTGGAGGAATCTGAAGATGAAGAGCTTCAGAAACTAGTAACCCTTGAAGCTGAAAACAAAGCTCAAGAAAGGCCAATAGAAAAGTCGATATTTGAAAACAAAGATTTGAAGAAATTTCTCTAGATTCTCGAGGAAAGAGAGTGTTGTAGTGGCTACAACCACCCTCCAAAATTTTTCCTTAGCTTTGTTTTGGAGCCTCCCTACCAATCATCCTTAGCAACATGTCTTGCACTATCAAGTACATAAGCTTCAGCTGAGTTTCAATGGCTTGCCAACTTGTGCATGTCAACCTATTTGTCCCACACCCATAGGCTAGAATTCCAGACTTAGGCAAATCTTTGGATGAGATGTTCCCTCTGAACATTGCTTAATCCTGGAGGGGAACCAACCTTCCCTCTAGAAATTGCAGAATCCTGTTGGGATCCAGAATTGTGCAATCCAGCTAGGCAACCCTCCCTCATGAAATTGCGCAATCTAGCCCAACACTATGCTTCAGCCTAGAAATTGTGAAATTATGGGAGGTAGTGACCTGCTGACCCCAGAAATTGCACAATGCTTGAGGGACAGCCAGCCTTGACCAGCCCAGAAACTGCGCAAACCCCTTTCCCAAGCTTGCATACTGCTACATGTGCCTTCAGGTTAACCAGTTCCCTCCTGGACTGAGCAATCTCGATTTGCATGCATGGGTTGCTTTTCAAAATAACAAAAAGCAAAACGAAAAAAGCATCCCTAGATTTTAGTGATCTATTTTTAGCAGCTAGAGGTTACATTCAAAGATCATTTTAGAAACTTCCCTCCAAGTATCGCTTTTTCCTATTTTTGTGGCATGCACGTCATAAGCCTCAAACTAATTTATTTGATGTTGCGGAGCTCATTCCTCACATTGATCTTGGAGCTCTGACATCCCACATCACATCTAGGAGTCTTCATCACATTCAGTTCATCTTTTTCCAGGTAAGTCTTCTTTTCATGTCATTTGTTTCTTTTTTGTTGCTTTTTGTATTTCGCTTTGTATGAATGTTGTTTGTTTGGTTTTTATGAATGCCCGCTGTCTTTTTAATGCATGTTAGCTTGTAGAAGCATTGTTTCAATTTTCCTTTGCATCTCACTATTGTCACATGCATGACATTGGTTTTGCACTAACGGTTGTCATTGCAGCGACTCACTTCACACACATGATTGCTTTCCCATTTTATGAATCTTTCATTCACTATTTTCATGCATGATCATTCACTCTTCTTACACTCAGTATCGCCATGCATCCAAACATTTTCATGTTTTTAGTCACATGTTAGCAGGTCTAGGCTACCTTGGCCTGGACCTTACCTTACTCGAACAACAATGCAAATTTATGGAAGTGAAGGCCTTGCCTTCCCTCCAGAAATTGCACAAATATGGCCAGCACTAACCTCTAGGCTTTCATTGTCCAATTTTGGGAGGTAGTGCCCTACTAGCCCCAGAAATTGCGTAATGTATTTTGTAGGGTTTGCATGCCCTTGCTGACTGAAACTATGCACTGTGCAGTTTCAGTCCTCAGTAGGCAAAGATGGACTGTGCAATGCATAGTTATAGTAGTCAGTTAGCCTCCTGACAGCCCGGATTGTGCCTTGCATAGTTTTGGCAGTCAGTCTCCCAACCTCCTCGTGAAAATTGAGCAATCTTCCTAGTCAGTCACCCAAGTGTGTTTCATGTCAGTCCTCAAATTTGTTTTGGTTTTCAACTAACATATTGCTTACCATGAGTGTTTCTATGTATCCAAGTATAGCAGGTGTTCGTCTGTCTCTCAACAGTACAGGTACAATGGCCTCCAAGAGAGCAGGGTCAAAGGACACCATTGGAAGTGTAACTGGAGATGCAGTTGAACGAGTGTCTATGAGCTTGCCCATTTACGAATACACCATGATATTCATAGACAAATACATCAAGATGAAATGGCAGGACATCAATGACACATTCTTAGGCACATTTGAGGAAGATCTGGAAGACCACGGGGTCTATGTCAACATCCACAAGTCTGGCTTGTACCTGATTGCATGCAAGTATCCTGCGTTTCCATGCACGGACATAATCCACTGGATTTTATCGCATCCTGAGATGATGACATTGAGTAGTTTCAGTGGGACAGAGATTGCTACCTTCAGGGCAAAGGACTTTTAGCAAATGTATCTCTTGTCACAACGGGTTATTACAATGGAGAAACCCTTCAGCAAACCCATCAGCATTGAAAAATGAAGAGATATCTTGAACAGCTAGGTGAAAGAGCCAACCAAGTTCAGGACAACACCTAGCCTAGTTTACAAGATGAAGATACTGCAGAAGGCATATCAGTACTTGGTCATATTTTCATGCTGCTTATACGACCAAGAGAGCACAGATACCTTCTTGTAGAGCTAGGTGATTGTGTTAGACCAACTTGCCAGCGAAGGAAGACCATGCAACTGGTCCGACATGATGGTTCTCAGGTTGAGGGAATAGATGATCGAAGCCCAACATCCACCCAAAAGTCAGCAAGTGGAGACATACATGTCCACATACATACTGGATGCAGACTATGCTCATCATTAGTTCTCAGGTTTGATTTTGGCATGGACAACTTTGGAAACCTCTATGCATACTTATTAGAGATTGTTCTCTAAATGTAGCTTCCGCAGAGTTATCACACAGTTGTTAGACCACTTTGTCACCACGGTGTATAAAATGATATTTGAGAAGGATCCACCTTGCATGTCACAAGAATCGATGAAGGAATTGATTGACATAGCAGATTGGTATGCCTCACCCCTTTTCACCTTCATACGGATGTACATCGCAGAGAATCCTCTGCATGTTTTACCAAAGTTTTCCATGGACAAGCTCATCATGCAAGAAGTGTCATATCACATCTCAACAGGGTTGTCAGCTAGACTGCACAAGAAGAAGAAGGCACCTTGGCCCGCTCTTACTTTGCGGAGCAGGTTGTATGAGATATGGAATCTCAAGTATGTTGAGGTCGAAACGGAGGAGTTAAAGAGATTCACCTTCGGCACCATAAGTTTCAAACTGCATGACCCACGTTGCTTGGTAAATGGCCACTGTGCAAGAGTGCAATTTCCTTGGATCCACGGGGTGTGTAATTGGCCAGAGAAAGACCCATGGAGATATTTTTATCACTCCTCCAATCTCAATGAACTAGTCGACATAGTTGTGGAATGGTTAGCAAAGCAGAGGGAAGTAACATCTCAGAGAGCACCATCATCAGCAGCAACAAAGGGTAACATACCGGTGCATGACAAAGGCAAGAGAAAGGATTTTGATAGCATAGTGGTAGAACAAAGTTGTAAGTTCAAATAAGATCCACTCATGATGAAATCAGCTTTGGAGATTGAGGCTAAGAGGCGACAACGCGACAAGAGGAACACGAAAAGGAGAAGAGAGAAACAAAGGATGGAGGAAATAGAAAAGGAGTTGCAAGAGTTGAAGCAATAACTCCATAAAGAACATGAGCTGCACAAAAGAGAAAAGGAAGCGCAACAGAGACATGTATAGTAGGAAGCGCAACATGCACAGACTAATGAAACTACGTCCATACAGGTTATAGACTCATCCGATCAGCTCGCACAAAGAAAACAGGGTGACTAGTCACAGGGGTGGGACTTAGCTCAAGGGATTAACTAGATGCTATAGCAGATGGACACAGATATGGTCTAGTGAAATTCAGACCATGATATTGACCTCATGCCTCAAAAACAAGAGGTTACCCCATTGGCTTCACCACATCTGGAAGCAGAGAAAATCCCAAGCGATCAAGGAGACAAAGAGATCCTTGAAGACAATCCAGAGGCAGAGATGCACAACATATCTTTTGATGAGTCACAACACAGAGTTGTGCAGTCACAACACAGAGTTGTGCAGTCACATAGAGTGCCCACTCTAGATGTTCACATATCTCCTGTGCAATTTGAAGAATGAGTGATCGTATTAGATGTGCACAAGAATCCAACTGCATTGGCTGATGCTACAAGAGCATATGCCGAAGCCACCAACTCGAGTGTTTGATTCTTGATAGCAGAAAATGAGTGCATGGTTAAGGAGTTACAAGTGGCCAAGTAGGGAGGAGAATGGGTGACATCATCTGACAGAGCAGAGTTGAAGAGAGTGATACTGGATGAATTATCATCCCTCGAGACGGTAATGCAGTTTTTGTATTGCAGATTCGGTATCATGCATAAGTTTGTTGTCCATCTCAACGGTTGGTAATAGTGCTATGCTAGGAGATCACACATCTTGTCAAATCTACACATTGTTGTTGATCACATGCAAACATGAACAATGAGGTACAAAGGAGCCCCATTGCATTTGCCAAAGATGATGAAGCCCAAGGCAGTAGAGTTGTAGGTACACATCCAGAGTCAGATCCGGAACTATGAGGAACTCCCGCAACTCATCACTAGTTTATAGGCTTCACATACACGGGTGTTCAGAAGCATGGATGTCATTATGCACGCGCATCCGATCCCATCTATTGGCACACTCACCAAGGAAAGGAAAAAGAACCAAGTCCGACTAGAGCTTGACATGTACTTTGATGAATTAATGCACGTGGCCACCAACACAGACTTGGAGATCAACGCAGACACTATGCATCAGTATGTTTCTAGTGCGAATGCACTCAAGAGTATGATGTGCGTGTTATCAGATGAGTTGGATAGAGGTGCCAAATCATTGTACTCGGATGCAATGGAGGCAAGATTCATTTTCAGTAGGATGTCACCATCGAGCATGCAGACAACATCACAGACTACCAATCTTGGCATTAGTTCGCCACTGTCAATCATCATGAGGATGTCAAAGAGTTGGTCTTCCCACAGTTGTTTGAGTCTTAGTGATAGCTTGCATGGCTTACTCAAGCCTATTTTGTTTCACATGGGTAGATGTGCAGATTGTCATGTAACATCTTGTAAAAGTGAAAGACCAAGTGTCGACAGTCGAATGTAATAGTCATATAGTATTTGAAGAGTCATGAGGGTAGGTGAAGAGTCACAAAGGGGAATGTCAAGGGCCACCCCACCCTTTGCTATTTATAGAAACTCATAACTCATTGTACAGGCTTTTGGGAGCCAAGCTTCCTATAGGTGTATCTTAGAGAAAGATTGGAGTGTATTGTAACAAGCCTTGGCTTCTCCACACTGCAAAGCTAGTATATCTCTTTGGAGGAGCAGGTGGCAGTGACTGTAATGTTCCGTTGTCGGGACTAGTAGTTGGACATGGTTGTATGTATGATTGGAACTTTCACTTTCTTAATATAACATAGCCAACATGTTTCATGCATATGTTGTTATTATGATATGTGTATCTATTTGCTTATGCATGTGTGTATGGAATTTTCTATATATGTACGTATGAATATTATTTAGATGTGTTGTTGGTTTAACCATCACTTTGGATCATTGGTTCACCAGCCTTCCGGCTTGTGATGTATCTTTTCTCGTGTGTTCCCTTCCAAGCTGCGTGTTCCCATAGGTTTGCAAGGGGCACACTTGTTCCATTTTCTGTGTGTTAGAAACCTTCAAGCACCTTCCTTGTGTTGTTGCATTGGTCACACCCTTGCACCCAACAAAGACATGATTCTTGGCTCTGCATGCAACCACAGTCAAGGCGATACCGTATGACACGCTGTTGGGACTCCTACACTAAACGATATAAGGTCTAGTTGGGACTTCTTACTAGGGAGATCCCTTGACATGTTGGTAGGTCCAGTTCCGTCAACTTTTCTAGTGCTAGAATAAGGGCCATATGACAAGTTGAGTCCTCACATCCTGTTTTGAATCTTCACATATATGTCATGGATATCATTAGACTCCTCCCTCTGCGATGCCTCTCCCATGTTGAACTTATTGACATCACAAGGGAGTTTTATTATCTCTTGTCAAAATCTAGTTAAAATGGTGAAGGTGAAGTGGCCTGGCCTGAGTACTTACACGAATTCCTTGCATTCCTTAAGGATGCAGATGAGTTTGATGAAGTTGAGGTCAGCTTGTTTCTTTCACACACACTTTGTGAATCCCCACAACGATAGTGCCACAAGCTGCCTCATGGTTGCGTGCACTCACTTGAGTAGTTCTGTAATCCCATTGAATCTACTTTCCATTATTTTGATCTTGAACCTCTTGACCAAAAATTGTTAAAACAACAGAAGACTCTGTAGGAATCGCCTATGGATTTTTGGCAACGCTTCCATGTACTTCACTTTGAAGCTCTGAAAATCCAGATGAATTTCAATATCTTTGGGACAGATTTGAATATTGCCTTAACAAATCACTCAATCCCAAGATGAAGTTTAAGTTCAAACCTCGCTTAGCATACTTCGGTGATGGAGTTTCGCAATCACAAGTAGACATAGCTGTTGTTACAAGTGACTGTTTTCCTCCCCCTCATCAAACATCTCCACCACCGCACAGTGATGTTGGAGAACATGCACACACATATGTTCAACTATCATATCCTCCATCATCACTTCTCTCAATTTTCGCACAGATTTGGTTGTGAAGCCCATGGGCTGTCACATGTATTTGTTACCTTGGCCTTTCTCTTAGTGTTTTGGTAATCCTCCTGATTGCACTATCTTTTGTTCTTCCATTCCGGAATCTACACTTGTTGTGTACGAGGATCAATCCATCAACAGAGTGGGTGTTGCACAACTAACCTGTGTTGTCATTCATGATTAGTATCGCTGGGAATCTGAACATCAATCCACAGCAAAGGATGATCTCCTTCGGTCCATGCCTCCTCTACTTTTTCTTGACATCTTTGGTGATTCTACCATCTTTGATTTTTCTTGTGTAAATCCTTGGATGGATGCACCCATTGTTGATCATCCGCAGAACACACCTGATGTCAGTCCATCATTCGACAACGGAGACGATAAATTATTCATTGAAAATCCACTTGATTTTTCATCTTCTCTTTCAAATGCGGAGGGTGAACATTCTTGCTTCTCATCTACCCCTCTGTTTGATTTATCTGATCATGAGGATGCCAACGAAATCATTGATTCTTCTGGTTGTAGATATCGTGATCTATTTACTCCCGTATTCGATCGTGATGATGATTCTATCATTGTTGATCTTTCAAAGCCACCCACTTATGATGATCTATCTGTCAAGGAAGTCGAAACCCCCTAGGTTGTCGAGGAAATTCAGCCCGAGATGATGGTTATGTCAGGCCCTCACTGTCCTGAGGTTGGTTTCACTTCCAATTAGGAAATTGTTGAAACACCCAAGGCTCCTCAACACTCATCTGTATGCATTGAATATCAATCCCACACACAGATTTCGATTCCTCCACTCAAAATACATGATCCCATGGCTCATGCCTTGGAGGAATCTTACACAGCAAGCACATGTGTGTGATGCAATTTGTCTTTGTTTCTCTCATTTGATTGGATGTCACAGTCAAGAGAATGCATATTCTTAACATTTGCACACAGTGTAGCACAACACCATAGTAAGTCCATGAATTGCATGTCATGTTCTTACACTCATTTCTATGTTGTGGACGTATTTAATCTCAGAGTGTGTTTGTCTTCATTGTTATCTCTTCCATGTTCGTTGGTTCGCGCAACTGTACTGTTCACGAACCATGCCTTCACCAACATGGGTCGACCAATGCACCGCTGGCTGCATTGGAAATATCACTTCACGTGATCAGGCCCATGCACCATTAGTTTAGGAGTAGGAGTAGTGTTTTCTTCTTGTATTGTTTTCTTGCATGCATGTTTGCTTCTTTATTTGTGTGTTTTTTTGCTTGCTTGCTTATTTTCTTACTCGCTTTGATTTCACAATTTTCTCCTGCTTGTCACTCTTTTCATTTTTTGTTTGCTTGTTTACGTTCATAGGTTAGTTTCCCATGAAGTTGTCCGCAACTTTTGAAACAAGCGAGGGTAAAGTACAAGAGGACTTGTGTAGTTATCAATACTTGGTTATATGTTGTCCCATCTCTGTATGTAGAACTTGTTATCTTTAGTCCATGATACACCAATGTAAAATACATTTTGTTCGAAGTGAACCTTGATGAAAGCACAATTCTTGCGTGCTAACTAGTATCACCTACTCTAGTCAATTGTTTTCGATTAACCCTTGTTAGCTCAGTCAAGTAGAGTAAGGTGAGGGGGAAAACCTTAACAAGTATGTCAGAGGTATATACAAAATACGCCTCTTAAGGAGCAACCTCTTCTACTCTCAATAAGTTGGGATCCCTCTTCCACCTTTGAAATGAATAAGTGTTATGCACAGTTTTGAAAAAATGAAAATGGAAAAAAAGAAAATGTGAAAAAATTTGAAAAATGAAAAATGAATAAGGCGAAAGAAGAGAAAGGCTTCCTATGCAGAGAGGTGATGCAAGTAACTCCATCAGGGTACTGACCAGGCTCACTGGTAGTAGAGCGATGCTTGTGTTACTGCATGACTCCATCGAGGTACTATCTAGGCCTGCTGGCAGCGGAGCAACATAGAGATGAAACTTAAACTCTGACTACCATATTACTTGTGCACCAATGAACCCCTCATCCCAATCGAAACAATTGTGTCAACTTAACTTGGAATGTGTGCTAACTGACCAAGAGCATGGCAGGTGCTACATCTTTCAATTAAGATAGTGTGGAAACGAAGAATATCTAAGAACTGAACAACACTTCTGGAGGAGTTAGACTTTGTTTTCACTAAACAAGGTCTATTCAGAAAGCTGGAGTTCTACCAGTGTGTCACCAAGTGTCGTAGCAGCTACAACCACCTTCCAAAATTTTTCCTTAGCTTCATTTTGGAGCCTCCCTACCAACCATCCTTAGCAGCCTGTCTTGCACTATCAAATACATAGGCTTCAAATGAGTTTAAATGGTCTGCCATCCTGTGCATGTCAACCTGTTTGTCCCCATTCTGCAGCCAGACATTCTGGACCTAGGAAAATCTCTAGCTGAGATGTTCCCTCTAAAAATTGTGCAAATTTGGAGGGGAACCATCCTTCCCTCGATAAATTGTGCAACCCCACTAGGCTCGAGAATTGCACAATCCATCCAGGAAACCCTCCCTCAAGAAACTGCACAATCCAGCCCAACACTGGGCTTCAGCCCAGAAACTACACAATTTTAGGAGGCACTGACTCGTTGACCCTGTAAATTGTGAAATTCTTGAGGGACATCCAGCCTTGCTCAGCCCAGAAACTACACAAATCCATTTCCTAGGCTTGCAGACTGCTACATGTGCCTTCAAGTTGATCGATTCCCTCTGGGACTAAGCAATCCTGATTTGCATGCATGGGTTGAATTTCCCGAAATAGAAAAAAAAAAGAAAAAAAGAAAAAAAATCCCTAGATTTTAGGGATCTATTTTTAGCAGCTAGAGGTTACATGCAAAAATTGTTGTAGAAACTTCCCTCCAAATGTCACTTTTTCCTAGATTTGTGGCATGCACATCAAAAGCATCAAAATTATTTATTCGAGACTATAGAGCTCATTCCTCACATCGATCTTGGAGCTCTGACATCCCACATCGCATCTAGGAGTCTTCGACACATTTAGCTTTGTTTTTTCTGGGTAAGTTTTCTTTTCATGTCATTTGTTGCTTTTCTATCTCTTTTTGTATTTCGGTTTGTATGAATTTTGTTTTTCTGTTTTGTTGAATGCCTACTGGCATTTTAATGCATGTTAGCTTGTAGAAGCATTGTTTCAATTTTCCTTTTCCTCTCACTGTTGTCATATGCATGACATTGTATTTGCACTAACAGTCGTCGTTGCGGAAACTCACTTCACCTACAATTCTTACTTTACCATTTTCTGAATCTTCCATTCACTGTTTGCATGCATGATCATTCACTCTTGCTTACACTCAGTCTCGCCATGCATTTAAAATCTTTCATGCTTTTAGTTGTATGTCGGTGGGTCTGGGCTGTCTTGGCCTGGAACTTGCCTTGCCTAGAAAACAATGCACATTTCTGGAAGTGAAGGCTCAACCTTCCCTCCAGAAATTGTACAAATATAGACAACACCAACCTCTAGGCTTGCATTGTGCAATTCTCAGAGGAAGTTCCCTGTTGGCCCCAGAAATTGCGCAATGCAGTTTGTGGGTTTGTATGCCCTCGCTAACTAAAACAACGCATTTTGTAGTTTTAGTCCTTAGCAGGCCAAGCTAGACTGTGCATTGCATAGTTCTAATAGTAGTAAGCCTTGTAAAAACCCGGAATGTGCCTTGCACAATTTTGGCAGTCAGTCTCCCAACCTCCTGGTCAAAATTGCACAATCTTCCTAGTCAGTCACCCAAATGTGTTGCATGTCAGTCCTCAAATTTGTTTTGGTTTTCAACTGCCAAATTGCTTGCAATGAGTGTTGCTATGTCTTCAAGTATAGCAAGTATTCATCCATCTCTCAGCAGTATAGGTACAATCGCCTCCAAGAGAGCAATTTCAAAGGACACTGTTGGAAGTGCAACTAGAGAGGCAGTCGAACGAGTGTCTATGAGCTTGCCCATTTACGAAGACACCAAGGTGTTCATAGACAGAGACATTAAGATAAAATGGGAGGACATCAATGACAGATTCTCAGGCACATTTGAGGAAGATCTAGAAGACCGTAGGGTCTATGTCAACATCCACAAGTCTGGCTTGTACTGGATTGCATGCAATTATCTCACGTTTGCATGTGTGGACATGATCCACTGGATTGCCTCGCACACCGATCCTGAGACGATGAAATTGAGGAGTGTCAGCGGGATAGATCTTGCTACCTTCAAGGCGAAGGAATTTAGAAAATGTATCACTTACCACAATTGGTGATTACAATGGATAAACCCTTTAATAAACCCACTAGTAGTGAAAAATCAAGTGGTATCTTGAAGAGCTCGGTGAAAGAACCATCCAAGTTCAGGACAAAACCCATCTTGGTTTACAAGATGAAGATACTTTGGAGGGCATATCAGTACTTGGTCATCTTTGCACATCGTTTATACGACCAAGAGAGGACATAGACCTTCCCGCAAAGTTGGGTGATTGCATTGGACCAACTGGCCACGAAGGAAGGCCATGCAACTGGTCTGACATGTTCGCTCTCAGGTTGAAGGAATAGGTGAAAGAAGCTCGACATCTGCCCAAAGGTCAGCAAGAGGAGATATACATGTCTGCATACATACTAGATATAGTTTGTGCCTGTCAGCAATTCCCAAGTTTGAGTTGGGCATGGACACCTTCGAAAACCTCTGTGCACACTTATTAGATAGTGTTCTACGAATGCAGCTTCCAGGGAGTTATCACACAGTTTTCACACCACTTTGTCAGCCTGGTGTACAAAATGATATTTGAGCAGGATCCACCTTGCATGCCACAGGCATCAATGGAGGCATTGATCGACATAGCAGATAGGTATGCCTCGCCCCTTGGCACCTTCATACGGATGTACAACGTGAAGAAGCCTCCGCATGTGTTTACCAAAGTTTTCCATGGACAAGATCGTCATGCAAGAAGTGTCGTATCATATCTCAATAGGGTTGTCAGCTAGATTGCACAGGAAGAATAAGGCACCTTGGCCCGCTCTTCCTTTTCGGATTGGGTTGTACGAGATACAAAATCTCAAGCATGATGAGGCTGAAACAAAGGAGTTCAAGAGATTCACCTTTGGCACCAAAATTTTCAATCCATATTACCCGTATTTCTTGGAAAGGACCTCTGTGTGAGAGTCAAATTTCCGTGGATCCACGGGGCGTGTCATTGGCTTGAGGAAGACCCATGGAGATATTGTTATCACTCCTCCATGCTCAATGAACCATTTGGCATAGCTATGGAATGGTTAGCAAAGCAAAGGGAAGCAACATCTCAGAGAGCACCATCATCAGCAACAATAAACGGTAATGTACCCGCACATGACAAAGAAATGAGAAAGGTTGTTGACAACACAGAGGTAGGACAAGGCCGCAAGTTGAAAGCGGATCCACTCGTGATGAAAGTAGTTTTGGAGATTTAGGCTAAGAGGCGACAATGCGACATAAGGAACGCGCAAAGGAAAAGAGAGAAACAAAGGATGGGGGAAACATAAAAGGAGTTGCAAGAGTTAAAGCAACAACTCTAGGAAGAACAAGAGTTTCACAGAAGAGAGAAGGAAGCGCAACATAGATAGGTACAGTAGGAGCCGCAACTTGCACAGATTGATGAAACTATGCCCATACATGTTATAGACTCATCCAAGCAGATGGCACAGAGCAGATAGGGTGAGCAGTCGTAGGGGCGAGACTTAGCTCAAGAGATTGAACGTATGCTAGAGCAGATGGACATGGATATGGTCTAGCCAAAGTCAAATCGGGATATTAACCTCATGCATCAAAACCAAGATGTAACCCCGCATACTTCACCACATCCGAAAGTAGAGAAAGTCCCAAATGATCAAGGAGACACAAAGATCCTTGAAGACGATCCAGAGGCAGAGATGCACAATATATCTTTCGATGAGTCATAACACATAATTTTGCAGTCACGTAGAGTTCCCAATTTGGATGTTCATATATCTCCTGCGTAGTTCGAAGAACGAGTGATCATATCTGATGTGCGTAATCATCCAAAAGCTTTGGCCAAAGCTATGAGATAATATGTCGAAGCCACCAGCTCGAGTGTTCAATTCTTGATAGTAGAGAACGAGCGCATCGCTGAGGAGTTACAAGCGGCCAAGCAGGGAGTAGAATAGGCTACATTATCTGCCAAACAAGAGTTGAAGAGAGTGATATTGGAGATAGTCATGCAGATGTTGTATTCTAGATTTGGCACCATGCATAAGTTTGTTTTCCATCTCAATGGTTGGCAGCAACACTATGCTAGGAGAGCACGCATCTTGTCAAATCTACACACTGATGTCAATCGCATGCAAACATGAACAATGAGGTATAAAGGAGCGCCATTTCACTTGCCAAAGATGATGAAGCCCAAGGCGGTAGAGCTGAAGGCACATATCTAGAGTCATATCTAGAACTATGAGGAAGTCTTGCAGCTCATCACCAGTTGTAGGCTTCACATGTACGAGAGTTCAAAAGCATGGATGTCATTGTGTGCATGCACGCAATCCCATCTATTGGCACACTCACTGAGACAAAGACAAAGAACCAAGTCCGATTGGGGCTTGACATGTACTTTGATGAGTTGATACACGTAGCCACCAGCACAGACTTAGAGATTAGCGCAGACACTATGCATCAGTATGTTGTTGGTCCTGTTGCACTCAAGACTATGATGCACATGTTATCAGATGAATTGGATAGAGGTTCCAAATTAGTGTACCCAGAAGCAATAGAGGAAATTCATTTTCAATAGGATGTCACCATTGAGCATGCAGAAACCATCATAGACTACCAAGCTTGGAATCAGTTCGCCATCATTGATCATCGCGAGGATGTCAAAGAGTTGGTCTTACCATAGTTGTTTGAGTCTTAGTGATAGCTTGCATGGCTTACTCAAGCCTATTTTGTCTCACATGGGTACATGTGCAGATTGTAATGTAACATCTTGTAAAAGTGAAAGACCAAGTGTTGATGTCAAATGTAACAGTCATGTAGTAGTTGAAGAGTCATGAGGGTAAGTGAAGAGTCACAAAGGGGAATGTCAAAGGCCACCCCACCCTTTTCTATTTATAGAACCTCATAACTCATTGTACAGGATTTTGGGAGCCAAGATTCCTATAGGTGTATCTTAGAGAAAGTTTGAATTGTATTGTAATGAGCCTTGGCTTCTCCACAATGCAAAGCTAGCATATCTCTTTGGAGGAGCAGGTGGCAGTGACTGTAATGTTCCATTGCCAGGACTAGTAGTTGGACATGGTTATATGTACGATTGGAGCTTTCACTTTTTTAATATTACAGAGCTAGCATGTGTCATGCAGTTGTTGTTATTGTATTTCAGCTATCTTGGTTACTCTAATGATATATGTATATGTTTGCTTACACATGTGTGTATGGAATTTTCTATATATGTAAGTATGAATCTTATTGAGATTCTTTGTTGGTTTAACCATCACTTTGGATCGTTGGTTCACCAGCCTTCTAGCTTGTGATGTATCTTTGCTCGTGTGTTCCCTTCCAAGTCGCGTGTTTCCACAGGTTTCGAAGGGGTGCACTTATTCCACTTTTCGTGTGTTAGAACCCTTCATGCACCTTCCTTGGCTTTATGCGTTGGTCACACCCCTGATGTTGGGTCCCTATAATACTAGTGATTACCCCATTACTATTGTAGTTGTACCCCTTATTAATATTGTTGTGCCCCTATTATCCCCATATTATTATTACTGTGCCCCATAGAATCCCTCTATTGTTATTTTTGTGGCTTTATATTATGATTGTTAGGTCGGCTGGGTTATATTGTGACTCCTTATACTCCTATATATAGAAAGGAGGTTTTGTCATTTGAATCATCCAAGAATTGTTCATTTATGTAATGTAAAGGAGGTTGCCCCCTCGAAGAGGCTGAATTTTAAGGTGTTGATCTATCTTTTCTATCTTTTTCTTGTGCTGGTTTCATAACATTTGGTATCAGAGCTTTGGATTCTTAGGTTTCGCTGCTCCAAATAGGTCATCGTGGCATTTTCGCTAGAACTTTTTTCTACGACGTTTCAGAAGCTAAAAAAAAAATACATTTGAGAAGACGTCGCGCTGAATCTCGGATCCGAATTTTAGATCTTTCACGCTATATTTGCGGAGATATGATCTGAGGAAGTTGGTCTTTTTGCAGACTCCTGAATTACATTCCAAACAGGTCCTCTGGGGAAAATCGCCATAACTTTCTCTTTGAGCATCGTTTTGAAATTTCGTAAAAAGCTACAGAAAGAGGACAGACTGTAGTTTCTTGTATATCTTTTTTAGAGCCAGAGGTCGAAACAGGGACGCGTGGCACGTCGTACAAGTTCGCTCTACTGAACTAGTATATAATCAGGTCACTGTGGGAGATTTGACATAACTCTTCCTTGGAGAATCCAATTGGGATCAGACTGGTGGCATTGGAAAGAGGACACAGAGGGATACTGCAGGTTGCAATTTTAGAACTAGATGATCATAAATTACAAAGATACATCAGAGGCAATATCGAGCTCCTACAAAGTAAAAAAAAGTGTGTAGATTTTTTTTAAGTTTTGCTTAAGCTTGGTTTGAAAACTTATTTTGAAGGAATTCAAAGGGCATAGTAGAGCATTTTTATCGGTAACTGATGCCCATAGGAAAGAAAATGTAAACACCTAGTAAGCAACCTGAAAGCAGTAGCATGACTCATGAAGAAGAGGAAGAAATGTTACATGATATATCAAAATTACAAGACCAAGTGCAACAAATGTCAGTCTCACAAAAGTTAACAGAAGCTAAGATAAATGGCATGGAATCTAAGATAAAGGGCATGGAAGCTAAGATGAATGGCATGGAAGCTAATATGGACGATTGGAAGACAGATTTGAAGACAGACATGGAAGAATTGAAGATAAATATGAATAAGTTTCTACAACAAATGGTCACTAATGGTGAAAGGGTAGTAAAGGAAACTCATGATGAGAACAAAAGAAATGTTAATCATGATTCCATAGACCCTAATGTTGGATCGAAGACCCACCATATTCCAAAAATCGATATGAGGAAGTTTGATGGCAAGGATCCCGCAACATGGATATTACAGATGGAGCAATTTTTTGATCTCAATAATGTGCAAAACACACAAAAGGTACGTATTGCAACTTTATATTTGGAACCACATCAGTTTGTATGGCATCAATGGCTTTGCTCTCGTAAACAAATTATTACTTGGGCAATTTTTACGGAAGAATTGACAGCACATTATGAGGATACAAAAAGCAACACTTTTTTTAGTCAATTGATAAGTCTCAAACAAAAGGGTTCAATAATGGAGCACATTGAGGAGTTCCAAAAATTGAACATAAGGGTAAAAAAATATTCCAGAGGAGCATAGGATTGATGTGTTCATAGGGACTTTAAAGGATAATATCCAACATGATGTTCGCCTTTGGGAACCTCATTCATTAGAGAAGACATTCAAGTTAGCAAGAAAAATGGAAAGCAAAATTATGGCAACCAGGAAGCACACCACTCACAACTATAAAGATGGAAGTGTTGTTGCCCCTAGTCTTCCACAACCTATAAGGTTGACACCACAACAATTGGAAGAAAAAAGAGAAAAAGGGTTTTGTTACAGTTGTGATAGCAAATACACTAAAGGTCATAAGTGTGCTGAGAAGAAATTATTCTACATAGATTGTGAAGAGGAAGAAGAAAATGAGCAAGAAAGGTCAAAAGAAGAGGATATACTCCAGGAACAAAGCCTAGATAAAGAAGAAATGAATCTGGCCATATCTTGTAATGCATTGGCGGGAATTACCACTCCTCAAACCATCAAAATAGAAGGACAAATCAAGAAGAAAAAGGTAATAGTGTTGATTGATTCAGGAAGTACCCACAATTTTATTCATTGTAAGGTTGCAAAAGAATTGAATTGCTTCTTATATCCAGCACCAGAGTGTCAAGTGATGGTTGCAAATGGAGGAAAAATAAATTGCTCAGGAAAGTGCCATAATATCAACCTATCCATGGGAGAATATGTATTGACTAACCCAATGCTTTCCATTCCAATGGGAGGTGCTGATGTTGTACCAGGAGTCCAATGGCTACAATCCTTGGGTACAATAGCTTTTAATTTTCAAGAACTTTTCATGAAATTTTTTGTGGAAGGAAAGGAAGTTGAATTAAGGGGTATTGCAGAGAAACCAGGAAAGATAATCAGCTCTAACGGTATGACAAAGCTTCTAAAAAAGGAACAAAGAGGTGTAATTTCACAATTATGTTCGCTAGATGTTTCCACATTGGAATCATCTATTTCTCCAGATCTCCAAAAAGTCTTGGACAATCATTCCAAGGTATTTGAGACTCCCAAAGGTCTCCCACCTATTCGTGATCATGATCATGCTATTCATCTGATTCCAGGAAGTGTTCCTCCAAACATCAGGCTGTACAGATATCCCTATGCCCAAAGGAGTGAAATTGAACGTATGGTTTCAGAAATGCTAGAGGCTGGTATAGTTCAACCGAGTCAAAGTTCTTTCTCTGCTCCAGTAGTATTGGTGCACAAGAAGGATGGATCATGGCGCATGTGTCCGGATTATAGGGAGCTCAACAAGCTCACTATTAAAGATAAGTTTCCCATTCTTGTCATTGATGAATTGCATGGATCAATTTACTTCACCAAGTTGGATCTTTGTTCAGGATATCATCAAATCAGAATGGAGACTGAGGACATTCTGAAAACAACATTTAGAACTCTTGAGGGTCATTATGAATTTTTGGTCATACCTTTTGGCCTTACCAATGCACCTTCAACATTTCAAGGTTTGATGAATTCAATTTTCAAACCATTCCTTAGAAAAATTGTGTTAGTATTTTTTGATGATATACTAATCTACAACAAGTCTTGGAAGGATCATGTTGAACATGTTGATAGTGTGCTACAACTATTGGAGGAGAAACAATTATATGCAAAAGAATCCAAATGTTTCTTTGGAGTACAAGAGGTGGAATATCTGGGTCATATTGTATCTCATGAAGGAGTTAAGGTAGACCCTAGAAAAATTAAATCCATTAAGGAATGGAAAATTCCCACATCCATAAATCATCTGCGAGGATTTCTCGGTTTGACAAGGTATTATCACAAGTTTTTTAAGAATTATGGGAGAATAGCAACACCTCTAACAACATTATTGAATAAAGATGCATTTGCATGGACTCCAGAAGCAACAAAGGCATTCGAACATCTTAAAGAGGCAATGTGCCAAGCACCGGTCTTAGCTACACCAGACTTCACAAATACCTTTATTGTGAAATGTGATGCTTCAGGAAATGGAATTGGTGCTATTTTAATGCAAGATGAAAGACCCATTGCTTTTGAAAGTCGTCCAATCAAGGGAAAGTTTTTACACAAAGCTATTTATGAGAAGGAAATGTTGGCAATACTCCATGCACTTAAGAAATGGCGACCCTACCAAATGGGAAGACACTTCAAGGTAAAAACGGATCATGATAGCCTTAAATACATTTTAGAACAAAGATTATCCTCTGAAGAGAAACAGAAGTGGGTCACAAAGATGTTGGGTTATGACTTTGAAATCATCTACAAGAAAGGGAAGCAAAATGTGGTGGCAGATGCACTCTCAAGAAAGGATGAGGATCTGGAAGCATTGTTGTGCGCCATTTCTATTATCCAACCAGATTGGATAAACGAGGCAAGGGAGGAATGGAAGAATGACGAAGAAGTGTGGGCACTTATTCGAAAGTTACAACAAGATTCCAGTATGTCTGATACATTTAGCTGGCAAAATGATTCATTATGGTACAAAGATCACTTATACCTCTGTAAGAATTCCCAGCTAAAACAAAAGATTCTTATGGAATTGCACACTTCTCCCTTAGGAGGGCACTCAGGATTTTTAAAAACTTACCACAAGGTTAAGAAGGAATTTTTTTGGGATGGCCTTAAATCAGATATTCAAAAGTTTGTGGCGAAATGTTTGGTTTGCCAACAAAATAAAGTTGAAACAATTAAGACATCGGGTCTATTACAACCTTTATCCATTCCAAGCCAATGTTGGGAGGAGGTTTCAATGGATTTTATCACAGGTTTACCCAAGTCTGAGGGAAAGAGTGTCATCATGGTGGTAGTTGACAGACTTACCAAGTATGCACACTTTTGTGCATTATCACATCCATTTAAAGCCAGTACAGTTTCTACTGCGTTTATGGAAACAATTCAAACGCTACATGGAAACCCAAAGATTATTGTAAGTGAAAGAGATCCCATTTTCACTGGAAATTTTTGGACAAAATTATTTTCTTGTCTTGGTACTCAATTAGCTCATAGCTCATCTTATCATCCTCAATCTGATGGGCAAACTGAGATAGTAAATAAATGTTTGGAAGGATATATTCGTTGCTTTGTATCTGATAAACAGACACAATGGGTCAAATGGTTGCCTCTGGCTAAATGGTGGTATAACACTTCCTTCCATACAGCAACAAAAATGACCCCATTTATGGCACTTTATGGGTATCAGCCACCATCCATCACATCATATTTAAGATAAAATTCTAAGGTTCAAGCAGTGGAACATCACATCGAACATCAACAACAAGTCCTCCAACTCTTAAAGGATAACCTCGTGTTGGCACAGAATAGAATGAAACAACAAGCAGATCAACATCGTAGCAAAAGAAGTTTTGATGTAGGTGATTGGGTATTCCTACGGCTACAACCGTATAAGCAAATGTCCCTCAAGCAAGCTAAGAAGAATAATAAATTATCACCAAAGTATTATGGTTCATACAAGGTGTTGCAAAAGATTGGTACTATGGCATACAAATTGGAGCTTCCTGCAGCTTCTTGATTGCACCTTGTTTTCCATGTTTCATGTTTAAAGAAGGTTATAGGCGACAAGCTTCCAGTTCAAACAATATTGCCAGAACTTGACGAAGAAGGAAAATATATTGGAATCGGAAGTAGTCACAGAAACAAGAACCCGACAACTACGAAATCGATCAATTTCAAAGTATCTTATCAAGTGGAAGAACTTATCCGCTGAAGATTCCACATGGGAGGATGAGAATTTTATACAGAAGCATCCAGAACTTCTCAAGCGTTAAGGACAACACTTTTTTTATGGAGAGGGGCATGTTGGGTCCCTATAATACTAGTGATTACCCCATTACTATTGTAATTGTACCCCTTATTAATATTGTTGTGCCCCTATTATCCCCATATTGTTATTATTGTGCCCCATAGAATCCCTCTACTGTTATTTTTGTGGCTTTATATTATTATTGTTAGGTCGGTTGGGTTATATATTGTGACTCCTTATACTCTATATATAGAAAGGAGGTTTTGTCATTTGAATCATCCAAGAATTGTTCATTTATGTAATGTAAAGGAGGTTGCCCCCTCGAAGAGGCTGAATTCTAAGGCGTTGATCTATCTTTTCTATCTTTTTCTTGAGCTGGTTTCATAACACTTGCTACCAACAAGGAAATCTTGTTTGCCTTTGCGCACAGCCGCGGTTAAGGCGATACCGTACGACCCACTGTTGGGATTCCTACACCAAACGGTTTGAGGTCTAGTTGTGACTTTTTACCGGAGAGATTCCCTGACATGTTGGGGGGTCTGGCACCATCAACAGAGAGTTTGTTCTCAAAGAGGAAAATTCTGATCCAAGAACCCATTTGGAGAAGACAATGAAGACTGGAGAAGAGATTGACAACCAACTAAAGGAACATATTAGAAATTGTAGAAAAAATGAAGCAGAAAAAGAAAAATGCAGAATAAGCCAAAAAGGGGCAATGAGGCAAAAATAAAAGAACCTAAAGCATAATTTTGCAACAACTATGAAGGAAGCCACCTTCAAAGAACCAAAACCAAAGAATGTGTTAACAAAAGGTATGAGAAACTTTAGATGTTTTAACTCTCAGAAATTTGGGCCTATTTCAGCTAATTGTAGAAACAAAATGACAATATTTTCCCAGCAAAATAAGCAGTTAGATGTGAAGGATTCTCAAGCAACTAGTCAAGGAAGAGAATTCCCATCAGTTTCCAAGTACAAAAATCATTTTATGGGTACTATTACTTGTGTATTGATTTTAGGCATAAATATGTTGATTGTAGGGTTCATGGGATAAGAAGAAGAAATCATATCAACATAAGATCTGAATCATTTCCACCATTTCTCGGATATATTAAATGTTATTTCTGTGAAAATATTCACCATATGGCCAAAAATTGTAAGTTGCCCTTGGCCATCTTGGAATCTAGGTGCAAGAAAAAGAATCCTGGTGTGAATGCTTCCAACATGTATCAAAGAACTTTACAGGTGAAAACCAAGAGAATATGGAGAAAGAAAGAGAAAAAATAAAACTGAGTCCAATCTGATCTAGGGGGAGCATGAAGCAGAGTGTGCATAACTTCAGGGGGGGCTCTTCCAAGAAATGAAGCACATGATTAAGAATGTTGTTCTCTTCTCCAAAACCTGTGAATGAATCTTATGTTGAGTACCCTACACATGGAACAATAAGATAAGAAAATCAAGTGATTAGCTTTTCAAAAATAAGAAAATGTGCACTTATGAATTAAATCAGAATGCTTATGAATCAAATGACTTGTTGGATTAGAGGCGCACATGTTTGTTTATGGCCAAAGAGACTGCTATGAGTTTTCTATAGATTAGAAAAATTAGTGTGATAAGTGTCTTGACTTTTACTAGTAAAATGATTCGGTAAAAGGCGTTAAATGGGCCATTTTCATGGCACATTGGATTGTTATGTTGGTGAATGCACTGATTTTTCATTGTGGAAGTAATAGTGGTATGGATCTGGTCCACAAATGTTTTGTTTTGGTCCGCAAAAGCTTGATTTTGTCTCATTTAACTCGGATGGTTGAGTTCCCCAAATTTAGGTGACTCGATTTAGTTATAATGCACTGTGGTGAAATTGAGTTTTCTTTAGTAACTGAATCTGAAATTTGGAAGTCAAATTTGTTGTCCTGGATTTAAAAGTTGGTCTCAAGAGGAGCGTTGGGTCAATATTCGGCCAAAACAATGTGCATGGATAGATGGGCACATTTTTGTGGAGATAGTGCTTTGATCTGGTCAATTTGTAATGTGAGATGTTACTGGCATTAACTCCATATATATTTACGCATTAATGGTGCAAATGGCCTAGGTTTGGTTGTTCTATTTGGTGGTGTAGTCACACATGGATTTGGTCAGCGCTTGGTCGTTCTTTGCTCGTGGAGTACCCAATCATAGACGAAGGTATTGTTGTCGTGGGAACAAGGAGTGAATCATCATTGTCTGAGGATAGAGTCAAAGGGTCGAGATTGGGAAAATTAGCTCACAACGACTGGATTTTCAAGGTCTATGCATCTTAGCCATTAGATTGATGGTCAGTTTATGGGAAATGAAGTTTAGTTTCGTAACAATGAAATGAAGAGACTCGTGTTTTTTCACTCGAGGAGATGATCTCGCAAGAGGGATAATAGCTTGTTTTGTGCACTAAGGACATAGCCTCAGCTTCGAATAAAGAGAAGAAAACTAGACTGCACACTTTTCCAGGGAGGAGAATGGTGTTGTCAGCCTCGAGGCTGGTTCACAAAATATAGAGTTTAGTTTGACTGCTACACAAATTACACCAATTCAAGACATGTTAATGTTTGGCCGGAGGTAACATATTCAGGATCTCTGCAAAAAAATTTAAATTTAGTTTGTCAAGATGAAGAGAACCTTGTTTTGGGACCAGACACATGCGATTCATTGCAATCCCCAAAGAAAGACAGAATTTAAAATTTCAATTAGTAATATAGACGCTGAGTGCAAGATTGCATTAAAAAAATAATAATAATAACTAACAAGGCTTTGAAAATCCAGCAATCAATGTAAAGGATGACAAGCAACAACTTCCACTTTTGTTTGAACCATGTGCAGATAACAACTCGGAGATGACGTACTATGATATATCCCATCTAGTAGAGGAATACATAATGGAGGGACCCCGTGCTGAGTTAGTTTTTACGTTCTTCTCCATGTTGTGGTGCTAAGACACGATTTGCGTGTCAAGAGATATAAAATGGGTGTGAGAAAACATAGAAAATGAAAGTAAGGGTCCAGGCGTAGAGATTGTAATCTGAATTTCAATAACATATCCATAGCATGACTTGTGCATGAGAGATAGATTGGTGGAGTATGATTAAACCAAAAGTATACACCATGACTAGATGTTGAAAGATTCCTTGTGTGATCTAGAGAAAAGTTTGAATGAGTTTGAATGTGCATTATTCCTTTCAGCCAAGTGAAATGGAGTGTTGAAAAATTATGTGTATGGATAGTGTGCATCTGTAGTAGTCAATGTAATCAATGTGAAGGATCAAATTTGCTGAATTATGATTTTCGCCAAAGTAGAGCAGTTCATGTTTTTGAATGCACCTTTGTTTGTATTGATGTATAACAATAGCAATGCACATGTGACATTATTTGTGTTCATTTGACAGAGCTTAGACATACCTGCACATCTCTAGCAACATACACACTTGCTATGGAATAACAGGAGTTTAATAAATGGAAAGAAACGAAAGCTAGTGTGATGTAAGAACACATGTTTTGTTGTGCATATTTTGTGCTTGGTTAGATAATTTTTGATAGTGTTGATGTGATTTGAGTAAATATATGTATCCACTGTAGAGAGTGTGTGCAGACCTTGTTGAAATTGGAAGGTCATAGGAAGTCTAGAGTGATATCCTATGTAATAAATGACGTGTGGATGCCTATGATAAACTTTTTATGTCCTAGAAAACATAAAATATTAACTGCTTCTTGGGACACACGCCATTATCAAGATCAGGCTAAACAATCAGTTTATTTTAGTAGGTAGGGTGCTCTCCTCTTCATCATATCATTATTGTCATTTGTCATCATTGTATTCCAAACAAGTCACTGCCCACAATGCTTCCCCTCCATGGCATGATGATGACGAATATGCCCATTACATGTTTTCTCTTGGAGATAATTTAATTCCTTGCTATAAATACTCAACAAAACTAGGGAAAGAACTTTTGGCCAGGTTTTGGAATGTTGGGACCAGGAAAGAAGAGAGTTTATTGCCATTAAATTTTCTCATGGCTTACAGAGATATCATGAAGCAAGAATGCATGAACTAATATGATAAAAGTGGACAAAAGCTAATGAATCAGATGTATTGTTTCTTGCCCTCTGAAACCAACGTACTAATGAATATGTCTTGTAAAAATAAAATTGTTTTTCAAAGATCTGAGCATCTGCTAGGGTGTCTGATTAGATTGTTCTATTGTAGAAATATCATATTGTAGCTACTTTTATTTTCCAAATTTTATGTTGTGTAATGTTTGGTGGAGATGTAGGCTAGCAAGAGAATTTAAGGGTCAGATTCTAATGTCTTTATGAGTGTCTTGTTGATGTATATATGAGGGTTTTGAGTCTTGACATTTCATAAATGTAAAGGGAGTCATGAGTTCTAGAGAATTAAAGAGGACATTATTTTATTTGAATCATACATGGGTTTGATGTCATTGTCATAGTCTTGTATTTAATGATGAAGCTCTATAAAAGTTTATGTGAAATATGTTGGTCATTATCATTCAGTCTTGAAAGCACACATTGGTGCAAATTAATCCATGTAGTCTTTGGTGTCAGATTGAAGCGTTGTAAGTTTTGGTCAAGTCACTTAGTCAAGAGTCAATCTTTTGGTACAAGAGTTGCATCTTTCAGCAAAAAAAATCCTTGATTGTAGATTGATGATGATGATGTTCGAGGGGAGCATGTGCTTGTTGATTAAGTAGATATTATGTTGTTGTTTGATGGAGCATGGTTCATCATGATTGTTATTTTGGATTTTTCACTTTATATATGCAATTATTTTTTGATGGAATTGATAGTGGCTATTACTATTCATTGAGTTAGAGGATGATGATGATAGTCATGGTATTTCCAGACAGAGAAAGAGAGCGAAGCGGCCTCACCTTCCAGCTGTGTTTTCTCCCGAAAGGGTTTCTCAGAGAGCATATCTTGTGTATTATGTGTGTGTGAGCTTATTCTTTCATTCTCTACTTTTCTACTTGATTTACTTTTACATGCATGCACTAATTATAGTTAATTTTATAGATTTAGAAATTAAATAAAATTGTAACAGTGTAGAATCTCAAATTTTTAATATAATATTATTAGATCTGTTGTGACAAACTGTCCAATGGAATATCCACGGCAGTTTACGAATCAAAATTCAATAGAAATGCGAGATGAGGAGGAAATAAAGAAGGGTAGTAAAAAATATGAGAGCTGAAAGAAGTAGTTTGCTTAATGATTGGAGGAGAAGAATACATTGAGTTTGTCCCACAATGACTGAAGAGCGTTGTTGAGCCATGGCCATCTATAAATCCCTTGCTACTGAGTAAAAATACATTAAATATGCATAGATCATCCTCCTATGCCCAATTTCCTGCATAATAAAATTCTCAAATCAAATTGGTTTTCTTCCAGTTCGGCTTCTAGGAACCTCTCAATATTTATGGGTGTGTGCATTTTAATATTATGTAGAATGTTATGGGTGAGATTATTATTGTTATTTATGATGTATTGTTATTGTTGGTTGCACACATAGTCATAATGAAAAGTTCCACATTGTATTTATCTTAATCAACTAATTTCCATTATTATTTAATGAATGCCAATAATGCTCTATTCTCCTCCATCCATTATCCTCAGATATTGAATATTAATGGTTGTCATCTAAGAGTCAGACAACTTATATAAGAGGTTACAAATTGATTTAATTGAGTTTGACTAATTGTTGGGTTCTTTTTATATTGTTGGGAATTTTATTTTTTTTTTCTATGTCATTTCTCTCTCCTTTGAGCAATGTTTTTTTCTGTTAAGTGTTTGTTATTTTGTGGTGGGTTTGTATGAGCATACAAATTTTCAAATAGTTTCAATACCATACACTAAAACATTGTTGTTTTCACCCATTTTACCATAGAGCCACTTCATTTTGGCATTGGTAGAGTTGTAGATGTTTGTGAAATTGGGATTGCAAGAAACTGAGAAAATAAATATGAAATAGGGTAGCCTTGTTTTCCTTTGGTTGACATTCAACTAGCCTAGATTTTGTTTATTGGATTTTCATACTAAGTTTTGTAACTAGTTAACAAAAAATAAGTGAAGACCCGTGATCTCAACCTATTTTTAATTGCAGAGACGTCATTCAATTTTATTTTACAAAGTATTCACATTGGAGAAATGGATAGGCCATACACCCACCATTTATGGACCACATGGTATTAGTGCAGCTTCATTAGAGAACTTGAAACAACTTCCTAAGACAAAACCTTAAAGAGGGAGAAAGAGCAGAGAGACTTCAACAGGTAGATACAACAGAAAAGTCAATATTAGAGATAGAAAGTGGATGAGCTGGAAAATGAACTTTCCAAACACTGGGAAGAATTAGATAAGATCATACTGTAGCTCTTGCAATATGGAAATAAATTCACTTAGCTAAATATTTGGAAAGAGGAGAAGTTCACTAAAGTGATTGCTTAGTTATACTAGGATTTGGTAGGGAAGGAAGAGGCCTTGAAGAAGCTATATGAAATTTTATAAGAGACCAAGTGGGCCAATTCTATTGCCACTGTGAAATACAACACATGATGGAATCAAGCATGGTCAACTCACCTTCCAAGATCCCATCTCAAGAGATCATTAGTGGCTTTCAAAAACACAATAGAGGAATCAGATCTAAGCTCACAAGGAAAATGGGCTATGATATCCAAGAGATAAGCAACGAAGGCTAATGGATTATAATTCTCATTGTATCTAAATTGAGGCCCACACATGCAAACCTAGGATTAAGTGGACAAGAAGCTAGAATAAGTTGAGTTCATACCCCCTTCATCAAGGTACGAGGAATTGGAAAAAATGCCATTCCCGTGGAGGAAAATACATATAGAAAATGAGTGTGCAAAATCCACTCAAATTTATTTATATAGAATATGAAGAAGGAAACAAAGAGATCAATATTCTATCCAAATCCATTCCAACTCCTGGTGGACCAAGCAAACAAGACGGAAAGCATCATCAAAAACTGAAAAGGTATGACACAATATCTTTGGTTTATTCTTGTTGCAAGAAAAATGGTCATAGGGATAGCAATTGTTGGCACTTTAGGAGGCTAAGAATCCCTTGCATGAACTATTGGTAGTATTATATATTGATTGGACACTGGGAGACAAAATGTTGGGGGCTCATTAGAGGAAATTTCAACATAAAAGTGGCCTCCTAAGGAAAAATAATAAAATAATAGTTAAAATAATAAAATAAGAGTTATGAATTTGGAGGGAAAAGAAGAAAGCTATTTTTTTAATTGTATTTTTTCATTATCTCCTTATATTTTTACTCAAATTTCAAGTGTAGACAGTTGTTGGATGCATAATCAAATTTTTCATCCAATGAGTACCCATCATGCATACTTTTGAGAAGACCCACATTGATAAAAATTGCAGATACATTAAAAAAATGTGTTGAACATGCTTTTTTAATGTATCTGAAATTTTTATCAATGTGGGTCTTGTCAAAAGTATGCATGATGGGTACTCATTGGATACAAATTTTAATTCTGCATCCAACGAGTGCCTACACAAATTTGAGTAAACCTATAAGGGGATAAGCCAAAAATACAATTAAAAAAAGTGGTTTTTTTCTTTCTTTTCCCTCCAAAATATTTACATGTACCTCTTTTTAAATTTAAAGGATTTTGATTGGTTTACATATTATGACATGGAAATTACGTGAAAATTTCATGGGCATTTTTAGGTTGAAATTTCCTCCAATGTCACCCAAAACTCCATACAAGAGCTAAAAAACCAAGAAGAGAGATTCGAGATACAAGATCAAGGGGAAGAGGAGATAATTGCACATGCAACCCAAGAAGTAGTTGATTTCGAACGATCTATTTTGGAAAAGAATTCCATATCTATCCATGAGATGGATAGTAGGTTTATTCCAAAGGAAACCCTTTCAACTCTTATCTTTCATCTTGCAATGAAGGCATCACTTCTTGGAGATTTTTTGAAGGATTCTTGAAGGTGGAGAAGAAGAATATTGAATGGAATTGAATCGTTTGGGGAAAAATTCATAAAAGTGGGAAGGTGTGATCCAAATTCGATCTTAATCAAAATCTCTTTCTAAATTTTGTAATAAGCACTTAATTAATTTTTTTAGAAAAGTTGAGAAAATGTTCAAAATTCACTTGGAAATTGAAACAAACCATTGTGATGGTTAGCCTTCCAAGGAATCCCATTAAAAATGAAGGCATTGGAGAAGAATGGCATGCAACAAAGAAGAGAGATGAGTAAGAAATGAAGAATATGAATGGTAGAGATGAGAGCTCAAAGAACCAATCTGCTTGATGATAGGAGGAGAGGAAGAGATTGAGTCTATCTAATGATGAGTGAGTATTTTTAACTATGTCAGGCCAGGGTAACTCCAAAATGGGCAGAAGAAAACTGACTGATTATTTCATTAGATAACTATTGTTTATATACATAAAATGGGACGGATCAGTTCATCTTCTTGATGACTGTTCACGTTCCAGTTTACCCAACCGTTGAAGATTAGGTGTGAACATTCCCCCCCTTAATCTGAAGGGATGTTGGTGAGTCCAAGCATCGTTCTGAATCTTTCAAGCTTTTCTCTTCCAAGCGCTTTGGTGAAGATGTCTGCAATTTGCTCATTTGTGGAACAATGACGGAGATGGATTGTTTTGGCCTCAACGTGATGTCGGATCAGATGATATTTAGTATTGATGTGCTTAGTACGATCATGGAACTTTGGGTTCTTGGCCAACATTATTGCAGAGGTGTTATCAATCATGAGTGGAGTTGATTGTACTTGTTTTACCTGCAAATCTTCAAGAATTTTCCTGAGCCACACAATTTCTTTCGTTGCTTCAGCTGCTGCCACGTATTCTGCTTCTGTTGTGGAATCTGCTGGAACTGATTGTTTGCGTGATATCCAGGAGACAGCTCCTGATCCAAGACTCATAGCATATCCTGAAGTAGATACCCCAGTTTCTTTGTCTCCATCGAAGTCTGAATCAGAGTATCCAATCAAGCTGAAGTCGTCCACCTGTGTATACTTGATTCCAAGGTCTTGAGTTCCCTTCAAGTACCTTAGAACTCTTTTTGCAGCAGACCAATGTCCCTCACAAGGCTTTTGCATAAACCTGGAGAGGATTCCAACAGCAAATGAAATGTCTGGTCTGGTAGTAGTGAGGTAGATGAGACTTCTTACAAGCTGTCTATACTTTGTTGCATCCTCAAATTCCTTTCCTTCAATAGATGTGAGCTTCAAGTTTTGTTCCATTGGAGTAGAAAGAGGATTGCACTCTATCATGCCAAATCTATTTAACAAATCTCCAATGTATTTCTTTTGAGAAAGAAATATGGATTTTGGATGTTGGGTTACTTCAATGCCAAGATAGTAATGAACATAGCCCAAATCAGTCATTTCAAAACTTTTTCCTAATTCTTTCTTTATGGATGCAATATAGCTTTCATTGTTCCCTATCATTAAAAGATCATCTACATATACCACAAGATATACAACTGTTTTGCCAACTTTCTTGACAAATAAAGTTGCATCATCAAGATCAAAATGTTTGAAGTTGAGTTTCAGAAGATGCTCAGTTAGTTTTTCATACCAGGCTCGTGGTGCTTGTTTGAGGCCATACAAGGACTTCACAAGTTTGCATACTTTGTGTTCATGTCCTTTCACAGCAAATCCTTTAGGCTGGGACATAAAACATTCTCTTTTAGATCTCCATTCAAGAATGCAGTTTTTACATCCATTTGATGGACTTTCCAACCGTTCTGAGCAGCTAGTGCAAAGAGTGTCCGGATGGTGGCCCATTTTGCTGTGGGGGCAAAAGTTTCCTCATAATCGACCCCTTCCTTCTGTGCAAAACCTTTTGCCACAAGCCTAGCTTTGTGCTTGTCAAGTGAGCCATCAACTTTGTACTTGTTCTTGTAGACCCACTTGCAGCCAATTGGTTTGGTTCCAAATGGAGGATCAACCAGCTTCCAAGTGTCATTCTTTATGAGGGCATCATACTCCTTCTGCATTGCTTCTTTCCATTCATCATGAGAAGCAGCTTCTTTGAAGGAAGTTGGTTCAAAATCTGTAGACAAGTTCAATTCACAATCATAAGTAACATCCATATCAACAGGTGAATTAGAGTTATCTACATCACCTCCATCTTGTCGGTTTGTATTTCTGGTTCCTGTTTTTCCGATTTCATCAGGATGAACACTTTCAAGTGTCTTTGTCAGCCACTTTGGGGGACCTTTCTGAGATGGTCCAGGCTGCTCTGTTGATTGAGTTGGGACTGAATCAAGATTGAGTCTCCCAATTCTATCAATTACATCACTTAAAGGACCATCCGGTGTTGGAGTTTCATGCAAGGGAGATTGTTCATCAGAAGAAGATTCCACATGTTGATCTAGTATAGGAATCCCCCCTTCAAGATGTGGAATCTGATTATCAAACTCTTGAAATGATTTCGTTTTTGTGAATCTATCCAAGCGATCAAGTTGCCGCTCAACAACATTATCAGATTTGGATGATTCAAGAAAAATGACATCTCTAGATACAACAAACTTTTTATTTACTTCATCATAGAGACGGTATGCTTTAGAGGTGTTTGAATACCCCAGGAAGATACACTTACGACTTCTAGCACCAAGTTTGTTTCTATGTACCTTTGGTATTAAAGCATAACAGGTGGAACCAAAAATCCTGAGATGTTTTACCGAAGGAACATGTCCATACCACAATTCATAAGGAGTCTTGTTTCTTATAGCACTAGATGGACATCTATTCTTTATATATGCAGCACATAGAACAGCATCAGCCCAAAACATTATCTTTACATTTTTGAAGAAAAGCATGGATCGTACCATATTCAATATTGTTCTATTCATTCTTTCTGCTACACCATTCTGTTGGGGATTATAAGGTACAGTTGTTTGATGTTTGATCCCATGTTGGCGAAGATAGTTTTCAAATTCATTTGATGTATATTATTTTCCATTATCAGTGCGAATAGACCCAATATGAGATTGTGCATCATTTTCAATCCACTTATGAAAATTCTTGAATGTTTGAAAAGCATTAGATTTGTTCTTCAATAAATAAACCCAACACATTCTGGTGTTATCATCAATAAATGTCATGATATATTTATTTCCATTTGCAGAAGGAACAGGCATTGGACCACATAAATCTGAATGAATGAGTTCAAGCTTCCTATGTGCTCTTGAATGTGAATCATGAAAAGATTGTTTGCTATGCTTTCCTAGAATGCAAGCATCACATTGCTTATGTTTTCTAGTAATTGTAGGCAAACCAGCAACACCATTTTTCTTCAATAAGCGAAGACTGTCATAGTTTAAATGTCCAAATCTAGCATGCCATAATAAACTTGATGGAAGTGTACCTTCTTCATGATGAGAAATATATGAGAAATGTTGTGCATGAGCAGAGGTTCCTTGCAGTTTAAGAATTCTTTCTTCTTCTATTCCCCTCATGACAAGTGAGTGATCAGATGCCTTTCTTACCTCAAGCTTTCCATCAAACATATGAATGGAGTGACCTTGCTGGCGGATGTGGACCAAGGACAGCAAGTTTCTCTTGAGCTGTGGGAGATATAGAACATGATCCAGAAGAAAGTCTGGAAGACCAGGCAGTTTAAGCCTGATTTTGCCAAGCCATGATGGCTTGATTTTTGACTGATCTGCAAAGTATACTGCTCCATCAACATTGTCAGTGAAATCTTCAAAAAATTCTTTCCTATGAGTCATATGACAGGTTGCTCCTGAATCAAGCAACCAATCATTTTTCGAAGAAGCAAGTGTCAAAGCATTAAACAAATCTTCATTTACTCCAATGTTACATTGTGCCTCAATATAGTGAGTGGATTCAGGTGCTTTACCTTTGTCTGTATCATCAGTTTTACCTTTTCTGCTGATTTCTTCTCTGCTCAATTTTGTCCCATGGTAGCTTGCATGTAGAAGCATCATGTGATCCATTTCATTTGCAGCGAATGCAATGAAGATCTGCCTTTTCTCCTTGAGAATGTCTGCCCCCCTGCCTCTGAAGTATCTTCCTCTTCCTCTTCGTCCACCTCTTCCTCTTGTAGAATCTTGAGCAGGATGCTTTTCTTTATGAGCAAGGCAAACAGTCTCTTTAGAAGATTCAGGTACTGTCTTCTTTCCAAAGGCTTTCTCTCTTTCAGCAAACTTTTTCACAAGAGAGTCAAAGGTTATATCTTTAAGATTTCCATTTGCTTGTAATGACTCAAGATAATTGGAGTAGGTAGGATAGAGTGCTTTGAGAAAGGCAATAAGAGGGATATCCAGCTCAACCTTAGTGGATTTAATATCATACATTATAGACTTTACTTCAGATGCAAGTGCAAGAGGATCATTATTTTTCAGTTCAAGAGTGAAGAGTTTAATCATGAGCTGAACAACTTCAAGTGCAGAATGTGAATCATAGAGTTCTTTCAGCTTTTGTAAAGCTTCAAAGGCAGTGGAATAAGATGAAATATGACGACTTACTTCTTCATTTACAGATGCTGCGATCAATGCATAGGCTTTGTTGTTCTTGTTTTCCCAAATGACAAGTTCTTTATCTGATGTAGGCTGCACAGGGTCTTTGTCTTCTTCTCCGACACACACTCCTTTCCACAACTCATTGTAGATGAGGGTGTGTTTTACCATCCGAGACCATTCAGAATAGTTCTCCTTGCCAGTGAGAACTATTCCGACCATAGAGATGATTGAATGCATTCTGTAAAAAATTACTTCTGCTAAAAAAATCCTTACGTTACAGCCTTCAAATCCCTCTAATATTTTGCTAAAAGCATCAGCATTTCATTGTACATATCACTGCAATACTACTATGTTTTGAAAAATGCGCAATGGATCACTTCAATATATCACTTCATTCTATTAATATATCACTTCAATATATCAATACTACAAATGCTTTGGTATATAAGACATTCTGGAAACACCGCAATATTTTGAATGATATACAAACGCTTTGAATTATTTAAACTGTGTAATATCATGAAGTCAACAAACTGCTCAACGCTATACCAAAACCGCCATCATAAATATATATTGAAGTTAAAATCAACAGCACAACATTATACCAGAACTGCCATACTGAAGTTAAAATCATCTCTCTTGTCATATATCGGCATTCTCAAACTTAAGGGACACGTTATACCTCCTCGCAGAAGACAAATGCAAAGCCTTTTCATGCGGAGTCTCTGCCTTGTCGAGTGCTAAAGTCCAGGCGAAATTGGTATGGCATCGGTCTCACATCTCAGTCTTGGGATACCACAGTTCAGCAGCCCACATGCTTTAGCTTAGATTGAGCCTCGCTTAAACAAGGCCTGTTCCGCCAGCTTCGACATGTACACGCTCTCGCTCTCCATATCCTCCTACTGTGATCCACTGAGATTTCCAACCGGAACGTGCACCAGAACCACTGTTGAAAGAAGCAAATCCTCTGGATCCTCGACCTCCGGAGGTTTCGTACCCAGAACGTTCACTGCCAGATTCCTCTTTATATGCCCCGCACTTGAAACAACTGGAGCGAGAGTGTATTAGAGACAATGTACGAAGATGCTGCGTCCGATTGGGATAGGCTTTCTTCAGATGTAGATATGATGGACGCCAACGCCGAGGGCGAGGCAGATGATTTTGAGGATATGCCGCTAAATAATCAATGCGCCACTTCTGGAGTGGAAATCTGGTGATTGGATTTGTGGTAGGTCAGGATGTAATGAGCATAACTTTGCCCAGTATAATGGAATGCTTCAGGTGCAGTGCTCCAAGGGAGTCGAGAATTGAATGGTAATTGAGAGGCGGTTGCAGAGATTGAAGCTGTTCAGGAAGCTTTCAAAAGAAGCTCTGAGTCGGGCGATTTGTGGAGCAAGGAAGTATTCAGAGAGGCAGTGGGATTCAACGTAATGGTAGCAACGTATACGGTGTGGAGAGGCAGCAAAAATGATCAAGAATTGTGTGGAGAGGCAGCAAAAATGATCAAGAATTGTGTGGAGAGGCAGCGAAAAAGGGTTATAACTGATGCAACCAGTCAAGGTATAACTGACACTTCATGCGCAGAGAATCAACATGATTGAGACGCAGGACAGAGGCGCTCAGGACAGAGGAGTGCTCAGGACAGAGATAAGGGAGTTACAAGGAATCTGGGACCTGTGCTCTGATACCATGTCAGGCCAGGGTAACTCCAAAATGGGCAGAAGAAAACTGACTGATTATTTCATTAGATAACTATTGTTTATATGCATAAAATGGGACGGATCAGTTCATCTTCTTGATGACTGTTCACGATCCAGTTTACCCAACCGTTGAAGATTAGGTGTGAACAAACTAGTCATGGCCATTTACAAATTTCCTATTAGCTAGTTAAAATATATTAAATCTATGTATAGCTTGCCCATTTGTAATCAATTTCATACTTAATAAAATCCTCAATCATCTTGGTTTGCTTTAATGTTACGCAAAGTGATTTGACTAATATTTTTGATGTCATTTGTGGTGCATTGTTATTGGTTATTGCACGCATGGTTAATATGAAGAGTTCCATCTTGCAATTCTCTTAATTCATTTAAAACACAATTTCATTGGTATTTAATGAATGCCAACAACTCTCTATTCTCCTTCTTCCATTATATTCAAATATCAAACATCAATGGTTGTCATCTTGGACATGTTGTGCTTCATTAGGAGGTTTCCAAATTGGTTTAATTGAGATTCGTGGACTATTGGTTGATTTTAGCATTGTCAAGGATTTTTATTTCTGCCTGGATCATTCCCCTCTCCTCTAAGAAATCTATTTGTTTTGTTTTGTTACTAGGTGTTTATTATTTCATGGTGGGTTTGTATGAACACTCAACTTTTCAATTATTTCCAATGCCATACACTACAACATTGATAAATTCACCCAATATTCACTTATTTGATCACAAAGGTGTCCTACTCCATTTTGACATTAATGGAACTATACATTGTTATGTGAAATTATGATTGCAAGTAATTCAATAGTGAACCAAATCTGAAACAAAGTAGACTCGCTTTGCATTTGTTGGAATTAAACTTATCCAAATTTTATTTTTTGGATTTTTGAACTAGGCATTGTAATATGTTAACAAACAATAAGTGAATAGGCATGAATTCAACCTACTTTTAATTGTAAATAACTCTTAATTTTATTCCATAGAATATTTGTGTTGGTGAAATAAATAGGCCATACTCCTACCATTTACAAATCATACACCCCTAAAAAAACAAAACAAAAAAATAGACTAATGGCTCATAATATCAAGTTCATGAGAATTGGTCCCCCAAGGCATTAGGAAAATTTTGAGGTCTAAAAATGGGCCTCAAAACAAATAATGTACTATCAAAATCCACTCTATAAGAACCAAATAGAATTTAGAAGATGATTTCATCCCTTGGGGATGACTTGACATTGTTTGAGTTAAAGATAAAAACCTAAATTAACCATGGTAAATTAGTACTTTGTCCTTTCTCACTTTTATAATAAAATAATATTAATTTTCTCTCATTCTTTTTTGGAAAAAGAAAAGATTATACATTTATAAAATCTCGATATATGGTATTTTCTAATTTTCTTCACCAATGTGAGTTATTTCGGATTCTATACATAGCTCAAACTAGTGTGAGCTATTTTCAGATCCTGGTGTTGTTTTCAGAATATATACACATATGAAATGGATTCATAATAGATACAGGTGTAGGGAATGCATCTCTTGTTTCCTAATCAAATGAATGAACCATTGCTCATGTATCATAATGGTGTGGTTAATTTGCATCAATTTTTTCCCTATGTTAACTAAGAAGGAAAATCATCTTGTGGCATTTTTGATCTATTTCTCCAGGGGTTATGTGATGCAGTTTTCATTGATTGAACTCAATGGTTGGTTGGAAGGCCCCACTAGACAATGGATAACATGCACAAAAGGTTAAAAGACGAGTTAGAGCAAGGTGTATGTAGCTATTGGCCACCCAATTAAAGGTTTTAATCGAGAAAATTGCTCGTTGTTGAGGAGAATAACTCGTTGTTAAGGAGAAAAACACCCAACAGTCAATTATTCCTCCTCATCGGCTTATGTTCTTCTCTACTCTCTCACTTTCCAAAAGATATTGACTCAATTTTTTAATATCAGGTAAATCCCATCAATCTTGTAACAAAATACCACCTATAATATGCATATTATAATTATGCCACCTATGTTGTTTGGGAACTGTTGAGGGTAGGTTATTTCCTTTCTAGAATTTGATGCATATTTTTGGTCATTATTTTTGATGCATAGTTTTGGCCATCAAATTTTCACCATTAGAATTTAGAGGATGCCCAACATCAAGAGCCATATGTATCTACTAATTAAACACATCCCTTGATCTTCATAGCTACATCACCACTTGTTGTGTTGTAGCTACATTCCCTAATGCATATACACATATGACACGTATTGTATCTATAATGTGGTCTTCCTTATGCATTTTAGCAAAATGGTTATCCATTTTCAATTTTTTTAAAGTCATATTCATCTAATTGGAATTTTGGTTTTGATGAACCTTTTAGCATTAATTATGCATACCTGTCACTCTAGGCGATATTTTATCTTCTGTTTTCACTCATTAACTTCAATGTCGATCACATTTTGAAATTTTTAAGCTCATAAATATAGACAAGCATTTGTTCAGCCAAGCATAGCCTTATAGTGAACTCAATATTTGCAAATTTGCAATTGTGAAGGCCATTTAGTGTATTGGAATATGTCCTTTAAGCCATTTTTGGTTGAATACATTCATAAATGCTTCATGTTTCTTTTGTTACTAAGCTAAACATTATATGGATCAAATATTTCGAAATTGGTGTTGTTAACACTATATATGGTTATTATTGTTATAATGAAAATGCTAGTTAGATCACATTCTACAACTCGACATGTTATCTTGCATTTTATGATTTGAAACAACAAACATCTTGAGCAAAAACATGCCTAAAATGAGTTATATTATGACATGTATGAATTTGAATTATTAGAAGTATTGTAAGAATTTTCCTTTTTTGCAAGTGAGAGTTTGTTTCTAAGATATATTGGTATCAAAAGACAGAAAATCATATAAGAATTGGGAAGTGTGTCACAACTATTCTCTAGTTATACTCTTTTAGGAACAAGCCTTTTTCATATAAACCATTTTAATCTCTTTAGGCACACCAATTCTAGAATCATCGTTTAGAGATATAGTTTTGAGCTGATGATTCACATGCCTTCAGTTTTGTGCTTTTCTTCTCCTTTGTTGTCATGATAGTCATATTATGTTCCTTGAGTATTTGTTCCAATGGTTTCCTATTGGTTCTCAAATATCATAATGGAGGAGCTTGTTGATTCTCCAAATCTATTTTATAACTCCACAGGCCCAAAATAAATAGATGAAAAGTCTCCACATCTTCTTTGCACAAAGCGAAAAAATAGAGGACCAATAAATTCCTATCTTTTAGAATTTATGCTTTGAGATGTTTATCATGCACCATAAATGCACATAAGAAGTGAAGTTTAGTGTTTTTGTCCCTTACCCATATCTTTTTCTATATATTATTAAGGGTATAGGGAGAACATCGTGAGTGAGGAGCTAGTCTTAGTCTTTGTCTCATTTTTTGTGGAGTATTTAGATTCCAATATTGATCCTCATTTTGTTTATTTCATACTCCCCATTATATTGTACCATTTGAGTTTTAAAATTGTTCACCCATATGCAATTTGTATTATGAAGTGAATAGTTTTATAGCCAAAAGTTAAGCAACATATTACTATGAAACTCTATTAAATATTAGAAAACTAGTAAAAGGTAAGGGTAAGGATTTTAATCATCTTGTAGTAAATGTTTATACTCATCAATTTAAAAAATTGAATGTTAAAGCTAAGGTTTACTCAGCGTGTAATAAGAGTTTTTAATAGCCTCAACACAGTTCTAGGGATATTCATGTGCCAAAATTGGTGAAATTTTTATCAGTTGCTAATTTATTCTACATGTTCTTAGCACTATTTGGATGGTTATTTGATTGTAACTTGAGTGTGCTCTCAATGATTCATTTTTTTAGCACATTTCAACAAGCCAAGTATCTTATTACTTTTCCACACATATATCCATGGTTTATGATCCATCTCTCTTTTTATCCTACTAAAGTTCAACAAATATTTTTTAATTTCAAAGTATTAATAGATGAAAGAAAAGGCATGCAATAAAGGTTTTGAAATCTTAATTGTCTTATTCCAATGTTATTGGCATTTTTTTGCAAAGATCAAAATGATAGGACACATATCAAGTCTTTTCCATAAACCCATTTTCTAATATTACAATTTTATCTCTCTCTCTCTCTCTCACACATATGAGAACACTACTCAAATTTCATTATTTCATTTGTGTGGTGCAGATTTCAATGGCTCAATGATGTCCTAAGAGTGAGCTGAAATCAATTGTGTTATACAAAAAAAATGATAATGAAGGAAAGTGGGTATCGATGCCATTATCTATTGGGTCATGGGTAACAATGAAACCATCAACAAGTGGAAGCCATGCAATAAGAAAAAAAACATTTACAAGACATTAACAACCATTGGAAAGGTTTGGTTAAAGGATTTAAGATGAGTAATTAAGGAAAAAAGGTGGAAAATTTTCAAGTGGGATATGTCTATGACTATAGAGAGATGTTAAAAGAGAGTTTCTCTTCAACCAAAATTTCCCAAAATTGATAGTAATTGTGAGTTTGCATAACCAATTTGGGTATCATAGTTTGCTAAGGCCAATTTTTATATAAAGCTTCTTGGATTTCAACATTTCTTTAGTTTTCTTCTATTGAAGCATTAATATTACATTTATCCTAGGTTTATGCATATCAAATTGGAAGGAATAGAACCACTTCACTATAGAAGTGTTTTCCAAATTGTTCATACAAAAATAGGATAACTACTCTTTGCTCATAAGGATCCTACATGGTTAAATAAGAAAGGTATATTCTTTTAAAAATATGAATACATTCTTCCAAAAACAATTGGATCACATGGATAAGGAGATTCCTTTAGCTTTGCTTAGCTTATTGGAATGGCTAAGTGTAGATGATTCTTTTGTAAGTTCATTTCATTACAAATTATTTTCAAAATACAAATTGGAATCAAAGAAAAATGTGGCATTCATGTTCATAGTGGCATTTTCATTCATTCTATATGTTTGTTCAAAATCCATTCGTTCATCTTTTTGCTTAGGATATATATATATAATTGAATTTCATATTAAATTAAAAATAAATTGTTAGTATTAATAAAAATAAAAATCAGTTTAAATTTATTTTAATTTCAAATTTGTTAAATATTAAGAAAGATCAAATTTTTGAAAATGCAATTTTTTTTAAATTTAAATCTTTTAAATTATAATAATTATAAATCCAAAATTAAGATGACAAAATCTGGCCAATAAATCAGAGATTAGATAAAAATATTAAATTTTGTTTCGGGAAAATAAATCAGTTTCATAATAATATTGATGAGATCATTAGTTGAGAAAAATAATAACCATTTTACTTAATTACCAAAATAATTACCATTAAAAAAAATATTTATTATAAAACATAAACATTATTTCGAAATAAAAATATATAAAATCTGTAAACTTTAAAACATTCTGAAATAAACCTTTCCAATTCTAAATTATACTTTCAAGTGATAGATTATTACCCACTTCTGGAATATCATAATTCTTTTAACCTAAACAAACAAATAAAATAACATATATAAATATAATGATAAATGGGAAATATTAATTAATGCATCGTAACCACAAAATAAGCATGAAGCACATTTAAAGAAGGGGACATGGAGAAATGATTTGGGGTATTTAATGCTTTTTGGTGTGGCTAGATAGCTCCATTTATGGGCTTTAAATTTATGTAATTTTATTTTATTCTATGTCACTAATAATATTAATAAAGATTTAACCTATTCCCTAAAGAAAAATAAAATTAAAATAGATTTTAGAATAAGTTTAATTTATGTACATTAAAAAAATAATTAGAAAAATAAAAAATTATGTATATAAATATATACATGATCACATTTAAAAAAATATAAAAATATTAATATAATCTCTACTTAAATATATTTATAAAAATTTTATTTAAAATTTTTATTTTCCAATTTTATTTATTAATAAATTGCAACACACTAATCATTAAATATACAAATTTTAAAAACCAAATTCTTAAATTTATTAAATAATATAATATAATTAATTTTTCTATAGACATAATGCTAAGCTCTAAACACACCTGTTATAAAATTTCATTAAATATAATATATATACCAAAGAACCCACCAAACTTATATATGTCACTCAAGAAGCACAAGTGAAATAACACAAAGGTTAGATTGGTTTAGCTGCAGGAATAAACAAAACTTCATGTTATCAAAGAATAGGTTGTTACCAAGATTATAACATCCATCAAGGTCCAAAAAAATAAAAAAAAAAATTACCACTAAACTGAGGTATATCTTCCTACCATTTCATAATCTAAGGTTTAAGAAACACATAACTCATTTTCCAACTTACAAAACCTTGGTGTATGTGTTCATATTGTTATACATAAAAGCTCTGTAATAAGATATTTCACATACACATAGCATTTATGTTATACTCATAACTAAGCATTGGTATGGTATAGACTGATACCCATTCTTCCCTAAATTCTCTCTTATGCTTTCTTCCAGAGGGTTTATAGACTATGACCGGTCTTAACCCTATGACAAGATATTTACTTTCCGGCTTCGAATCCAACATATTCCTTAGGTAAATGTCTGAGCGATGCTATCTTCCGAAGGGAATTTCTTGTTTTTCCCCAAATTGAATCAAGGTTACTTATTTTTGATTAGTTTACTCTACATGTATGTATATTGGTTCGACTTTCTAAAACGACTACTACTTCGGAACTGCCTAGGTCGTTTTGCATGATGATTCGAATCTCACACCAGGTCTCCATTTTGTTTCCAGGTTCTTATTTTCTGTCATCCTAAATGATCATGGTTTTCTTTTTTCGGAGGTCATGGGCCTATAGTTCCACACCTTGATTTATCTACTTTGGCCCCTTGCTTCAAGGGTCTTGTCGTATAATGAGATTTGTTTTCACGACTTGCTGGGCATAAGCCGCGTGATTGGAAATTTCGTATTATCTTTCAAGATTTAATAGTGATTGTATCTTTAGTTTTGAAATGGTTGAAATTTTCCTTCTTGGCGTTGTGGGTACACACCCTATGCCATGGTACATTATTCCATTGAAAATTATGTTAAGTTATTGTTAATACCATTCATATATGCATAGAGAATTTCTTGAAAATTTATCAGTTAATATTAAAGTCAGGTTGCTCTGGTCAAACAACGAACAACGGTAATCGAGTTTTTATTATTGTTAAGGAAGTTTATATATATATATATATATATATATATATCTATATATATATATATAATATATATATATATATATATATATATATATATATATTGTAACACCCTCTTCTCAGGCCTACCCAAAGTAACCATGCCAACCGGGTAAACATAAGACAAGAGGCTACTATGATTAGATTCAACCTCCTATGTGACCTCAAGGAAGTGGAATCGACGGAACATCACACACAGTCATCCAACATCATCAACAGAACACTCAAGAGACAAGTCAGCCCTCAGGCAACTTTTCCCTGGGTCCCACTATTGTTTTAGGTCTCTTAGGCCATAATCACTCTCATGTTATGGGAAAGGGAGTGGCCAGAAACCCAAAGTAACTCTCATAGGCCTACCTACTAGCAACTGTGGACCAAACATACCAGTTCTATGCCAGCAACCACAAGAATTAAGCCACTTTTTTAGCCCGCAGAGCCTAGGCCATTGCCTAGAATGGAATGAAAGCTCATAATCAAGTAAAGTATAGGGAAAAAATGATGCAAAAGTAAATAGTTGATCACGAACTTAACCAGACCCCTACTAGCCATGATAGGCATTTCATCAAACATATTGTCAACATGTAACCTACAGGTGTAAACAACAAAATTAAGTGTAGATATCTCATACTTATTTGAGAATCGCTATGAACCATTGTTCACTCAATACATTTGTTTCATATTCATCTATTAGTTCATAGACACATTATCCATTCATATACAAGTAAAAAGTATGCTGAGAGCCATACGTAGTTGATGTCATAAAATGTGCATATAACCAGCATAGTAGGAACAAAAATACAATAAACATATCAGCCATCAAAATCCATATATATATATATATATATATATATATATATATATATATATACCTTTACACATGAAAATCAAGGGAATGGATTTCTCATTAATAAATGCAATAAATTAACTGGAGATGGGACTACCACATTCCACCCAACTGTAGAATGGTTGAGCCAAATCTCTCTTCAGTCATTCACCCCCATGCCATATTCCAAGCATGAATGTGGGATCTCATAGAACACATCAATCAAAACTCATCCAGGGCTTCTAGAGGCCATCCACCTCAACCCATCAAATAGTGATTCCACCTTACAGTTGGACGTCACAAAAATATCATCAGATTGGTCTCCATTCAAGCCTTCCAGGGCTTAGAGAGCGTTTGTCCAACCAAGGCTTCTAGAACTAGTAACTCAACCCACAACTTATACAGGGCTTCCAGAGCGTTTGTCTAACCGAGGCTTCCAGGACTAGCAACTCAACCCACCAAGGGATTTCACATTGTTTTTCCAACCAAGGCTTCTAGGACTAATAACTCAACCCAAGCTATAACCGGGTTTCCAGAGCATTTGTTCAACCAGGGCTTCTAGAACTAATAACTCAACCCAAGCTAACGAAACATGAAAACCAACAAAAAAAAAAATGAAAGTAAACCCACAATCACCATGGCTATCTAGGAAATGGAAAGGCTAGGCAATCCACTATCGATCCAGGCAATCCTCCATGTCAATAATAGATCACAACCAAAAATCCACATGGATATGCCACGCATGTCAAAACTAGTGAAAAAATCATACATGCAACTTGGCACCTGCAAGAAAATTTGATGTAGTCATTGATGTTGATGCCTTCTTATGCTTTCCTACTCTTCATTTTCCTTCTTGCTCCAAGAATCCAAGTATGCAACACCCTCCAAGAGTGCTCTAATAAAACTCTAAGTATCCAAGAGTATGAGAGAGAGAGAGAGAATAATGAGAGAGAGCTCCAACACTAAACTACAAAAGGTTATCAACTGATCCTCATAAGCCTTTTTATGGATGATGCCTCTATTCTCTTCATTTTCCATTATTTTCCTTCATTTTCCTCCTCACATGCAACTTGTGACCTTTCACCTCTTTTTTCTCCTAGTTTCCATTATTTTCATAAATAATGTGCCAAAAATGCCTTTTTTCTTTTCCAAAGCCTTAGTCATTGCCTTTGCCAATTTCCTTAGCCATAAACAACCAAATGAACACCCCCTAGGATGTCTTTCTCAACATTCATCTTGGAATAGGTGTCCCATCAACCGTGGTTATTTTTATTATTATTATTATTAAATGGAATCTTTCACCAGGGTTGTTACATAACCCTCCATTTGGGGGACACCGTCCTCGGTGTTCAATCACACATATACCTCAGCAACCTGCTGAAAGAAGACATACTACTCATGGAGCTTTATAACATAAATCGATGTAGTATTTACAATGAAATATTTGCTCAAGAGAAAAACATCATGACAACATGAAAAAATACTGTGTATTGGAGCTTTATAAAATATCTCATTACGTTATTTACAATGATCATCCTGTTGGGTGCCAACTCATATAACATCATAACATCATGATAACATAACCACGTGATAGCATAATAACATGACACCCATACCACATAGTGGAGCTTTATAACATAGCTTGTTACGGTATTTACATCCATACACGGGTATACATATAGCAACATCATCAAAATATAGATACCAAAACATATGCCAAATCATATACCAAAGCATATATCAAAACATATACTAAACACCATGTCTAAGCATATATCAAAACATCATATAGAATATATCAAACCATCATAAAACATATATCAACCACCATAAAGTAAATACCAAACCATCATAAAGCATATACCAAACCACCATAATAAAATACCAAACCACCATATGAAAATACCAAACCACCATGTCAAGTTGCTTTGCCTCAACTGGAAAATAAGGGGGGATACATAGCTCGCATCTGATCCTCCATCTCCCATGTAGCTTCATCAGGCCCAAAGCGCTTCCGTTGCACTTTAACTTGCTTGATTACTCAGTTTCGGAGCATGAGAACTTTTTTCTGCAATATACATTGAGGCTTTGGCTGAAATTCTCCATCTAGTTCCACTTGCAATACAGACCAATCAATTACATGATCAACATCTTTAATATACTTCTTAAGTAATGAGACATGGAAAACATCATGCAATTTCATTGTCGAAGGCAGTGCAAGTCGATAGGATATTAGCCCAATCCCCTCAATGACACTGAAGGGAACACAAAACAATGGTGCCAACTTGGCATATGAGCCAATCGGCAAGGAGCTCTTCTTCGGTTTGATGCGCAAGTACACTTATTCCCCAACCTGGAACTCCTTGAAAAACCTATTTCTACCTACATAACTCTTCTTCCTATCATGTGTTGTCTTTAGATTCTTCTTGATTACCTGCATTTCTTGTTCCATATTTTCCGACATATCTGGTCCAGTCAATACCTTGCTAACTAGATCACTCCAAATAATGGGAGTGTTACAACTCTGTCCATACAATGCCTCAAAATGACTCATCCTCAATTACTCTTGATAACCGTTGTTGTATGCAAACTCTACCAAAGGGATACAATCTTCCCACTTCCACTGCTAATGCATCACATAAACCCTCAACATGTCCTCTAATATCTTGTTGAGCCTCTCTGTATGTCCATCTGCCTGTGGATGATAAGTTGTGTTGAAGGCCAACTCTGTGCCCAATCCTACAAATAACTCCTTTCCAAAACTTGGAAGTGAACTTCGCATCCCTATCTAACACAATATTATTTGGAATACCATGTAGTATAACCACATCTTTGATGAATAAATGTGTCACATCACTAGCTGAGAATGTAGACTTCACTGGAATGAAGTGTGAAACCTTTGTTAACCTGTCCAAAATGGCCACGATGAAATCATGTTGCTTCATTGTCTTCGACAACCCTATGATGAAGTCCATGGAGATAACCTCCCATTTCCATTCTGGAATTGCAATCGGCTATAGAAGTCCACTAGATGTTTACACTCTACTTTCACTCGCTGACAATCAAAAAATCTAGCCACAAACTCTGCTACATCCCTCTTCAAATTCGGCCAATAGTAAGATCTCATCACTGTTGTCAATTTCTTCTAGTAACCTGGGTGGCCTGAATACAGTTTTGCATGAAACTCCCTCAAGATCACCTTCCTGATATCACTATCATTTGGCACACATATCATGTCTCGAAACTTGAACAATCCATCTGTTGTAAGATAGTAGTCCAAGTCTTGTGCACCTGCACTTGTACCTGTATCATCACATGTTCATGTGCTTGTACTTGTACATGTACCATCACCTGTACATGTACCTATATTCTGCTGTGACCTATGCACAATCTCCATATATCTGACATCCTGTTGTCCTGCCTGCAAGATCCTATCTTGTAAACATGTCCCATAAGAGCTCATAGCTCCTAAGTGATTCACTTGTACCCACCTGCTAAGAGCATTTGCCACTCTATTCTCCTTGCCTTTGATGTATTTGATCTCAAAGTAAAACTCGTTGATCATGGCCAACCACCGAGCCTTCCTACCATTCAGATTTGTTTGGTCAAATATATACCTCAACCCATTGTGATCACTCATCAATGTGAACCTCCTTCCCAGAAGGTAATGTCTCCACATCTTCAGTGCATGTATAATTGTTTCCAACTCAAGATCAGGTAAGAAAGCATGGCGAGATGTTTCAGGAACCAAAGGGGTTACCTCCCAATAGGGGAATTCAACATGAGATTCAATTGCAACATGATGTTCCACTTCCAAACATTGGCATGTATTGCATGTCGATTATGGAGAGCATGGAAATCAAAAATCAAATTCAAGAATTGCTTAACAAAGGTATCATATGCCCATCTACTTCGCCATGTGGTTCACCCATTGTCTTGGTGCCAAAGAAGGATGGAACTTTGTGCATGTGTGTGGATTTTTGTGCACTAAACAAAATCATGGTAAAGAATCGTTATCCACTCCCAAGAATTAATGATTTGCTTGATCAATTGAGGTATGCAAAGTATTTCACTAAGTTAGACTTATGAAGTGGTTATCATCAAGTTAGGATAGCTGAATATGACATTTGGAAAACCACATTTAAAACTAAACAAGGATGTTTTGAGTGGCTTGTTATGCCTTTTGGTCTTACAAATGCTCTAGCTACTTTCATGAGGGTAATGAATGATGTATTGAGACCATTTCTAGATGAATTTGTCATTGTCTACTTAGATGATATTCTTATATTCAACAAGTCAAGAGATGAACATGTCATGCATGTAAACAAAGTATTAGATGTCTTGAGAAAAGAAAAGTTGTTTTTGAATATGTCGAAGTGTGAATTTTGCAAGACTTCTTTGATGTATTTGGGACACATTGTTGGAGGAGGTGAGTTGAAGATTGACCCCTCTAAGGTTGAGGTCATTCTGAATTGGCCCAAGCCCAATACAGTTACAGAGGTAAGAAGCTTTTTAGGGGCAACACAAAAGCTTATTGCTATTTTTTCTTCAATTGCAACTCCATTACATGCATTGACAAGTGTCAAGAAAGTCTTCCATTGGGGAGATGTACAATAGAAATCATTTGATGATTTGAAGCAAAATATAAGTTCATCACTGGTATTGGCTCTTCTAGATCTTATACAACCATTCGAGATTCAAACGTATGTAAGCGATTATGCCATGGGAGTAGTTCTATTGCAGCATGGTAAGCCCATTTCATTTCATTCTACAATTTTTAATGGAGTTGTGACTAACTATCCCACCTATGACAAAGAACTTTATGCATTGGTACAAAGTGTTAAAAAATGGAAGCACTATTTGATGGGGAAGGATACCATCATCAACCATTGAAGTATTTACATTCACGGTCAAAGTTGCAGCAGTCATGACATTTCATATGGATGTGTTTTTTACAACAAATTCATTTGGTTATTAGGTATAAAAATGGAATCTACAATAAGGTTGTTGATATGATTTCAAGGCCCATTGTAAATTCATTTGTTATACTCAAGCATAATTATGTATTGCATGAAAGTTACATAGAAAAATATGCAAATGATAGTGACTTTCAAGAAGTATATGAAAGCTTGAGTCAAGGAAATCAAATTGAAGAGTTGGATTATCATGTATATAACAGTTTGTTATATCACTTGGGCAAGTTATGTATTCCATGGGTAGAAAGAAATAATATCATAAGGGAGGTGCACACTTCATTGATTGCTGGACACTTTGGTGTAGGCAAGACAGTAGAGAATCTTCAAAGATATTGTTATCAGTCACGCATGTTGAATAATGTTTCTCGTTTCACAAGAGGATGTTATTTATGTGCTACAAGTAAGCCTAGCAATAGGAAGCTTGGTTTATACACTCCACTTTCAGTACCTTCACATCCATGGGAGAGTATTTCAATGGATTTTGTAGGAGGTCTTCCATTGTCAAGGAAAGGACATGATTACTTGTATGTAGTTGTAGACAAGCTCAACAAGATGTGCATACTAACACCATGTAAAAGAAAATTACAACTAAAAAAATAGCTCGTCTTTTCTTCCAAAACATTTGGGTTCATTTTGGTCTTCCTACTTCTATTGTAAGTGATCGAGATTCTCGATTTGTTTGGAATTTTTAGTCGAATTTGTGGGACATGATGGACACAAAGTTGAAGAAGAGTACAACCTTTCATCCACAAATAGATGGACAAACCGAGGTGGTCAACGGAACAATTATTCATATTCTTAGAGGATATTGTAGCAAACATCCCAAGTTTTGGGATGAACAGTTGAATTACATAATACGTGCATACAACAAGGAAAAACATCCTTCCACAAACACATCTCCATTTGAGGCATGTTATGGGTACTTTCCAAGATCGCCATTGGACTTCATATTTGAGAAATATGTCACCATCGATGGTCACAGTGACATCGATAAGGCAAGGAAGTTCATAGAGAAAATTTAGTTGATACATAATATAGTGCAAGAACAACTTGAGAAAAGTCAGAGCAGCTACAAGGAAAGTCATGAAAAACACCGGGTTGATAAAAAATTTTAGGTTGGTGACCAAGTTTGGTTATATATTAGCAAAGAGAGACTTCAAGGGGAAGGTAAAAAGCTTAAGCCAATCTGTTATGGTCCTTTTAAAATTATGGAAAAGATTGGTAATAATGATTTTAAGATTTATTTTCCTCCTTATATGAAAATATACTATGTTGTTAATGTTGAGAATTTGAGATTGTTTGAGCCTCCTTTGATTGATGATCAAGGAGAGCATGTTCAACTTCCATCAATAGATGATTTCTCGCCAAAATATCTTGATGAACTTCAACAAGATCTCATACTTGACAAAATAACCAGGACATCGAAGAGAGGGGATGTCGAATACCTTAGAGTGGGACTCAAGTGACAAAAACCTTCTAAATCCAAATGGTTGCAGATTGAGAAGTTGAGGGAGTTGTACCCTCACTTGATAAACAATTTATAGTATATTTTGGGGTCCAAAATGCTTCTAGTGGGGAGGAATGATAAGGCGCTCAGTATTTAGCTCAAAAATAAAATTTCATGGAATGGCTCGAAACCTGAATGACCGTGTCTGTCTCAGAAAAACGATCCTAATGCAACTCGTTTCGCCGAAAACCGAGTTCATATGAGAAAGTTATTGTGTTCTGATCGCTTTGCTAAACAGGCAAAAATTGCAAAAAAAATGCCCAGTCACTGCACAATCAATAGTCTGTACTAGTGATGTGGTAAGTAACTAGACAGGGTCAATGATGGTTAACAATGAACCACAGATGGACAAGTGGCATCGTTTCATTGGGTTACATAGGTGGTGTGTTGGTGCAATCTCATTGGTTTATTTTTGGACCAATGGAAGAATGCCACGTGGCAAGCCCGGAGGTCGCCACGTGGAACCTCCAAAAGGTCTGGGCAAGGTTCGGCAGTGGAGAAAATTTTTATGGTGGAGGTCGGGGTCAAAGCCATGACCTTCGACATATTGTCTGCATGTCTTAACCAACTCCTCTACTGGGTGTTCCTTACCCCATATGTTCTCGGCATATATTTAAAGTTTAACGGTGTAGGAACAGATGGTTAGGAGGTCCAGCCCACAGTCTAGCCCTCTGCATGTGATTGCAACAACACAAAACACGTGGTTATGGTTAGTTTTAACCCTGGCGGCTACAACACACCAACATGGCAATGACATACACAATGTGAACACGTTTGTTGTAACACCAAACGGTTAACCGTCCCTACACCTCCAACATGTCTATTAACCCAATGGTTAATGCTATGTTAACTCCACATGTGAACACCACAATGCGGTCAAGGTTATGGTTTATCCAGTGGTTCTGACAAAATCCAAAAAGCCACAACATGTGTCCAGATCCAGCGACAGTTAAGGTTACGGTTAGCCTAATCCGCGTGATTAGCACAAAATTGTAAACTAAACTCGACTTAACACTAATTAATTGTCAGTTTAAAATGGTGGAAGTTTGGCAATGCCACCAATTTTGGGCCCGCCTCCACATTTAGTGGGGTTAACTAGAGACATTCCAGATTTAGAGGTGATTTTCAAGGAAAATATTGTCTGAGTCATAGAGAAGGCAATTTTCGACCAAATTGAGTTCAGGAAGAGGTGTTCATGACTAATTTGGACATTTTAAACATATTGGTGTAGGTATTAGGAGCCATAGAGCTTTTTAAAACAACATTTTTCCATATTGAACTAATACAGAGGCCTAAGCCATGGAAGTTGGACCAAGGAGATATAATCTAGGAGGGGTGAACTTGTTATGAAACCAGATCAAGAAAATATAGAAAAGATAGATCAATGCCTTAGAATTCAGCCTCTTTGAGGGGGAAACCTCCTTTACATTACATAAATGAACAATTCTTGGATGATTCAAATGACAAAACCTCCTTTCTATATATAGGAGTCTAAGGAGTCACAATATAACCCAGCCGACCTAACAATAATAATATAAAGCCACAAAAATAACAATAGAGGGATTCTATGGAGCACAGCAATAACAATATGGGGGCAATAGGGGCACAACAATATTAATAAGGGGTATAACTACAATAGTAATGGGGTAATCACTAGTATTATAGGGACCCAACATGCCTCTCTCCTTCAAAAAACTGTTTTCCTCAACGCTTGAGTAGTTCTGGATACTTCTGTATAAAATTCTCATCCTCCCATGTGGAATCTTCAGCGGATAAGTTCTTCCACTTGATAAGATACTCTGAAATTGATCGATTTCGTAGCTGTCGAGTTCTTTTTTCTGTGACTGCTTCCAGTTCCAATATAACTTTTCCTTCCTCGTCAAGTTCTAGCAATATTGTTTGAACTGGGAGCTCGTCGCCTATAACCTTCTTTAAACATGAAACATGGAAAACTGGGTGCAATCGAGAAGCTGCAGGAAGCTCTGATTTGTATGCCATATTACCAATCTTTTGCAACACCTTGTACGGACCATAATACTTTGGTGATAATTTATTAGCCTTCTTAGCTTGCTTGAGGGACATTTGCTTATATGGTTGTAGTCGTAGGAATACCCAATCACCTACATCAAAACTTCTTTCACTGCGATGTTGATCTGCCTGTTGTTTCATTCTATTCTATGCCAACAAGAGGTTATCCTTTAAGAGTTGGAGGACTTGTTGTTGATGTTCGATGTGATGTTCCACTGCCTGAACCTTAGAATTTTCTTTTAAATATGATGTGATGGATGGTGGTCGATACCCATAAAGTGCCATAAATGGGGTCATTTTTGTTGTTGTATGGAAGGAAGTGTTATACCACCATTCAGCCAGAGGCAACCATTTGACCCATTGTGTCTGTTTATCAGATACAAAGCAACGAAGATATCCTTCCAAAAATTTGTTTACTATCTCAATTTTCCCATCAAATTGAGGATGATAAGATGAGTTATGAGCTAACTGAGTACCAAGACAAGAAAATAATTCTGTCCAAAAATTTCCAGTGAAAATGGGATCTCTGTCACTTACAATAATCTTTGGGCTTTTGAATTGTTTCCATAAATGCAGTAAAAATTGTACTGGCTTTAAATGGATGTGATAATGCATAAAAGTGTGCATACTTGGTAAGTCTCTCAACTACCACCATGATGACACTCTTTCCTCAGACTTGGGTAGACCTGTGATAAAATCCATTGAAACCTCCTCCCAACATTGGCTTGGAATGGATAAAGGTTGTAATAGACCCGATGTCTTAATTGTTTCAACTTTATTTTGTTGGCAAACCAAACATTCCGCCACAAACTTTTGAATATCTGATTTAAGGCCATCCCAAAAAAATTCCTTCTTAACCCTGTGGTAAGTTTTTAAGAATCCTGAGTGCCCTCCTAATGGAGAAGTGTGCAATTCCATTTTTGTTTTAGCTGGGAATTCTTACAGAGGTATAAGCGATATTTGTACCATAACGAATCATTTTTCCAGCTAAATGTATCAGACGTACTGGAATCTTGTTGTAACTTTTGAATAAGTGCCCACACTTCTTCGTCATTCTTCCATTCCTCCCTTGCTTCGTTTATCCAATCTGGTTGGATAATAGAAATGGTGCACAACAATGCTTCCACATCCTCATCCTTTCTTGAGAGTGCATCTGCCACCACATTTTGCTTCCCTTTTTTGTAGATGATTTCAAAGTCATAACCCAACATCTTTGTGACCCACTTTTGTTGCTCTTCAGAGGATAATCTTTGTTCTAAAAAGTATTTAAGGCTATCATGATCCGTTTTTACCTTGAAGTGTCTTCCCATTAGGTAGGGTCACCATTTCTTAAGTGCATGGAGTATTGCCAACATTTCCTTCTCATAAATAGCTTTGCTTAAAAACTTTCCCTTGATTGGACGACTTTCAAAAGCAATGGGTCTTTCATCTTGCATTAGAACAACACCAATTCCATTTCCTGAAGCATCACATTTCACAATAAAGGTTTTTGTGAAGTCCGTTGTAGCTAAGACCGGTGCTTGGCACATTGCCTCTTTAAGATGTTCAAAGGCCTTTGTTGCTTCCGGAGTCCATGAAAATGCATCTTTCTTCAATAATGTTGTTAGAGGTGCTGCTATTCTCCCATAATTCTTAACAAACTTGCGATAATACCCTGTCAACCCGAGAAATCCTCGCAGATGCTTTATGGATGTGGGGATTTTCCATTCCTTAATGGCTTTAATTTTTCTAGGGTCTACCTTAACTCCTTCATGAGATACAATATGACCCAGATATTCCACCTCCTGGACTCCAAAGAAACATTTGGATCTTTTTGCATATAATTGTTTCTCCTCCAATAGTTGTAGCACCTTGTCAACATGTTCAAAATGATCCTTCCAAGACTTGCTGTAGATTAGTATATCATCAAAAAATACTAACACAAATTTTCTAAGGAATGGTTTGAAAATTGAATTCATCAAACCTTGAAATGTTGAAGGTGCATTGGTAAGGCCAAAAGGCATGACCAAAAATTCATAATGACCCTCATGAGTTCTAAATGCTGTTTTCAGAATGTCTTCAGTCTTCATTCTGATTTGATGATATCCTGAATGAATATCCTTGGTGAAGTAAATTGATCCATGCAATTGATCCAGTAATTCATCAATGACAGGAATGGGGAACTTATCTTTAATAGTGAGCTTGTTGAGCTCCCTATAATCCGGACACATGTGCCATGATCCATCCTTCTTGTGCACCAATACTACTGGAGCAGAGAAAAAACTTTGACTCGGTTGAATTATACCAGCCTCTAGCATTTCTGCAACCATATGTTCAATTTCACTCTTTTGGACATAGGGATATCTGTACGGCATGATGTTTGGAGGAACACTTCCTGGAATCAGATGAATAGCATGATCATGATCACGCATAGGTGGGAGACCTTTGGGAGTCTCAAATACCTTGGAATGATTGTCCAGGACTTTTTGGAGATCTGGAGAAATAGATGATTCCGATGTGGAAACATCTAGGCGACATAATTGTGCAATTACACCTCTTTGTTCCTTTTTTAGAAGCTTTGTCATACCATTAGAGCTGATTATCTTTCCTGGTTTCCCTGCAATACCCCTTAATTCAACTTCCTTTCCTTCCGTAGAAAATTTGATGAAAAGTTCTTGAAAATTAAAAGCTATTGTACCCAAGGATTGTAGCCATTGGACTCCTAGTACAACATCAGCACCTCCCATTGGAATGGAAAGCATTGGGCTAGTCAATACATATTCTCCCATGGATAGCTTGATATTATGGCACTTTTTAGAGTAATTTATTGTTCCTCCATTTGCAATCATCACTTGACACTCTGGTGCTGGATATAGGAAGCAATTCAATTCTTTTGCTACCTTACAATGAATAAAATTGTGGGTGCTTCCTGAATCAATCAACACTATTACCTTTTTCTTCTTGATTTGTCCTTCTATCTTGATGGTTTGAGGAGTGGTAATTCCCGCCAATGCATTACAAGATATGGTCGGATTTATTTGTTCTTCATCTAGGCTTTGTTCCTGGAGTATATCCTCTTCTTTTGACCTTTCTTGCTCCTTTCCTTCTTCCTCTTCACAATCTATGTAGAATAATTTCTTCTCAGCACACTTATGACCTTTAGTGTATTTGCTATCACAACTGTAACAAAGCCCTTTTGCTCTTTTTTCTTCCAATTGTTGTGGTGTCAACCTTATAGGTTGTGGAATACTAGGGGCAACAACACTTCCGTCTTTATATTTATGAGTGGTATGCTTCCTAGTTGCCATAATTTTGCTTTCCATTTTTCTTGCTAACCTGAATGCCTTCTCTAATGAATCAGGTTCCCAAAGACAAACATCATGTTGGATATTATCCTTTAAAGACCTATGAACACATCAATCCTATGCTCCTCTGGAATATCTTTTACCCTTATGTTCAATTTTTGGAACTCCTCAATGTGCTCCATTATTGAACCCTTTTGTTTGAGACTTATCAATTAGCTAAAACAAAGTGTTGTTTTTTGTATCCTCATAATGTGCTATCAATTGTTCTGTAAAAATTGCCCAAGTGATAAATTGTTTACAAGAGCAAAGCCATTGATACCATACAAACTGATTTGGTTCCAAATATAAAGTTGCCATACGTACCTTTTGTGTGTTTTGCACATTATTGAGATCGAAGGATTGCTCCATCTATAATATCCATGTGGCGGGATCCTTGCCATCAAACTTCCTCATATCGATTTTGGAATATGGTGAGTCTTCGATCCAACATTAGAGTCTATGGAATCATGATTAACATTTCTTTTGTTCTCATCATGAGTTTCCTTTAGTACCCTTTCACCATTAGTGACCATTTCTTGTAGCAACTTATTCATATTTATCTTCAATTCTTCCATCTTATCATCCATACCATCAATTTTAGCGTCCAAGCCATTCACCTTAGCTTCCATGCCATCCATCTTAGCTTCTACACCTTTCTTTTAACAATCCATCTTAGCTTCTACATCTTTCTTTAGACCATCCATCTTAGCTTCTACATCTTTCCTTAAACCATCCATCTTAGATTCTGTTGCTTTTTGTGCAAGTGACACTTGTTGCACTTGTTCTTGTAATTTTGATATATCATATAGCATTTCTTCTTCTTCTTCATGAGTCATGCTAGAGATTTCAAGATCCTTACTAGGTGTTTGCATTTTCTTTCCTCAGGGCATCAGTTACCGATAATAATGCTCTACTAGCCCTTTTAATTCCTTCAAAGTAAATTTTCAAACCACTCTTAAGCAAAAATTTAAAAGAATCTACACACGTTTTTTTCACTTTGTAGGAGCTTGATATTGCCTCTGATGTATCTTTGTACTTTCAGATCATCCAGTTATGAAATTGCACCCTGTGGTATCCCTCTGTGTCCTCTTTCCAATGCCACCAATCTGATCCAATTTGGATTCTCCAAGGACGAGTTATGCGAAATCTCCCACAGTGACCTGATTATAGACTAGTTCAGTAGAGCGAACTTGTACGACGGGCCACGAGTCACTTTTTCATCCTCTAGTTCTAAAAAATATACACAAGAAACTACAGTCCATCCTCTTTCTGCACCTTCTTACGAAATTTCAATCCAATGCTCAGGGAAAAAGTTATGATGATTTTCCTCAGGTCACCTGTTTGGAATGTAATTCAGGAGTCTGCAAAAAGACAACTTCCTCAGATCATATCTCTGCAAATGTAGTGCAAAAAGCTTTGAAATTCGGACCCGAGATTCAGCGCGATGTCTTCTCAAATGGGTTTTATTTTTAGCTTCTGAAACGTTGCAAAAAAAAAAGTTATAGCGAAAATTCCACGATGACCTGTTTGGAGCAGCAAAACCCTAGAATCCAAAGCTCTGATACCAAATGTTATGAAACCAGCTCAAGAAAAGATAGAAAAGATAGATCAACGCCTTAGAATTCAGCCTCTTCGAGGGGGCAACCTCCTTTACATTACATAAATGAACAATTCTTGGATGATTCAAATGACAAAACCTCCTTTCTATATATAGGAGTCTAAGGAGTCACAATATAACCCAGCTGACCTAACAATAATAATATAACGCCACAAAAATAACAATAGATGGATTTTATAGGGCACAATAATAACAATATGGGGGCAATATGGGCACACCAATATTAATAAGGGGTATAACTACAATAGTAATGGGGTAATCACTAGTATTATAGGGACCCAACAGAACTCCATCAAAACATTGTGTTAAAGTGTCTCTTTGATGGTTTGTTGTACTTTGATTGTATGTTGTTCAATACTTTTTTTTGAAGCTTTTTACTTCATGAATGTCATTTTCAACTTAAGGAAATTTACATTTTTACATACACAAACAACTAAGGAAACCACAATACAAGAAGCAATAAGCAAGCACATGTTTAGAAGTCTGTAATTGATATTAGCACAACATAAAATAACAATAAAAAATAGATCAGTCATATTCCTTGATGTGTACCTAATGGTATCCAGATCTCAGATCAATCTTTGAGAACATTTTTGCCCCCTTCAGTTGATCGAACAAGTCATCAATCCTTGACAAAGAATATTTGTTCTTTGTTCAACTGCCTGTAATCAATGCATAATTTGAGACTACCATATTTCTTCTTTACAAACAATATCAGTGCACCCCAATGTGAGACACTTGGCCTAATGCACCCCTTGTCCAACATTTCCTTCAGCTGCAATTTTAACTCGACCAACTCGAGTGTGCTCATCATGTAATGTGCTTTAGATGCTGGAGTTGCCTCTAGAACTAACTCAATTGAAAAGTCTACCTCCCTGTGAGGTGGAAAATTTGTAATGTCCTTAGGAAATACATCTTGAAACTACTGCAAAACTGGGTGCCCACTCAACACATCTACATCCTCAACCTCCTTACCATTATCACTAGAAATGTGTGTTGCAAATAGCTTGCACCCTTTCCTGCAGCTACGCTTCACTTACATAACTATCACCATCCTAATTGATGTGGCTTTCTTCTTACCTTACAAGACTCTTGGTTCTCCATTTTCTTCAACACACTCAATAGCTTTGTCATAGCAGTCAATCTTGGTTCTTTGTAGATACAACCAATCCATGCCCAATAACATACTATATGAACCCAACGATAAAACATTGAAATGTGTTGCGGTAGGCATACCATTCAAATCAAATGCGCAAGCTCTTACCCAATGATGCACTCGCTTCTTTGTACCTATATCCAACTACACTAACCAATACTTTGCATGCAACTCCTTATTCAAACCACACTTATCCAGCAAGTCAGGACTAACATAGCTATAATTAGATCCAGGGTCAATCAAAATAGAGATAACTTAATCACAAAGCTTATTGTCCATCTCGATGATAAATTCTTGATGCTCTGCTTGTTTGTTATCCAAGGTTGCATAGATACGTGGAATACTCTGACCAACATATCCAACAGTCTGTGCCTCCTATGCACTGTATATATGAGGTCTACCACCCTGATTCTGCGGACAATCTCTCCTACAATGATCTTTGCCACAAGTCCAGCATTTTATAGGCTTCTAGCCTCCATCCTTATTCTTTTCTTCATATTGATTCCCCTGTCCTCTATATGATGCATGGAACCTCTTAAGTGTTTCAACATTCTCCTTGTTATATGTACCCTGTGGCCTTGCTCACTTTTTATCCCATTTTCCTTTTTTCTTTACATTATCTCTCCATTTTATCTTAGTCTCAGTGTTGCACCTAGATTTTTCATAGCAATGCTTTAGCTTTCAAATGGCATCCTCCAATGATCTAGGCTCATCAAATTCAATCCTATATTTGAATGCAACTAGTAGTCCACTAATGAATCTCTGAATCTTAGCCTTCTCCTCCTTGAGGTAAGGAACATACCTCAACAGTTCCAAGAACTTATTGGTATACTCATCATCTGTTGTGGATCCCATCTTTAGTTCACAGAATTATTTTTCCCTATCATCAAAGTACCTTTCTGATAAGTACTTCTTCTTAAATAGCCTCTCAAACTCACTCCAAGACAAATATTCTTCATTTACATCCTTGACATTCTTCACATTTACCCACCAGATGTCTACTTTACCTTTAATACTTAAAGTAGCTACTCTAGCTTTCATGTTCTCTAAGTAGTCATGCAACTTAAAGAACTTCTTCATACCGAGTAACCAAGCCTCTGCATCTTGTGATCTCTTTACCTCTCCATCAAAATTAGGTGGCTTTTCTTTCTTAAACTCATCCGGAAAGTATACCCTATCACTCTTGTAAGGATGATATTGATGACAATCATAGTGCCTATCTGAATCAGAACTAGAATCCTACCTGTGTATGTCCCTTCTCTTCTCTAGAGTGTCCAACAATCTTCCATCTCAAATTGTGTCCTCTCTATATGATTGGTGACCATCATGCGATCGACTGCCATATGCCCCATTATTTTTATTCTCCTGCTCGTGACTAATCTGAAGCGACCCCTGTCACTGCAAATTTGACAAGCTCTGCAGTATGATTGCATTTACCTCTGTTAGCTTTTCCTGTGTCTGTATGATTATGTCATTATCCACCTTACAACTCTTTATCTCTTCCTTTAAGATTCTCAATGTCACTGCCAAATCAAAAGAGTTCCCAACACCATACCGCTCTTTAGATTCGTAGGGAGAGTCTCTATAGTCAACCATCTTGCTAGCCATTTGATATTTCTTCTTGCAAGGCATAATATGTCAAATAAACCAAATCAAAATAAATAAACGTACCTTAGCATAGCTCGGGGAGGATACCTTGTCTGTAAGATCACCAAATCAACATGATACATGTATAACATAACCATAAGAACATATCAACATACGCAAGTAAATGTATCAACTCACAAACATCATTCTAGATAGGGTCTAGTCATCAATGCAAGGCCACATAAACAATGCATACTATGACCTCATGCATGACAACAACCATTACTCCATTATACACATTTCTACATGCAACCAACAATATGCATAAACAATGCCTAACAAACTACAAATATGCATAAACGCATGTAGTTGAACATAATCGATCAGTTCTTGAAATCAACCTACAAGACTAATACATGAAATCCAAATATTCAAGAATGTGACCTAACATACAAGGATTTAAGTAGGTGACCCAAAATCAACATATAAGCAACATATAACCATATGCAACCAATCACAGGCTCATAACCAATATGTTTCATGAAATCAATATCAAATTCTCCATGATAACCATACTACAACCCTAATCAATCATCAAGAAAATGTAACAAATATATAAGTGTAAGAGACACACATGCAACTGACATGCATGCATGGCTAACACATTCAACCCATCCAGTCTGAGATTTGAAACATGCTCTGATACCACTTTGTAACACCCTCCTCTCAGGCCTACCCAAAGTAACCATGCCAATCAGAGAAACATGATATGGGAGGCTAATATGATTAGATTCAACCTCCTATATGACCTCAAGGAAGTGGAATCGATGGAACATCACACAAAGTCATCCAACATAATCAATAGAACCCTTAAGAGACAAGTCAATCCTTAGACAACCTGTTCCTGTGTCCCACTGTTGTTTTAGGTCTCTTAGGCGATATTCACTTTGATTCTATGGGCAAGGGAGTGACCAAAAAACCAAAGTCACTCTCATAGGCCTACCTGCCAACAACTACAGACCAAACTTGCCAGTTCTGTGTCAGCGAACCTGGGAATTAAGCCACTTTTTCAGGCCCAGAGCCCAAGCCAATGTCCATAATGGAACGAAAGCTTAGAATCAAGTGAAGTACAAGGAAACAATGATACAAAAGTAAATAGTTGATCAAGACCTTAACCAGATCCCTACTAGCCATGACAGGCATTTCATCAAACATATTGTCAACACATAACCTACAGGTGTAAACAACAAAATTAAGTGTAGGGATCTCATACTTATTTGAGAATCGCTATGAACCATTGTTCCCTCATTCCATTTGCTGCATATTCATCTATTAGGTCATAGACACATTATCCATTCATATACAAGCAAAAACATGTTGAGAGTCATATGTAGCTGCTGTCATAAAATGTGGGTATAACTAGCATAGTAGGAACAAAAATACAATAAACATATCAGCCATCAAAATCCATATATATATATATATATATATCAGTACCTTTACACATTAAAATCAAGGGAATGTATTTCTCATTAATGAATGCAATAAACCAACAGGATATGGGACTATCACGTTCCACCTGACCATAGAATGGTTGAGCCAAACCTCTCTTCAGCCATTCACCCTTGTGCCACATTCCAAACATGAATGTGGGATCACATAGAACACATCAATCAAAACTCATCTAGGGCTTCTAGAGGCCATCCACCTCAACCCATCAAACAATGATTCCACCTCACAGTCAGACATCACAAAACCATCATCAGATTGGTCTCCATCCAAGCCTTCTAGGGCTTCTAGAGCGTTTGTCCAATCAAGGCTTCCAGAACTAGTAACTCAACCCAAAACTTATGCAAGGCTTCCATAACGTTTGTCCAACCAAGGCTTCCAGGACTAGTAACTCAACCCACCAAGGGCTTTCAGAGCGTTTGTCCAACCAAGGCTTCCAACATTAATAACTCAACCCAAGCTATTACAAGGCTTCTCGATCATTTGTTCAACCATGATTCCAAGACTAATAACTCAACCCAAGCTAAGGAAACATGAGAACCAACCAAAAATAATCAATGAAAGTAAACCCACAATCACCATGGCTATCAAAGAAATGGTAAGCCTAGGCAATCCACTGTCGATCCAGTCAATCCCCCATGCCAATAATAGATCACAACCAAAAATCCACATGCATATGACCTGCATGTCAAAACTAGTGAAGAAATCATACATGCAACTTGGTACCTACAAGAAAATTTGATGTAGTTGTTGATGTCCATGCCTTCTTGCGCTTTCCTTCTCTTCCTTTGTATGCCACACCCTCCAAGAGTGCTCCAAGTAAACTCTAAGTTTCCAAGAGTATGAGAATGAGAGAGAATAATGAGAGAGAGCTCCAGCACTAAACTGAAAAAAGGTTACCAATTGATCCTCAGAAGCCTTATTATGGATGAAGCCTCTATTTTCTTCATTGTCCATTATTTTCCTTCATTTTCCTCCTCATATGCAACCTATGACCTTTCACCTCCTTTTTCTCCTAAATTCCATTATTTTCATAAATAAATGTGCCAAAAAAACCTTTTTTCCTTTCTAAAGCCTTAGCCTTTGTCAATTTCCTTAGCCATAAGCAACCAAATGAATGCCCCCTAGGATGTCTTCCCCAACATCCAACTTGGAATAAGTGTCCCATCGACTGTGGTTATTGTTTTTTTAACTTTTATTACATGGAATTTTTCACCAAGGTTGTTATCTATATATATATATATATATATATATATATATATATATATATATCTTCAAATTAATCCTGAATTCCGAGTATAACATGCATTTACGATTGGTTTTCTTTCTGTTTAGATATCTCAAACCCTAAGGTGGAAAAAGAAATGATTACTTGTAACTCGCTTTCTTTATATTCAAATATTTGTTATAATAGTTTGTATTCCTCTATAATCTTTGCAAGTTTATTATTGTCCTATTATAGCAAGTTTGGTTGGCACCACCAAGTAGACAAAATTCATCTTTATTGGGCCCTGTGTGTCTTATAAAAGTCCCAGGGAAGTGGGACTGCTCCTATGATGAACCTTTGTTTCCTCATGGGCTAACCCACTTCCAACCCTTTTATTCATGTAAAGGGTTATCATTACACATTTTCATATCTATTCTACATTTTGTTCTGGCATGCATTGTTACAATAGCTAGTTCTGGTACAACAATAACCTTTATATTTCCTCATACGATTTTCAAGAAGATTGTCTTTAATATTATGTTCTTTTCTTGCATTTTTCCTTCTATTCATAGAAACATCTTCTTTTAGTACAGGGAGTGCATACCATAATCTTTTATACAACTCTATTCAACTAGTAACTTACCCCAAACAAGGTTATGTCCAAACTAGGAAATATATTCACGTTTTTTTTTTTAAGAAAAGAACTTCTTACTTACATAATAAGCCTCTTATTCAGGATTCAATATATGTTTCAATTCCTTAATTCCACAGAACATATAAAACATTATTGCATATGATCAAACTATATTCAACTCGAAGGTTCAATGTACTTATCTACATAATTTAAACCTTTCATGGAATTATTCCAGACATAAGATTTTTCTTCCTAACCAACGAGTTTGGCTATCATTTCCAAAACTCCCCCTGACCCGAGCCTCTTGTAATTTTCCAAAGTTGGTTAACAAACAATACAGGTTCTTGGACCTCAAGACTCTCAATCCAGCCAAGAACTTTCTAGGTTCTGGATTTCCACTAGCTCCTGGCCAGCTCAAGAACACCCCAACCAGTTTTCCTCCTTGGTAGCATCCTGCTCAAGAATATCTCTCCCTCTCCCTTGTTGCCTCTCCAGCTTCCAAAACTGAGATCTTTTCATCTCCAAGGGAGGAGGATATAATTGTCCCAATTGCTTGGAAAATTAAAATATTTTCTTTTTTTTAAGTCTTCTCCCATAATTCCATGATTTAACATGAAATTTTCTTTTAAAATAAAACAAATAATAAACTTTAACTTCTAGAGTTTTTTTTTTTTTTTTTTTTTTTTAACTTTACCTAATCTAGAATTTACCAAGTCTTTGCATAGTAAAGTAAATGACAATATTTACATTGTCATGGAGGGTATTACATCTTCCCCCCCTTGAGAAAAATGCAATCCCCGATGTTCATCTTTTCCCTTGGAACAGTTTCAGCTATGCTTTCCGCGTGAAGCTTTCATATTCCCAAGTGGCCTCTTCCGAGATAAAGTGTCTCCACTGCACTTTAACCTGGGTGATAACTCACCTCTGTAATGTTGTTTCTCTTTGATCAAGAATGCACATAGGTTCTACAATGAATTCTCTATCTAGTTTTACCTGTTCACAACATGCAAATGTTATTAATGCATAACAGTTCTTAACAGGTACCATTAATTAATACACAGAGAAAAATTTATTCCACATTTTCATTTCTTTTTCTTACTTGTACATCTTGCAAGTTAATAATATATCTAGGTTCATACACATACTTATTTAATAAAGAGACATGAAACATGTTATGGACTCGCATATGGTTGGGTAATGCAAGTTGATATGCAACTGGTCCAATTCTCTCCAAAATTTGGAAAGGTCCATAATACCGAGGGGCTAATTTTTCACTCCCATCCCATCTTAAGGCACTCTTCCTGGGTTTCAATCGAACGTAAACATGGTCCCCTACCTGATATTATTTATAATACCTTTTCTTATTTGCACATGTTTTCTTCCTATCTTGGACAACTTTCAAATTCTACCAAACTTTTTTCATGGTTTTTTCCATTTCCACCATCATATATGGTCCCAAAAGTAACTTATATTCTAGGTTGTTCCAATTGACTATGTCTTACCCCTTCTTCCATATAGGACCTCAGAAGGACTCATATTAAGTGATTCATCATAGCTATTGTTGTAAGTGAATTCCACTAAGTGAATGTATTACTCCCACTTACTGGGTTGTTGCATTACATACATCCTTAACCTATCTTCTAGTACCTGATTCACCCACTCAATTAGATACTTCTCCTTTAAATATTTTTTGAAATTCTCCCCAAGTTACTCTTTTCTCATCAATAGCTTGGACTGATTTTATCTCTTCCCACCGTAATGTGGCTTTACTCTGTAGCTAGTAAAACGCTAGTCTCGCCTTCAAATTATCATCATACTCATCTATTTGAAAATACTTATTTTTATTGATCAACTAGGCTTCAACGAATTCCTCAGTTTCTCCATCAAAGGTGGGAGGTTTTATCTTTTTAAATTACCATTTTAATTATATATTTTGCTTCTTTCTCTTCTTTGGGATTGAAACATTATCATATCCTTCTCCACCTTCATCATTTTCATCTTTGTCTCCTTTTGGGTGCTGAATGTGGCTTCCCTTTGGTATATCTCCACTTCTTTTCCTTTTCTCTTCATCTTGGTCTTCATTGCCAAAGCTTGGTATAGAATGCCTATGATTTTGTTAGTCAGAGAGGCTATTTAAAATTCACTCTTGATCTCTCATCAATATTTCCTTGTCAAATCATAAATGATCCATCTTAGCCCTTAGCTATTGAAATATTTCCAAAAGCATAGTTGTGGGGTTTTGATGTTCTCCCCTTGACCATACCCACACCTCTAGATTATCTCTTATGGTGGATGTTGGGCCAACTTATGTTGTTGGTATTACTAGTTAAGTACACCCAAATCCTCTTCTTATTAAGATTTCTATGTGAAAACATCATGTACATCTTGTTATTTAGGTGCCAAATTAGACCACAATATTGTAACTTGGCTTTGATACCACTTGTAACATCCATCGGGATAACAAAAATAAATAAAAAATTTATTAATTAATTACCACTAAAATGAGGTATATCTTCCTACCATTTCATAATCTAAGGTTTGAGAAACACATAATTCATTTACCAAATTATGAAACCTTGGGTGTGTGTTCATATTGTTATACATAAAAGCTCCATAATAAGATATTTCGCATGCACATAACATTTATGTTATTCTTGTAACTGAGCATTGGTATGATATGTATTATTGTTCTTTGGTAAAAATATTGATATGGTTTGAGTTATTGAGAAGCTTCACACATTCTCCAGTTGGTGCCCTAGATGTTTGTTCCTATTCTTCCCACATGGGGACACTTGTTCACATATCCATCATCGGCTTTGGTTGCACAAGGACGGTTATCGCAACAACCTTGTCCCTGGCCACGTTCATCTGCATTTTTGTTCCTCCCTCTTGTCGAGACTCCTTTGCAACAAGCCCTAACCCACCTAGGGTTTTTGATTAGAATTCCTCATCATGCTTGGATAATCTCTAATGTTATGGTGGAGGTTTCCCTTTTTCTTTTCTTTTTTTGTCATGATTCAAATGAATGCAGGTACTCAGGATGGTTTGACTCCTCTTTTGCTATAGGTGTCAGATTACTGGAAGGGTGGTTCTACTAGCTATCACCACTATTTCTTTCAGTCACTTATTTGCAACTCTTCCCAGTACTCATTATTCCATATATTCTTACGCTCTCCTTTAGAGGGTTTACAAAATTTGACCGGTATTAACACTGTGATAGAATATTTACCCTTTGACTTCGAATCCAACACATTCCTTAGGTAAATTTCTTAGCGATGTTATCTTTTGGAGGGTATTTCTTGATTTTCCCCAATTTTAATTAAGGTTACTTATTTCTGACTCAATTACTCTGCAGGTATGTCGGGTTGACTTTCTAAAATGACTACTTCTTCGAAATTGTCTATGTCCCTTTGCATGGTGAGTCAACTCTCACACTAGGTCTCTGTTCTGTTTCCAGGTTCTTATTTTTTGTCATCCTAAAGGATCACAGTTTTATTTTTTTTGGAGGTTGTGGGCCTACAGTTCGACACCTTGATTTATCTACTTTGGCCCCTTGCTTTAAGGGTCTTGTTGTATGCAAGATTTATTTTCATGGTTTTTTGGCCATAAGTTGCGTAACTAGAAATTTTGTATTATCTTTCAAGATTAAATAGTGATTCTATCTTTAGTTTTGAAATGGTTGAAAGTTCCCTTCTTGGCATTGTGGGTACAAACCCTATGCCATGGTACATTATTCCATTTAAAATTATGTTAAGTTACTATTAATACCCTTCATATATGCATAGAAAATTTATTAGTTAATTGTAAAGTTTGGTTGCTCCAGTCAAACAATGTTATTTAGGTTTTTTTATTAAGGATGTTTATATATATATATATCTTCAGATTAATCCTCAGTTCATATTATATCATGCATTTACGATTGGTTTTCTTTCTATTTAGATATCTCAAACCCTAAGGTGGAAAAACAAATTATTACTTATAACTCACTTTCTTTATATTCAAATAATTGTTATAATAGTTTCTCTTCCTTGATAATCTCTATGAGTTTATTATTGTCCTATTATAACAAGTATGGTTGGCACCACTGAGTAGAGAAAAATCATCTTTATTGGGCCATGTCTATCTTATAAAAGTCCCAGGGAAGTGGAAATACTCCCAAGATGAACCTTTGGTTCCTCATGGTCTAACACTCTTACAGTCCTTTTATTCATGTCAAGGGTTATCATTACACATTTTCATATCTATTCTACATTTTGTTCCTGTATGCATTGTTATAGTAACTAGTGATGGTACAATAATAACATTTATATTTCCTCATATGGTTTTCAAGATCACTGTCTTTACTATTATGTTCTTTTCTTGCATTTTTCCTTCTATTCATATAAACATCTCCTTTTAGTACAAAGAGTGCATACCATAATCTTTTATACAACTATATTCAAATAGTAACTTACCCCAAACAGGGTTATGTCCATACCAGAAAATATATTCATGTTTTTTTTTTTAATGAAAATGACTTCTTACTTACAGAATAAGCCTTTTATTCAATAATCAATATATGTTTTAATTCCTTAATTCCACAGAACATATAAAACACTATTGCATAGAATCAAACTATATTCAACACGAAGGTTTAGTGTACTTATCTACATAATTTAAATCTTTTAGGGAATTATTTTGGGCATAAGACTTTTCCTTCCAACCAACAAATTTAGCTATTACGCCCAAAACACCCCCCAAGCCTCTTGTAATTTTCCAGAGTTGGTTAACAGACAGTACAGGTTCTTGCACCTCAAGACTCTTAGTATGACCAAGAACTTTCTAGCTTCCAGGTTTCCACTGGCTCTTGCCCAACTCAAGAACACCCAGTCACTTTTCCACCTTAGTAACATCCTACTCAAGAATCTGTCTCCCTCTCCCTTGTCGCCTCTCCGGTTTCCAAAACTGAGATCTTTTCATCTCCAAGGGAGGAGGATATAACTGTCCCAAATACTTGGAAAATTAAAATATTTTATTTTTTTAAGTCTTCTCTCATAATTCTATGATTTAACATAACATTTTCTTTTAAAAGAATACAAACAATAAACTTTAACTTCCAAATTTTTTTTTTAAACTTTACTTAACCCATAATTTACCATGTCTTTATATAGTAAAGTAAATGACAATATTTACATTTCTAGGGAGGGTGTTACAAAGACTAAGATAAACTAAAATGATTTATTATTTAAATTAAACAATATTTAAATTAAGATAGATTTGTATGTCTCTTTTGTTGTTCTTTTTTAATATGTACAATAAATGCACATCATGAAAATCAATTCTATTACCATTTTTAAAATGACATTACACAACTGATTAGAGGTCCAAGTTAAAATATAAAGCAATTCTGGGTAAATAAATTATCTAAGTGTAAAAAAAGAAAGGTTGATTAACCAAATAAAAAATTATATGTGAAATTATAGTATAAAAATTATTGGCTTAAGCTAGGAAAAAAGAAAAAGGAAAAGTAAGATCATGGAAGTCAATGAAGAAATTTGACATAGTATAAAAATTTATTGTAGAAGGTGAACATAGTAATTTCCATCAATATTTTGGAAAAATTTCTTGTAGATACTACAGTGAAATCCCTAGACCATAATCCATTTTGTTAGACCACTATCAAATTCTATAATCCACAAAATAGTTGGAGTTACAGGATCAAATTTCAGTCTATGATAAAGATTGTCATATGAGGAAATAATTAGAGTTACATGATACAAGTAGTAGGATTTCATGAATTATATGATCAAATTCACTAGATAATGATCAAATTCACCAAACAATGATCAAATTTCCCATATTAAGTTCAACAAATCTTGATCAATTTTTTATATCATGTGATGAATTTACTAAACTAATCAAAAACCTTACATCAAAATTATTTGGTATGAGTTTGAAGTGGATTTGACTATACAAAATGAAATGATCCAACTTCACCTCTTCCACTGCCTATTCTAGTGAAACATGAAGGGATAGTAACTTTCTTTGAATGCTTTAACTTCGTCTCCCCAATAAGCATGATATGTGGCTAGAGTTGTAAGATCAAATTAGTCTAATTAGTCAAACCATAATGTTTTATTTATTGAATACAAGTAGCCATAAATAGTATTTCATCAATCACCATAATATGTAATACAACTTTCCATTAACAACAATAACAAAAATAGTATCATCATTAGACACGTTATAGATCAAGTCAAAAGAACCTATCCTTTAACACCTCATTTCATATATATATATATATATATATATATATATATATATTTGAATTTTGTGAAAAAAAACTTAATATATAATAAATATAAGTGTCATTTCACAATGTAATGGAATTTTGTACATAATATGCTAGCAATAATTGACTTAGATGTCTTTTACAATTAAATGAAATGACTAGAATTGTTTAACTTTAACTTAAACATAGAAATAATTCTACTTTCAATGGATCATCTTTGTTCTTCATCACCTAATGTTCCATAAATTGTAATATTTTCATATACAACATTAAAAAATCACTTAAACATACAAATAATTATACTTTCAATGAATCATATTGGTCCTTCATCACCAAATGTTTCATAAATTGCCACATATTCATATATGACATTAAAAAAACAAGCAATTTGTGTAAGCTTATTTACGTGATCTTAATACAATCTAACCATAAAAGATGTAATTCAATGTAAAAGGAGATGAAACTTAGTAAATAACCAAAAAATTTGATTAACTACTCTATATTCATCTTCATGGTTGTTAAATTGTGTTGTATCCCCTTATTGGAAAAATGAAGGTTTCAAACACTAAACAACGTAAAATTCTAACCGTGAATTCCTTTGAAATTTGAAAGTTTTTTATCCTCAATTTTATGAGGGTTAGGGTGACATGGTCAGAAAGAGAGAATAACTTATAATAAAATCACATAACTTGATGGTGCTATCATAGTTTCATAATTATTAAAAAACAAACCACATAGAATCAACCATTCATGAATGCTATGTGGAAATAATTTAGTTTTAGAAAATGTGTGGAACCTCTTTCTTATAAGTTGTAAGTGACAACTTAGGAATATTATCATATTGACATATTATCTCATAGCATGGAAACAAAATATCCATTCTGATAATCATGCCAAACCTTTACAATTTAGAAAACCTTTCACATAAAACTAATATGCTTTATTTTCCCTAATATTTCTTCTTGTATGCCTTGAGAAACTCCTCAAAACAAATCATCACAAAGAAAAGGGACCAAGTCCTTTTTGTGAGGATGATTCAACCATAAGGAGGAGGACCCTCTTTTCAAAAAATATCTTTCAACATTTTCTCACCAATCCCCGTGCATTTGGATAACTAAGATTAACATAAATATATGATTGATTTTAGACTTTTGTGATCCATACTGATTTTGATAAAGTCTTTTGGATTATTCACATCATGATTTGTTGGTATCATGATGTGATTCATCCAAAAGACTTTATCAAAACAAATATATGATATGTAGTGAAACTCTTCAGCATGACATAAATATATGTAGGGAGACTTTTGAGCATGAATGACTAAGTGCGACACTTAACCCTTGATATGAATTTATAGAGGATCATAATGTGGATGATGAAGACACATAAAAGAGGGAGGGTGGATAGTCATTTCAAACATAAATTAGAATTACGTTGGTTTTTTCTTGGCATATAATCCTTCTTTAAAGACACACATCTCAATTCATTTCATTATTCATGTATACCTCTTTTCCCTCTTAATATTTCTCTACAAATCCTAATTATGTTGGTTTTTGTATGGCATATAATCCTTCTTTGGGGAAACACATCTCATCCATTTCATTTTTTATGTATACCTCTTTTTCTTCTTAATCTTTCTCTACAAAGTAGTAGTAGACATGGATGTATGAGGATTTTTTTTTTAAATATGTGATGTCAACTAGCATGAAATGTGTCTCTCTCTCATACTTTTCCATATCTTATGTGAATTATGATATTTAGACACTTCAGAGTTATTTAAGATGGGATTGGTTTAATATGTTTTTAGGTAAGGTGTGTTTCTTTACTTTGTTTTTGTAACTAACTACTCCAATGTTCATGATTATGTCTTAAACATAAAGAGATATGATGGTTAATCTCCCCCTTGATACTAATGGCATTTGATCGATGGGTTAACAACCAATTGATCCATGATCTATATTTCAAGACCATAGGTGTTCATTTGTTGATGATTGATTGTGAAGTATTAATATGTAAACTATTTTCTTTTGCATTAGTATATTGCCACAATAGGTTGTATGGGATGGAGCTATGCATTATTTCCCTCTTTCAAGGGTTTAACAACATAATACATTGGTGTATCAAGGCTCCTATGAAGATCCATTATTATTGTTGACCAAGATTACGAACATGTGTTCTTTCATGCATTCAAGGGCTTTATATTTTGATGTTTATATCATTTTGAGGCCATGTGCCCACTAAAATGCATATAGGGCATCATTTTTAGGTCACCATTTTTAGGACACCATTTTTAGTTACATTTTTGTTGGGTGCAACCCAACTTGGCCTAGATTTTGGCAAAGAGTCCACATTTTGTGGGGCGAAGCACATTTTGAATACATTGTGTGGTGTCAAAAGGGCTTCGAGGTGGGTTGAAGCCCCTCCTTTTTGTAAAAGTGCGTGATTTTGAAAGGGATCAATGGTTTTGGGGCCATAGTTCCTTGTTTTAAGGAGTCCATGGTATTTTGATGATGTAACGCTACAATGTAATAAGGGTAAAATAATAAGAAGAGAATGATAAGAATTAATCGGTGTTATGGATGAATTATTGCGATATGTAATTTGGTAAAAAAGGAGAGGCTCTGCAGCTGAGTGCACAAAGGCCTGGAGAAGAGTCTGTAGTTGAGTGCGCAGAAAGCCCGTTGCTTAGTGGGCAGGCCAAGAACTGTTTGGTTTTCAAAGATTCATTATATTAAATAACAGTTCTTATGGATGTAGCCCTACACCGGGGTGAATCACGCTACATTGGTGTTTTTATGCGTATATTTTCTTATTATTTGTCGTAGAGTAGTAGTTATTACAGTTACATTTTACTTTAACACAATGATGGTTTATGGTTTTATATGGCATGTTTAAGTGATTAATTTAATGCGGCAAAGTAATTTATAAATTCTAAGAATAATATAACATAGTAATACCACATCTTCTAATCCTTCAAGGTTGTAGAAACCTAGTTCTACATCCTCCCATAGTCACTTCGGGTGAGGCAACGATCTACTTGTAGGTCATTTCCAAAAGGGCCAGTGATCAAGGGTTTTGTTAGTGCGCAGTATAGATTGAACCCGGGTCAACCCAAACCAAGCCAACAATTAATGGTTTCGTTGTTGGGACCGAGATTTGTTTGAGGGATATGTATATGTGGTACCCATCAAAGAAAGAGATTCAAGACTGGATAGACTTGAAAGAGAGAGAATTTGTGGATAAAGAAAACAGAAACCTTCGTCTGACATCCGAAGCTTGGTTACAGAAGTATAATTTTACAAATCAATACAAAATTTTCTTCTGTTCTTTTCCTGTTGAGTTGTACGAGTGGATATCGAGGTTGACCAAATGGAACAACTATTTTAAGGGTGAAGAACCTATGGTGTGGACTCCTGAACTGATATAACGACTCAGGAGCATCGATAATAAGATCTCAAGGGCTATTGATTTTTGGATTGATAACATCTTGGGAGGATTCATTACTGAGTTTGTCATAGACTCAACCATGTTTGTTAGTGAAGCGGAAAAACGATTCTTCAAAGGATCACGAGGTAAGTATTTAAAATCTATGAAACCTTGGATTAAGATGCTTTTATGTGAAAAGTTAGTTTTATGGATGCAATCAGATCGCTAGTTTACTTATGTTTGGAAGAAGAGAGAATAAATCTGAGCAAGAGATCAGAGTAACACGAAGTGGAAAGAGATATAGAGTATATACTAGAAAGAGAACTCGTGGACAAGACCTAAAGACCTTTGTAGAGATTGACTATAGTCCTCTTTTGAGTGGATCTGAAAGTGAAAGAGAAGAAAGCCACCCTGATAACCCCCAGTTAACTTATAGTATTCATCCTAACAGCCTGAGAGTTCGCAAAATCTAGAATCCAGTAACAGACAGGGTGTTTTTGGATTCCCCCATCCCCCTACCCCTCCTACCCCCATCCCCCCCCCTTTACACATCCCCTCCCCCTCCAAGAATAAGTGTGGTTAATGATATTAAGCTACCTGTCTTGAAAAGAACTGGATTGGAGGATCGAGAACAGTTTTGGTTTTTATGTGAAGTTGTATGGACAGTAAAGCAAATCAATGATGAGAATATAAAGAAAGCGCGTATCATTACAATGCTCTAAGATAGAGCATTGATATGGTATATGAAGTATTCAAATAATTAGAACAAAATTTTTGTAGATATTAAAACAAGACTATTAAGAGAGTTTAAGAAGTCGAAGTCTGAGTCGCAGTGCATCACCGAGGTGAAAGAGATCAAACAGAAACCTAATAAGTCTATTTGGGAGTTTGGTCAGAGATTTAAGGTGTTATTGGATCAAGTAAGCTTCGATATATCTCCGTAGCAACATCAAGAATGGTTTATAGTTGCGCTGATACCGCATATCAGATTTCAATTGATGCAACAAAAGATAGAAAGTCAAGCTGAAGCTCTATAGATTGTGATGAAATTAGAAGCTTCGCTTATGGGAGATACTAATGCAGACATGCAACAAATTCTGAATTATCTGGCAAACCTAACCCTACATATAAAAGACATCAAGAAAATCAAAGAAGTTAGAGAAGAAGTATGGTGTACGAAGTGCATATCGGAGGGCCATTCTAGAGAACAATGCTCTATCTTCAAAGATTACATGGTGGGTGGGGCACTGAATTCATTGAATGTAGGATCCAGCCTGTGGTGCGAAATATGTAAGACTAGAGGCCAACATCATTCAGAAGATTGTTACTTGTTATAGAAATATGTACAGACTCTGAGGAATATATATTGCAAATTATGTAAATCAGTAGGACATGATGAGAATAATTGTCAGGCTTACGAACTAATGATGGAGCGCGGTGCTGATGCTTATAGAATGCAAGCAGAAGAGCACGGGCATGAGGAAAATAGATAGCGTGGTGGTCGAGGAGGTTAACAAGGAAGATTTCGAGGTGGTGGAGTTGGTTGACGACGTGGACAGATCATTTTCTATAACTGCGGCCAACCATGTCATTTTGTAAGACACTGCCAAAACCCCACAACGACATGTAGGTACTGTGAATCCTTTGACCATGTAATTGAAGAATGTCCTATACTTGTGGCGAAGATGTAAGAAAAAAGGAATCAACAGTTAACACAGAATATTCAAATGATGATTGCTGAAAGGAGGACCAACGAACCTCGAATTAGTATTGTCACTAAAAGTGGAGTTGCGACCAGTAGTGATAAAGCGGATGAAAAGAAAGAATCTGAAAGTGCATGGGTAAAAAAGACTACTAAGAAAGTTCTTTTTTTTTTATATATTTAGAAAGAAAAATAAGTAGTTATGGAAGTAAAGTGAAGTTTTATGGATGTTGGAGCTTCGACCTCTAATGCAAAACCAAATCCTGATAAAAAACGTAACTATGACATTTCATCAGTTTCGATACAGCACTGAGCTCCGACACAGGATCGAGCTCCGATACAAGACCACGATTCAACAAATCAAGTAGGTATTTTAAAATCTTTTCTATAGGCTTATATGAAATTGTTAAGAGATCAAAAGGTTGTAGAAGGGCTTCAGGAGTTGATAGATTCTTGTGCATCTAAAGAAACACCGCAAAGTGAGATGCACACAATTAATAATTTTCATCGACAGAAGAGAACTGGAAGAGAAATGAGGCTTAGTGCATAGATAGGAGAGTATGAGATGGATCAAATTATTTTGGATCTGGGATTTGATGGTAATGTCTTGACAAAACATACATGGGAATAAATGGGTAACTCAAAGCTACAATGGTCACCTATTCAGTTAAGGATGGAAAATCAGCAAAATATCTTCCCTCTGGGAAGACTACCAGGTGTCATAGTGGATATTGAAGGAGTTCACACTACTGTTGATTTTGAGGTAATAGAGATTGTCGATGACAGTAACCCTTATCCTACATTGCTTGGAATTGACTAGGCATTTGAAAATATGGCCATAATTAATATGAAGAAAAGATAGATGATATTTGAAGGAAATAATATGAGAGTAATTGTTCCCTTGGATCCATCAGAAGGAGTAAGATATACAGAACTAGTCAAAGAAGAATAATGTGCAACTGACATAGAAAATATCTATCAAATGACAGTGAAGGAACAAGACTATGTTAACCCTACTACAGAAGGAAAGCTGAGTTGGAAGTGTGATAGTTCTTGTACATCAGACTCAAATGAAGATTTGGAGAACTCGCAGAATAGGTTACATGAAGTATACACAAGGCGTTGTGCAAGAATTACCAAATCAATTCGATGTATGATATTTGAGGTATGTAACTTGCCTTCTTATGATGGATTAGGTGATGTAAATACTTTTCTTAATGATTATGAAGAACAAGTTCCAGAAAATCAAAGGTTGTCAGCCTTGGATATAGCCCTGAAAGCTACCCCTACTAGATGGTGGAATGCACATAAGAAGAATATAGGAGGTTGGCAAGAATGTCGAAGACTGATGGGGATAAGGTTTAGACAAATAGATACAGAGATGGAGATAAAATATGATGGTGAAACTACTCCTAGGAAGTATTTCTAGCTATGCACTACAACATGGAAGGAGATTCTACAACAAGAATGGGTACATGGATTCATTCATACATTAGAGACAATACCTAAGAACTAGTACCTAGAAAAGAAACTTCAACATGGTACTGTGAACTAGGAAGACATGGTTGATAGCTTCATATTAAAATTCATCTTTGAGGATGATTACCCATACATAGATTTGGCTCCTCAAACAGTCAAGAAGAGGATCTTTGAGAATGTAACCACACTGACATGGAAGCAACCTAATTGGGTTGCGTAGATAGAAAATGCACTAGAGTGTTATAACATTACTGCAGATGAAGAAGAAGATACTTGCAACATCGACATAACAGAGTAAGAAGGATATCGTGAAGTAACTGAACATGAGCTAGAAATACCAGACATAAAGAAGCCACTAAAGACCAAGAAGGTGAATATAAGATCATAAGAGGAACCCAAGTTTACAACAATAGGAGACTACTGGGACGAGGAGACAATCAGTAAAGTTACAAAGTTACTTGATGAATATCAATAACTTTTTCCCACCAAGTTTTTAGAGATGAAGGGTATAATAGGAGATCTAGGAGTCACTAAGATTCCCCTTAAGCCTGATGTGAAGCCGATCAAACAAAGACCTTACAGGCTAAACCCGAAGAATAAGGAGAAAGTGAAAGTAGAGCTTGATAAGATGACAACAGCAGGAATTATTGAACCTGTAGAAGAATAAAAATGCATGAGTCTTCTGGTGGTGCAAGAGAAGAAGACTAAAGGATAAATTAGGATTGTGTTGATCTAATAAAGTTGACGTGAAGCATGTTTACATGATCCCTTCCCTACCCCTTTCACAGATGAAGTGCTAGACAATGTAGGAGGTCAGGAAGCTTACTCATTTACAAATGATTCTTAGGTTATCATTAGATTAGGATTGCACTTGAAGATCAGAATAAGACCACATTTTCTACAAAATGGGGCTCATATCAATACATAGTAATGCCTTTGCCTATTCATAGCTACACGACAAGACATTATCACTCGGAAGAACCTTATATTTGAATAACCTATAGTTGGTGGGGAATATAATTGTAAAATGTCAATATTTAACATTCATAAAATCAACCATTTTTAAATTTGATTGTTTGACAAAATATAAGGAGCTTGATCGATCATGTAAGTCAATTACCTCAATATTGCCGAAAAACATGCATTCGACATGCCAAAGTTTGCTTTCACGTTGTACAACAACATTGTTGTCCCCATATGAGTAGACTTTGACTTATCACCAGGTCCAAAGAGAGGAGTGGTGGAAGCATATTTCAAACTTTCGAATAAGGTATCAGTGATATGAGCATCATCCCCTAGCTCATCATTCTGGAATGCATCTAACAACATTTCCTCCATGGCATTCGTATCCCATAAGTAATCATCCATACCAACCTCCATTTGATTACCTCCATTTCTAACTTGTGATGAAGAACTACTATTGTTGTAGTCATTCCTAATTAGTGAATGTGGACCTAGTGGGAATTGAATAAGTGGTTTATTCAACCATTCTTTGTATGCTTCCTCTTTGAGCCTTGCTCTTAACGCAAACTTGTCTCGATTTGACGTTGTAGTGGGGTGCACTCGAAAATGGTAGGTGGATCTCTCATCATCACTAGAATCCTAATTTCAAACAATATTGAACTTCATTAGTAAAATATCAATGATATTAGTAAGCATGACAATGCAATTGGTTTGTTGAAATTTCACTATACCAAAAAATTATTACCATTGTTGATCCAGGATTGCGGCTAGAAGATGCCATGTTCCAATTGGGAAGGTAAAGAGGTTGTCCATTTTCATCTACCAACTGCTTGCGGTATGTTTCTCCTAATAAGAGCCTCCGATGTTTTTAAAAATAATAATGAATAATATTTTTTGCATCTGAACTCGATTATGAATTTGGATCCTGCAAATAATTTGTATACATTTTTATTCAAATTAACATGGATTAAAAAAATTCAATTAGATAATCGAAATATAAATAAAATATGAACTTACTCGAGATGGAAAGAGAGAACTCCATGAAGGACTTTGATCATAAATATTGAATGAGCTGGAATTTGAATAATTTACCATTTGATATTATTGAGATTTTGTCCCTGTGTTTGAGAAAAATTGGAAACAAATTTTGTGTGAACATCTAAAATTAATCTCAAAAACCATATAACCACAATCTGAATTTCAATATAGTTTTGAAACCATTTTTCAAGAACAAGGCGACTTTAAGCAGAAAATGTATACTATGAACTATTGTAATTCATGTGGATGCATCCTAAAGGATAATTTGAGATTAATATGTCATTTTATGTGAAAATAAAATTTCAGATAGCTTTTAAACCCCACCGGTGCGCTAATCAGAATAAATTGCATCGATCCATTTAAATAATAAGCACACTGGTGCGTTTATATAATAACCGTACAGGTTTCTAACATTATGAAAAAATAAAAATAAAAACGTTATCATATCAGTGCTCTTTCGCATAAAAACGCATTGGTACGTTTAAATAGAAAAAACAACACCAATACACAATTGTTTCCTGAATTTAGAAAATAAAAACGAATTACACCATCTTGGGTCTCTTTTAAGTATATACCGCACCGTTGCATTAAAAAAAATAATTGCACCGTTTTGGGATTTCAAAAAAATAAAAAAATTAATCATGTCGGTGCGTTGAAAAAATATGGCGCCCCGAAAATGTCGATGTGATTTTTATATAAACACACCGATATTCAGAGAAATTAAATAAAAAAAAGCGAGATCTTTTTCCCTACTTTTAAATTTAAAAAATGAGCGGTTATTGCTTTTTCGAAGTCTAATTTCATAAATTCTTTTAAATAGTAAAAATTATTCACCATTTCATTATTTTACCCAAAATTTCAAGGGAGTGATTTGTAAGAGAGATATACTAGGAGCATTGTGCAACAACAACAAAATACTTTGGAGCAACAAAACTATTCAGAAGATCATAAGCTAAAAGGTATGGTGATTCACTCAAAAACCTACATAGTAAGTTTTAAATTTTATTGTTTATTTTACTAATAAAAAAATTTACAATTTCTATTAGGGTTTAATTAAAAGAGAGATCATTTGCAAGAGAAGATCAGATCAAAGCTGCAAAATATTTTGGATCCACCAAAATATCAGAAGTTGAAAGGTATGGTGATTCACTCAAAACCCTGGATAGCAAGAATCTTAAATTTTACTGTTAAAATATTTTACAATTTATGTTATATTTATTCACGGTTCAGGAAAAAATAAATAAATTAAAACCCCTGTATAATAAAAAATTTACTATAGTTTTTACTAGTAAAATTTTTACGATCTCTATTCCTATTTAAATTTAAATAAAGTTAAAAAAAAAATCAATACTCACCTCAAACCCTTGCTTCTTCCTGTAAAATTTCACATTATGGTTTAACTTTCTCTACCACTTCACAATTAAGGTTTTCAATTTAAGCATATTAGATTTAATGGGTTTGTGTACTTACTATATCTAGGGAGTTTGACATATAAAGTAATGGAATCACTTATTGACTTAGATCCAAACCATGTCGACTCTCTCCATTTTAAAAAAAAAGGCTATATGTTGCGCGGTGTGCCATATGTAACATAACGCACTGGTGCTACCTGAGTAATACTGTTGGGCTTCACAATGGTCCCTATTTTCACTCCATTATTCACCAATATCTTCACATTTTACCTTCATGTCACCTCCATTCCACCTCCATATCATTCCATTTACCTCATTATTGGGTTATAACTATGCTTTTCCAAAGTTTATTAATTCTTAACATTTTTAAGTGAATTTATGGCTAAACTTTAGAAAATAATATGCTTATACTTATACCTAACAATCAGAATGAGTTTGTTGACATGTGTAGGTACAAAGGAAGCTTCCAGGGCATCTTTATGTGGCCTTGAATGATCAAATTCGAATTTGATAAGATAAGCCTCATGGAAAAGATCATGGAGAAAATCATGGACCTCATGGAGGAGATCATGGAGGATAGGGTTATGTGTCTAGATGGTTGAGAAATGTATGGAACTAAAAGAGAGATTAGTGGATCATCATTATGAGTTTGTTATCTCATCCTATTGTATAAATAGGAGTACCTCCTCCATTCCAAAGGGAGGACTCTTAGAGCATGTATCCAAACTTATGATGGAATAGAATAAAGCTTCATTTTACATATATTTCCATTATGTAGTTTTAGATTTAATTTTCCTTAATGTAGTATATGGAATAATTTGTCTTGTTCTTAAGAGAATTGAGCTCACTCTAAAAGGATGAGAGAAACATTTTATTTCATATTAGATCTTATTTCATTTACTTGTTTAGATGTTTGAGGATTTGATTTGTTTATTATTGATGAATGAGTTTTAAATTAGAATCTTATCAGCATATGAGAGAACAACCAAGGGTCTAAGTTAGACTCTCTCTCTATTTGATTTGCATGATAATTGAAATTCATTCTTTTGCTTTTATGTTTCAAGTATCATATGAGGAGATACCAAGAGTCTAAGTTAGGCTCTCTCTCCATTGATTTATATGGTAATTGAAATTCATCCTTTTGCTTTCGCGTTTCAAGTTATTTCATTTCTTATGCTTGTGAATGAATTTTAGTTTAGTTTGGATTAGTACATGAGAGGACAATCAAGAGACTAAGTTAGTCTCTCTCTCTACTTGAATTTGAACAACAATTAAGTTCATTCTCTTGTCTTCATTTCAAGTTTCTAGTTTTATGTAATCAATGATTTCTCTATGATACTGTAGGGAAGGACAACCAGGACCTCCTTAGTTAGGAGCCTCTTCCCTTGCATATTATATTGAATCATAAATAATTTAGTTAGACATAGAGTTAGTTGCCTACTCCTGCATATATTTTGCTGGCATCATCACAAGCTTACAAGTTTCCCTGGTTGATAATTTAATGCAGCAATTTAAGCCCAATAAATTGCCCAACAAATACAATGCACCCCTAAATTATAACATTTTCGATTCTATCTAGTCTATTCAACATTGCTCCCAGTTTAATATAACGCACTTACATGCATGTTCCTAATAACATCGTTAAATCATTACGGTGTGTTGAGCCTTACAAATTGCATTGTCATCCCTCTCATATTTTAAGAAACGACCATATGTTTTGTGGTGCCTCCTATGTAGCATAGCACTTTGGGGCTACCTAAGTAACACAACACACTTGTATATTATAACACTTTGGATTTCTCTAGTACTTTCATCATTTCTCCTAGTGTAATATAATGCATTGGCGCGCTTGTTCCTAATAGTACTGTTAAATCATTTCGTTGAGTTTAGCCTTACAAATCACACAGTTATCCATCTCCTTTCTTTTTTTTTAAATGGTTATATGTTGTGTGGTGCGCCCTATGTAATATAACACATCGGGGCTACCTGAGTATTTCAACGCACTGATATATTATAACACTTTTGATTTTGTCTAGTATGTTCATTGTTGCTCTCGGTGTGTCTCTTCCTCATAACACCGTTAAATCAATGCAGTGCCTTTAGCCTTACAAATCACACCGTCCTAATTTAAAATTATTTTTAAAAATTAATTTTCCAGGATGGTGCTGAATAATTAAAATCTCAGTGCATTTAATCTCATAAACGCATTGATGTGTTTATTCAGATAAACACATCGGTTACTAGAGATTTTTTTCTTACAATTATTTGATTTATTTGTAAAATGTATCTAATGGCTTATTTATTAAATAGTACATGTTATATATTGATAAAAAATCTCTCAGAATGTCTCAAGTAACAAAAATATTGATCAACGATACTTTGGCTTTTGGACAAGACCCGCCAGCCAAGCTCTGCGCGACTCGCTTCTCCTCGGCCCTGCTCGGCCCTGCCTCTCTCCCTGCGCGGCCTGATCTCTCCTGATCCGTCGCGGATCTGCCCGGTGGATCTCATCCCGGCGATCTTCCTGGCAATGGGTGTCTGATTTCCATGAGCAGTTTGCAAGCCTGATCTAGCATCCATGGAGGTGTTGGATACCCCCCAGGCCCCTCCTTCTCCTCCATCGACGATCTCCTCAGTTGAGGCGTTCAATCGACTTCTGGAAGGGCTGCCTAAAAAGAAACATGTTGAAGCGGCGAAATTCGTAAAGAAGCTAGATGATATTCCAGAGATATCTCTTCCTCCGGAAACCCCGATACAGGTTGCTTTGTCCCTGTCCGAGCGAGCTCTCATAGGCCAGTTTACTGGTCTATGGCCATCCCCCAAATCCACAGAGAGCTGGGTTAAAAGAAACTGGTCGTCGTTGATCAAAGAAAGTGTGACCTCTTATTTTCTGGGGCGAGGATTCTTCCTCTTTGAATTTAACACCAAAGACGACAAAGATCTGATTTTCCGAAACGGTCCTTACTTCATGGGCCCCCAGGGCCTATATCTGAATAAATGGACTCCTGATTTTGATCCAGTAGTGGACGTCCCCAAAGCTGTCCCGGTCTGGGTTAGACTCCCAAATCTCCCAGTTCATTGCTGGAACTGGGACTCTCTGATGCACATCGGAAATGCCCTGGGGAAATTCATAGACTGAGCGAACAACAAGGATCAATATGACTATGCAAGGATCTGCGTTGAGGTGGATCTGGAGGAGGGGCTCCAAGAGGCCATCAAAATCAAAGTAGGAAGCTGGATGCATGTACAGAAGCTAGACTACGAACAGTTTCCCTTCAAATGTCGGAAATGTCAGGTTTATGGGCACTTCGCCAGGAACTGCCCAACGGCTAACGAAGCAGCTCAAGGGAAGGAGGCCGGCTGGAACCAAGTTAAACGATCCAAAATGCCATCCAAGATCCAGAAGCCGGGAGGAACCACTGGAAAAGGTCTTCAACAGGATCCAGCTCAGCAGATCCAGCAAAGCCAGCCCAAGTTAACCCCAGAGAACAGGTTCGATCCTCTCAGCTCCCAACCAGAGGACCCTCATGCAGTTGCAACCCAAAAATCAGTGTCCCCAGACAAAGGCTCCCCATCTCACATCTTTAAAGACACGAGAGTTCCAGAAAGCTCAAAAGGAACCCTCGATGTAGTCGAGGAGGAGGACCAAGAATCAGAAGACTCGGAGGAGGAAGGAGAAAAAGGAGAGTCCCAATCCTCTGTAAGGAGATCTACAAGAGGGCGCAAAACGGATCGGGAAAAAAGAGAGCACGAACCGTACAAGGACAAACTACAGGGCAGCCAACCAACTTTGGAGAAGCTGTAAGCAAAAAAGTCGAAGATGGCAAGAAACCAGCACCAAGGCTCCAAGGGAGCCCAGCCAACCAAAGGTAGATAATGAAGGTAATCTCCTGGAATTGTAGGGGTATGGGCAACAAGATCAAAGAAGAAGCTATTCGAAATCTAATTAGAATAGAGATCTTGGACATACTCCTCCTCTAGGAGACTAAGATGGAGGAATCAAATTTCCTCCAGGTAAGCAAAAAACTTTGGAAAAAAAGTAATGCAACAACGGTATCAGCCCGAGGAGCCTCCGGAGGGTTGGGGACTCTCTGGAATGAAAGTAGGTTCTCGCTGGTGTCAGAGGCATCAAATATCCATTGAGCGATGTTAAAGATGCAGCACATAATCACAAAAGAAATCTTTTGTCTTTTCAATGTTTATGTACCGGCCAATGCTGGAGAAAAAAGATCTGCTGGGACTCAGTAAGACAACAAGTAGATCTAGGCAATCTAGATAATGTCATCATAGCAGGTGACCTGAACATCACGCTGCACTCTTCAGAAAAGCGAGGAGGCTGCATTGTGCGAGACCCGGCAAGGGAATGGGCAGAGGATCTCCTTCTAGACTGGGATCTGATAGATATCAACCCTGTCTCAGGTAAGTTTACTTGGTCCAATAAAAGATTAGGTCCCGGACATATCGCTGCTAGGCTGGATAGATTCTTTGTTCAAAGTTCATTTCTCCTGCTTGGTTTAGATGCAAGCATGCACATTCTTTTGTGTAGCACCTCTAACCATAATCCAATCATGCTAAATATTAGAGCTCACACTAACCTTGGCCCTATACCCTTCAAGTTCAGTTCATTGTGGATCAAGGAACCCAGCTTCATGCAGATTGTCAAAGAAAGTTGGTCCCTGCCTGTCAGTGGATCTCCATTCTATATATGGGAAGAAAAAATCAGAAGATTGAAATCAAATCTAAAGTGCTGGGCCAAATCTCTGGCCAACTCAGCAGATGAAAGGAAAAGTATTCAAACTCAGCTGGAAGCCCATAATGTGCATACAGAAGAGGCATATATCACTAGATAAATCTTAGACAAAGAGACTCAACTCCAACAGCAGTATCATAAAACATGCCTGGCAGAAGAGGAAGCGTGGAGGATCAAATCGCACTGTCTATGGCTAAAGGCAGGTGACAGAAATACCTCATTTTTCCACAAACAAGCTAAATCCAGGAAATGCTTCAATTCCATAACAGAAATTAAAGAAGGCGATATCATTCACAAAGATTTTGCAAATATTAAACATGCAGCCCATCATCATTTCAAAAGTTTGTACAGTGTAGAGGCGAATACACAACATAATTTTTATCTACTGGATGGGGTTCCCACCTTAATATCTGCTGAGGAGAATCATTATTTAGAAAACAATATCACAATGGAAGAAGTCAAAAGCGCCCTTGATGCTATGAACCCTGATAAATCCCCAGGACTGGATGGGTTTACCGCCTCTTTTCTCCAAACCTGCTGGCATATAGTGGGGAAAGATCTGTATAAAATGGTTCAAAAATCGTAGGCTTGTCAGAAATTAGGAGGTGGCACCAACTCCTCATTCCTTGCTCTCATTCCCAAGGAAAAGGGAGCCAACTCTTTCAATAGGTTTCGCCCCATATCCCTTTGTAACATTGGATACAAGCTGATCACAAAAATTATTGCTAACAGGCTGAAGCAAATTCTCCCTAGAATCATTCTAGAGAACCAAGGAGGTTTTATCCAAGGAAGATATTTGGTGGACAACTTCATTCTAGTCCAAGAGGCTATCCTGTCAAGTCAGCAGCGCAAAGAACAAGGTATGGCAATCAAATTGGATTTAGCAAACGCCTTTGACCGTGTTAATCATAGCTTTCTCTTAAATGTTTTGAAAAAATTTGGTTTTGGAGTAAGATTTATCAATTGGATCCGGGCCTGTATATCGGAACCATGGATCGCTCCTTTAGTTAATGGTAGACCTGCAGGTTTCTTCAAAGCTACAAGAGGACTAAGACAGGGCTGCCCCCTGTCTCCTCTGCTGTTTGTTATTCAAGCTTCAGTTCTCATCTTTCATCTAAATAAAAAAATGCAAGAGCAAGAGATCCCAGGGATCTCCATAGCAAGGGGAGTCCAAAACATAAACCACTCCCTATTTGCAGACGATACTCTGCTTCTTGGAGCAGCTTCGATTCATTCAGCCAGAAAATTTAAAGAGGCACTTGATGAGTACTGTATGGACTCTGGAAGTAGCCTCAACAAGGGTAAGTGTCACACTTATTGCTGGAACACTCCCCCCTCTCTGATTATTTCCATCACCAAATGCCTTGGATTCGTCGCCACCATAGATTGGACATCGTTTAAGTGCCTGGGTTTTCCTATTTTTCTCAAATTCCCCTATAGCAGGGATTGGTTGCCACAGGTTGAGAAATTTAAAAGCAAGCTTCAGGCATGGGGGATTAATTGGTTAAACATGGCAGGAAAGACAATCCTCATAAAAGTTGTCCTTAGCAGCCTCCCTCTATATCAATTCTCAGTGCTGCTTGCGCCCAAAGGTATTCTACAGAAAATGGATCAACATATCAGATATTTTTTTTGGAAAGGGGGCAAACACAACGAGAGGAGATTCCCGCTGGTTAAATGGGAGACGGTCCTCAAACCTCAGATGGAGGGAGGGCTCAATATTAAGAAACTTCATCTGCAGAATATAGCAATGGGTGGCAAGCTCCTCTGGAGACTAATAGCGCCCAATCCTGGCTGGGCACAGTTAGCAATCTGGAGAAAATATTTCAAAGGCGCGCGATCGAGATGTTTAGATGGGCCACCTCCTCAAGGAAACTCGCCTTTCATCAGTCTCTGTTCCAAAGCAGCCTCGTTAATTCGATCCAGAGCCTATTGGATTCCCGGGAATGGGAAAAAAATAAACTTATGGAAAGATCGAATCATGGACAGAGACCCAATTGGAGACTGCCCAAACGTGACAGCAGTGAAAAATTGGTTGATGGCTTCAGGAAAAATCAAACTGTGGGATATTACAGCATGGAACGGATCGCAATGGGCAAGTTGGAACCTGTTGGACCTGCCGTCAGACCTCCATCAAGAAGCCAGCCACCTCCGCGGTCTTCTAAACGGAATTTCACCCTTACACAGTCGTAATAAAGACAGGCGAGGCTCGGGCGATCGGTCGGCTGGCTACTCAGTCGCCCAGGGCTACGCGCAGCTTGATTCAATCCCAAACGTGCCTCCTGATCCGGCCCCGTGGAAGGCCATCTGGGGAATTACTTCGTTGCCCAAAATTGATTTTTTCTGTTGGCTTTTATGCCACAGAAAAATTTTAACTAAGGACAAACTCCAGAGGTGCGGCTACTACGGTCCTTCCAGGTGCCCCTTGTGCCAAGAATCTGAGGAATGTGCCATGCACCTTGTACTCAACTGCAAGTTCTCCATTCAGGTCTAGAGAGAATTGATGGACGATTGGAACCCCATATTCAAGATTCCTACCTCTATAACAGGCCTGTTCGCCACTTGGAAAAACAGCTATCCAGGTCCCTCCCCTAAAAACAAAGTGATCAAAGCAGTCTAGTCATCACTGCTCAAAGTTTGCTGCTGGCAACTATGGTTAGAGCGAAATGGCAGAATCTTCAGAAGCATTCAGCACAATGCCAAGAAAGTTGTGGCCAAGGTAAAGAGCCAATTAAAAGAATGTTTGGGAGAACAAAAAGACGACTCGAACCTCAGCCAGATAGACATAGATTGGGGGTCCTCCTTGAACCTGCAATTCCGTCAAAATATCAGAAGCATGGACCCTCCTGAGGAATGGAAAATCAGGGGAAAAAATAGCGAGGATTTTCAAAACTGGATCCCCAAACAAAAGGTGCACTCCCTCTTCTTTGACGGGGCAGCAAAAGGAAATCCGGGCAATGCTGGAGCAGGAGGAGTTATTAAAAACATTGATGGTGCATTGATCCTTCAGTTTGCCTGGGGTCTGGGAATCAATTCCAGTATCCAAGCTGAGGCACTAGCCCTCTTCCAAGGACTCAACCTGCTCTTGAAGCTGGAAATCAAGGAGGCAATTGTTTTTGGGGACTCTGAAGTGATCATAAAAACCATGGTGACCAATTCTATTCCACGGGATCTAAGATTAGCAAGGCTGATCCAAAGAATCAGAAGCATGGCGAAGCTACTCCAAAATCTGAAATACTTTCACGTGCTGAGAGGCAACAACAAAGAAGCAGATCTTGAAGCCAACAAAGCAGCACAACTCTCGGCCGGGACAACGAAAAGTGACGGGGAAGAAACATGGGTTCAAATTCCTTAAATCTTGCAGCAAAATATGTTTTTTTGTTTGATCCTAAAGCAGTTTGTTTGTATATTTAAACTTGGGAAAATCGCAAAAATAGACTCTCTAGATGATCCCAAAAGGAACTGGAAGGGGAATACAAGCTTCACAGTATCTCAGAAGGACGATTCCAACTGGATCAGGCCTATTCCTATTGTAACTAGAAAATTGGTATTCAGACTGATCCGTTAATATAATCCATAACCGTTCTTGTTAAAAAAAACAAAAATATTGATCGACGCAATGACAACACATAAAAAAATCAAAGAAGGCAAGTTCTTTGTAAATTATTGACAAAATTAATATGTTTGAACTATATGTAAGTTTAAATAATATGTATTAGTTGGTGCGTATCATGCAGAGCCACAAAATGAAGAAGGTCGATAAGATTATTTCAAATCTAAGTGCAGAAGAGCATAAAAGGCCAATAGAAAAACTGCAAAATGATGAATTAGGAGAATGAAAAAATACTATTCAATATGAGTTTTTTTTCTTCTTCTTTTTTGAATTTTCATTAATAATATACTTAAGAATATTAGATAGCATGTTTCAAACAATCTATTAACTCATATATGTTTAATGTTTTACAGGGAGCAACAATCGAGGAAAATATCAATGTCGTTCTAAGAAACGAAAAATTATGGAACATGTAAATGATGATGAATTGGTCCTTTGCTCATCTGGAGTGGTGTCAGAGGTTAATGAAAGAGGGAAACTTTTTATATAACTATGAGGGATCTAGTGGAATGAACGTATAGACATACTTTCCACTTATAATACAAAAATCAATGTAATGATTCTATGAATGAAATTATATCTAAACTACAAGAAGAATTTCCAGGGCAATGGTCAACGAGACATGTGAGACTTGCAATAACAAAAACATACAAAAACAAAAAAGAATCATTCAAAAGTTAATATTCTAATTGTATAAAATGATTTTCTAGATATATATATATATATATATATATATATATATATATATATATATATACATATATTACTACAAACCATTAATTTATTAATACCAATCTTCTTATATTAGTTTTCATATATCATTATAAAAATAGTTTATTACTTTTTTAAGGAAGATTATGGAAATCCCAAATGATTAACGCGTTGATATATGAAACATGTTAGTAGGAATGTCCAAAAAAGTGTATAAGAAGACGATCAAAGAAATAGACATAATTGCATCACAGGAGGAACCATCTCAACAACAACGTACTTCAAATGTATGTAATCATGATTGACTTTGTACATATAAAAAATTAATTTAGCATTAAATATTATTTTCAAGTATTTTCTTGTAGAAAAGAAAACAACATGGAACTTGTTCAACACATAAAACAGGACAAGGAAAAAAATGGTTGATTTCAAATTTTGTGAGTAATTGTTAATATTTCCTTATAACAACTCAAGGTTTCATTTTTGAATATTTTAAATTGTTTTACAACAACCATCATTGAATGTCTTTAAATAGGTGCTAACATACAAAGAAGAGCCATATAAAGAATTAATTGACATTGGGTTAAATAATGGTTGTGAGTATATGTTGGCATAGCAAAAATTGATTATGAAATTTGTAAGTATCTATGTTGTTTTACTTTTCTGAGTTTATAATTAATAGAACAAAAAAATCCTTTATACTAAATCTATGATTTTTAATGGGGTTTAAAACATGCAGGAAACAAAGTATGGAACTACGCCAATAGAAGACTTGTTGCAACAAGGCATGAGATGTGGTTTTGAAACCATGTGCACAATTTATGAGTCACTTCTTGTTATAGTACATTGTTATTCCATTTACATTGACGTATATTATTTATTTCAATTTCCATCATCTCACCAATATAGATACACTTATTACACTTTATTTTTATGATTGCAGATGGAGCAAGATCAAGAAGATGAAAACAATCGATGCAATCAATAAAAAATTACTCCAAGTAGCCCAAGTCATGGAAGTAGCTCAAGCACTGACAACAGTTCCAATGAAGAACGATGATCTATTTGGATATCAATGCAACCTATTGTATTTTTTGAAATAATTGTCCACGAAAATTAGACATTTTGTTTAATGTAAACACGAACATAGTGTCCATTTGAAAGACAAGGGGTTATTGATAACAATCCCATTTTGTATGAAAAATAACATCTTATTGATATACAATAAAATACATTTTAATTTATTTTGTTGTGTTATCCATTGTCTTTGTGAAATGTTGCACTATTGATTAAATATATGGATGATTAAATATTATAATTAAGAGACACAAAATATGATAATATAACAAATTAATCCAAACGTCATAAACAAATGCACTAATCAAATATTAATTTATATGAATATTGTTATAAGATATATGTCGTTTTTCAATGAATAATGAATTTTAAAAATTACAATAATTGAACTATCATAGGTTGATGTCTCCAAAAAAGAGAAAATCTCATACAAAAACATCGGTGCGTCAATAACATAAAAACACATCGGTGCTTTACTTTAAATAAAAGCACATGACATCATCTTTCAACATAGTCGATGCTTTTTAAGATAGTTTTAATTGTTGGGGATCTACAACTAAAACCCTTATGGCGGCAAGGCGGTAAAACCCTTGGGAGGAACGCGGGGAGAGCCAAGGGGAAAAAAACAGAATGGACCAGTAGGAATCAGCAAAGAGCTGAGAGACAAAAGGCATGACAGAAGATGTCAGGAGGGGAGAGATCCCCTCCTATCGGGATACGGTGATAGGAGACGGCCAGAACAGCCAGACGACAAAGGAACATCAGAACGCAGGACCGGTGCTGGGAGCAACCTGGCAAGCAGGCCGCAGGGGAAGATGCCTGCCATGCGCAGCGGAGAGACCCAGGTTCGTGATTCCAGCGAATAAACTGGAGAGGTACAGATGCTACATGAGGGATCATGCCCTTATCTGCAAGTTCGTAGGAGTCTGGCCGTCAGAAAGAGATCTTACCAAGTGGATTCAGCAAAAATGGCAGCCCCAAGGCCACATCGAGCTCAAGCTAGGAGCGAAAGGCTTCTTCACGGTAATTTTCTCAAACCTGCAAGATAAGGAAAAGGTATTTGAAAATGGCCCGTATTTTTATTATAATGCTGGTCTGTTTATGCGTTTCTGGGAGGAATGCTACAACCCTGATAAAGAAACATTTCTAGCAGCGCCTGTCTGGGTTCATTTATTTGGGTTACCTATAGACTTTTGGGACCCAGAAATTTTGGAGGGAATAGGAAACTCAATAGGAAGTTTTGTGAAAATAGCAGAAACCACGAAGAAAGGAAGGTACACCTCGTACGCTAGGATATGTGTTTATATGAACCTAGCAAACCCCATCCCAGACTCTGTGGAACTAGAATATCATGAAGAAGTTTGGCAGCAAAACTTAGACTACGAGCACATCCCGTTTCGATGCCGTAGGTGCCATGTCCATGGCCATCTGGCTAAGGAATGCCCGATTACAAGGGAAGAAGAAGAAAGGAGGGGCCCCCTGCAAAAGAAAGAGCCAACAGACCAGGAAGGGTACCAAGAGGTGAAAAGCAAACGGAAAACAAATAAGGAACCCCCACAGGAAAACAGGAAGGAAAAACAATCATCCCCAGAGAAATCAAACAACTTTGCATTACTACAGGAAGAGGGCGAAGAGGAGGACCAAACCATGGAAAACCAAGAGGATAAGGGGTCAGACAATAGTGAGAGCAGTGAAAGAACCCACTCAAAAAGGAAAGCCCCGAGTGAGCCAATGGAGAAAAGCAAGGAACAGAACGAAGAAGCCGAACAGATGGAGACAGACTTGGAGACAAGCAGGGAAGATCTAAGTCAAGAGGAAGAAGTCTTAAGAAAGCTATTGCACGAATGGAGACACTTAGATGAGAGATTTATTCCAGAAGATCAAAAGAGGTTGTATGTGGATACCTTTCAGCAGTATAAAGCCAAATTAGAAAAAGGAAAAGCCACACCAGAAGAACCCCAAGAGAGCCAGAAGGAAAGCAGAACTGATCAACAAGGACAAGGAAAGGGGGGAAAGAAAAAAAGAGGTAGGAAAAATCTCAAAGACTCCATACAACTCATGGGAGAAATGCTGGTCAATACAGGGAGAGTGGTCCCGCTGTCAGCGGTGTTTCACAACCTATCCCAAGTTAACCAATGATTTTGACATCTTGGAATATTAGAGGCTTAAACAGCAAAGGTAAACAGAGACATTTGGCAGCAAGACTGAGGAAGGATAAACCACAAATCATGCTTATCCAAGAAACTAAAATATCAGGACAAAGGATGGAGGAAATTCTCAATAAAATAAAACCAAGATACGAACAGGTAACCATAGACGCCAAAGGAAGTGCAGGAGGGATAAAAATTATTTGGAATCCAACAGAAGTCCTAACAGATTGGTGGATAGGAACGTCAAGAACCTTGACAGGAAGATTCAGGCTCATTGGGCAAAGCGAATGGGTGGCAGTCTCGGCTGTCTATGGGCCCCATACCCATGCTGATAGAGGCTTGTTCCTTAACCAACTGGAAAAGCTAAGAAGTATGCACCAGGAGCAGAGATGGATTCTGGCAGGTGACTTCAACTTGATAACCTCCAGAGAAGAGAAAAAAGGTGGAATAAGCAGAGAAGACCCGGAGATGGAAAGATTCAGAGACGTCCAAGCAGAATTAAGGGTGGTTGATATCCCAACTATAAACGGGAAATACACCTGGAACAATAGAAGAGGTGGGTCCAAACAAATCGTGTCAAGATTGGATAGATTTCTAGTCTCGGAGCACATAATCGGGTTGGATATCTTCTATGAAGCCTCTATCCTCCCCTCAACAAGATCTGATCATTGGCCCATTAAGCTCGAAATAGCCTTGAACGATCTAAATAAAAAGAGGCCCTTCCGATTTGAGTCCTTTTGTTAGGGTCCCACCCTAACCCCCTTATTTATGTAATGGGATCACGTAATAGTCAAGAGTCAATAAATCCCATATTAATAATTGTAAGTGGTTAATCCGCAATTAATGACGGAACCAAAGTTAGTTGCAAATGGGTCGTAGTATTAGATAGATGGTATTAATAAAACCCACGGTATTGGCCCGTGGTATTGCATATATGAGTCATATATAAAGGATAGAGACTCCCTGCGAGGAGCATCGTGTCTTATTTTGTAGTCGAGCTCTGCTCTATTGGAGGTTTCCCCCTCAAAGAGGCAAGTGAACATTACTCTTTGAATAATAAAATCATTGCTATTCTGTGTTCTAGGTATCTTTTCTTCGCATATTCTGTATTTGGGTATCATTTTGCAGGTTGAGAGCATAACAAGTGGTATCAGAGCTCTTACTTGGGCATAAAAGTGGAGAAATTTTTTTTTTCATTTTTTGCAAGATTTCGGGGGCGACGAGTTTGCAGATCAGATCTGTATGTTTTGGTGCAAGATTTGCAAAATCTAATTGCAGATCTAATTACAATGGATTTCCAGGAGTTATATATGAGTTTTAAGCAGAACAACTACACACATACCCTCCGTGGACTCCAGGTGGGAGCCCCCTCTATCATCAGCTCGCATAGGATGGAAAAATTGTTAAAAAAGGGCAATCATGGAGTGGTAGCTCAATTTAATGCCATCTAGGTAGTCGAAACCAAGTCTCTGCCAATTCATCCTGAGATGCAACAGATTTTAAATAACCATATGTCGGTCTTTGACAAGCCTCATGAGCTTCCACCCTTGAGAGGGGAACATGATCATAGCATCACCTTGGTTCCAAGGGCCCAACCCCCAAATGTGCGGCCATACAGATATCCGTTCACCCAAAAGAATGAAATAGAAAAAATAATCAAGGAACTTTTGGAAGTCGGTGTCATTCATCCCAGCATTAGTCCTTATTCATCCCTAGTGGTCATGGTGCTCAAGGAAGATGGGGATCAAAGATAAATTTCCCATCCGATGGTTGACGATTTGCTGGAAGAACTCAATGGGTCTCAATTCTTCACTAAGCTGGATCTTCGCTCAGGCTACCACCAAATTCGCATGAAGGAAGTCGACATTCCCAAGACTGCTTTTAGAACTCATGAAGGCCATTATGAGCTCCTGGTCATGCCATTTGGTCTTTGTAATGCCCCCTCTACTTTTCAGAGCCTTATGAATCACATTCTCAAACCATATCTCAGGAAATTTGTCCTTGTCTTCTTCGATGACATCCTCATCTATAGCAGCACTTGGGCTACACATCTTCAGCATGTAGATCTACTCTTGCAACTGCTCCGCAAGCATAAATTATTTGTCAAGATTTCCAAGTGTTCGTTTGGCATGGAAGAAGTTGAGTACTTGGGCCACATTGTGGGGCGTGAAGGTGTCAAGGTGGACCCCAAAAAGATCCAGGCAATGCAAGAATGGCCTCAACCTAAGACCTTGAAGAGCTTGAGAGGATTTTTGGGTCTCACGGGCTATTATCGTAAATTTGTCCACAACTATGGCCGTATAGCGAAGCCCCCCACTCAACTCCCAAAGAAAAATTCCTTCTTCTGGAATGAGGAAGCACAACAGGCATTTACCGATCTCAAAAAGGCCATGTGTTCCACTCCAGTCTTAGCACTACCTGACTTCACCAAATCCTTTGTCATTGAATGTGATGCTTCAGGGACAGGTATTGGGGCGGTCTTAATGTAGGAAGGGCGACCTTTGGCCTTCACAAGCCAACAACTAAGTGGGAGGAATCTGGGCCAATCTACCTACGAAAAAGAAATGATGGCCATCTTACATGCAGTCGAGACCTGGCGACCTTACTTATTGGGGCGATGTTTCCAAATCCACACAGATCATCACAATCTTAAATATTTTTTGGAGCAACGCCTACCCTCCCCACAACAAAATAAATGGCTCGCCAAAATGCTGGGATATGATTATGAGATCATTTACAAGAAAGGGAAAGACAATAGTGTAGCTGATGCCTTATCTCACCAATTTGAGGAAGAAAGTACTCTGCTAGCAATTTCCCTCCCCATTCCAGAATGGATTGAAGAGGCTCGCAAGGAATGGTTTTCACCACCCCGAGCTATTCCAACTCATTTCTCAATTGCAGGTAGATCCAAATTCCACCAAGGGCTACTCATGGCAGGATGATATTCTTCGCTACAGGGACAGAGTCGTAATATCACCAACATCCACCCTCAAAAGTCGCATTTTGGCAGAATTGCACTCATCTCCCATTGCAAGACATTCGGGCTTTCAGAAGACGTATGCTCGCACCAGAAGATCATTTTTTTGGACAGGCATGAAAAAGGACATCCTTACTTTCGTAGCAGAATGCGATGTCTGTCGACGCCACAAAGGGGAAATCGTCAACGCACCAGGCACATTACAACCATTGCCCATTCCAACATCAATTTGGACGGAGGTTTCTATGGATTTCATTACAGGTCTTCCAAAGTCAGGGAAAAAGTCAGTCATCATGGTGGTTGTGGACCGACTGTCGAAGTATGCTCATTTATGCGCCCTACCCCACCCATTTACACCAACTTTGGTTGCTCAATCTTTCATGGATCAGATCTTCAAATTGCATGGCATGCCCACTTCTATTGTGTCCGACCGCGACCCGATCTTCACCAATAATTTTTGGCAGGAACTCTTCAGAATACAAGGCACTCAACTAAAATTCAGTACTTCCTATCATCCGCAAACAGATGGTCAAACCAAAGCCGTCAACAAATGTCTAGAAACCTACCTTAGGTGTTTCACTTCAGAAAAGCAACACCTTTGGGTACAGTGACTACCTCTGGTTGAATGGTGGTATAACACCAACTATCATGCCACCACCAAAATGACTCCCTATGAAGCAGTATATGGTCAACTCCCGCCTTCACCTACTTCGTATCTCAAGGGATGCTCAAGAGTACAAGAAGTGGATCAACTCCTACAACACCGCGCAACCATGCTCGCCCATCTCCGAGAGAATCTTCATCAAGCTCAGAACCGCATGAAGCAATAGGTAGACCAGCATCGCTCAAACCGCCATTTTCAAGAAGGGGATCAGGTCTTTTTACGGCTCCAACCATATAAGCAAACATCACTCAAAGACAAGGGGTGTCAGAAACTCTCTCCCAAATTCTATGGACCATATCAAGTACTTCAGCGCATTGGAGAAGTGGCCTACAAGTTGGCCTTGCCACCTACTGCAAAAATCCATCCAGTTTTCCATGTCTCACGCCTCAAGAAAGTGATTGGGAACAATTGCAGAATTCAGACCAGTCTACCTGAATTGGATGAAGAAGGGTCCATCTGGCTTCAACCCAAACAGGTCCTAGACACACGAGACAAGCAACTGCGTGGTCGCATGATTAAGGAAGTCCTCGTCAAATGGAAAGACACCTCTCTGGAAGATGCAACTTGGGAACCAACCACTATTCTTCAGCAGTTTCTGCAGCTTCAGCCTTGAGGACAAGGCTAGTCTTAAGGGGGAGGGCATGTTAGGGTCCCACCCTAACCCCCTTATTTATGTAATGGGATCACGTCATAGTCAAGATTCAATAAAGCCCATATTAATAATTGTAAGTGGTTAATCCGCAATTAATGACGGAACCACAGTTAGTTGCAAATGGGCCGTAGTATTAGATAGATGGTATTAATAAAACCCACGGTATTGGCCTGTGGTATTGCATGTATGAGTCATATATAAAGGATAGAGACTCCCTGCGAGGAGCATCGTGTCTTATTTTGTAGTCAAGCTCTGCTCTATTGGAGGTTGCCCCCTCGAAGAGGCAAGTGAACATTACTCTCTGAATAATAAAATCATTGTTATTCTGTGTTCTGGGTATCTTTTCTTCGCATATTCTGTATTTGGGTATCATTTTGCAGGTTAAGAACATAACATCTTTTGGCTTAGAGCTCCAGACTTCCTAGACAAACTAAGGAGCTGGTGGCAGGAAAGCAAGAGGGGAACGGAAGGCCGCAACAAAATGCACTCGTTCCAGCTCAGACTCAAAGAAATAAAGAGCAAAATCAAGAAATGGAATAGGGAAGAATTCGGTAATATCCAGCAGGAGCAAGGAAAACTTCAGTCCAGATTGGAAGGAATACAACAACAAATAATCACGGATGGACGAAACGAGGAGCTGGCCAAGGAGGAAGGCAGGGTAATCAATCAACTGGAGGAAAGACGAAAACAGGAAGAAATTCTGTGGAAACAGAAATCTCGTGTCCAATGGTTAAAAGAGGGGGAAAAGAATTCCAAATTCTTCCATAAAGTAATGCTGAACCACTGCCATCACAACAGAATCTTCTCCTTGAAAGACAGCCAAGGAAACAAAGTAACGTAGCAGAAAGAAATGGAACGACTCTTGGTGGAACATTTCAAAGACATCCTTACAGAGCCAAATGCCAACAGAACCGCGGAAATAGACAAGGTCTACCAACATATCCCTAAGAAAGTTTCCAAAGAACAAAATCTGGCTCTGCTCAGGGTAATCACCAAGGAAGAGCTTGAGGAAGTGGTCAACAAAATGCCGAAAAATAAGGCCCCGGGTCCCGATGGCTTTACAATTGAGTTTTACCAGGCTGCCTGGAGTTTTATGGGAAATGACTTGCTCGACCTAGTGGAGGAATCTAGGTGTTCTAAGCGTATGCACCAGGGACTGAATGTCGCCTTCTTAGCCCTGATCTCGAAGAATGGCATCTTTGATGAACCGCAGGGATTCAGGCCTATATCCCTTTGTAATGTAGTTTACAAAATTCTAGCAACAGTCATGGTAAATAGACTCAAGCCGATCCTGCCATATCTCATTGCACTGGAGCAAACAGGTTTCGTCAAAGGGCGGCAGATTACAGATGGAATTATTGTGGCCCAGGAAGTGATACACTCCCTGAAAAATTCCCGCAACCCAGGTATGCTTATCAAATTAGACTTGGCTAAGGCGTTCGATCGAATTAGCTGGGGGTACTTGGAAGGCATTCTCAAAGCACATGGTTTTGAACAAAGATGGATAAAATGGATCCTATCTATGGTAGGCACCCCAGTGATGTCAATTCTGTTAAATGGCACCCCCACCGAAGCCTTCAACCCCTCGCGAGGGCTAAGGCAGGGAGATCCCCTGTCTCCTTTCCTCTTCATCCTGGCTGTGGAAGGTCTGGGTAGGTTGATCAAGGCCCAAGTCTCCAGGGATCAGTTAAAGGGATTACGAATCTGTGGGAATGATCTCCCAGTTACGCACCAACAATTCGTAGATGACGTGATGTTATATGGTCAAGCCACGCTGAAGGAGGCCCAAAGAGTCATTAAAACTTTATCAGAATTTAACCAAGCTTCTGGGACGAAGATTAATAAGGATAAATCTGAAGTGTTCTTCTTTAACACCCCGCTGGCCGCCCAAAGGTTCTTGGCGCGCACTATGGGCTTTAGCATTGGAACCTTCCCATCAAAATACCTAGGTATTATGCTGCATGAGCACCAATTCAGGACAGCTAATTGGGAACCCTTAATTAAAAAAATCAGGAACAAGATGGAAAACTGGACCTTTCGCTCGCTGAATGCCCCAAGTCGGCTAATTCTACTGAAAGTTGTTCTGCAGGCTATCCCAATCTACCAAATCTCGTGCCAAGCTATCCCAAAGTCTACAAGCCAAAAGCTAGTTGCCTTGTTCAAGAAATTTCTCTGGCAGGGAACCAGCAAGACCAGAAAGTGGGCCTTAATTTCATGGGAATGGCTAAGCAGGCTCTCCAAAGATGGAGGTTTAGGACTACGCGACCCCTTCGTTCTTAACCAAGTAATGGGTGCGAAGCTCTGGTGGAGGTGGACTCAGGGAGGCCATGATTTGTGGAAGGTGATCTGGGAAAGGAAATATGAGGCGGCAGGGGAACCCGCAGGAAGACTGAGAAGCCAGACGGAGGCCAGAGGTTCCGCAATCTGGAACCTGGCGAGAGGCAATAAAGATCTGATAAAAGAATATAGTTTTTGGGAGATAAGAGAAGGAGATAAAGCCAGATTCTAGGAAGAATCATGGCAGCAACGTGAAAGGCTTATCCATAAAGAAAACCTTCAAGCCATCCGCGCTTTCACGACCCAGGCTGAGGAGGCAACTGTCGGCAAATTCTGGAAACCAGGTGAAGGAGGATACTGGCGCAAATGGAAATAGAAAGAAGACTGGGAAAGGGCCCCCGAATCAGACCAATGGCAGGAGTACTACAAAGAGATGGCATCCCGTAAAGTGGCAAGGAAAACAGGGTCTGACATTCTAAGATGGGGCAACCGAATTCAGGGAAATTTCTCAATAGCAGAAGCCTATTACCAAAAAGCTAAACAGAATCAATAGGTGGAGACAAAAAAATGGAGAAATCTATGGAAAATCAAACACTGGCCGAAAGTTTCATTCTTTGTTTGGACTATGCTACATGGAAGAGCGCTTACTTGGGACCAAATGCAGAGAAAGGGGCGCCACGGTCCTTCCTATTGTGTGCTCTGTAATTCACAGGAGGAGACCATGGAACATTTGCTGAACTGATGCATAGTAAGCAATACCCTGTGGGAAAGCCACTTCAAATTGTTTGAGCGCCACCACAGAAATTATCAGAACATCGTAAACACCATAGAAAATTGGCCAAGGAAGCCTTACCAAAACCCGGTGGTCAATCGTGCATGGCTGCTTTCCGCCGGCTTCTTGCTCTGGAACATCTGGAAGGCCCAGAATGGCGTAATCTTCAAGACAGAAAATAGAACTCCAGCAGACATATGGGAACAAACCACCAGGAACCTGAGAGAAACAATCTTAACGGAAAGCTGGAAGGATGAAGACTGGCAGGCGTCGCAAACAGAGGAGGAAATTCTGAAAAGACTAGGGGTAAACCAGAATATGGTAAGTGGGGGTGTCAAAAGTAAAGTCCAGGACAGAGAGGTGGCAGAAAGCAACCGGTATCGCCACCCCCGCAGGGGTTCATAAAACTTAATTTCGATGGTGCCGCTAAACATAACCCGGGTGAGGCAGGTATTGGGGGAATCTTCAGAGATGATGGTGGTAAAACCCTGAGAACCTTTGCGATGGACTGCGGGGAGGCCACCAACAACGAAGCGGAACTGCATGCTCTAAAACGAGGCCTAGAAATCGCGATACAGGTAAAATTCAAGAGTCTCCAAATCGAGGGAGACTCGAAGCTAGTGGTCGACATGGTAAGGAAACTACAACAGCAAAAACCAGTAGACAAAATCAGTAAGAGCTGGAGAACAGCATGGCTCATCGGAGAAATAGGGAAACTACTACCCAGAATCGAATATCTAATCCCGTCACATGTCAGGCGATCAGGAAATAAACTGGCTGACTGGCTCGCGAACTGGGGCAGTCGGAATAGAGGTAAGGGGATCGATAGTGAAGGCCTGGTTCAACTACTCCCAGAGGAGCGTGATCGTCTTCAACAGCTGCTTGACGTCGATAAGGGTGATAATGGCATGCCCGAGGTGAACTGCCAGGATCAGGCGGCATGAAGCAACTGTGGGGAAAGATTGCAGTGGGTGGCGATGGACAACACATTTGTGGGAAAGGACAGGAGTAATAGGAATGATGACGCTGGACAGATGACGGGGCAAGAGAGGACTGGCCGAGGTGACGGGGAAGAAGCGAGAACCGAGACGTCATCAAGGAAAGATCTGGAGCTCGTATGGGAAGTCGGGATAAACGGCAGAGAAAGGACGACAGGTGGAATAAGGGGTACAGAAAGGATACGACAGGAGCAGCCGGGAGAAAATTGGAATAATGAAGCATAAAGAAGGACGGACAAGTTTTGCCACATCCCGAGGTAGGGACGCGGGGATGATAGCCGGCGAATTAAATGGCCAAGTGGAGGTCTGGTTGCAAGGACAACAGAAAGATAACAAACAACAGCCAAAGGTGGCAGATGGAACGCTCATGCAGTTTGGCGAGAAACATGAAAGAAGGAGGAAAGGTGGCAGCGCGACTCAGTGACCAGACTTCGTCCCCGGCTCAGGCAAGGAAAGGTGGTATGTTCTCTCTCGTCCCTATCCTCCTGATAGCATTCAAATTGTCAATGCCTGTCCTGAAATGCCCCGTCTCAGTCAGCAGTATATCAGTAGTAGGATAGACAGAGGCCACCCCGGCAATAAATTAATTCACCTCTCTCCCTCCAGAGCTAGGGGGGACTTGGCTGGAGAAAATTTGGGCTCCTATCGGGAGGCTCAGCCCATGCCCCGAGCAGAGAGGTGGGAAGGGAGGGTTGCTTTGTTGAGCCTTGTCGCGCTTCAAGACTGGCACCGACGCCCTACCCATGTCAGTTTCCTGGATATCTCCCGTGGTGCTATACCCGGTTGCTCCCCCTACCAGATGGATAGATCAGCAGTGCCCAGCCATGCTGGTCTGCATGGGATCTTCAGGACTGTAGAGAGAGGGTGGAGTGACATGAGCCGCCTAGCAGGAAAAGTTGTGTTATGGCCCCGGACTGCAAGCCGGAACCTCCCCCAGGACCGACTTGCTAAAGCTTGGGCGGTAAGCATGTGGATTTCAACTGAATTACATTTAAAAGGAACTGACTTGTGGTTTGCTGTTATGATAGGTAGTAAAGCCCCCATAAAAGCAAGATCCCAAGACCGCAGCAAGATGGCACTGAAAAAAGAAAAACCAGCCAAGGCTCGGGAAGAAAGCACCAGTAGCAAACCAAGGAAAAGGGGCAGGAAGCTGGACTCAGACAAGAGCATGTACATGATCAACGCGTATATGGCAGGAAATTCCCCGGAGATCCGCACTCAAATCCATGGGTGGGAGAGGGAGCTGAGGGCCATTAGTGAGAACAAGGAAATCCCCCGCGGGGAATGGGAGGATCTGATCCCGGACCCAGGAAACACTAGAAGCAGAAACTCTCTATTCAATAAAACGCTTCAGCAGTACTGGATAATGAAACATGTGGTTGCTCGGGCTATGGAGATGAATCAGGCAGTCCGTGAAGAAGAGGAAGAGGAACACAAGCAGGCAGAGGAACAGTTCAAAAGCCAGATAACAGAGGGATTAGAGAATCTAAAGAATTCCCTCCTGAAAGAGCTCGCTGTCGTCCAAGTCCAGGCAGCGAGAAACCACCTGCTGCTGAAGAACATGGAACAAATGCTGCTGGAACTAAAATGGACCATTGAGCAGAAGACGACAAAACCAGGGACCAGCGCCTCAACGCCCGCCCCGGTCAACTCGTCAGACGAGGATTAACTAAGCTGAGTCTTTAAATTTTGTTTAAAATGTTGTTAAAACAGGACTCCGACTGGATGTTAAGAACTGCTCCTGTAGCTAGATTAGTTAAAAGTAGTCAAAAGCATGGTTATGACAGGATGAAAGAGAAAAACATTTTCAAATTTTGGTCTGGTTATAAGGCCGATATGTGGCGGTCTGGTTTCCTCCAGGTGAACTTTAGTCTGCTGTAAATCTGTTTTCGTAACACGGAATGAGGAATGCCTAACTTTACAAAAAAAAAACATAGCCGATGCTTTTCCGGAAAACGACAACATCGGGGCTTTTAGTGCTTCAAACACCAGTATTGTTTTTAATTAATGCCTTGAAGCATTATAACTCTTAATGCACCATTTCTTTCATAAAACTAATACCCCCTGGTTCTACAAAAGATTATTTCCATTCTCGGTACACTGTTAAAATTAACAGCATTGGACGCTCTATATAACCGGTGCATTTATGTAAACAAGATGTTTTGGTGTTGCATGTTTAAGAGAAAGCACTGAAACTACAATTATTTTTTGCATGCCCTGGAGTTGTTCCTTCATCAAATAACGACTGGGGTTTTTTTTATATAAGCACCAACACAATATACATTTCAAGGTTCGGTGCTCTTTGAGTTGAATGCACCGAGAATTTTTTTGTTGTAAACACCGAGGTGGTATATATTTCAGGTTTCAGTGTTCTTTCAATTAAACGCCTCAGTGCTTTTAATTATGTATAAATCCCAGTGCATTTCTATAATTAGCGCATCGGAGCTTCCTGTTCCATAAAGCACACCGAAAAAAATAAAAAAATAAATAAATCTAGCTACCCTGATTTTTTTAGTTGTGATGAAGTTTCGTTATAAGCTCCACTTAAACATTTATTCCCACAAACATATGTTTTAGCTGATGTTTTTTTGACAATTTTTGCCAATTTTATAACACTAAAAACTTCTGCTAGAAGGTATTTTCCTTGTAGTAGTTCATTTCTCCCAGTCTTCTCCATATCTGTTTAATTCAACCTCCCTTTATTCTAACGTCCTCCATTTTTCCTTCTCTGCAAAACATTCCTCCTCCTACAAGCTCTAGACCACCTCTTTTTGCATAAGAGACAATGGTAATTGGAGATTTTAGCATTCCCTTCAATCCCTCAGCCTTGAAGGAATATTATTGCTGTTTAGAAGCTCATGAGGAGGAAATCTTTTTTCCCCTAAATCCCTCCCTGAAAGCCCTATTGATACAGAGTTACAGGCAGTTAAGGTGCTCTTGATATTCAAACTTCTTTAGTCGATCAAGCTCATTTGGTGTGGAGGGGAGAGGATGCCAGGGAGCGTCGAAGCTAGAGGGATAGGAAGTCGAAGCAGGACAAGCCTCCCCTATCCCTAGGAGAAGACGTCAATATTTATAGGATTTAAATTTTAGTCCAAAGGGCCTTGGTAGGTAAAATGTTTTACATATCATTCACTAGGGAGAGTATTCAAAGGTGGGTATAGTTGGCCTGGAAACCTATCCTTGGATATTCTTCAAAAATCAATCTCTTGTCAAATGACTGACTTTCTTTTCACTTTCTCAGTGAAGAATATTTGCTTAAAAATTGTTCAATGTTGTGGATCTTTGGCAAGGGTTTTCTCTGGACACAAAGGTGGCACGTAAGCTTTAACCCTGCCATAGAGAAAGCCCGCTCAAGTATTTTTGGGTTAAATTACCAGGGCTCCCTCTTGAACTCTGGATGAGATAAATATTGATCAACATTGCTAATACACATGGGAAGTTTATTTTATTTGATAATAAGTCCCTAGTTGATTTCGAAAAACGCATAGCATGGGTTTTGGTGGAGCTAGATTCAGAGGCCAACCTCCCTGAGGAAATAATAATCTCATGTGGTGATAGGTCTTACACCCAATCTCTAGATTTATGGAAAACATCCTTCAGGTGCCTCGGGTGCCTCCCAACTGATCACCTTCGCAAGGAATGTAGGAGGCAACAATGAGATAAAGGTACATGTCGTGTGAACAACTGTTATCAAGTCAGGAATGATTTTTTGACAGTTCAGGATGATACCTCAAAGTTTCTTTGTTTTGTTGTGGCTCCCCTTGGAATCACATGTTGCTTCTCTTCAGTAAAGGCCTCCCCATATTCCTCAACCCAACAGGGGTTCACTCAAGGGAATATGGAGTCTCCTTCAAATCCCTTGGGCTCAACAAATATTCCGTAGGATGGAAAGGCTGTCAATAATAGGCCTGACTAGGATATCATCTCAGTAGTTGCATTTTTTGCTCAAGTGGCCTCTATTCATGACTCCTTGATATCCTGTCTCTCTCCTGAAGATATTTATATGCTTGATGAGCTTCAAATTTCCAATATGAACTCCTTTCCTTCATCCTCTTCGAAGATCAACTCTCTCAAAATTTCTTTAGAAGGTCTCAGCCTCAATGTTATCCTCTCAAACCCTCATGAGACTATTTCGACCTGTTCTCCTGTGGCGACCTGTTCCTCTGATCCTACTCCTTTTTCCATGCCTGACCCTTCATACTCCTCTCAAAGGTTTTCCAGCTCTACTTCCCTCTTTGGTCTGACCCTCTAGGGTACATTGGATCTGGGTGCCTTCCCTCCATCATGCCCTGTATCTCTCCCCACTAGTCCAACTTCCTTAGTACAAGACCCACTTCCCCTTGGGTCAGTGTCTAGCTAATGGGGTGTTTCTCTTGATATTATTCCTCTCTCGATATTGAACGTGTCATCTTCATATTTACCCTCATCGAAGTTTCCTCTTCTATCATATTCCCTAGTCACGGTTCATTGAAAGAAAAAGGAAAATAATAAATCTTAGGCCCAAGAGGCTAACTCTCGTGGCAGTCTTAGCACTTCTTCTACCCGGGCCCTTGGAGAAATGTCACCTGTTTTTAACATTTGAAATGAAAATTCTTTCTCTAAAAATTAGAGGTCTTGAAGGAGCCTCCAAATTCCTCTCTTTCAAATGTTCACTTGAAGCTCATAATGTTGCGGTTATGCTCTTCTAGGAAACTATGTCCTTTATATTCTGACCGACTTTTAGGATTAGAGGTCAATTTCAAAAAATCTTGCTTTCATAGTTATAGGGTTGAGGACTCAATCATGACGAGTGTGCTGGACATTTGGCCATGCAACAAGGATAATTTGGAGGTTGGAATTAAATATTTAGGTTTTTGGATTAAACCCAGCAATTATAGGAAGGAATATTGGTTATGTTTAGTCAAGAAGGTGGATAAAAAAATCAGTTGTTGGTGTTATAGGTGGATTTCACTCGGAGGTCGATTTGTCTTGATTAAAGCAGTGGTCGAGAGTATTCCAGTCTTTTGGATGAGTCTGATCAAAGTCCTCCCTTATGTAATTAAGATTATTAGGCAAAGAATATTCCAATTTCTGTGGTCAGACAAAGCTCAAAAAGAAAAAATTCATCTGGAAAGTTGGGAATCTATTTCGAAGCCTAAGGCCCTAGGGGGATGGGGCCTAAAAAACTTCAGCTGGTTTGGTAAATCTATCACGACCAAGAGTCTCTGGGTTTCTCTAGAAGGAGACGGTATTTGGAGTAGGTTCTCAAAGCCAAGTATCTGAGAAACCAGCAAGTTTATGAATGGATTCATAAAGAGACCATGTTTACTTCTTTCTCAGTGTCCAACTCTACTATGTGGAAGAGTCTCATGGCATCATTCCCATGGATCTTCAGATGGCTATCATGGAAAACTGGTGATGGATGTCAAATCTGTTTAGGCAAAGATCCCTTCATTGGTGGTGGTAGTATTTATTTTCTATCTGAATTGTTGGTTACCTCGCTAAACTCCAAAGGCATATTTGTGTTGGCCCAAGCTTTCAGTTCTTTCCCTTTTAATAATAATAGGGGTCATTGGATCTCATCTATAGAACTCAATCTTCAAGGTGACCTTGCAGTGGAATGGAACGATTTTGTTCACAACATTTCCCTGAATGGTATTTCCTTTACAAATGAAAAAGACAACCTAGTATGGTCTTGGGGGAGCTCCTCTGAGGGAGCCATGGCCCACTCAATTTATTCTGATGTAGCAAACTTTTATTATCAAGAGAATGTCTGCTGGTGGAATTCATCCATATGGAAATGGAATCTTCCTTTGAAGCTAAAAACTTTCATGTGGCTAGTAATGAGAAATAGAATTTTAATGCAAGACAACTTGCAGAAAGGAGGTGCTCATGGACCAAATTTATGTGTTCTCTGTAGGAAAAATGAGGAAAATATTGATCATCTATTTATTGGATGTGAAGTGGCTAAAAGGGTTTGGAGCTTGGTGTTCGAATTGATTGGAACCAGGTCTATGGATCACTTAGTTTCTTTCTCATACAACCTCTACTTTTGGAATACCAAGAATAATGATTTCCATACTCTCCAAGTAATTATTGCCTGGAGAGTATGAAATGAAAAAGTTATTGATTTGATAAGATTGATTCACCCCCCCTCTTAGTATTATTTCCAACAATTGGTATCAGAGCAGGTCCTTCAGAAGAAGCTTGATCGCTTGAAGGGAGATCTTTCAAAATGACCAATAACGAAGGCATGGGATCTATCCGACCACCAATCTTCAATGGGAACAACTTGGTATATTGGAAAACACAAACTAGAGCGTATCTTCAGTCACTTGGAGCTGATGTTTGGGAAGTTGTGGAAAAAGGATATCAATATCCAATAGTGGTCCCCACAGATCCAACAAAAAGGAAAACATATGAAATCAATGCCAAAGCTGTCAATGCCTTATTGGGAATTCTATCAAAATCATAATTCCTCAAAGTCATGCAGCTCAACACAGCTGGGACAAAATCATTCAGATCTACGAAGGAGACTCCGAGGTAAAACATGCTAAACTACAAACTCTCAAAATCTAGTATGAAACTTTCAAGATGCATAGTGATGAAAGTATTTCTAGTTATTTCTTGCGAGTAGATGGGATTGTAAATCATATGAGAAATCTGGGTGAAGAGATAAAGGAAACTACTTTACTTGTGAAAATTTTGAGATCTTTGTCTGCTAAATTTGAGTCAAAAGTATCTACCATAGAAGAAAAACAGGATCTTCAAACTATTACAGTGACTCAACTCCATGGAATCCTAACTGCCTTTGAAATGAGAAAAGGAGGTCCATCAGATATGAGAGAAGTCGTTTTTAAAGCATCAACAAAGGGAAAAGAAAAGGAAGAGCACAATGAATAAGGACACATTTCAGAAGGAGAATATGAGGTAAATTTTTTCAAGAAGCTTCAATGGGGTTCCAGAAGATTCAGAGGTAAGCTACCATTCAAATGTTTTGCTTGTGGTAGAGTTGGTCATTACGCTGCTAAATGCCCTCATGTCAAAGGAAAGATGTATGCAGAATATAATAGAAGTTATTATACTCATGATGATAGTGATGGCTTGTCCAATAGTGATGAAGATGATCAAGAAATTAAGCTACTCATGGCATATGAAAATGATGCCTTAGAAAAGGAAGATTTCCTTAAAGAAATTAGTCAACTCAAAATCAGTTTGGCAGAAAAGGATACAATCATAAACACAGTGACACATCAACTCACTGAAAAGGACAAACACAATGAAGTGTTAGAATGTGAAGTAGTAAGTCTAAGAAAAGAACTTGAAAAGACAAAGACTCTGAATCTTAGATTTGCTAAAGGATCAGAAACGTTAGATGAAATCATCAAAGTTCAGCGTTTGCCTATTATAAAGACTGGTCTTGGTTTTCATGAAGGTGAATCTAGCTCACAAGATGAGGTAAGGAACTCCAATGCAAAATCTGAAATGCTCAACAAGGAGATAAAAGGTCAACCCCATCAACAACCAAGGAAAGAAAGACTTCAAAGAAAAACATTTCCACCTAACTATGGAAGGGATAATTGTTTCTTTTCTCTGACAAATAATGTTGAATGTTTTAAATGTCATAATTTTGGACATGTTGTAGCTAGATGTAGAAGTAGAATGGTTCAAGTCCGTCACATAGAAAGATCATTAGTTTCCAGGTACTTTAAGGGATATTGTTTTGCTTGCGATATGTTTGGTCACAAAGCTATTGATTGCAATAGAAGGAATATGAAACATGTAAGATGCTATGCATGTAACAAGTTTGGACATAAAGCAAAGGAATGTAGGAGCAAATTTCAGCCACCATATCAAAAGGAGCAAACATCATCACAATCAAAGGTATTGAAGAAGAAGGAATTGTTGACAGAAATATGTGGCATAGCTCAGTTTATAGACATAACAAACCCAAGTGGAGCTGAAAGTATAAAAATTTACTATTCCAATTCTCATACACAATTATTATGAAGAGAAGTCGTGTATATATGTGAGTTAGAAGCTGCACATTCACATATATGGTGTTTTGAAGAAAAAGCAGTGGGACAGACTTAGGAAAAGGGGTATGATATGGTTTAGTCAATTATCAATTATATATTCTATTCTGATTGATGATGGTTACAATCTGCTAATGATATGTGGAAGTGTTTTTAGCCCTCATAAGTTGTTAATAAGTTGATGATGATGCCTTGATGATTCTTACTAACAAATGCAATGAGAAAATCTGATAATGAACATTTGGCATAAGTCTAGGGGGAGCATATGTTTCTAATAATGCATTGTTGGCATTATATGAGAAGACCTTGGTACATGACGATAATTATATTGCTTGATACACATAGTTGTTTGATTCAGGTGACTCTTTTGATGATGGACATATACAAGTTGTTGATCTTGATGTTGCTAACAGATGCTGATGGTGCATATCATATATGGTGTATGATAGTTGTTGATGACTATCATGGTCTTGTTTAGATTGTTGCTCCTTGTTATAAATGTCATGTATATCATTTGATGTAAAGGTCATGAAAATACCTAATTTGTAACCCCACTATGCATGGGAAGGATGATGTAATAATTGCTATTTCAGTCATGTATAGACATTTGGTATATCCCCACTTGGTTGGGTGGATCAGTCAAATTTGGTGTATCCCCACTTAGTTGGGTGATTGATGTATGTATGAGTCATTGGTCTTAGGGATGTCATACTCACTTAGTTGAGTTATACATTCATGTTATTCTTTTGAAAAATATCTTTGCAGACTCTACATGTACTCAGGGGGAGCATGGACAACATAATGAATATCAAAGAGGGAGAATATCTTGGTCTGCCCTTTGCCCTTGATGTCAAAGGGGGAGAGTATCCCGGTGTTGTGGTTGCCATTAAGTCCAAAGGGGGAGATTGTTGGCATTATGATACAGGTGTTTTCCTTGATGGCAACTCACATAGATGATAGTTCACAGTGCAACAGGTTAACAACAAAGGATTACAGAGATTGAAGAAAGAGAGTGGTTTAAGAAGTATACGCTGGTTCACTTTTTCCAAGTAGTGTGTACACGCAGGTCCACAAAGCAAAAAGAGCGTATACATATACACACACTCTCGCAAGAGGAAAAGCACGTACATGTTGGACAATCAAGGAAATTCAAGAGGAGACAATACCAGGGGTCAATACCATGGTATTAGCCCACAAAATTGAGCGGAGTAACGACTATTTGATCCCGCCCAAGAATACCACGGGTCTTAAGTGGTTTTGGTCCAAGGTATTAAGAAAGGCCAAAAACTATATAAGGAGGAGAAGATCATTAGGCCAGAGTGTGCAAGTGAATGGATTTCTAAGGGATACTTCTATCTGAAGTATATGTTATGTTGCAGGGGCTATGATTATGAGATGATCTGAAATATTTTGTGCACCTTGGATACAATGTTAGATCAGGATCATAAGAATTGAAATGACTTATCATTGAATGATCTGATGTTGATTGGGCTAGATATGATTGCTTAAGCATGTTTTATTCTGTAAATGTTATGATCTGGGTATGACTGAAGTCTCGAATGGCTGTGAAGTTTTAAGTTAGTATTTGCAGATCTATATGCTAGTTCGCTTTGGTAAAAGCGCATATGCACACTGGTCCAACACATCGAAGTAATGTTTACATTATGAAATATGATGTTTGAAGTTGCAGTTGGTTCTGGTTGTTGATGCAGAGTTTTGGGTTCTGCTTTGTGTTCTGGTGACTGTGTTTTGGTGACAGCGTTCTGAATCTTCAGATTAATTGACTGTGATTTGCTTCAGCGATGATGGGTTTTCAGTGATTGGTTATATTGCAGTGGTGATTGATTTTGAGCTTCAATGTTGACGATGGGTCCAGTATGAAAATTGGATAAAACGTGGCCTTCATATTGTGGTGTTGTGTTCCAAGAGTATCCAGTCTGAAAATTTATGAAGCGTGGTCCCTGGAGGAAGAGTGAAGGTGGGAGCCTTCTGTAGGTCGACGCCTACGTACTAGTAAACAGATCGGCTATTACAAGAGCCAGGGGGTTGGAGCTCCCTTCCAGTATTAGCTGGAAAACGAGTGAAGGTTGGGGCCTTTTGTAGGCTGGTGCCTACGTACTAGTAAACAGATCAACTAGTACAAGGTCTAGGGGGTTGTAGCTCCCTTCTAGTAGAAGCTGAAGAACGAGAGAAGGTTGTAGCCTTCTGCAGGTGGGTGCCTACATATTGGTATGAGCCTGCACCAGTACAAGATTGTAAACAGGTTTTTCTTATATTAAAAGAAGACAACAACGAGTGACTTTTGTCTCGCATTGGGTTTCCACCTTGGTGTTCATGTGTGTTGCTTATGTGTGATGGTTTATTCTATTATTATTGCACATGGTTACTGTTTATATATATATATATATATATATATATATATATATATATATATTTTATTTATTTATTTTTCTCGGTAAAAGACTAAACTATTATATTATGTACAGAGTCAAAAATACATCATGGTGAAACAAGAGAGAATCAGGCTCTGGGTATGTCACCCAAGAGCAATTGAGGCATCCAAAAAACTAGCCCACGCAGGGGCACCAGACACAAAAGCCAGACTTCCATAAGAGCACGCCCTCGCAGGGGCACCCACCTTTTCATCCCACACAGGGGAGACCGACCTTACCCAAATCATTAACAAAAAATTCAGGAACAGGGACATTAAACCAGGCACGAAAGAGACGAGAAGCATTGTTACTTTAACAAAATCAAAAAAAAAACAGCAGAAGACACCAGAAGACCAAACAAAAAGCCATAGGAACCTTGTGCGCGGGCATCATCAGTCGTCCATTTGCACTTCCTCTACCCAGCACCAGCCATAGGGTTCTCTCTCAGCAGCAGTGGGAAAGGTGTCTTCCTCCTTGCCAGTTCCCGCCCTCTGTTCTTGCTTGCGTTGCATTGCGTTTTCCAGATCTGAGGCCAAATCTTTAACCTCCTGCTCCTTATCAGTTTCAGGGGCCTCTACTTCATGCTTCTGATTGTCAGTCGTCCTCTACCCCTGTTCATCCAGGGCGTCCTCAGCTTCCCGGGCATTTTCTATGAACAAGACTGAGACATGCGCGCTGATCCGCGGATTGTTCATGGCACTGCTGAAATTGAAGATAGCTGAACCAAAGGCAAGCAAGGCATTCGAGCTCAAAGCCCCTGCATCCATGAATTGGCTGGAATGGAGGGGGTTAGCGCCAGTGGAGCGAGCAATGTTGCAGTGGCAGCAATGGACAACATTGTCCGCTTCATGACTGCGCAAGATTCCCCCTCTGGAAGTGCCTCGGCGGCTAAGCAGACGCTGTCGAGGTCTCACCATTCTCGTAGGAGGCAAGGGAAAGAAATTCCAACAGACCACGGGGTAGTCCAGACCCCCTGCAACCAGACCCCCTACAACCAATGCCGATTGAGGGATGAACCAGACAGACGGAGAAGATATCCCGACAGAGACGGAGAGGCCAGGCAACTGCATTACCACCAACATTCTCTGATCCCATACAACGATATCCCTTATGACTTCACCGGCCCTGCGTTGGAGCTCCCCCGCCATAACTGCTGTCGTCGCCTGAGCCGAATTACCTCGCGGAGCATTAACTAACCCCTGCCATTCCACCTTATACCATCTGCGATCGATAGCTGTATTGTCTACGACTGCCACGTGATGGCCACGGGCCGGCATGTGGCCATCCCCCATCGCCTGTCCCATCTCAGTTAGCACCCGCATCCGGGGTATATATATATATATATATATATATATATAAATATATAACAATAAATGATTAAATAAATTATATTTATATAGAAATAAAATTAACAAATAACAAAATTAATGAAATAATTAAAAATTTATATTTACACATTAATTAAATACCAATTAACTTAATTAGATTAAATTAACTTAATTAACTAAAATAAATTAAATCAAGAAAACAATTAAATTAATTAAGTTTTAGTTTAATTAACTAAAATAAATTAAATTAAAAAAAATAATTAAATCAATTAAGTTTTATTTACATATTTAAATTGATTTAATTTATGAAATTTTATAAAACCTTATAAAATACATATTTACATATTTTAATGTCTAGATGGTGAAATTGGCCAAACTCTGACTAAGGATATCTTTCTAATCGCAAGTCAGAATCCAAAGAAATTTGAACCATTAGAAAGCTAACAATACAACGAAAGAAATGAAGCAATAAGAAAGGAAAACAAAGAAAAGTGAAAATCACCCAAAATTAGACAAATTAAAGGATTCTAGGGGTGATATTAGCCAAAATTTATATGACGTGCCCCATTATTTCAAAAATAATTAAGAGGGATGTTGTGGTCACAACACAATTGTAGTTTACTTTCTTACAATAGTGATGTCATAACAATTTTATACTTCAATGTAAGCACAATCTACACTAGTTTGTTTGGGCAACCTTACTAACTTACTCACTAGTATAAAACATATTTTCCAACTTGCTTATTGGAACAAAAGCCCCAATATTTGCTACCTCACTCACTAGAGTGAGAGCACACTTGAACTACACTTGCAATAATTCCAATGTTAATATCTCACTATTACTTCTCCATAGGAGCAAGATAATTAATTTAATATAGAATGAAATGGCTATCATGCATCATTGTTGTAGGCTTTGGTCTCATACATAAGCATGGTATAAGGGTTTTAGTGCACTGCAACACTTTTTTTTTCTGGCTCTCTTTAGTTGACATGGGCTTTATGTGACTGCAAAATAAGAAAATGCCACAAAAGTAACTCCTCCAAAGTTTAAAGATGAAACTATGATACTAGGAGTATCAACATTCTGCATCAAATTATTGCTCTAGGTTTTACATACTTAAATAATCATTATCTTTGGAAGAATTCTTCCAAATTAATCACATAATAATTTGTTGGGTCGACATTTCAAACCAACCAATGTGGTTCATCATCAGCACATAGATGATGATGAACCACATTGGTTGGTTCGAAATGTCGACCCGACACATTGTTATGTAATAAATCTAGAAGAACTATTTCAAACATCATGAATCACCAAAGATTGAAATTAGAGATAATAATCATTATCTTATCAAAGGGGCAAGTCAAACAATAGCCATAAGTGATATCATGACCTTGTTGTTGCTTCAATGACAATGATTTTCATAATTTTATATTAACTTCTTCCCTCCTGAAAGTGTTGGGTATGTGTTATATTCTTTCCACAACTACCTCTAGGCACTAATAATAGCTGGAGGACCCAATAATAGTTGGGTAGATCCAAGGACGGGGGAAAACCCTTTAATAGTTGGGTGGACCCAAGGATGGTGGGTGGACCTACCCATGGTTTTATGGATGGTTTTCGCACATGGTTTTGGGTGTGATGGTTTATTTTCCATAGCATTTTGTAGATCCGGTCAAGGGAACTACAATTATGTTCTAATACAAGGTTAATGGATTGAGGTTTATGAATGCTTCAACATGTATATAATTTATTGTAACATTTAAAGGAGTATAATGAAAAAAAATCAATATGGTTTTCATAGTTTGGGTTCCACGAGAAAATCTCTGTGTATATTTTATGTTCTCACCATTGTATATTTTTCTGTTTTAAGATTTGTTTGCAGATAATTTTTGTACAGGGTTAAAACCTACAAAAAGGATAAATTATAACTTTATATCATGGGAAAAAAGTACATTTGAAAATCTGTGTGTATGTATTCCATCAGAGGATATATCTTCTATCAAACCCTATCTTATCATATGTATGTCTAATACAATCTCGTAAAAGGCTAAAAGGCCTTCATTAAAGAAGGTTCTATATCATGAAGCATTAAAAGCTAACCAGAACTATAAACCTATATGAAAGAAAGGCCCTAAAACTATCTTTAAGAAGAAAAGTCATAACATCTTCAAATATATAACTTCAAAGATCTTCAAAATTAACAAAAAAAGGGAAATATATGCTACATATCAAGAGGATGAAAAGGGTAATGTATTCTACAACATTAAGTTATAACAACAAATATATCATGCCCAAAAGAATGTCTTTACAATGTCCTCAAGACAAAACTATAAAGGTCTTCAAAAATTATAAAAGAAAAGGCAATGTATCCCGACTCTTTTATCTATTTTTCATTATTATCTAAAATAGATCGGGCCTCCCCAGAGCCTACCCTTTGGGAAGTGTAAGGACCTTTTTCCATACTTCCTCAGAGAAGGGGAAATCCATAAGAATATGATAAATACTCTTGTTAACAACCCTACAAAGAACACACATTATTAGAGTTTAATAAATTCTTTTGAGCAAAGTATCTCATGAAAGAATCCTATTGCTTAAGGCTAACCAAAAGAATAGTATTGTTTCCACTATAGCCTTCTGTTTCTAGGTAGGTTTCCACCATCAATTCTCAACTTGAGCATTAGATGGGAACATTGTTTGATATCCAAATCTTGCAATATATACATTAAAGGGGTTATGAGACCATACCAATTCATCTTCACCAACTCTCAATTTGACTGGGAAATTAGAAAGTTTTTTTGCTGAGAAATTCCATTGCTCAACTTCTTGGTCTTCAAGATCCAAATCTTCTTCCCTCTTCCAACCTTAATCCCATAAGGAACCTAAGTTCAAATTAATTACATTCGCAAGCCAAACAAATTCCTTTGTATTTGAGAAGACCAACTAAGTCATCAAATATTCCATGTTCAATAGTGCTATCAATCTAAGAATTAATTATTGTGCTAACCTTTATCCCATCCCCAACTTTCCATGTCAACTAGTTGCTTAAGAGGGGGAAAGTTAAACTAGAGCTTTCCACATGACAAAAGCTCGTGTAATTGGATTTATTCTCAATATAATCTAGTTTTCTACTAAAAGAGGAGCATTGTACTTAGTCTTTATCACATGTTGCCACAAACCATCATGCTTTAATATTCTCCATATGCTTTGGCAACCGAGGCTTTCCCAAAGTGGTGGATGTTCTTCAGGCCTCAACCATCAAGACTTTGGGCTTGTCTAACCTTTGTCATCTTACCAGTGGGACACCTCCTTTATCTTTCTTACCCTTCCATACAAATGAAAAATATCCTTTTTCTAATCTTTTCCAAAATGCATATAAGAATATAAGACTAGAGAAAACCCATTACAAAGCGTGAGGAAAATATCAAAAGGTAAATCTTAAAATCCATAGGACACAATACTTGTGAACAACACGACTGGCTCAAAACCATTACAATAATAAAACTTTTATGAGCTCAATATATCATTTGTAGAAATTAAATCTGAGTTAAAAAATATCAATTATTTCTCTTAACCACCTCCCGTAAACCCAATTAACAATTTTTTATATTAACTTATATCATAACATATCTAATAAAAAAAATTAATATTTATATTCACTATAAACTCTAGTATAATATAACATATACACTAATAATATTTCTAATATATCTTTATCCTCTAATAATTATAACTATTTGAACTATTAATCATGGGACGAAAGATATCTCTATGGGATAAAAGGTATTTAATCGTATATATAATTAGTAAATAACAATACTAGTTCCAGTGATATATATAAAAGTTCTACGCATATAATAAATATGGAATTTTGAAGTTACAAAAAGAATAATTTTAATGTAAAATGTGAATATAAAAATGTTTTAATAATGGATTCATTCTAAGGTTACGAAATTTAAATATTCGTTTGGATGATACCTGAAATTTTTTATTTTAATATTTTTGTTTATTTATAGTGAAATAAAATTACATGATGTTTTATTTTCTGGCATATTTTTCTTTATATTAATTGTATTTAAGTAAATATGAATGATAGTAAGAGTAGTAAAAAAGATGTAAAGGGATAAAATAAACAATTAGAGAAAGAAATCATTCAAATTGGGTGTTATTTTCAAAGTAAATTTTTTTTTTTGGGTCAAAACCACTTAATTTTTTGAAGGTGGTTTGATCGATCTACAAATTATCATTACTTGCTGATGGAGATTCCTTATCAGATTCCGAAGAAGCTGGCTCATGAGCTCATTTCAGTATACCAGGAGAAGCATTACTATTCAAAATCTCTGTGCTTGATGAAGGAGCATGGTCCACGCCAGGAGTCATTGAGCCTTGGACCTTGTCCCTCGAATGGATTTCATCATCATTGTCCGACGTAGAGGAGGCCTTTCCATCCATAGGAGGAGGGTTGCAGATATTCCAACTTTTAGATATGGAATTGTAGATGTCCCGCTTCTGTTGAAAATTAAACACTAGGCAAGAATTCTGTAAGTGGCCCGTTTGATGATAAAAGTGGCAACAAAAAGCAATATTCTTATAACCCAAACCCTAGGTACAATGAAAATCACCAATTTTCAATTTGATTTGATTTGGCAGACCTTCACTGATAACAATTTCAACACAAATTTTGCCATAGGTGTATACACCAAGTTGCCCATGAGAGGCATTAGTAGTAAGACAACAACCCAAAGTGTCTCTAATGCCTTGAAACATGGTGTAGTGCCACAAATGAGCTAACAGATTACAAAGCTTGACCCATATTGTCATCTTCGTAATGATAGCTACGGATGGGTCAAAATCTGGGAACCAAGGGGTTAAAAGCCCTCCAACATTGCCCCAAAACCAATGCCCTTTAGATAAAACTTTCTAATAATCTTTTGGTTCCCCAAATAACATAATGAAGAAGCCTATTGAGTAGAAAATAAACCTGCAATCCTTAGTCTATATGGTATGGATCCATTAGTAGAGACTAACCATGTAGGGCTAAAAGCCATTAAATTGGTAAATTAGCATTGCCTTTAAATATGCTTTGGTGAAGATCTTCTAGATATGTGTGAGAAATTCTAAGGAAGGAACTTCTTTAGATTTTTCCATCAAAATTGGCTCAGAAGCCATTTGGGTCAGATCTGCCTTGGGGGGTTTGAGGATGTATGACATCTTTATATGAAAACGTCCAAGAAGAAGAAGGCTTACCTCCAGAGTCACCTAGACGAAAAACTATGAAAGCAATGGTATCTTTACCAATATTGTAATATGAGAAAAGATCAACATCATCCAACTACTTAGGTTAAAAAGCAAGCATTGCATTCCTAGAGAAAACTCACTCAGAGTTCTCGAACCAAATCTGAACTGCCCAGAAAAAAAACTCTACAAAAATTTGATAACAAAATGGTAAAAAAACTCTACAAAAATTTGATAACAAAATGGTGAAAATATTCTGAAACGCCATGAAAATCTTTGAAAACTTATAATTATACACCAACCCTGAAAACCCTAACAAAGCAGAAAAAAATCATTTAAAATTTAACGCAGGAAAAAACTCATTTAAAATTTATTTTAATATCTTAAGTAATATCTAAAATTTTAATATAACTAAGTGACCCATTTATACTCATCAAATCATATTTATTATTTTGGAAAATCAATATCCGCTCTTTAATTATTATTTTGAAAAATTCATATCCACTCTTTAGGGAAAGTAAGAATTTTAAGTTATTTTTAGGAATATATGACTTTTTGCTTTGACTTAATTATTAAAACCCTTTCTAAAAACACATTAATTTAACAAAATTGATGATAAAATTAAACCCAAGTGAAAATAAACCACACGCCACTTTCGCCGACCCACACTTCTTAATCCTTTCGGTGAAAAAAATTGCCACCTGGGAGCAATCAGCGCCTCCACACAAGACCGCCTCTGCCCTTCAAACCCTTGGGCACCAAGGCATATGCCTCAAGGCGCCCATCTGTCATATATAAATTCTTCCCTTCCTTTTTCTTAGCCTCATTCCCCAGTGTGGGAAAGTCCCTCGACATCAATTATCTTCTGTGAGCCGGATCCATTACCATCGAAAATCTTTTCGGGGTTCTTTATATTCAGGGGAAGGTACTGTACATTTTCTTTCATTCTCAGTTTTGCTGGTTTCTTTCCATTTTATATCATTTCATACACCAGCCTGTTCTCTCAGAACGACGGTATATCACAGACGTCAGTCTCTTATCTGGAGTTTTTGTTATTAGTCTGGTTGGGTCAGGGTTTTAGATTTAGTTGCCATGAGTAGCGTTACAGAAAATGGAGATATTCAATATGGCAATTCGAGTGAAAATCAAGGATCTGAGAAGCGAGAACCCGCTGGAATAACTATGGGGGGAAATGGGCGTAGGGAATGGGTTCCCAGAGGCAGAGGGAGAGGAAACCCTGATCGTAACGCAACTCCAAACCCTGTTTTCAATACAAACCCTAACTCTAACCCCAAGCCTAACTTCGTCTCCAAACGCAATTCTCACCAAAACTCCAGGAATCCCAATCGGAATTTCAATGCCAACCCCAACGCGAGTAAAGGTCCCCGGGCTGAAAGAAATGGAGATCAGAGTCATTATCGATACCGGCAAGTGGGTTCAGGTTCCGGAGTTGACGGTGATATGAAGAGCCTTCAATTGTCAGACAACCAAGAGGATGTGAATGTGAATTCTGAAGGATCACAGGGAACTGATATGGAGTCAGCAGGCGATAACAGCAGATATCTCAATATGAATTTCACTCCCAGTCAAGATTTTAGGGTTGAAAGGAATGGAGGTCATAGCTATCAATACAGGCCAGTCGGCTCCAGTTCCAATGTCAGTCGCCCTCTGCAGAGCTCCAAATTGCCCGTTGGTCAGTCCAATGCGAGCGAGAGTTCTGAAAGCTCAGAGAGAAGCAAGTTGCTTCAAACATATGACAATGCTGAGAGAAATGGGTCATCACTTCGGCAAAGTCAACAGCGAAGACCATCGAGAGGGCGAGGAAGAGGGGGGCCTTTTGATAGAAACGACAACAAATACTACAGGAGGATTGGGATTTCTGATCCTCCCCGTAATACTGCAAGCCAGGGCATAAATGGGCAAGATAATGATCAGAGGATTGGCGATTGCGGTAGTGGTCGGCAGAATGAGGCATCCATCCATGAAAATAATTTTACAAATGAGGATTTGATTGGCCCCTCCATTGAAGGAAATCAACTCACAATTTCTATGGGTCATCCGAGCCTAGAAGCGGAGAGTTTCAGGAATGGGAAAATGATGAACAGCAGCCAAGATTGGAGGTGCAATCTTCCTCCTCCTCCCCGGAGCTGTTCTGCAAACCAGGGTATACATGAACAAGAGAATGCGGAGGGTATCGGCGATTGTGATAATGACAGGCGGAATGGGGTATCCATCCATGGACACAATTATACAAATGAGGACCCTATGAACCCCTCCATTGTCAAAAATCAACTCACACAATCTATGGGTCAGCAGAGACGAGAAATGAAGGGTTTCAGGAATAAGAAGATGGTGAACTGCAGCCAGGATGGGAGACGGAATCTTCATCCTCCTCAGAGCTACGAGTCTATATCGACAAAGCAGGATAGTAGGGAGAAGACAAATTTGGATAGATCCAGTGTACCACAGCTGGTGCAGGAAATTGAAGAGAAGCTTAATAAAGGAAAGGTTGAATGCATGATATGCTATGAAATAGTTGGACGATCAGCGGCAATTTGGTCTTGTGGTAGCTGTTATGCCATTTTTCACCTGCATTGTGTAAGGAAATGGGCAAGAGCTCCATCCTCTGTAGATTTGTCTGCTGGGCAGAGTCAGGGTTCCAACTGGAGATGCCCTGGTTGTCAGTCTGTGCAGCTTTCACTCCCAGATGATCTTCGTTACTATTGTTTTTGTGGGAAGGTGCAAGAGCCAGAAGTAGAATATTATATCACTCCACATTCATGTGGAGGACCATGTGGGAAGCCGCTTGAAAAGGAAAAGAAAACTCCCAGTTGCCCACATACATGTACTCTCCAATGTCATCCAGGGCCTTGCCCACCTTGCTCAGCAATGGCTCCGCCCCAGAGTTGCCCGTGTGGTAAAACAACAATTACAAGGAGATGTTCTGATCATAAATCAATTGAATCATGTGGAGAGTGCTGTGAAAAGCCTCTGAAATGTGGACGCCATAATTGTGACAATGTCTGCCATGAAGGCCCATGTGAACCTTGCAAGGTTCTAATAAAAGCTTCATGCTTTTGTGGGGAAAAGGAGGAGATGATACTTTGTGGAGATATGGAGATCCAAGGGGAAATAGACTGGAAAAATGGTGTATTTGCATGTAAGAACCCGTGCATGAAAATTCTCTCCTGTCAGAATCATAAGTGCAACAAGATATGTCATCCTGGAGAATGTGGAGAGTGTGAACTATCACCTAGGAAGGTCAAATCTTGCCCCTGTGGTAAAACTCAGCTGCAAAATCAGAGGAAGAGTTGTATGGATAGCGTACCAACCTGCTCAGAGGTATGTGAGAAGCTTCTTCCTTGTGGAAAACATTTGTGTATAAATACATGTCACCAGGGGAAATGTCCTCCTTGTTTGGTTTCTGTTAATCAAAAATGTCGATGTGGATCATCATCTAAGATGGTCCCTTGCTGGAAGACCATGGTATCCGTGGAGGAGAATGATGAATTCACATGTGAAAAGCATTGTGGACAAAAGAAAAATTGTGGTAGACATAGATGCAGTGAAAGATGCTGCCCTCTTGCAAATCGAGGGGGTTCAATTACTCATTCAGGTGATTGGGATCCACATTTATGTCAAATTCCCTGTGGGAAAAAGTTGCAATGTGGGAAGCATTTTTGCCAAGAACTTTGCCATAGTGGCCACTGTCCACCCTGCCTTGAAACTATTTTCACTGATCTTTCTTGTGCATGTGGGAAGACCTCAATTCCTCCTCCAGTCCCTTGTGGAACACCCATTCCTTCGTGCTCATATCCCTGCTCCATTCCTCAGACATGTGGTCATCCTGCGACTCATGATTGCCATTTCAGGGATTGCCCTCCTTGTACTGTTCCTGTTGCAAAAGAATGTGTGGGGGGTCATGTAGCTCTGAAAAATGTGCCATGTGGTTCTCGGGACATTAGATGCAACAAGCTCTGTGGGAAACCACGGCAATGTGGAATGCATGCGTGTACTAGGACATGCCATCTACCTCCATGTGACTCAGTTTCCAAGGAAAATTCATCATCAGTAGGTAGAATCTCATGTGGGCAACCTTGTGGAGCTCCTCGGAGAGATTGCAGGCATACTTGTACTGCTTCATGTCACCCATCTCTTCCATGCCCTGATACTAGATGTGAATTGCTAGTGACTATTACTTGTTCATGTGGTCGATTGACTGCAAAGGTCCCGTGTGATGCTGGAGGCAACAATACCAGAGCTGATCCTGTCTTTGAAGCCTCTGTTCTTCACAAATTGCCTGCTCCTCTTCAGCCAGTGCAGTCAAATTCAAATAGAGTGCCTCTGGGCCAGAGAAAGCTTGCATGTGACGAAGAATGTCTAAAGTTGGAGAAGAAGAAGATTCTGGCAGATGCTTTTGGCATTTGCACAACAGTTGATCTGCCAGGGGTGAATGAACAGATTTCAGAACTTCTGGCTGAGTTGATCAGGAGAGAACCACAATGGGTTTCGGCTGTTGAGGAAAGGTTTAGATACTTGGTTTTGGGGAAAACAAAAGCCAGCTCAAGCAGCATTCGTGTGCATGTTTTTGGTCCTATGCCAAAGGACAAAAGGGATATGTTGAGACATCTTGCAGAAAGATGGAACCTCTCCATATATTCAGCTGGATGGGAACCAAAACGTTTTCTGGTCATACAGGCTACACAGAAGTCAAGAGCCCCAGTGCGTAGCATAATGCCTAAAGGGTCACTTCCTACCATAGGGTTGGTGCAAGCTCCACCTTTCAATTCAGTTGTAGATATGGATCCCAGGCTTGTCCTTGCGTTGTTTGATTTACCAAGAGAAGCAGAAGTGAGTTCCCTGATTTTGAGATTTGGAGGTGAGTGTGAACTTGTATGGCTGAATGACAAGAATGCATTAGCCATATTTACAGATCCTGCAAGGGCTGCAACTGCTCTTAGGCGTGTGGATCATGCTTCTGTATATCGAGGTGCTATTGTAGTCCCTCATAATGGTGGATTACCCAACCGCAATGCCTGGGCAACAAAAGATGGGACAGCAGAAAAGGCTAATGCATGGAAAAAAAATGAGCAACAAAGCGTGTGGATGGAGGATTCATGGGGGGAGGATTGGTCAAGTGTTGAGGTATCGAGGCCAGTTTGGCAACTCCAGAGAAATCCTGTTTTAACAACAAGAAATCCATATGGGGCTCTTGAGAAATATAATGCAGGAGAGACTTCGTCAACTAATGTAGCCCAACCATCTTCCAAGCCTCTAATATCTATGGGTTCCTCTGAAGTTTCATCCTCTCAGGAGAATCAAAATAAGTACTCTTCCAGTGAAGTGGATGATTGGGAGAAGGCTTTTGATTAGGTTTTTACCGTTTTGCTTTTGTTATATAGCTTGCGAGGAGAAGCAAATTTTTTTGTCTCCCTCTGGTTCTGGTACAGGATCTATAGTTCAAAATTTCCAAGCCTTGGTTATATAGCTCGCGAGAAGAAGCAAAACATTTTGTCTCCTTCTGGTTCTGGTACAGGATCTATAGTTCAAAATTTCCAAGCCTGGCTAGCGAGTTTTAGAATTTTAAATTAAGATGTAGTAATGGGATACATTCTTACTCGCCATTCTTTTGAGATGGGTCGACAATTTCGGACGCAGAACACAGTTGGGTCCATTGAGTCTTCTTTTCTTGGTTTACATCGATTTCACAATAATTGTGAAAAGTGTACCTGTACACATGGATTCCTATTATGATAAACGTATTTGTTTTTCAGAGTCAATTCCCTTGATTTAAATCAACGTATTAGTTTTTCATGGTCAATTCCCTTGATTTAAATGATGGATACGAATATTTTTTTATGCCTAACTGCAACATATTATGCTTTCTCAGTAAAGTAAATCTTTATTTTGTGATAAACTTTACCGTCAATAGGATCAAGTTGACTCCAGAAGCTCTTGAACCTTGAGAAGTTTGGAATTCTAAATGAGGAGCTTTGAATTCTAAGGTTCCTGTTGTAAATTTTTTCAAGTGATTATTTCACTCTTGGGTGTTGCAATGGCAAGATGAATTCCTGAGAATTATAAGCGCAATCTTTCTTCACTGGCCCTGAGAATTATTTGGGCAATCTTGCTTCACTGGTCTTTTGGAGGATCTTGTTTCAAGACAATCAAGATAAGACGAGAAATGATATACACTTCTTGCGGCCAATGCTGTTGAGAAGTGAAAGATGTTTTCTACTCCCTAAACCATATCTTTGGAGCTGCTATTTCCATTTCTATAGAACATATATTTTTTTTTTCTACATTCATCAAATGAATATGAAACTAAGTTGACAGACCAGTTATTAATACTTTAGTCGGCCTCCTATAAGAGCCATTGGTTAACCTTTTCTGCACCTTGACAATCAGCCATCGCCAATTTTATCCACCTTGACAATCAGCCATTGCCAATCCTTTGTGTCAATCCTTGGGTTTTAAATCTAATCCAATTTTTTTTCCTTCATATACCATTTTTCCCTTCATAGTGAGGGGAAAGAGAGTAGCATAATGTTAATGTTATCCACTGGATTTGCATAAGTGCATTGCAAGGAATGGATTTTTTTTAGATAAGTGATTTGCATAAGTGCATTGCAAGGAAGGAAAGCTTGAGCTGATATTTTCATTCAGATAGAGGAGCAAGAAAGAATTAAGAGCTTAAACATTGTTAGAGCAAGAACACATAAGACATTTAATCAATCAATTTACAGATTAGGCTCATTAAGATATGTATGAATACTAGTCACTCGAATCAATGGAGATCATAGTGAAGGGTTACTGGTAGCTTAATTATAGCGCTGTAATGGAACAAGCTGGCACTTTCTTGAGTTTGGTAGAGCAGACTCGTATAATTCCAGCACAGAGGAAATGATATACAAAAAGTTTATGAAATTCCTAGCATTGTAATCAGAAGACATCACTTGCAACATAGCCATAAAATGGTTAAATTAAGGAATTTTGAAGCATTTTAACGATGAACTAATGTTGATACAGCTATTATAGGAGGGAAACAATTGCTGCCAGATAGTTGAGAGTTGCTTCAAAGTGTCATTACAAGAAAAGCACTGTTGCAGAGGGTATAACATGTAAACAGAGATATATAATGCATTGGCATAGCAGAAATGGTTTTACAACCAGCACAGTTTCATTATATAAAACGTGTGACTGGGAGTCCATTATAAGTGCAAATAATGTTAAATGTGGGTAGAAATTTTACTGATACAAGACAAAATTATCCTTCTCTTATTTTCAAAGTTGAGGCTCAAGTTATTCACTTGTGGCTTAGAAATTGTGTAATAAATCATAGGAGGGGATTATTATTTAGAGAATAGAAGAAACGATATCAATTCGACCTAGGAATCTAAAACAGATTTTTGAGAGCTAAGATATAAAGAAAATATGTTTCGTGGTATCTGAAGCAGATGTCGCAACAAGTAGTTTAACAATAATATCAATAACTTTGTTATTGTTTAACAATAATATCAATAACTTTGACAATAATAACAGAATACAAAGTGAAGTGAATTTCCCAATGGAAACAACATATGAACGCGCTTTCCAATAGTCGTTTGAATTCCATGAGACTATATAGTAGTATCTAAAGTGATCTTGATACGAGTTACAGTGGCTTAAGAAGCGAATCCAGAATTTGACGATAAGGAGCAAGCAAGGAAGGGCACATTCATGAAGGGAGAACTGGTGTCACATAGTGAAAACTTGGCTGTGGAAGAAGTCAAATAAATAATGAAATCCTTAGTTTTCACTAACATAATGCTAGATCATTATATCTTGATATGAAAAAAAGTACGCCTGGCATATGATGTGTAGTCTTTGGAAAGGAAAGAGCAGCAGCTACTAAACAGCAAAATGTCGCTTAGGATCAGCGCATCGAACCTTTATTCTGGGCGGTGGTGACGATGTCGAGTCCAAAGTTTAATGACATCTAGAATTACGATGAGTTGTAGCAACTAGAGGAGGTCAGTACTACCTTTGAAATACATTTCCGACGTTATTTCAGGTGTTACCTCTGTAGATAAACTACAATGTCCTTTTCCAAAGCTATGTCCATGTTTTGATTGGTTTTTGGTAAAGCTATGTCCATGTTTTGATTGGATTCTGTAGGTGTTCTTAGCCCATTTTTCCACATTGAAATCAACGACTTTACACCCTTAATTTGATAGGTCTTTAACCTCCCCACGATCAATAGAGGAACAAGTTCCATCTGTTCTTTCTAGTTCCTACTCTGTTTAACTATGTGTCAAGCTAAAGTAACTGGAGGCATGTTTCTAAATCTGTGTCCCCATCATCTGTAAATCCATTGTCTAACAATTAGGTCCTCTTCCCAGATTCTTTTGATTTTGAATCTAGCTCCTTCCTCGTTCTGTTCAGTAGCACTAGATATAATTTTTGACGCTGGACTGGTAAAGGAATTGGAAGGAAACGCTGCAAAAGAACAGACTGGGAAATTCATTCTTCCAGCTTTTAGTATATATTAATAGGTATGTCATCAGGGGAGAGCCTTCTATTGTTGTGTACGGACCAATACTAGTTATAGTAGTGGTCCCACACATCCATAAAAAAATATTCATCAATCATAATTTTTTTTTACATAAATATTTTATATTAAGTTATATAATTTAGTCCAAAATGGGCTCACAAATTGATTAGGCCAACAAGTGTCAAATACCAAACCTTAACATCACATATTGGCAAGACATAATGTCTCAAATATCTCCGGCTCTAAATTAGCAAATAAGGCAAAATGCACTACAAAACATTCCATTCAATTCTATTCAGGAGTACACCTATCCCATCAAATAGTCACCTATAGATTTCCACTCGAGCAACACATCCCATTGCTCAGTAATACTTGCACAAGAATAGGTGAAATGTGTGTTAGCCATATGTACATGTGTATTTAACCATTCAACCTATTAAAGACAATAAATGACAACATTCCTTTCAGGATTAAAGACAATAAATGACAACATTCAATTCTCAACATTCTCAATAAATGTCACCAACACACCAGACTTTTCAATTCAGGAATTAAAAACAAAAAAGCACATGGACCAACGTTCAAAGATTATCAACCATTTGATCACGTACAAATCAATCCATGCCACACATTTGAATTTTGGAGATGACAGTCTATGCCAAACTTCCCTACCAATTAAATTCTATATGAAAAACTATAAAACATCAACTCTTACTCATTTTTATTTCAGACATTCATTCTACTCATCAACTATTCGATATATGCAATCAAAGTGTTCAGGCACTGTTACATTCATTCTATTCAGAAGTTGTTGGAAACATACAAACTGAGTGTGTGCATAGTGTTACATTCATTCTATTCATCAGTGGTTGGAAACATACAGGTATGTTTTTGTTGAATAATGAATAATGTTATTTCTGTTGAGAAACTAAGGTAAATTAAAGCCATTACAACCAATTTCATTACTGATTTATTGATTTAGAAACCAATTTCATTGCCACTATAACCTCAAATCTGACCTTGCAACTCAATATCAGACTACTATAATAGTAAAGAATATCCGTTCAAAGAGCAAAGACAAATAGCCTCAGGTACTAAAGCCATTACAACCAATTTCATTACTGATTTACTAAAGCCATTACGACATACCTCAAATCTGAGCTTGCAACTCAATATCAGAGTACTATAATAACAAATAGAGTTATTGTGCCTAGTCATTAGCATCCCTCCATCTAATTTTGTGCTATTGTTATTTCTGTAGACTTAACATTTCAGAATATGATATTATGACATTCTAATCTGGCAGATCTATGGTACAACAATATATGCACTAGGTTTGATAAAAAAAATGAATTGTCCAATTTTCCTATGAATAAGCCATTTTTCAAATATAGGTCTAGGTGTTTGAAAAGGACGTGTTTTCTTTCACTTTGTAAATTTTCAACGAGTTAACAAAGCATTGAATGAATGAATGATCTTTCAAATCTAATGCGCATGTAATTCTCTGTAATATCTGAAATACTGCCAAAAATACAATTATTGTCTCACACAAAGTTTACCTTCATGTGTTGGTCTCCATTACGATTTCTATTAGCAATAAAACATAAAAGAGACTTGGAAAACTCAAGAACCCAACATGGTACAAGGTAAAACGCTTGAGCAATGGATATATTTTAAATATTCAACAATGACCTTTAGATGTGGTAAATGAATCACTAAAATTGTGTTGATAGATCATGATCAAGCCAACTTCAATTCTGTATGTAACCCCTTTGAAGGCTACATCATCATCAACTGGTCCAAAGGTGTAGTGTTCTCTCTCCACCCAAAGTGTGAATGTGCTAAGAAAACCATCATTGAGCTATGGATGCACACATGACTTTGGGAGCTCACATACAAAGGTCCAAACCAAGTCAAGTCATGTCAAAAGATAGCCAAATCAACATAATAGTGCCTCTCATTGAGTTAATAGAAGCTTCTTTTGCATTGGAAAGCAGGGCTTTGGTTTCTTGCAAATTAGAAATCACTTTGCACCCAATGTTGTAGTTGGTTGTGTGATTCATTTTCGAGTTAGTACTAGTTTGTCTTTGTTGCACTCAATAACATTGTATTTGCTTATTTGGGCTAGCCAATTTTTTTTTATTTTTTTTTATTTTATTTTTTTTTTCTGGGTAAAGGCTACTTCTATATTAAGAAAGAAAAATATTTACATAGATTACATCATCCGAGGGGGACGAGGCCACCCTCTAACAAAGACACCTGAGACATCTAAAACAGACTTTCAGACAACTGAGTCGGCTTAACAAAAATGTCCAAATGAATTTCTTGGACCCCATATAGTTTCGGATAGCCAAAAAGAGACATTTTAAGCTTACTGACTCTGACTTATAACAAACTGCCCCTATAGGGCTGATAACAGAAACTGAACAAGGGGAAAGTTTAACCAACACAGACATGAACAAGTGAGCAAAAACCTTGAGAAACACCTCCGAACAGGTTCAGGTAAGGTGACTGGGCGACACAGGTGGCTGCCTCTGCTCTGGACTAGGCGGATCAAGCCAAATGACCGACTCCTCACCATCCTGCTGCTGGCCCTCCGAATCCGGATGAAACGAATCTTGGCCTTCAATTCTATTCTGATCTCGGTTCCGCAGAGGCAAGATCTCCTGCACAGAGACATCACGGAGTGCGTCGTCCTGTTCCGGAGCCGGCTGAGGCGGGTCAGCTTGATCTGCGGCTGCCAACGGACGGGCCATATGATAAACTCTGCCATTCATATCCCCCATAAGAATTTCGCTGCCCTGGAGGTAAGCAGAAGCAGGGGAAGACCATGAGGGGCTGACCGAGGGCGCTTCAGAGAGATACACAGAAAAATTAACGATTACATCCGACTGCAGGATCCTTCGAGGAATTCGGAAGCGAAAAGTCTGGTAGGAGTCCGGCAAGAACAGGAATTCCTCCTCTGAGCTGGATGACGAGGGGGGACTGGCCGCCATGGGAGCTATGGGATGCGGCACCTCCTCATCCCTCACAATGCGCACCCCAGAACGTCCGCCTCGACGAGGCACTCCCCTCCGCCGCATGACTGTATCTAACTGGAGCGTCTGGAGCCTTTGCTCCGTTTCTTTGATTAAAGCTTGCAGCACAGTATCCTGCCCTCCGCGCGCATCAAACGACATTCTCTGAGGCTTGTAGGTCTGGGCAATATGGTTAAATAACCAGGCCCCTGCAAAAACCATATGCCTCGTACCAAATTCCATAACGCCCAAACTCCTCGAGACCGGAGCAAACTCGTTCGGCATCAATGCAGTAGCTGCCATGCTCTGCCTCTCCTTACCATCGCTTGCCCTCAGCATTAAATGGAAACTGGTTGCCATCGCTGTCGTGTACCTGCGATCCTCCTCGGCCTTGTCAACAGGTGTTGAGGTGCGGGGAGGCCTTAATGGCACGTCGAAACACCCGCATCAGGGTTGGGCTAGCCAATTATTACTAGACACTTACAGCATCAATTATTGAGCAACATAAGGGCTTGAATTTTGATCATGAAATAGTGCAAGAGGAAATAGTTTGGTTAGTGTCTCCCTTCCTTTTGGCCTGAGCCTATCATTTTCTCCAATAATAAACTCCAAAACCGTGAAATGTCAGAGCTAGAGTAGCTACTTACTGAATTAAGCGCTTGGTAGAATAGTTACCACTATTAGGACTTCTTATCAGCATAAGCAGGACCGGATCACTTCGTTCCTCACCTCTCCCTTACTTAAGTGTTTCTTTACTGACTCTTTAGAGCTAAACATGTTAGCTTTAGACCACTGAATGAATCCCTTAAAAGATACCACTTGACCCTTTTCTCAAGACAAAATCATGTTAAACAATAGACATTCTTAAACTTGTTGTTGGTTTCATTGAAGAAAGACATGCCAGTTCCCAGAAACAATCATTTGAGGACACAACAAAATAGTTGGGTTAAAGAAATTGTGTTATGTCAAACTTGTTATAAAATTAAAAAGGAATAACTCTTCTTGATAACTCATAAAAATCATCTAAGAATCAAATAAAGAACTTTAAACCCTTCCAATAATGATTTTCAGATCCGAGATGTATTCAGCTACAATATATAGATAAAGCACTGATTGTTGTTGCTCATTGATTGCAAAGGCCAATGAATTTCCTTGTTTTCTAATATAGTTTTTTAAAATCAGAATTTGGTGGTCACTTTGCAAGTTGTTGCAGCCATGCCAAGAGTTTCTATTGTAGATTGTACAAGGAACAGGAGGAGGCGAGGGGCGAGGGGGGCCCAACTGTGGTCCACTTCATCAGATGAGGATAGGGGGTGTGATGTGAATGCTCACAATGCACCCAGTAATGTCGTTGAAAAGGACATTGTGGTTGCAGATCATGCTATCCCACCATCAACCACAGAGCCACCTTCAACCACAGTGCAAGGTGCAAGTTCAACAAAGAAAATCAGTGCCATCAGAGGCTGGACAAAGCAAGACATGCAGGCTGCAATTGATGACATCGAGTTTAATGGATATTCAATCCGTGCCTCTGCAAAAAAACATGGTATTGCTTCCTCTAACATACATTATTGGATAAATGGGTTGACTAATACGAAGCGTAGAGGGCCTGTTACAGTTATGACTGAAGAGGAGGAGGCCGAGGTGGTTGAGTGGTGTAAGGAGATGGCCCAATTGGGACATGGGTTAGAGATTATACAACTTAAATCCACAATAGCTCAAATCTGTCAGGGGAGGCCAAACCCCTTCAAAGATGGGTTTCCTAGTAAATCATGGTGGAGTGGATTTAAAAAAGGCATCCAGACCTTGTGCTACGTACAGTTGAGGGCCTTCAGAGAGAGGGCTTTAAATCTATGCCCTACAATTATGTCCAAGTTCTATAACACTCTTTCTGCTGCATATGAGCAACACTCATATGCCCTAGACCATATATGGAACTGTGATGAAACAGGCTTATAGGCATGAAGGAATTGTGGTATGCGGGTAATTTCCAAAAGAGGGAGCAAAAATGTGCCTAAGATTTTGCCTAAGAGTAGGGAGTGGATCACTATACTTTTTTGTGTCAATGCAATTGGTTCTTCAATCCCAGGATTTTACCTATTCAAAGGTAAAACACAACTAAAAAACTATATACAGAACTGTGAACTAGGTGCATGCATGGCAGCGCATCCCCATGCATGGATGACAAAGGAACTATTCCTGAATTGGCTTTGTCATTTTGCTACATCTGTACCAGGTGGTGTCTCGCCTGAAAATAGACACCTACTGATTTTAGATGGGCATGGAAGCCAGATGGCTTTGCAGACAATTGAGGAGGACAACAATTTTTGCATTAACCTGTTAACATTACCGGCTCATACCACTCACAGATTGCAACCCCTTGATGTCAGTGTGTTTGGGCCTTTCAAGAATTATTTCAGGATCGGGCAAGCTTCGTGGATGGCAAAAAATCCAGGGGTGGAAGTAAAGAGGTTTGATCTAGCCAAGCTTGCAAGTAAAGCATTAAAAAGGGCTCTCACACCTTCTAATATCAAGGCTGGATTTAGGAGGACTGGTATATGGCCACTTAATGTTGATGCTCTCATGCATGATACTTGTAGCCAAGCATTTTATGTGGAAGGTCAAGAAGCAGAGAACTCACAAGACCATGTTGATGCCCAAGAAGATATTGCTGCTGCTGAAGGTATAATGTCCCTTTATGAAGGGCACTTACGTGGTGATGATGATGAACATGTGAATGGGACACGGTTCAGTCATGAACCAACTGTCAATGTCATGGAGGCTGTCACACCTACTGAACCACATGCCAATTTTGCATGTGATATTCCATATGAGGCAGTTGATGAAGCGAATGAAAATGCAAACTTGATTTCAAATGATAATGCAACATGATTAAACAATGAACAATTGAGCATGCCAACCCAGGTAAGCCCACCATCATGGTTGGCAGAGGCCATGATGAATATCAACCCACATAATGTGTCTACCACCAATGAGGAAAGCATGGACATGCCTTCACAACCATCAGAGTTGAACACTGAACTTGTTCATTATTTTGTGGACAATGGTTCACTGGAAGAGGAGCCTGTTCAGCATGAGGTACCTGAAGAAGATAATGGGGGCCAATCAGCTATACTAGAGGCTGAAAGCCAAGTGTCAGATCCTAGGGAGCAAGGGGAAAATCGCAGATTACTTGGTGCATTCCTAAAGCTACCAGTAGAGAGAGTGAAGGCCTCATCAAGGCACTCAACTGCAAATTGTCTTCATTTGGGGAGGAGTTCACAGTTGCTCACATCTGAAGATTATATGAATTTATTGTTTGAGTCTGAACGTAAAAAAAATGAAATTTAGGAAACTAAAAAGAGAAAGAAGGAGTTGGCCAAGGACAAGAGAGCTGCAAGGATTGCAACAATATAATCTCGAACAAAGGAAAGGATGGAAAGACAAAAAGCAAGGGAAGATAAGGAACATCAAAAACAATTGGCAAGGCAAGAGAGGGAGGCAAGAAAGGTTCAAGAAGTGTTGGAAAGAGGAGGAAGGGTGACAAGCATGGAAGTCTATGGTCTAAGCCAATTTGAGGCAAATAGGATGATGTCCAATACACTAGGCCACATTGCAGAACACACACCATTATACCAAGAGCTGATTAACATCCAAGTCCCTGAGTGATTAACATCCAACGTTCATTTCTGTTTGGGCCCTGTTCTTGTATGTTCGCTCTGCCGTGTAGTTGAATTTGAATTGTAATTATGATATGGAATTATGATGAAAATCAACATAATAATCACAATGTGAATTTTGTAAGGATGCATTATGTTGATTGGTTTCATAATAGAAGCTAAACTATAAACTAAATTGAATTTGAATTGGAATTATGATTTGGCATCATGATGAAAGGCAACATAATAACTCAGGAAAAGAAGTGAACATGAAACAAAAGTAGCTACCAATGGAAAGAAAGATTTGCCCAGGAACATGTGCTTGAGAAGTGTAATAGAAACCAACCCTCTATCTGCTCACAGAGGTAGTAAACAAAAGAATCCCTTTGTTCTCACTAAAGGAAATTCAAGAGAAAATAATAGAAAGTAAAGATCAATTGAATCTAGTTTGAAACAACATTGCAAAGGAAAAGAAGTAATAATTTAGAACAACACTCAAACTTGGATTTGGTTCCATATCAGTGGTATCAGAGCAGTTCCACTCCTCTAGATCTAGAAGCCAAAATGCTCTCATTCTGAGAGTTGTAGCTTGCTACCATGGCCCTTTAGGTTTCTATATTACCCTTTAGGAAAAAGGGAATACAATCTCAGACTCTAGAGAGAAACCCTAGTCCACACCTTAGTTCTACTATTAAGAGGCCTTGCCCTGAACCTTTGTATGACAATCACACTACAGGTAGCACAAATTTTTAATGGCAAAGGCATTGAGAAAGGTTGTCCTATTGAGCATTAAATCAAAAGATGGAACTGGAGTATAAGAGAGGTCTCCTATTGGCATTGGCATAGCTTTCAAGGGGGTGTGATGGAAAATAAATAAAAGGTTTAATGCATAACTGATAACGAGGCAACTTGGTGGTTACTCTGTCACGTGAAAAGGGACACAAATATCAGACCCACATTCGAGTGTATGGTAGATCAACACTAGTTATCAGATAGGAGTTTGAACTTAAAGGCCTCAACGAACCTGATATTGTTCATTTCCAAAGTTAGGAGTCAAGGGAAACGAAGACTCTCTGGTTGGAAAGCCTAGAGGACTAAGATTGGATAACTTAAGCGTAACAAAGATAGCAAGAGGTCAGAGTAGGAATTTTTGAAGTGCTTTGAGGCATATAGAAATTTCTATACAAACAGAAATTAATGTAAAATAGAAATGTCATCTCTATCCTAGACAACCCAGACAATATTTCAATTCTTAACAACTACAAACATCTAGACAACCCAAGAGAAAAATACCAAAATGTTCTGATAAGTTTCAGCCTTCTAGGCCAGATATGAACACAAACAATCACAACTCTAAATACAACAACAAAACAACCCTTATCTTCTTCAATTACAATGCTAAATCACTTAAGCATAATCACCATTAATTTATGTCAAATTAGCAAGACATATAAGTCGGAAATTATAAACCCTGAAAAACATAGATGGCTGAAAATCAAATCTCCAATTCACACAGGTATTGGACAGCTGAAAACTTCATTAATATGCATAAGATGAAGTTCATATGCATACTGACAATATTTCAATTCTTAACAACTACAAACATCCAGACAACCCAAGAGAAAAATACCAAAATGTTCTGATAAGTTTCAACCTTCTAGGCTAGATATGAACACAAACAATTACAACCCTAAATACAACAGCAAAACAACCCTTATCTTCTTCAATTACAATGCTAAATCACTTAAGCATAATCACCATTAATTTATGTCAAATTAGCAAGACATATAAGTCGGAAATTATAAACCCTGAAAAACATAGATGGATGAAAATGAAATCTCCAATTCACAAAGGTATTGGACAGCTGAAAACTTCATTAATATGCATAAGATGAAGTTCATATGCATACTAGTCTTATTTCAATTATCCTAGACAACAATAGACAATATTTCAATTCTTAACAACTACAAACATCTAGACAACCCAAGAGAAAAGTACCAAAATATTCGTAACGAAAGCAATTGATATTTTTGCATCTACCCATGGTTGAAGTTGAAAGTGAAATTGAGAGTGTGAGCTGCCATCAGCAGAATTGATAGGTCCAAGATAGAAGAAAGTTGGAGGTGGGGTTTGGTCTGGGGCTATGTAGGGTTTGCTTCTCAACCAAAGACAAGCATACAATACTCTATATTCATCTCTCCCCACATAACATCACATCTACACCTCAGCGTCCCATAGGCTTCCCCACACTGGGCCTCGTATTGTTGAGCCTGGGATAAGAATTTACTAATCTTGGGAAGGACGGTTCATGTCAAGTGTGTGGATAGCCCATCTCACAAGCCTAGGAAAAATTCTACAAGGCCGTAATTGTTACACCCTTAATTAATGTTGTTGAGGTTTCACTTGGAAGAAGAAAAGTCAATTTTTCAAAATTTCCTGTAGTCATGCCAAACTAAGGAAATTCATACACACACAAAGGATAGATCATATCTTATCTCAAGAAATTTCTTCACAGGAACGAGTCCTCTCTGTACCTCCACAGGATGCAAGCGGAAGGGGGGTTAATGTAATCACTGAGGGGTTAATGCAATCACTGAGAGTGATAATTGAAGAAATAAAGAACCATCAAACCCTAGGAGGAAAGAAATGTTTTTTTTTTACCTATCGCAGGGTGGTCATGGAAACCCAGAACTTGGTCCCGCCCTCGGGCTTTATGGAAGCCTGGGAAGGGTTTTAAGGCCATTTAACATTTCCAAGAGGTAGCTACGAGCTACGAGCAAAGAAATGCCGTGATTTTCTATTAGAGAATAACATACTTCCTACTCCACAACCGCATGCATACCAACAAGGGATTGGGCGTAAACCCTTCCATGGCGAAGAAGTCTAGAGATAACTGTGACTTATGTAGTGAAACCTGATTCCCAGAACTTGTATCCAATCTAACTGTGCATAATAATATATCACATTTTCAGAGAAAGTAAGAGGGGTGAACCTCAACGCTATGAAGAGATGTTAGTCGACCAAGAATTGTAACAAAATTTAAGAGAAAGGTTAGATTGTAAAGCAACGCACTGAATAAAACATATCACCAAATAAAACATATCACAAGATTATACAAGGCACTCAGATACTCAGGAATGACAAATATTAGGGTATTAATTCTGCAATTGCAGAGCCATGTTCACCAAGTCAAGAAATCGAATGAGACCGCAAAACCCAATAATTATCCAAAACCCACAACCCAAAATCGAATGAGACTGCAAAACCCAATAATTATCCAAAACCCACGACCCAAAACCCAATAATTAGCCAAAACCCACATAGGTAAACACATACATAGAGGTAAACAATGGAACAATTTTCCAATGGAGGCTAAATGTGTTAAAAAACATAGTAAATGTGGCTGGTGGGACAATCTCCTACCTTTTTTCTCCATGCCAGAAAGCCACAGGAACCCCAGATGCTCAAACAGTAGCTCAGACTGCAACAACCTGCAACAACCTGCAAAACAACATCAAAATGGTTAGATAGGGACCAAAAATCAGTTAAACAATGAAATTGTAGCTAAGTTATTCAACCACAAACCTGAAAAATCTGTTCAGAGCACGAAACGACCATCTCCAACACCGAGTCGAGCGTAATTAGCCACAGGGATAAAGGCAGACGAATAACGAGCCCATACCACCAGACGGGGAAGAAAAACCAGGCGGAAAAACAACACGAAATGGATGAATACAACCAAACGAGCTAAAGAACGACCACCTTTGCTGAACAATAAACCACCACTCGGCACTACGAAGCCACTACTTGCATCACTTAGTAATGGCGGTCACTGCCATTAGAGCAGCGACGGTCAACAACCGGCTCTGTTAACGAACAAGAACATGTCCCAAACATAAATGAACGTTGGAATGAACTACCCACAACATAATCACTGAATGAAACCCTAAACCCCGCCAAATACATGGCGAACTGGTTTTAGTAGGTAGGCAACACATCATTGCATGCACAGGATAGGTGTCATATAGAAAAAGGGTGCGCCACCGCGGCGTTGTGGGTGGTTGACGTGGAGGTATTCGCCTAATGGTGTCCCTCTCCTAGTTTAAATTGATATATTTATGTGGTGAAAATGGCCAAGTATATACCAGAAAAGTAGGTAGCTCGTGGTTCCTCGTCAGCAAACCTTTGGTCTCTGCAGCGGTACATGGCATTTCCTCGAAAAGCTATTTGGAATTATAAAAATTATTGATGTCAAGCCTCACAAGCAAGGCTGTAAATACTTGTTGTCATACGTAGATTTTTTACTCCACAATGAAATGTCTAAACATCATTTACACAACATGACTTTATAGGTTCTTCACTTGGATGGGGAGGTAAGAGGGGGTATTTTGATACAATGATAACTTAGTAATGAGCTGCTCTTTTGAAGGGATGGAAATATCATCCTTATCATTATTAAAAAATGACCTTCATATGTTCTGAGACAGAACATTCTTCTATATTTTAGATTAAGAAAACAAACAGTTGATGCTTTCTGTTACTGAATATTTAGCGAGAATGACAAACCAGCCCTAAATTCACGCACAACATCAGGAAAATATGGAAAAATTTAATTTTACAGGTTATTTGATATTTCTTATATGTTGGGTAGACATGCCAAAGAAATGATCAACTTTGATCGTTTCAAATCAGCAGAGACAACGAAAGTAGTTTCAGTAGAAAATCCAACGAATGAAGGAAAGAGTTCATTTCATAAAAGATCCTACAAGTTCACATGGTCCAATCATGATTCCAAAAAATTATTATCATAAGTTTAAGGCATAGGAATTTCTTGCTATACCCTCCGGGTTTAGGAAAAGTGCTTATTAAAATGGACAATGGAAAACATCGATTACTTCAAGAAGCGTTGTAGGTACCTTATATGTTCGCCAATCTAATTTCAGTTAGTCATTTTCACCTCAAAATCCTATTTATTCCAGCAGTGTTAAATCTTTATCAATACTTATAGCTAAAGAAAGAATACCTAATCCCTCTACTAGTGTATAGAATACTAGATAAGATATTACACACTAAGGATCTCATTTCTACTTGACTATTTGGGGCTTCTACAACTGCATCTGGAGGAGGAATTATCCATACCCAGACTACAGGGACAGATCTAATTTCATTCACTGAGTGAGTGAAATCCAATTGATCGAGAGCCCCATATCCATTTAGAGATCCAGAGTGAGCAGTAGAAGAAAAGACAAAAAATGATAATAGTTTGCCCCTAGTGATGATGTTCGTTCAGGTGAGGCAGAGGCTCTGACAGTGGTTTAATATATTTACCTACCTATAAGTAGTTGATGCTTGAGTTTAAAAGGAAGAAACAAAGGCTACGCCAACATAGGTAGAGGTGGGCAAGGAATCAATGTGGTTGCAAAGGAATTACAACACAAATGCTCTTTATATGATGTCCACTTCTAGGACGTGTTTCCTTGCTGATCCAAAGTCTTAAGTGATTGCTTCAAAGCAAATCTATAGGGAAGCAGAGACACTTACCTTATCCAATACTTACCTTCCTCTCTCCCCCTTTGTATGAAATAGAGAGCCATCTAGGGAAGCTTGACATTGACAGTAAAATCTAACTCTACTAGAGTTCATAACACTATTCAAAGGCTCAAATTTGTACTGATCCACAGTCAACAACAAATATCTATTGAACAAGAAAGCAAGAAAATAGGGATTGAATTCATGATCCTCCAGTCAACAAATGCTCACCAGATAGTCATTAGACTAAACCCACTTGAAAAAGACGCTAGCATTAACAGAAGATCATCAATCATACTTTCTTTCCTTAGCCACTATTGAGGAAGAATGACTCTGTTCCTTAGACCACTATGAGGAAGAGAGACTCATAGCACAGATGATCCTTACCCGTGAAGGAAGAAACAATACATGTTGTTAACAAAACAGAGTCTCAAAAGCCCATTTATCACACTGGTCTCAAAAAATCAATTATCGTATTTTCACACAGAGAACAAGTAAAAGACCTAGAGGCCTATGAAAGCCACATTTTCACTTAAGAAAGATGGCAACTTTGCGAGGAATAAAAACCAATGCCAAGGCAACAGAGCTAGTACTAAACCTACCCACCCAGAACTCTCCTTAATTCCTACCAAGGTTCCCAACTAAGATAGAATTCTACACATAAGAGTTTAAACACCCAACAGAAGATTAACATAATACTTAAAGCATTCAAGGTGAAAAACATTTATACAAAGAGCGAGACACACCAGTAAAATCAATGTTGTTTCACAAACACAGGGTAGAGAGAAGAACTTCATTCATAACAAAACAAAGGACAAAACTTCAACATTGTACTACATAATAAGAGCAAAGGCAATTACACATATGACATTTAGCTAAGTGAAATGTGTTCACAAGAATAATACAAAGCAACATGTATTTAATATATATTATTAAATATTAATGTATGATCTTATCTGTCTTTATGTGTTTACCTGTGTAAAACCGCCTTAACCAATGTCACATATGTTCATATGTGCTCTATTGTGCCATCTCATGTGTTTCAATCAACTAAAAAAATGTCATGTTTTTGTTTATGTGTTTCACTCAGCTCAACATATGTCACATGTCTCCAGAACCCTGCAATTTGTGGCCAAGTGTTTTTTGCTACCATTTTCTGTGTGTGCGCCGTAGCTGTAGTCACTTTCCATTAAATATGATTGAATGAAGGGACTTAAACTGGGTTAGCTCGGTAGGTGATGCTTATCTGGCTACTAGTGAGCGTAGTTTATGATCGTTTCGTCTACATCGAGATCCATGAATCCCAAATGGAATTACCATGGTTAATGGCCGTATGAATCTGTTTAACAACACAAAGAATACATCCCCTTAAGCAACGCATTGTTCATTTGGGAGCTGGGTGATGAAGAATACATTCCCTTGTGTAACACATTGTTCATTTGGGATTTGGGTGATGAAGAATACATCCCCTTGAGCAACACATCGTTCATTTGGGAGCTGGGTGATGAAGAATACATCCCCTTGAGCAACACATCATTCATTTGGGAGCTGGGTGATTCAAGAACATAGTTTCATGGGAAACATGTATAGAACCATTCGTAGAAGCAAGGATGGAACGAAGGCAATACCCATTCCATTACAAACAATTAGCTTAAGGCTAGACTTTGAGGCGAAGCTGAGTTGATACGAAACAGACAAGAAGCTAGGGAGGGTATGTTGCCCCCGTCCCTACTTCCAGTGGAAATGGGTCCACATTCACATATATAGGTTAGCATAACAAACTACTCCCCATTCGTAGAGAGAAGCTCCCCAAAAGCAGCACATGTCATACATCCACAAGAACCTGGTTTCCAAATCTCTCTTGTCCAAACATGGCTTTAAGATGGTCTTCACTTCGAGTCTGAGAAATAGATTATGACCAAGAATGGTACGACCGTTCCTGAGGCTGAGATCTAAAAGTAGTTCCTCCACTGCGCAGTGCATCTGGAAAAACTCATAACTGCATACAGAAAAGAGGGGACTAAACCCCACACTCTTAACTACTGGAAACACTCGGAACCGCATCCAGAAGCAGCAACAGGTCCCAGGTTAGTTTGACCTTACCAACAACTGGGAGGAGGTTAATGCGGTTTGCTTGCAAAGACAGAGACAGAGGGAGCTAGAGCCAAGGCGACATAGATGATGACAATGTCCCTTTCTATGCTAGAAGAAAAAGGTTATCAATATCAGATCAAGATGCATATCGATTTTTCTTGTTCCATGAATTGCATTGGGTAGGATGGTGCCTTGCATTTTCACTTTTAGAGTATGTAACTTCTTTTGAACTGGATCTTTGTTCCCTTGTTTTTCCTTTACTGCGCACCTGAAGAAACACAACTATGATCCTCCTGTTCTCATCAACTACACAACTATGATTGTCAAGCCCACGAGTCAGCAATAGGCGTGTGACGACGTGGGTGCGCTCCCGGTTAAACGCGACGAGCCGTGCATGTGACAAGTCGATGGTGTGACGAGTTGGTGAGTGGGCGAGTCGGTTGCGATGAAAGGTTGTGATGATGGGACTAGTTGGAGAAGTGCGACGAGATGGGGCGGTCAGTTAAAGGCGCTCGGGGCACGAGCGTGACGAGCCAACGGAGTTCGAAAAACCAAAATTCGGCTAAGTGTACGAAATTGGCAAAGGCAAAATTAGATTGCACATGTGGACCCAGCGGGGTAGTGACATGGGTGAGTCGACGTTAAGTTGGGGCACAGTTGGCTAAACTAGAAGGTTGGCCTGGGCAAGTCGAACCATGACATATTCGTGCGGAGGCATATATATAGGCATACACATGGAGAAGAAAAACAAGTTTCCAAGTTCATAAGTGCAAGCTCAAGGTGAGGGCGAGCCAAAGGGTGGATGTGGAGAAGGTGTAGGCAGCTCTTGATCGCAACACCGAACTGAGGAGTCGAAGTTGCAGAAATGGGTGGCTGAATGGTCATTCGAAACGAGTTTCTGAATGAAGGTTTCTGAACAAGCGTTTGAACGAATTCCCAAACGACTTTCTGAACGAAGTCTCGAACGAATTTCTGAACAAAGTCTTGAACGACTTTCTGAACGAAGTCCCGAACAACTTCCTGAACGACTTTCTAAATGAAGTCCTGAATGACTTTCTGAATGAAGTCCTGAATGAATTTCTGAATGGAGGCTGAACGAGTTCTGAACAGAATCCCGAATGAAATTCTTGAATGAAGTTAAACGCTTTTCTAAACGACAGGTTCTTGAACGGGTTTATGAATGACAGGTTCTTGAATAGTTTTCTGAGTGAGTTCGTGAAAGAGTTTGTTGAACATGCGACGGGCAGTAGAACCAGTGGGCACTCCGAACGGTGGTTTGGGCAGGGCTGCATGGTGCAGGCCAAGTTGTACATTTTGACAGAAATTGCTAAAGAGAAGTTGGGGTTCTCTCACAAAAACTGTAACTGTATTTTATGGAAGATTGTTATTATCATTGTGGGCAGACTCACATTCAGGGAGTTGCCCCTCCTATTAATTATCCACTGTGCATATGTGTAAATAGTAATAATGATGAAAGATGATTAATTGAATGTTTCCACTATGTATATGAATGTAATACTTAGAAAGTGAAAAAGAATCTAAGTATGGAATGTTAGGAGTAGTCCACACTTGTAAGTATTGTTAAAAAGAAAACAGGTGGTGGTGCCGCACCCCCCTTTGTGTGGTTGAAAGACTACCACCAGGGTAGGGGTGTGACAGTTGGTATCAGAGGTCCGGATTTGCGGGCTTTGGTGATTCAGAGTTGCAGATTGAAGTATTACACTTGGTGACATGTTTAGCAGGGGTGAAGCCTTGTTCTTGGGCCAAGCTGAACGACAAGACATGGCAGGTTTGGAAGAATGTAAAGGGAGGCTCTTGTTGAGCTTATATAGGTTGAAGTGGATGAAAGAAGAGAACCCACAGATTCGATATGAACTTGAAGTCTTGGAAGAGAATGATGAAAATGAGCTTCTTCGACTTGGTTGGGCAATTGATCAGGATGTAGCTGTAGGTTGCGACAATGACGAAGAGGATGTCGTGATGTTTGAGGATGTTGCATATATGACAACGATGGAGAAGGAACTTGAAATTGATCAAGTTGGACCAGGATCGTGCATTATGCAGACATTGATGGATGAGGATACTCACATGGAGGTGCCTCATGATGAAGTAAGTACTACTTATACTTGTGTTTCATTGGAGCTTTTGGTAGATGGGCCATATGCAGGGAAGGGAAATATCAGTTTGCCGATGCGGTGGGAAATCTTACCATGGATATCTATGATGAGACCTTGTATGGAGAAGCAAGGACCATTTACTGTTACAGACCTTGTTGGGGCTGTTTGTGACCTTATGGTATAAGGTGCAAATGCCCGTGACAAGGGAGGAACGTGATGATCATTGCGGAGGAATGGGTCATGCTTTAGCCATATGGAGAATTGGCTAAGTGTCCGGCATGACTAATGGACTGATTAAAGAGGGCACACACTTGGGTGGACTTCTCATGGGTGAGACTGAGAGGAAGTCTTGGTGGGACCTTTAGTGGGGGAGCTATGATGGAAGGGACCTATATGACTTGATGATGATATGGTTTGGGTGACTATGGGCACTAGACCAGATTGCAGACTTGGATGAAGATGACCGATGTTGTGATGGGTCTACTTAGTTGGACAACATGGGAAACTTGAGTCATGGACATCAAGTTGGAGAGATGGAGCATGGCAGTCTTATGCAGGGACATTATGCAGGAGCACTTGTAGAGATGTCATTTATGGGAATCCAACGAGGACTGCCAAGGCAGGGATGTTGTGCAGATGGATTTGCTGATGTGACATGGATACTTTTACTTATGAGCTGATGGGGATGTTGTGCACTTGGGTACAACAAGGCCATGGACTTGGTGGAGTTGTGAGAAAACTATGGAGCATTCCTACTACATGGAGAGCTGAGGCATCTTGCAGAGACCTTTGTGGCTGAGACATGTATGCTTGCTAGGATGTTGGTTGGAGATGACTCATGGAGCTCATGATGACACGAGGTCAGTGACTTTGATGTAGTATGGGGTGCATACTTTTGAGTACATTTATGGGGTGTGCTTGAGAGAGTGACTTGATGTGGAGGATCGATATGAGACACTTTGGAGTGATGGAGTTGCAGCGATGATGATGCCTTGGTGGAAACACTTGGGCATGGGTTGAGCCGAGACTTAACCACTTTTGATACATGGGAGCTGATTGGTTTCTGACCATGGGAAGCACATGGATGATGAGACAGGTGTATACTTGTTTCTTTGGCAGACTTGAGGGATGGCACATTACAGATATGATGGAGGTTGCTTCATGGACCTGGATGTGGCACATTGAGAGTTGGTTTGATGAGAGGATCTCTTCATTTTGAGGAGATGGATTTTACATATATGGATGATGATGTTGGGATATATGCGACTGATTTGCAGCACATTGACACCAACATCATGGAAAACATGTTATAGATGAGATGGAGATTACTTCATGGACCTCGGCATGGATTACATTTTGATGGAGATGGAGATGGATTCTTGATCGAGTTGATGTTGTGACAGGATGCTGAGAGAAATGACCGATGATGGCATAAGGAGGTGCATTCTTATGGTTTGAGCGTGACAATTGGATTAGCTACCCAACTAGTTCGAGTCATGGGGGTCGACAATGTACTGAGATGTGTTAGCATTGTGTTGGAGTATCATGGTAGTAGTTCACACGAAGATGATACATGATGGATTCGACACGCTATGTTGCAGTGAGAATGTAGCTTGAGTTGGAGGGGCTAGCCTTCCAAGGGGGGGAACATGTGGGGATTGTGACGAAGGTGGTTGATGATCATGGTTTGAGGAGACTTTCCGATTCATGGAGACATGAACCTTGATGGTTTGTGCAATCGCAGAGAAGAGGTAGACATCATGGGCATTTTGGATGTTGGAGCTAGCAACAATTTGCGATGTCGTATGACGATGTTGTTGAGGATGACAACCATTTAGAGTGGGGGAGTATGTTAAGGCCATGAGTCGGTGATAGGCGTTTGACGAGTTGGGTGGGTGCACTCTCGGTTAAACGTGACGAGCTGGGCGTGCTATGAGTCGGCAATGCGACAAGTCGGTTGCGACGATGGGACGAGTTTGAGAAGTACGACTAGCTGGGGTGGTCGGTTAAAGGCGCATGGGGCATGAGTGCGACGAGCCAACGGAGGTCGAAAAACCGAAATTCAGCTAAGTTTGCGAAATTGGAAAAGGAAAACTTATACACACATGTGGACCCGCCGGGATAGCGACATGGGCGAGATGACGTTAAGTGGGTATGTAGTTGGCTGAACTGGCACGTAGGCCTGGGCAAGCTGACCCATGACATATTCGTGCGGAGGCATATATATAGGCAAACACATGGAGAAGAAAAACAAGTTTCCAAATTCATAAGTGTGAGCTCAAGGTGAGGGTGAGCCAAAGGGTGGATGTGGAGAAGGTGTAGGCGGATCTTGATCACAACACTGAACCAAGGAAACAAAGTTGCAGAAATGGGCGGCTGAACAGTCAGGGAACGGTCATTCGAACGAGTTTATGAACAAAGGTTTCTGAACAGGCATTTGAACGAGTTTCTGAATGAAGGTTTCTATACGGGCGTTTGAATGAGTTTCTGAAAGAATGTTTCTGAATGGGCATTTGAATGAAGTGCTGAATGACTTTCTGAACGAAGTCTCGAACGAATTTATGAACGAAGTCCCGAACGACTTCCTGAACAAAGTCTTGGACAAATTTCTAAATGAAGTCCTGAACGACTTTCTGAAAGAAGTCATGAACGCCTTTCTGAACGGAGGTTGAACGAAGTGCGACTGAATGAGTTCTGAATGTAGGTTCTGAACGGAATCCTGAGCGAAATTCTTGAACAGATTCCTGAATGAAATTATTGAACGGGTTTCTGAATGAAGTTCTTGAACGGTTTTCTGAACGACAGGTTCTTGAACGGGTTTCTGAATGACGACTTCTTGAATGGTTTTCTAAATGAGTTTGTTGAAAGTGCGACGGGCGGTAGAACCGGTGGGCACTCTGAACGGTGGTTTAGGCAGGGCTACACGGTGTAGGCCGAGTTGTACATTTTGACAGAAATTGCTGAAGAGAAGTTGGGGTTCTCTCACAAAGACTGTAATTGTATTTTATGAAAGATTGTTATTATCATTGTGGGCAGACTCATATTCAGGGAGTTGCCCCTCCCGTTAATTATCCGCTGTGCATATGTGTAAATGGTAATAATGATGAAAGATGACTAATTGAATGTTTCTGCTATGTATATGAATGTAATACTTAGAAAGTGAAAAAAACTAAGTATGAAATGTTAGGCGTAGTCCACACTTGTAAGTATTGTTAAAAAGAAAACGGGTGGTGGTGCCGCACCCCCTTCGTGCGGTTGAAAGGCTACCGCCAGGGTAGGGGCGTGACAATGATCCTCCTGTTCTCACCAGCTTTCGTCTTCCATAGACATCACAGTAGACACCGCAACAATATGCATTCACAGGCATCAATATGCATTCACAGATGGAAACTTCAATGACTAATAAATGACTTTAGTTTTGCAAAGTCCAACCAAGTAGGACACCCACCCAATCGGCTAAGTACAATACTCCGCTTTGATACTCAACTTGCCTTGGTTACTTTGTGTCACTACTGGGTCTTAAAAAAACTCATTCACATAACATTTAATGATTTAAATTAATGTTGGCATTAGTTTAGCATTTCAAAATAATAATTAAACTGATGAACATAACCTATGGTTTTGGCCTCCCTGCCTAGGGAAGAGGCCAAATAAGACGGTGAAATCGATTGGACTATGGAAAATACACGACAAAGACATGACGAGCCTATAAACTTTAGGTTAATTATACACCGACTAATTGCTTGTCAGAATATTCTGATTACTATAGTCCCATGCTAGACGACAAAGACTAATAAACTTAATGAGAGCCAAATTATTTGGTAATATGCCCTTTGAGATCCATTTTGATTACTAGAGTTCATCTTCTTGGCTTTTCATATACTCCATTTTCATGAGTTTTATAGTATTCCGTTCTTGTTGCGTTGAGTGATTTTAATTCTGGTTACACAACAACTTTAATTTTAATTATTTCTGGTTGTGTTGAGTGGTGCTCTACAGTGTTAAACATACACAATATGAAATTAAATTATTGTAGTGAAAAGTGTTCTACAGTGTACAACATTCATCATAAGATGATTTTTTTTTTAATTTTATCTAACCTTAAATATAGAACATTCATCATAAAATAATAATTTTTTTTTCAATTTAATAAAAGATATAATAATAAAATGTATCGAAAATAAATAATTATTAAATATATAATTTAACAAATACATATATGTAAAAAAAATTCATCACCCTTCGTAACATTCTTAGAGTAACAATTCCCAAAACAAAAAGATAAGTATTTTGTGAAAATAGAATAGGTTCTAAACAAAAATATACATAACCACTTATGTACAATATTTGTATTAATTCCATTCTTAAAAAATGTGCTACAAAACATTTTTTGGAAATATGTGTTATAATAAAGTCTTTTGAAATGAACCCTCAAAACTCACTTCATGAACTTTTTTGGAAATATGTGTTATAATAAAGTCTTTTGAAATGAACCCTCAAAACTCACTTCATGAACTTATTTCTCAAAAGAGAATCCCCATATATATATACACATTAATAATTTTACCATATATATATACACATTAATAATTTTATACACATTAATAATTTTAAATGCATAAATGGATGTAATATTTTAAATTTATTTCTCAAGAGAGAAAACTCTATATATATATAAAAGAATAGATACAATACTTTAAACTTATTTCTCAAGAGAGAAAACCCCATATATATATACACACGCCATGTGTAATATTTCATTGTTTAAATTATATTTTTGAATGTATAAATGGATACAATATTTTGAAAGTTTTCTAATATTTTCTTAAATTAATGGAAGTTTTAGACACTTCAATAAAGTCCTAAAATATATTTTTGAGGGTAGTGGCTTAGAACAACAAGAAGAAATCAACAGATTAGACAAAAGAATAGTAGACCTAGGTACAACAATTTTTTTTCTCCTTTGAACAATCTGATGCAACGTTTTACCTTGAAAGTTTTATGAGATTTTCTCAAATTAATGGAAGCTTTAGACACTTCAATAAGGTCCTAAAAGATATTTTTGAGGGTAGTGGCTTAGAACAAGAAGAAACAATCAACAGATTAGACAAAGGAATAGTAGACCCACGTACAACAATTCTTTTTCTCCATTGAGCAATATGATGCAACGTTTTAAATGTCAAAATTTTGGGCATAGACATTGAAACCTTTTTCAAGCACCAAAGCATCATCACAATACTATTGATATGAATTCTAACCATAATTGGTTGACTGAATCCTTAGGGTTGGAAGCACTTTGGGCTTGAGGAAGCTACATGAGAAATGGTTGATCAGATGCGTGTCTTATATCCTTATTTATTTGCTGGTTGAAACAAATGTGATCAATCAAAATGGAAACAACTTGATCATGAAGCTTATCTTCCATCTCGATAATAGATGTCTGATGATATGTTTCTCTGTTATCAAGTGCTGAATAAATCCGAGAAATACTCTAACCCACATCCCCAACTATCTGTGCCTCTTAAGCACTATAGACCCGTGGCCTACCACCACCAATGAGATTTCTCCCATGTAAAAAGACTTTAAAAAAATAAGAATTAAATAATGAAACTAATCTTATTTAAAAAGCGATAAATTCATATCATTTATATAAGATAAATATATTTATTAATACAAGCATAACATAATGTGGGATTTATTCATTAATGTTGGATTTTATTTATAAAATCTATATAAAGGTTCAAATAGATTAATATAATCATAATGTGAGATTGATTTATACAATAGTGTTGCATTTTATTTATAAAATCGATGTAAAGGTGAAGTATTCAATTATTTGATTTAATTGTAACTTCTAATGTACCCAATTACCCTTAGTTAAGGCTATTTACGATTCCTTTGAGTCTAAAGCACTTAAATTTCAAATTTGTTTTTATACCTGACTTTAATTCTACGAATAATAATTGCACGAGAAGATCTTGCCTAGAGCAATATGGTGTTGTTCAACAATAGACGCTGTGTGGGGAGGCATATCAAATATGTGTATTATAATCAACATAATAATTCATTTTTAATAACGTATCTACCGTATGAGAAAGAAACACCTGGATCACACAACAACGTAGAGATAATAGGATTCATAATTGCATCTATACAAGCAGGAATAAGTTCACATATCAAGAGGCTTGACACCAGACATGGTAGGGCAATTGTAGCACAAAAAGGCACCAATGGAACATTTGAAAAGCCTTTATAATTACCTTGATTAGGTTATTAAACAATCCAATATAAGTCAAGTCGACTCCAATTAAAAGTGATGGTTCAAACCATATAAACTGCCTATTCGTATGGCTATTTTGACAACCTATGTGCTTGGGATATAGACTAATGTGCTTTGCAATTCTAAAGATGAAGGTTTGTGGTTCTGGACAATAGCCCAGCACTAAGAAAGAGTTTGAGCTTAGAGGATGTGATCAATCCTAATTGTTGTTTTCTGTGGAGCAGGATGAGCCTATTATTCTTGGTCATTATCTCAAGGAGAATGAACATATAAGGAATGTGATGGGGAAACATCTTTTTTGAGGTGAAGTAAAGGAGTATGATCTAATAGAGTATATATTTTTTTGAGCTATAGTTTGTAGGAAGAGGAGGATTACAAGAAGGGTTTGGGGTTGGAACGACTTATTTTTGGCGTGTGGAGACAAGTTTAATGTAATTTTTTTTGGAACAAGTTTAAGGATTAAGAGTTGAGCTTTTTGTGTGTAAAAAAGGAGTAGGCCAAATAGGTTAAGGTCATCTTTGTCACAAAATAGGCTAGGATGAGCTGATACCACGAAAAGAAGAAGAAAAGTCAAGTGCAAATCTAAGAGTGCAAATATGTGTTGAAAAATGTAGCAAGAAATTATCAATTTGATTTTGCCTTCAGTAAATTGAGAAAATTTGAATTTCCACACCATCAGACAATTTGGATGATGTTAACTTGTGTGACATGGCTTGTGTCACCCAGTTTATTCAATAAATTCAAGTTGGAGGAGTTAGAGTTTAGTTCTGCATGTGTGATTTCTAATTTGTAGCAATCAAGGTCAGTTATCTAAGGTTGTTTTCAGTTAAACTTTTGGAGGAACTAGTGGAAGGTCAGTTACACCATGAGACTTCAGTAAAACTCAGTGATAATCCAGTTAACTGATCAATCAACCCAAAATATGTAGTGCATGTAGAGAATTTAAGTTACCCAGTTTAGGTGGAGATTCCAAGGCAGTGCAACATCAGTTGTAGACTAGTCTTGAGTGTACATGTGTTGCATGCATTGAAATGATCAACTTGAGGAATTGTGAAATTCAATTAGAGGAATTTCCTAAATAATAGGGGCTTAATTCCTCAATGAACAAAACAAGGAAATAGGAGCTCAAGCAGAGGAAAAAATTGACCAACTCTGGGTCAGAGGCCTTCAGTGAGCAAAGAGATAGGTTATGCACTTGTAGTGTGTGCTCAGTTGAGATGAATTAAATATACAACATTCATCTAACCTATCTCTTAAAATTAAATAAGAATTAAATAATGAAACTAATCTTATTTAAAAAGCGATAAATTCATATGATTAATTGGGGTTTTTAATGTGTATTATTTCTTCTTGCATGTTTGAGATTTTTGTTCTAAATTGTGAATTAATGTTTGCAAAGCAGTATAGTAGGTTTGTGTCTTGTGATTTTGATTAAAACTTCATGATTAGTTGCAAATCTACAACCTAATTTCTACATGGTATCAGAGCAGGATTCACATTATAGCAGGAAATTCGAAGTTGTTTCTCAAAGGTTCGAATTTGAAGACCAATGGAGTAGGATTTATTGAGAGCTGAGAAGATGACCTTCAATGTACTAAGGCTAGAGTATGCCTTGGAAGACACCTCAAATTTTGTTGCATGGAAGGACCACATGGAGACAGTATTGGATGACAATGGATTTCTTGAACATGTCAAGAAAAATATTCCAAGACCACCACCAGCTAATATCCAAGACCTTGCACAACGGAAGAAATATGTAGCCAAGGTGAGGAGAGTAATCTTGGAGGGAGTACGAGATCATATTGTCTCAAATCATCCACGGAAAAGTGTTATAGCACCATTTACCACTCTTGGTAGATCTGATGCTCTGGTTATGGCCTAGGGCAGCCCTTCCTTTCCAGACTTGGTCCAAAATCTAAAAAACAATGTTTTATTCCCTATACACTACTTTGCCCTATGTTAAAAGTGTGTACACACGGGTCAACATATACTCAATATGCGTATATGTGTTAAAACACTTAAAAATAATAAATCTCCTTAATTTCAGGCGGAGTTTACGGGTTTTACCTATAACTCACCTACTATAGCCCGTGGCCCAACTGTTTCCCAACCGAAAAACCCAATTTGGAGAAGTATAAATAAACCTCGATGGGAAGGCCTAAGAAGAGAAGAGGTGTGATATTGATATTATAGTTGATTGATACCTAATCGAGTATGAAGAAATCCCTGTGCCTCCTGCACTCCCCATGCTTTAGGAAACTCTTGTTTCCTCTTTTGAGATATCCTTCACCCCTCTTGTGATATCCTTGTGTATGTTGATGGAGGAAAATTGCTGAAGCTGGGACAGGACGGATCCAGAGGATGGTTCCACTTGGAGCTAGAGCAAGACTCAAGTTGTAATTTTCCACCCTGCATTTAGCTTACATCAATAAAGAAATGTTTTTCTGTTCCTGATATTTATCGTGTTTCTTTATTGATCCATGTTGTGATTTGTTCATAAATCTTATATTAATGCGTAATCGTTCATTTTCTTATATGATCTAACGTATATATAATGAATATGCTTTCTGTTACTATCATTGTATATGCTTTGCTTGAATAATTTACAGGTTTCAAAGGCATCAAAAGAAGCAAAGGGTTTGAGCCCTACGAGATCTACCCAAATGTAGGACCTCCGGGTAAGGACACTTCTTCCCAGTTTAGTAGTTAAAGCATTTAAATTGTTCATTTCTTGCTGTTGTATGCCCTCTGCTCTGTTGGGGTTTTCAACCCAAGACCCTAGGGTGTTCCCACCCGCAACAGAATTGACGACTCCACTGGAGAAAACATTCATTTTCTTCCTAGTTTGGGTTGTTTGTTCTTGATCAGGGTTTGTTTTCTTGATTTCTTGCTTTTATAGTGCCATTGACTTATTAGCTTCCTAGGCATAAAGTATGATCTTCTGGATCAGGGCTTGATTTTTTGTTTTTCTTAATTGAGCCTTGTATACGCATTTTTCTTGGGATACAGTCACGTATACACGAATGTTTCCTAAAATAGACTCGCGTATACATGAGTTTCCTATGTTTGAAACGTGTGTGCATGCTTCCGTGTCTTTACATAGTCACGTATACATAATTTTGAATTGTTTTTTCAAAACCTTTTGCTTAGTTAGGCCTATTTCCTGGTGACGTCTGCTATTTTTTGTTCATCCATTGTCTATATAACTTTGTTCTCTTGCAATTTTTTGTTTTCAAATCTCATTCTCAGTGAAAAGCCTAGTTGGCCTAGGATTGTTACTTGAGCAAGTTTTTGGCTTTTGTCTTGGGTTCAAGGCTTATGTCTGAAGTTCTTGGATGTTTTGGTTTTCCAGAACAAGAAATTGGTTTTGATTTCATTTATAACCCAGATTTCAAATTGCTTTTCTTTGCTTTCCCTTTTAGTTGGCCTTGTTTCTTTTTGTGCTTTTTGAGGGTCTCTTTGGCAATCTTGAGAGTTTTTCTTTCTTGAAATTTTGTCGGTTTGCTGAAGTCTTTTACTATTGTTCGGATCGGTTTGTGTGAGTTTGTAGTCCTTATTGTTTCAAGTTTCATTTATTAACGATTTTTATAACTTGCAAGGTATAAGGATTCCTTGTGCTTGTTTCTTGATCTTTGAAATTTAGTAGTTCTTTTTGACCTCGAAAATTTCTTTAGTTTACTAAAAGGAAAAAGACAAAAACATAGCTTTTGCTTTTCTTTTTTCCAAGCTTTTGGTTTTTTGTTTTCATTTGTTTTGTTTTTAAGCAATTGTGATATTTTTCAATTTGTTTTGCTTGCTTTTGAGGGAAATTTGTTTTTTAATTTTTTTTCTCTCTTCATTGTCAAGTTGGCTTATTGACCTTATAAAGAAGCACATTTTCTTATGGTATGAGTATTCATAGGATCTTGCATCATCATTTAAATTTGCATTAGGTTAGTTTGCATCATAAGCATTCTTAGTCTTTGAGTGTATGTGGAGTGTTTCTAAAAAGAAAAGAAAAAATATTTTTCTCATACAAGTTTTTTGTAGAACCAAATAGAGATCCCTCTTCATCGAAAGAAAATAACTGCATGCATATAGTTAAGTTTCTATTGGTTTCTTTTGCGTCGAAAACATCATCAGTTTCACTCTCGTTATACCCTTGACTTAAAGAACAACCCTCTAAAATCAAGCGATTTAATAAAAAGAACTAGAACTTTTTAATTTGTCATTAACAAACACCAACAAGTTTAAGTTCTTTAGGGCCTTGGAATAGGTGAGTGGAGAGTTAACTCTCTAAGGCCACTCAAATTATCAAACATAGAAGTTGAATAATGAGTGAAATCTAGTGTCGTTAGAAAGACCGAGAAATCTCTGTGACTGGGAGTTAAGCATGAGGGAGAGTGAAGACAAGGAAGAGAGATACCCCCTCTCCTACTTGTTGGATCCCGCCTCACGACTGTTCCGCCTATATTTTGATACAAACTAGTAACCATAGTTGCCTTTCCTAGGGATCACATGGGTGGCTACGGAGGGGAATCCTGTGGCACTTGAGGTAGACGTTGCATCACATTCACCAGTATTTCTGGAGGGTACACTTGCGAATCTTGGGTGCTTGCACCGGCAAAGGCTATTGTCTGGAGGTCAACATAACTATTTCTATTACCTTCACTAGTAGGCCTGGGCTGTCATTACCCCAGACTATTTTTGGAAGGTCCTTGATTTTCGCTTTCTTGTATTTTGGTGTCCGATCCTCATCACTCGGAGTGGAAATACTTGGAAGTAGTTTGATTGACTATATCTTTAGGGATTTTTAGAGAGTGCTCTTTGCTCCTACTTGGCCTAGCTTTACAATTTTTTTGAGTCTTTAATTAGATCTCTTTAAAATAATTAAAAGTGGCTAATCGACCAGCTCATCGGTCTAGGAGGCTTCGTGGGCTTTCACCTATGAGTGTTGAGCCTTCTCCTCGAAGGCGTAGGAGCAATTCTGCCAGTGATTTTCAATCAGTGGCAACATATGCATCGGATATTGATCCTCCGGTTGGAGTTATTGATTTACAAGATAGACTTGGTACAAGTAGAGAGTTGGAGAGGAACACTCCAGTTCTTTCTAGAGTCCTCTTTCAGTCAGAAGACGTTATTGAGGTCAAAGAACTTCTAGAGTCTCTTTTGAATCCAAATTCTCCTCTTCCTCCCGATCACCCGGATGTTTTATTATACATTGGGACTCTGACTAACATGCCTTCAAGCCCATGTTTCTTTCAATCTTTTCCTTCAATGACCACTACTGGAAGCATGACGTCCACCATGAGTGCTACTAGTATGCAAACTCCTTTATCCATACAGGGAGGAGGAACGATTTCCATACCTTCCGTTACTCCTAGCACTGCTATATTTGGATATACTTCCATTCCATCTTCGAGTGGGGGTACTAAAGCTTTTGCCTCTAGCATTGGATTTTTCCCTTTTGGAATGCCGACCAACGCTATTCCTTCAGTTTTGTTAAGTATTCCATCAGCTACCTCCACATCCCTGACTTCCATGGCAAGTGGGTCAACTTCTTTTTATGGTTTCCCTTTTGGCAGTGGTCATATACCACATTCCAACCCATCTTTAGGAACAGTACCTTTTCCCTTTTCAAGGTTGGAAAAACCCTATGGTTAGTGGACTTGGAGCCGAGAATCAATCTTACTTCGGCTAATAAGGAATATGTCGTATTCTTCTGTCAATTCATTCCAGAACTTTTCTCCCTACGTTCATGGATGGGACCCTTACCAAGGGCTCTCTGCTCCTTTTAACACCTATCTAGGGGGCAATTTCACTGGCTATGAAAATTTTTCGGCAGGAGTTGGTCAAAAATCTGTTTTTTCTAGACCATAAGGAGCTCCTTATTGTTTAGGTGGGTCTACGAATTACTTGAGGCAACCTAGTGCCTTCACAAATCCAAGGCATTCTTTCCAGAACGTTGGGAATTCTGCCCACACCAGGTGGAATCCTCAAGGTCCTCCGCGACTACCTTTTTTGGTAATGTTAAACTTTCCAGATCTTTCTAAATTGACTAATGATCCGATTAGATATAACCCAGTTTTGCCTCCGGTCTCAACCAAACTTCCTTCAGATATACCTAAATTTGAAGGGGAGACTGATTTAGATCCAGGTGACCATGTAACCACTTTCCACTTATGGTGTTCATCAAACTCCCTGATAGATGATGCAATCAGGTTGAGATTATTCCAACGTACCCTAACTGGAAATGTAGCTAAGTGGTACATTGAACTTCCAGGGGGCATATTTGCTTCTTTCGGTGATTTGGCTACAATATTTTTGAACTATTTTTAGTTACCTATCCGCTATGATGCTGGAATTGAGCTATTGGCTAATTTTCACCAGGATCAGGAAACCCACATTTCGGATCACATCCAGAAATGGAGGAGAAGGAAGAGGCTCATTAAAGCCGATATTCCAGAATAATTCCTTCTTGAATGGTTTCTTAAATCTTTACAACCTGAGATCTCTAAGGATGTGTCACTCTCTAGCGTGTTCACCACAGAACAAGTTATTTTTAGGGCCCACCAGTTAGAACTTATATATTCTCAATCTGGGGTTCTTCAAAAAATTCTCCTTGATGCTCCTAGGTCCAAGGTGGATATAGCCAAGCCAAAACTAGGTCTCCATGCCGACGGGCTAGTCGGATCAATCAATGCTAACACGGCTAACCTGCTAAATCAATTGCAGCAATTATCTTTACAAAATGCTTCTTCTATGCAGGCATCGCCATAAACGTCTATTCCTTCTCAACCTATGTCTATAAATTCCTTCCAAACTTCTAACCCCAAAGGAAACCAACAATCTGATGGGAATAAGAAAGGATGAGGTAGGAAAAAGAACCGGGATGGGAAGGGAAATGCAAACAAACTTGACAATGATGTCGAAGGGGGTAGAAAAGAGTCTAAGAAAAAAGTAAAATTTCCATGCAATTTATGCAATGGAGATCATTTGACTCATCTTTGCCCTAAGATCCAAGATGCTCAACGTTTGTTGGTTAAGCAAGGGTCTTCTAGCTCCCAGGCTGTCCTAACTAACGTTTTTCCCCAAGGGCAACGGTTACTTGCTAGCGCGAACTCTTATACTGATACCCCCGCAAGGGGAAACCAGTAAGGGGATAATACATCAAATTCCTACATTATGAGTTCACATATTGACATTGCTACACAATCATGTGATTATGGTGAATCAGAATCATTAAAGGCTAAGTTCGCTTCTGATGCTTCAGAGCCACTCCATATTGAGAGGCCTTTTGTTAAGTCTATACCTCGAATGCCGAAAGTCTCCGCAAAACGCTCGACCATTAACCCTAATGCTAAGGAATCCTAGAACTACTTGATTGTAGAATATCTGACTCAGAGTCCTTGTGCTATGTTGGCGTTAGAGGTACTCTAGTTGTGCCCCGCACAAAGGAGTGCATTACTCACTGCAATTGGATTAGTTTATCCAAAAAATTATCTTGTGCTTACATTTGATATGTCAAACATCAAGAAGAGATTCTCGCATCATATGGATTTCCAGATAAAGTCTACATATCGAAAGACCAATATATTTTGAATTGTTATCGATGAGGGAGATTCCACATGTGTAATGTCCATATCATGTTGGAAAGCTATTGGATCACCCCAAGCTATTCTTTCACCTACTCTATTGACAACATTTGATGGTCATTCTCATAGGTCACATGATATTATTCCAACCTTTCCCATCTATGTTGGGGGAAAGGTGGTGAATATTGAAGTATAAATAGTCGATACTGTTGGGATATTTTGACGCATAGGAAATAGTTAAGTATAACTTGGTCTAGTGTATAGTTAGGTAAAGTGTGTTTCTTTACTATGTACTTTTGTAACTTACGATCTAACGGTCACGATATTTTATAGACATGAAGTGATCTGACGGTTCATTCTCTCCTCGGTATTACCGACAATTGATGCGTGGCTTAACACTCGATTGGTCCATGATCTCTATTTAGAGAGCATGGCGGGTCATTTGTAGGTTAACCATTCATGAGAGAAGCTTATGTAAATTTTCATTCTTTTATTAATAAATTGCTTGAAGTGGCCACATTGGCTCAGGCTGTGGATTATTTCCCTCTTTGATTTTAATCACATCAAGAATACTGGTGTATTGATCAGTGATCTGTTTGTGAGCGGTGTCCTTTGGTGTTCTGTCTAAGGAACTTACCCTGTAAATTCCTACATGGTATCAGAGCTATTTGAGCGCCGCATCCGTTGGTGATCCAAATTTGATCTGGTAGAATTGCATATGACTGTCGTTTCCTAGATCTACTATTTCTGACTGCTTTCGGGCCAATAGGACTACTCTATTGTGTTAGAAGCATCTGTTCCAGTGAGGAACCCATTTCGTTTCACGCGAAAATGTTTTCGGTAGCCCTAGCTACGTCATTTTTAAGATCCGGAGGTATACAATCTTTATTTGCAGTTCTAGCTATTCATCTCTCTTTTTATTTTGATTTATTTAGCTCTCTGTTTTTTATTACTGGATCTATACCTTTCATTTCTTCGTATGCTCTTTTCCCTGCGACTTTATGCGATCTGGGCAAATCAGAAACAGAAAGGAAGGATTTTTCTCATGCATATTGTTATAGACAATTTTGTGCCTTACAGCAACAAGCATGAATTGTCAATAATCCAAGGGATCCAAAGTTCCCTAAACATGATGTTCCTACCCCTAGAGGAACAAGGTCAGCAAACCAGCAGCTCTCAGATCAGTTCTCCACCTGAAAACACTCAAAAACAAGCAATCCTGAAATCAAAGCAGGTGCTCCACTAGGCTTCTGCGCTGAAACACAACTGCTCCATGGTGTACCTGCGTTGCAAAGCAGGTAGAACAAAGCCCACCTGCGTTGGGCGAGTTTGGACATGTGGCACAGTGAGTCATTGCTTTGGAATCTTCCAAAAATGACACTTGGATCAGGTATTTCGCCTTGTGATGAGTCAGAGGCTTTGTTTCTCCAAGTGGAAGCAAGGTTCACCAAGTGGACTCAAGAACTGAAGATCAACTAAAGATTAACTGAAGAGAGAGAGGACACAAGGCAGCTACACATCAGTTGCAAGCTGACTCATCCTTTCTCAATTCATCTATATATTGAGCTCTCTCCTATGAGCTCAGGAGGCTGGAATTTTGTGCAAAGTAATGATATGCTGTTGGTTTCATCATTGAGTTATTGGGTGATTGTTTGAGAGAGGTGAAGAAGAGCAATTCTTTCTGCTGGGAGATGTTGCTGGGTTGGAGCCTGCAATGGTTGTAATACTCTCAGAACCTTTATTTCTTCATTAATAAAAGCTATTGAGGTTCTTCTATGTGCTCTTGTTTCAATTATATATTGTGATGATTGCATGTTTGGTTTACACTAATCCATGAACCAGTTATGATTGCATGCCTCTTGTAGTTTCCTTCTTTGTTATTGTGCAGGATCTCATTGTAGCTGGGCGAGCAGAAGAACAAAGAGCTAGGAGCAAGCGGCCAAAGAGAAGAGTTTGGATTCGACATTAAGCGCAAGGCAACGGTTAGTGCTCTCTCCATTATCTTTTGCTTTCGTAAAGAAGTAAACCTTCAGTAGTTTGTTTTACAGTTGTTGCTAAGGAACTATCACCCTTAGAGTGGGTTAGGGTCATCCGAGTCGGATACTTTTCCCTACAAAAAACTGGCGACTCCGCTGGGGATCGTATCCATTTGATTGTGTTTGTAGTATTTTTCTATTCATTTCCTGAACAAAAGAGTACCAAATCGAAAAGCTTTTGACTATATCAAAAGCGAAGTAGAGGGCAGCTACTCTTGCTCATTTTCTGAGCAAATTCATGATTTGAAGAGCTGATCTACAAAGATCCTTGTAAGCTCTTAGTGATAGCTTTGCACCTTCTAAATCATCCCTTTGAGTGTGCTTGACTGAATGCTTCTGATTTGAGCAAAAACCGTGCATTTTTGAGAAAATTATGACCCGGAAACTGTGAAAACGCAATTCTCGTTTTCCAAAGCAGGTAGTACACAGGCTACCTGCTTTGCAATGCAGGTCCCGAACTAGCTACCTGCGTTGAGAGCCAGTTTGACTGTGCAGAGCCTGCGTTGACCCAAATTTGCTTAGTGCATTTGGGGTTTCCTCCTTTCTCTTGCCTGTTTTCACTTAGTTTTGCTGCTAGGTGTCAGTCTTGTGCCTGTTTTGAAACCAATATTACTTGCCATCATTCTGCCTCTGTTATATAACGAAATTGTACTTGTTCTTTGTATTTCTTATTCATTTACAATTTCCCATAACGAAAAATAAACTAGTCATGCTTTTGGCCTCTTAGATCTGAACCTGTGTTAGGCATTTTGCTGGTCTAAAGAGTTAGCTTGTTTGCTGTCCATAGCTGATTAGTCTTTTTACTTTCGTCTGTATGGTTTGATTTCATGTATTTCCAGTGATTAAGCAAGTGAATCTTAAGGTGTCTTTTGATTTTGGACAAACTTGTTTACTTTCGCTTTAAATCGAAATCAAAGTTATATAACCACTTTCTTTTTGTATCCATCCACATTAAGAAAGGGAAAAGAAAATACATGCATTGTGCATTTTGCATTTGACTGTGTGCTTGACGATTTAGGAAAAATTTGCATTTTAGTGTGTGCTCTATGATCTGTGTGAAAATATTTGCCTTTCTTTTCCCTCAGTAGTTAAGGTTTTCAAAGTTGAAAGATTGAAAAGTTTGCTTCTCATCTTAGACTGCATTCAGGAATTTGTTATATACATCTCGTGGTGATCCTTAAAGGAAAACTGATAAGCAAGATCAACATTAAAATAAATCCAATTTACATAACAACGCTTTGTAACATAACGCAAACATCTAGAGGTCTAGGTAGAGACGTGTTCTGGCGTCGTTAAACATAGTGACTGTCGATCTCTACGAAGGTGGGTGATTCCTCCTGAGAGTCGGTGGCACTAATACGGACTTGTGCTCCCACGTACCGTCGCGTATATATTGGGAGACCCCTATAGGCAATTATCCTTTATCCATAGGAAGCCATGTCGACCGCCCTACTGATCGTGATGCAGTGAACACAGCATTCACGAAGATCCACCACCCGTACCGTAAAACGTATTCTGTGGTTTCGTGAAAAGTTTGGCACACCCTCTGCCTAGAACTCCAGAGCAGTTTCTTTTGGGCCTTTTTCAAACTCTATAACTGAAAAAGTCCATCCGAGCATTTGTCACTTCGGGCTCGCTAAAACATCGAAGGCGACTAGAGTCATCTTTAGCTTTTTCTCGACTCTTAAAACATGAAAAAGCAAGTTTGGGTCTAAAAGCGTCGTTAATAAAATTTATTTTAAGCGGAACATAATCACCTGTTATTCCCACGTTGATCTTTCAGTTGAAAAGTATGGAGCCCACCAACCAAGGAAATAACCTTGGCGGAAGTCCAAACCCCTTCTCCTCTTGGGGAGATGTTGGTGCGCCTCATATGGCAACATTGTCACTTCCAGGATTGACAATTGGCCTACCTGTATGGCTCTTTTCAACTAATGTAGTCCAGATCGCCACTAATCCTGAGCAGTCGAATCAACAGTTAGACCAATCTAGAGCTACCCACCAGCCTTCCACTTCTTACAATTCTTCCTCTCATCCTTCATCTTCACAAGGTAGAGCCGGCAAAAGTCAGCCTCCCGTGGAGAAGAAGGAAAAGAAGAGGAGAGAAAAGAAGCAGAAGGAGCCTATGGCGAAGGCGACTGGGGGCAAGCAAAAGACAGCTGACAAAAACCCACACACTGCACCGACCGGGCCTAAATCGCCATGTGTCATTTGCAAAGGGGCCCACTTCCATCGTGATTGTCCCTGTATTCCCCGGATACTAAGGGACTGGTCCCCAAGGTTGCACAATCCAGTAGCATCAACCTCTGGTAGTCATGTTGATTGCAGTCCGTCAACTAGCGAGAGTGAAGGACGAAGAGGGAGACCAAGATCACCCTGTATATTGTGTGAAGGCGATCACGCCATCCACAAATGTCCATTCTTAGATGAGGCAAAGAGAGTTTTGGAAGATCGTCCGGTTTCACCGTTACGACTTCCTCCTGGATGCCAAAAACTCGCGCCTAATCCCTCGATAGTTGAAAATCCAGCTGACCCGCCCAAGTGGTCAGCTGAAGTGTCGGTCATTGAGAATGAATCTACTGAATCCAGACCAGGCGAAAGTCTAAAGGTCGAAACGGCAGTTGACCCGGTTCTTCCTTCAGAGGTTTCATCGTCCAATGACTCCGTCATTGAAGACCCATCTTCGAATGACACCCTCACTGAAGAGGATAAGGATGACATCGTCCATATTCTTTTCATCAACACAGACTCTGATGAGCATCAGGGCAATGCGCCCATTCCTTTATCGCAGGAAGGAACATCGTCAGGGTCGTATCCGGCCGTGTATTCGGTCCCACCACCAAGCAACCTAGTTGTATCCTTTGATTGGAATCAACTAGGCAGACCCCGGTTACCAGCCAGTATCCCATTCAGAATCATAGTCCAAATCTACAGAATGGTGATGGCTGGAACTATCATTGATGAAGGGGCATCTGTGAGTATCCTTTCCTCTGTTGCTTGGAAAGCACTGGGTTGCCCGGCGCTTTTACCTGAGATGAGAAATCTATCAAGTTTTGATAAAGGAACCAGTCATCCGTTAGGGATTCTCCCCAATGTTCCAGTTACATTGAAAGGGAAGACAGTTCGCATGAACATCATGGTCGTCCAGGGACCCTTGGCATATAACTTACTCCTTGGATGAGACTATATATATTGCATGGAGGCGATAGTGTCCTCGCTCTTTAGAGTCATGTGTTTTCCGCACGAAGGAAGAATGGTCCAGCTCGTAGACCAACTTTCATTTCCAGGATCACGCATTGCAAATAGTCAAATACCATCCCTTAACGGTTTATTCGCTCAAGGAATGCCATCGCCTCCGGTTCTACTTCCCGATGAATGCGAGTAATTCGGAAAGAAAAGAACTGGGACCCAGGGGGCATGCACCCTGGCCTGCCTCGGGCAGAGAAAACCTTAGGTATAAAGTTAATTTCCGCAGAAGAATGGACTAATCCGTACCCCGTCTGGCAGAGGAAGAGAGGGTTGTTCTAGGATAAAATTCTTTTGTCAAAGTTATGTTGAAGCGGAAGATCGCTCCCTTTGTCTAAAGAAGTGGGCTCTCCTAAGGAGGGGGTCTATTTGTGGCAGCGAGAAGCCACCATCTTTGAATGTCAAGCCTCACCCATTAAAACAAGCTGTTTTGAAGGATAAGTAGGGGCAGTCTTCAAAGAAAGAGATGAAATTGCTGCAACAAGTAGTCACCATCCTTAGCAACCTAATGATAGACATCGCTGAAAAGAGAGTTTAGTTTGTGGCAGCAAACAAAACCATTTTTCGGATAATAAGTAAGAGATGGCAGAATCTCGAAATTATACTTTATACCTGGGGGCATGCAAACCTTTTGGAGTGCAAGCACGGGACGACTATTTATTTTTTAAATTTTTAGGTCCTCCCTCTAAACCTGTAGGTCTAACCCGTTAAACTCGTAGGATTAGCCGTTTCCAGCTTGCATAAAGAAAGGATGAAGGGCAAAAGTTAAAACCTGCCAAATTGGAGTAATTAGTGAGGTATCGCTCCTTAAATAAGATTATCTCACCTAAAGGCATTCCTTGTATTAAGACTGGTATAATCGAGCAGTTTTAGCAATTTTCATGCTCGTTAAAAAATAAACGCAAGAATCGAGCAGTTTTTGTGTAGAGTTCATGCTCGTTAAAAAATAAACATAATTTGTGAGCAATCTTTCCCTAGCAGTTCAAGCTCATCCAGAAAAATGAACCGGTAAACAACCTCGAGAAATGTAACCTTTGAAAGCCATATTAAAAGCCCTTGGTCGTGTTTATATGCCATCACCTCCATCCGTTCATTTGGCCAATCGTTCATCTCCATATGTTTGTTTACCCCATTTTGAGGAACAGCTGCGAAGAGTGATTTCACTAAGCCATCCTTGTGACACTGCCGTGATTGGAATATTCCAACCTGTACCTGGAATCTGCTGCTGCCCTGTTCATCACTCGTTCCTCAAAAGACGAGTCTTCTTTGAGCTCTTTTCACTGACTCGTAAAATATGAAAAGTTTACCGAGTTTTGGCCTTCCAGCTCGTTAAAGCGACTGGAAAGCTATCCCTCCTCTAGATTTTAATCTTTTTGGGCCTGAGGGATTATTGCACAAAAAGATCGAGCGCTTGTTTTGTTCGGCTCGTTAAAGCGACCGAAAATTCATCCCTTCTGTATTGTTTTAAAATTTTTCGGACTTAAGGGATTAGATGACGAAAAAGGAATTTTGGAGTTAACTTTTTGTACCTTTTCAGACTCTCTAAAAATGAAAAGGACCGAGTTTTCTTTGTCGTTAGACTCGTTAAAATGATTAAATAGCGACAAACTTGTCTTTAGACGAGAACGAGTTTCCCTATCGCTAGGCTCGTTAAAACATAGCGATGGGCTTGCCCGAAGGGCAGGTTATAGAACAAGCATATGTTATCCTCCTCAAGCTTGACAAAAATAAAGAGGTACTGGTCAGCAATGACTGGGGAAAAATTGGGAAAACCTCACAGCATTAATGGTAGCAAGTCGCTCTTGAACATGACACTCTGTCCTCCGTACCGCATCGGGTTGGGTTGTTTCATTCACCGGTCGCAGAACCATGGTCCTCGCCACATCATCCACAATTGGGGTAATTCTACCAATCCATCACATCAGTGTCGTTATATGTTCAAGAGATGTGGTTCTGTAAAGAGTCAACCGTGTTCCACCAACTGCCATACATTATCCTTCATCCACTTCATGACCGCCACCCTGAATCATACACCACAGTTTGTTTTCACCTCATCACAATCACTAGCTCCGTTCCGTGTCACTGATGTGGGATTCATTAAGGCCCTCCTTTGACGGATCGCTCCTTGTCGACATCAGCTCATTATCCAAGGAGTGGATCTAGGAACAACCCCCTCAGTACTTTGAAGCTTGCATGCCTCAATGGCAAGTTTCTCACTTCCGGCGACAGGTATACACCAATGACCTTCGACCAGAAGATTTTGCATGGTGGTCGACGCCAAGTCCTTTATTCCCACCATATAGATTGTACTGTCGTACCTTGAGGGTCATCATCCTTATCGGTGATTCCTCTCGCGCTTGTTAACGGTTTACATCATTGACCGGTAATCAAGCGATGTCTTTCCATGTTCGACTTCAAGAAATTCTCACATGGATCGACTTGTACATCGAGTGAAGATCGGAAGAGGTTGAAGACCCCAGATCTAGTTTCATCCATCCGGGCTGCGATATATATTCAGGACATAAAGACATTTGATATGTACATCATTGCAGCAGATGATCATCCTTCTCAAAGGATGATAATTTCGGCAGAGAAATATCAGTCTAAATCAGACGATCGTCTGTTCTATGTACCAAAATGTATTTATAAAGCTGAGCATGGGAATGCCCGCCTCAGCTAGATCATGAAAAATGTATGAAAAATAATGTATTGTATTGTATCTTATTACAGGACACTTCTCAGCAGATTGAATGAACTTCGGATCCTCTCAATAAAGCATTTCACCCGATAAACGACTTCATACTTTAGGGGGCATATGTTATAGACAATTTTGTGCCTTACAGCAACAAGCATGAATTGTCAATAATCCAAGGGATCCAAAGTTCCCTAAACATGATGTTCCTACCCCTAGAGGAACAAGGTCAGCAAACCAACAGCTCTCAGATCAGTTCTCCACCTGAAAACACTCAAAAACAAGCAATCCTGAAATCAAAGCAGGTGCTCCACTAGGCTTCTGCGCTGAAACACAACTGCTCCATGGTGTACCTGCGTTGCAAAGCAGGTAGAACAAATCCCACCTGCGTTGGGTGAGTTTGGACATGTGGCACAGTGAGTCATTGCTTTGGAATCTTCCAAAAATGACACTTGGATCAGGTATTTTGCCTTGTGATGAGTCAGAGGCTTTGTTTCTCCAAGTGGAAGCAAGGTTCACCAAGTGGACTCAAGAACTGAAGATCAACTAAAGATTAACTGAAGAGAGAGAGGACACAAGGCAGCTACACATCAGTTGCAAGCTGACTCATCCTTTCTCAATTCATCTATATATTGAGCTCTCTCCTATGAGCTCAGGAGGCTGGAATTTTATGCAAAGTAATGATATGCTGTTGGTTTCATCATTGAGTTATTGGGTGATTGTTTGAGAGAGGTGAAGAAGAGCAATTCTTTCTGCTGGGAGGTGTTGCTGGGTTGGAGCCTGCAATGGTTGTAATACTCTCAGAACCTTTATTTCTTCATTAATAAAAGCTATTGAGGTTCTTCTATGTGCTCTTGTTTCAATTATATATTGTGATGATTGCATGTTTGGTTTACACTAATCCATGAACCAGTTATGATTGCATGCCTCTTGTAGTTTCCTTCTTTGTTATTGTGCAGGATCTCATTGTAGCTGGGCGAGCAGAAGAACAAAGAGCTAGGAGCAAGCGGCCAAAGAGAAGAGTTTGGATTCGACATTAAGCGCAAGGCAACGGTTAGTGCTCTCTCCATTCTCTTTTGCTTTCGTAAAGAAGTAAACCTTCAGTAGTTTGTTTTACAGTTGTTGCTAAGGAACTGTCACCCTTAGAGTGGGTTAGGGTCATTCGAGTCGGATACTTTTCCCTACAACACATATGCTCTTTTCCGCCGCGCCTTAGTGTGATCTCAGAAAATTAGAAACATTGAGGAAAATATTTAGTTTCCGGCTAAAACTAACTTCAAGCCATAAGGTTTGTTTTTTTTTTTTTTTTATGTTCGTGTTGGGTTTTGTGTTTTTTGTTGTGTAGGTTAAAAAGAGTTCTTTCAAGTAATCATGCATCCCAAAGCTTCAGTGACCCCCAAAAAAAAAAAAACTCCTTCCTCTTTTCCAAAAATTACTAACCTTTTAAACTAGCTCACTTGGTCCAAACTTACTTTATGAGAATAGAGGTCTCAGGTTCAAGTCTTTCTTTTTGTTGAGTTACCTTTTCAAAAAGCACATGTATCTTATGTTTTAAAATTACTTTATGTAAAAGTGTTTTCACCCATTATAAAAAGTGAGTCACTTATAATTCTAAAGTCTCTTTATCTTTTCTTTAAGTTACAATTTAGTGGGTAGCTCATAAAGTACCATTGTAAAAGTGACTTTCACTTATTTATAAAAGTGAGTCATATAATTTTTTTTTTTAAGTGAGCTAATTAGATTAAGTTTGGAAATGGGGTGGATTTTTTTAAAATATAACATTATCATTCATTTCTGCACATTCATGCACTTTGTCGACATCTTCAACGACTTTTCTTCAAAAGCCATAACTTCTTCCTCTGGAAGCTGTTTTTTTTGAATCAGCCTAATTTTTCGAGATCTGTCCATTAGAACACTTAGTTTCAACATCTACAACTTTAGTTTATGTTAAAATGGAAAGTCCATGCCAAGTTATTCTTGACAGCACCAACTACTTCCAATGGTGGTCCTACATTGTGGATTTACTTAGAAGTAAAGGTATTTACAGAATAGCCTCAGGCCAAGAAACCAAACCTCGAGATGAAGATAAGGTAGCCAAATGGGAAAATAGGCAAGATCAAGCACGTGGGTTGATAGGGATGTCTATTTCTCCAGACTTTAGATTCCATATTGCAGAACTTGATACTCATAATGAAACAATGAAACAACTCACTAAAGTTTTTGTAGAAATTTTGAATAATTTAACACATATTCAACAGAGATTATCCTGATCATGTACTATTACGGAATACATACACAATACATAAGCTCCTCTATGTTGATCATCAATATAACAGCATCAATAACAATAAAACATCAAGAGCATTCACACATTAACACAGTATGTAACCCGGGGAAAGCATCTCGCTAAAAACCCCACACTATTTGTATATTAATGATTGAGACCATGTAACATTACAAAGTACAATGCTTATCACAAGCAATCTAATAACAGCTCCACCTGTTACACACAATACAGCTAAGATCTGATCTCCAAATCTATTCCACTGCTTGCCTGCCTCCACTGCTCAATACTTGCTCAAGAATGAATGAGAATGGTCTACCAAACTCGTATTTCACCTCCAAAGAATCACTCACAATGTGTAAGATGTGAGCAGAAGCTACAAACTGGGCAAATACATGAGCAAACTCATTGGCATACTCAATCCTTTTGATTGTGCAAGATCTGATGCACAACTATAGTCACAACTGATAGCAATCTGATTCTCTAACACCTGTCCCTGCTGAATTGAACATGCAACTGAGTTAACTGATGTATTCTATAGTTGTATTATGAGTTAATAATTAGTTTAAAAACTCATCATTAGTCTATCTGCAGTTAGACTAACTACAACTAGTTTAACCAAGTCAAACTAAACGCAACTCCATCAACTCCACAATCAACCCCACCAAACTCAACTGATTGAGTTCTAACTGAAGTCATGCATGCAACAACTCAAATGACTCATAAGAAAAGCGTACTTCCTTCTGACAGCTGCATGGGCCACATCTGTAGCTCAAACTGAAATGCTCCAAGAGAATAAGATCAAGTTTATAGTCCAAATATTATTATGAGACAATAATATTTGACTTTTCTATTTTTGACAGCCAGTCTAAAAATAGACTTTGATCACCCACACTGTGGTCACCCACACTTTGGTCACCCACATTGTGATCACTCACACTGTGATCACTCACAGTGTGGTCACCCACACTGTGATCATCCACACTGTGATCAAAAATAGAACTTGCGCCATAATTTGCCTGCGGGCCCACTTAGTGAAGGCGACTCTTTTCACTAAGCTCCATCATCTTGTTGCAATATCAACACTCCCTCTCGACAAGATATGGATTATCAGCAACCCCTATCTTGCCTCGGTGGTACTCGAATTTGCTCCTGGTGAGAGCCTTCATCAGAATATCAACATCCTGATCCTCCGTTGGAATGTATGAAAGCAACATGATCCTCCGCTGCACACAATCTCTGATATGATGGTACCTGATGTCAATATGCTTAGATCTATCATGAAAAACAGGATTAGCCGAGAGTTTAATGCAACTCTGGTTATCACAGTAAATCACAGTAGGATCCAAATGAGAACCGAACAAACCAACCAGGATCTTCCTCATCCATATAGCCTCGCATGCAGCCAAAATTGCTGCCATATACTCGGCCTCCGCTGAATTGAGTGCCACGGATCTCTGCTTCCTACTGTACCAAGAAACTGTTGTCGATCCAATACTGACGACCCCTCTTGATGTGCTCTTTCTGTCCGTTGGGCTCCCTGCCCAATCTGCATCCGTGAACCCACATAGCTTCACCTCATCCTCCTGTCTGTACCACAAACCATATCCCGATGTGCCTCTCAAGTAGCGCAATACATGCTTGCCCGCCTTCCAGAAGAGCTTGGTAGGCTTAACCATAGCTTGTGAAAGCTGGTTAACTGCATAGCATATATCAGGTCGTGTATTGACTAAATACATCAGCGACCCCACCAACTGTCGATAAACAGTGGCATCCACTTCTTCTCCCGAAGTGGCATCCTCCTTCCTCCAACCTCCAGGAAGAGGAGTATCAACAGGCTTGCAGCCATGCATGTTGAACTTCTCCAGTATCTCCCGAGCATACTTGCCCTGAGAAACAAACAGTCCACCACTGCGCTGCCATATTTCCAATCCTAGGAAATAGTGAAGGAGGCCCAAGTCCTTCATCTCAAACTCTGTAGCAAGATCCTTCTTGCATGACAGTATCAACAGCTCATCACCCGTTAGAATCAAATCATCAACATACAGTACAATGATAAGCAACTTACCCTCCACCACAATCTGGTATAGGTTAGGATCCGCCTTGCTCTTGGAGAATCCAAGTCCTATGAAATAGCTGTCTATCCGTGTGTACCAAGCACGTGGTGCTTGCTTCAACCCATACAACACTCTCTTGAGCATGCACACATGCGACTCACTGCTGAAGACCTCAAAGCCTTCAGGCTGCTCAATGTACACCTCCTCCTCAATGACTCCATTGAGGAACACAGTCTTCACATCCATATGATGAATGTGCCATCCCATCTGCGCTGAGAGAGCAAGAATCATCCGTATGGAAGAATACCTTGCAACAGGTGCAAAGGTCTCCTCATAATCGATCCCCTCTATCTGTGAAAAGCCTCGGGCAACAAATCTTGCCTTGTACTTCTCCACACTCCCGTTAGCTGCCTGCTTGACCTTGTAGATCCATCTCGAACCCACCACTGATTTCCCTTCCGGTCTAGGAACAATCTCCCATGCACTGTTTCTGACAATAGAATCATACTCTTCCACCATGGCGTCTACCCATGCGGGATCCTCCACAGCGTCCTCGAAAGAGGATGGCTCTGTCACAATACACTTGCTCATCAGAGCCATGTATCCAGTGTACCGATCAGGTGACTGTCTCTGCCTGCATTGGGCTGTAGGTGGTCCTACAACTTTCTCTGCATCTTGAGCCAGTCGCTCAGCTTTTGTCAAGCGCTTTCGCCCTCTGATGGTTGGCGCTGCATGAGTGGTCTCTTCCACTCCATGAGCCTCGTCCTGTGGTTGATCCACGTCTTGAAGCTCATCCTTAGGAACTAATAGCTCCTCATCTGCATGCAAGTGTAGCTCCCTCTCAAGCGAACACGTCATGGCTTTCTCCTCCTGAAATTTTATATCCCGTCGCACAACAATTTTACCAATGTCTAGAAAATACACACGATAGTTGTGAGGCGTATCCATGTACCCCACAAATATCCCAACCTCTGCGGTCGGCTCCAACTTCTTCCTGGCATCCTTCGTCACATGCATGTAAACGTTAGCACCAAAAATCCTCAAATGAGAAAGATCAGGCTTCTTACCAGAATAAGTCTCCTCAGGTGTACTCATGCCAAGTATCCTATGAGGACAACGGTTCTGCACATAAACTGCTGTATTGCATGCTTCCGCCCACAAGTGAAGGGGTAGGCCCTGATCATGCAACATTGCTCGTGCAACACCCACAATCGTTCTGTTCTTCCGCTCAGCTACCCTGTTCTGCTGTGGGTTATGGGGAGCTATGAGCTCTCTACGAATCCCTTCTGTCTTGCAGAAATCCTTGAACTCGTCCGAGATGTATTCACCACCATTATCGCTCCTAAGAGCCTTCACCTTCTTCCCCGACTCCTTCTCGACCAGTGCTTTGAATTCACAGAACTTTGAATATGTCTCGCTCTTCTTCTGCATGAAGAATATCCAGCACTTACGAGAGAAATCATCAACAAAAATCACATAATACCTGTGTTTTGCTGTCAAAGCAACTGAGAAAGGTCCACACACGTCTGTGTGAATTCTCTCAAGGATCGTCGTGGCGCGAATATCCTTCTCGTGAAAGGTGGCTTTCACAAACTTCCCAAAGTACACCCCTTGCACTGATCTGACTACGCAAGTGTGCCTTTAGGAAGCCCTGTAGTGATCTGCTGTAGTATCTTCAAGGCTCCATGGTGAAGGTGACCCAATCTCCTATGCCACAACTCGCCATCATCCCGGCTCACCAATCCTTCTGCCTTGCTCGCCATTGCTACGCATCCATCTACATGCAACTGATAAAGGTTCCTCACTCAAACCCCTATCTTCCGGGTCTCACCAGTTGTCTTGCTGCACAGGAAAGCCTTTCCCTCGCTGAAAACAACATCATACCCCTTGTCTTCTAACATCGCCACTGAGATGAGATTCTTCGTCAATCCTAGAACATGCATGACTTCCTTTAATACGAAGGGTTTACCAGACTCCCTCTCAAAGGAAATGGTACCGATACCGATCGCACTGTATCTACCATCATCGCCCATCTCGATGTGCACTCCAAGAACTTTGTCCTCCAGATCAGAGAACAAATCTCTATCTCTCGTCATGTGAAAAGACGCACCACTGTCCAAGAACCACACTGATCCCATACACTTGAAACCAAGCATGCGATCAATGAAAAATAAAGCTCAAACTGTGAGGCTAGAGCCTCTCCTGCTGAGGATCCAACAACCTGCTTGTTCTTCTTCTTCTGTGGACAATTAGTGGCATAGTGTCCGTGCTGGTGACAGTGAAAACACTTCACCTTGGACATATCCTACTTCTTGCCTTTCACACCAGACTGAGAAGCTTTCTTGCTTTTCCCTTTCTTTGCTTTGGTAGCCAAAGCACAATTCTCTTCATCAGATACCTTTGATGAAGATTGATTCTCACCTTTATTGTTTCTGAGTTTATCCTTGAGCGCCAGGTCGCTCTTGCTTTGGAATAACATTTTCAATCCGTTGAAAGACATTTCAACAACACTGCTGCAAATTCAATTTCCACCAGCTCAAACTCAACTGCTTCCGATCTAAAATTCGTGAGAACACAATATTTCTCGTACAGAGATTGACTGTATGGGCATTCACCGGATACCTCACCTTCCAAAGGAAGGATGAATCCAGAGGCTACCTGGCCCGATTACAGACTCTGCCTGAAGAAATAGAATGTAAACACTTCCTGAATAGTAGATCTGATGATCAACAGCTCCGATACCATGTAGAAATTTTGAATAATTTAACACATATTCAACAGAAATTATCCTGATCATGTACTATTGCAGAATACATACACAATACATAATCTCCTCTACGTTGATCATCAATATAGCAGCATCAATAACAATAAAACATCAAGAGCATTCACACATTAACACAGTATGTAACCCGGGGAAAGCATCTTGCTAAAAACCCCACACTATCTGTATATTAATGATTGAGACCATGTAACATTACAAAGTACAATGCTTATCACAAGCAATCTAGTACCAGCTCCACCTGTTACACACAATACAACTAAGATATGATCTCCAAATCTATTCCACTGCTTGCCTGCCTCCACTGCTCAATACCTGCTCAAGAATGAATGAGAATGGTCTACCAAACTCGTATTTCAATTCCAAAGAATCACTCACAATGTGTAAGACGTGAGCAGAAGCTACAAACTGGGTAAATACATGAGCAAACTCATTGGCATACTCAATCCTTTTGATTGTGCAAGATCTGATGCACAACTATAGTCACAACTGATAGCAATTTGATTCTCTAACACCTGTCCCTGCTGAACTGAACGTGCACTGACATGCAACTGAGTTAACTGATGTATTATATAGTTGTATTATGAGTTAATAATTAGTTTAACAACTCATCATTAGTCTATCTGCAGTTAGACTAACTACAACTAGTTTAACCAAGTCAAATTGAACACAACTCCATCAACTCCACAATCAACTCCACCAAACTCAACTGATTGAGTTCTAACTGAAGTCATGCATGCAACAACTCAACTGACTCATAAGAAAAGCGTACTTCCTTCTGACAGCTGCATGGGCCACATCTGTAGCTCAAATTGAAGTGCTCCAAGAGAATAAGATCAAGTTTATAGTCCAAATATTATTATGAGACAATAATATTTGACTTTTCTATTTTTGACAGCCAGTCTAAAAATAAACTTTGATCACCCACACTGTGGTCACCCACACTGTGATCATCCACACTGTGATAAAAAATAGAACTTGCGCCATAATTTGCCTGCGGGCCCACTTAGTGAAGGCGACTCTTTTTACTAAGCTCCATCATCTTGTTGCAATCTCAACAGTTTTTGGTATTAAAAATGAAACTAAGGCCCATCAACTCGAAAATGAGTTGCTTACATTGGACCCCAATAATTTTTCTTCCATTGAATAATTTTTGTCCAAGTTCAAGACCCTTAGACTTCTCTTGGAAGGTGTTAAGGTTAAGAAAGAAGATGGTAACCTTATCTATTCCATTCTTACGAAGTTGGGACCAACATACTCTGTGTTTGTTTCCACCTTCCATTCTGCTAGAGAAGCCTTTATTTCTCAAGGACAAGACTACAAGTCCCCCTCTTTTGATGCATTTTGTGATTCTTTAATAAGAGAACAAGAAAAGCTCTTATATCTTGGTCTTCTTAATCTTGGAAACTCTTCTAAGAAAACCTTAGCCGCCCAACAACTACCAAATTCAAGGAATCCTAAGAAGCACTATCCTAAAAGAATGGTCCTAAACCAAACAAGGGTCCTAAGCAATTTCAGCCTCAAAATGAAAAATCATTTCAACAAAATGATAAGGCAAATAAAAACAAAGGGAAGAAAACTGATAGACATTGCCACTTTTGTAATCGAGATGGCCACTTAGAATCCAAATGCTTTAAAAAGATAGAAGCCTTGGAAGCAACAATGAAGAAGCATAACATCCATTTGGAACACTCTTCTACTTCAACTTCATCTTCAGGAATAACACTTTCTGCATGTGGTTGTCAAGCATCTCGGTTTGGTTATGCACTAAATGTATCTTCTTCTTCTCATTCTCATGAGTGGCTCATTGATTCTGGAGCTTCTTATCACATGGCCAAAACAAAGCCATGTTTTCTTCTTTAAATGATTGTAACACCAAAAATATATATGTTGGTGATGATAGATCTCTTAGTGTTGTAGGGACTGGAACTGTTCATCTAGAAAATGGTCAATTTAATGATGTATTATGTGTTCCAAGCTTATCCTGCAACTTTCTATCTGTATATCAGATAACTCATTCAGGTGAAGATTAAATCGTTGAATTTTCACCTCACGATGTTGTAATTAAGGACCTAAGAGATCCTATATAGAATTTAGCCACTGGCATTGCTGATGATTCTACAAGGTTGTATAAGTTTAACAACTTTGGGTCATCGAATCTTCCCTCAGTATTTGTTGCTCATAATGATGAAGTGAGCAAACTTTGGCATGAGCGATTTGGTCACTTAAACTATCACTCCCTTCAGAATCTATGTAAATAAAATATGGTGACAGGTCTTCCAATGGTATCTTGCAGAGATGGTGTTTGTTCTAGATGTATACTCGGAAAACATCATCAGGATAGTTTTGAAAAACGTGCCTCTTGGCACGCCTCAACCCCTTTACAACTTGTGCATAGTGATTTATGAGGTCCACTTCAAGTTGTTTCATTCTCTCGCTACAAGTATTTCTTAACTTTCATTGATGATTTCTCCAGATGAACTTGGGTATACTTCTTAAAACTCAAGAGTGAAGTATTTAACATGTTCTTGGCCTTTAAGGCCTTTGTTGAAAAACAATCTGGACATTAAATTCTTAAGCTAAGATCTGATAATGGTGGAGAATATGTTAACAACAAATTCATCAAATTTTGCACTGAGAATGGAATTCAAATGCAACATACTGTTCCATATACTCCATAACAAAATGGTGTAGCTGAAAGGAAGAATCGCACCTTAAAGGAAATGGCCAATTGTATGCTTTAATCTAAAGGACTTAGTCTTAATTTTTGGGCATAAGCAATTGACTGTGAAAATTACATAATAAATCGCACTCTTACTAAGATTTTAAAGAATATCACTCTAGAAGAAGCACGGAGCTCAATTAAACCAGATGTAAGTCACTTTCGTGTTTTTGGAAGTGAAGCATGGGCCCATATTCTAGATGAGAAACATAAATATTTAGAACCTAAGAGTGAAAAATGTATTTTTTTTGGATATTCTGAAGATGTCAAAGGATATAGACTTATTCCACTTAAGTCCAAAAATGTTATTATTAGAAGAGATGTAAAGTTTGCTGAAAATATATCGTCCTACGAGCTTAGTTCGGTGGATGTGCCACCTCTCTCTATTCCTTCTACTTCTGAAAATATTTCTTCTTCAGATGATGATAGCAAGCAATCCTCCCCCACCTTCTCAGGATCCTCCTTCAGCTCCTTAGCTTCCAAAATGGGTTCGTGCTACTCAGTATGCAGCAGGTGCTCTTGCTGGTGATCCTACAGATCAGCGATGTACACGTTCTCAGTTCGATAAAGCCTCTTCTTTACTGGCTCAAGCTTCAGTGAATTATGATCCTGAAACCTTTGCAGAAGCTTCAGGCCATCCAGATTGGGACACAATGATGAATGAAGAATATCATTCATTATTGGCAAATGATACATGGGATCTTATTCCTCTTCCAAAGGGACAAAAACTTGTTAGATGCAAATGGGTTTACAGAACCAAGTATGGACCAGATGGAAAAGTTGATAAACATAAAGCTCGTCTTGTTACTAAGGGTTTTTCACAAGTTGAAGGCATTGAATATACTGAAACCTTCTCCCCTTTTACCAAAATGAACTCTATCTGTCTCGTTCTTTCCCTTGCTGCCTCTTTCTCATGGGAAGTCCATGAGATGGATGTTAAATTTGCCTTCTTGCATGGGGACTTGCTTGAAGAAATATATATGGACAACATACTGGCTTTATACAAACAGACTCCAGCCTTGTATGTCGGCTTAAGAAATCCCTTTATGGTCTCAAGTAAGCCTCTCGGGCTTGGTATGCCAAAATGGATAGCTTTCTTTTAGAAACTGGGCGAGTCTCTTATCATTCTTGTTCTTTATGTTGATGATCTTATCCTTACTGGTAGTGATCCCAACCTTATAAACAATGTGAAGTCCAACCTTAAAAAAAAGTTTGAAATGATAGACTTAGGGCACTTGCTTTATTTTCTTGGTCTTCAAGTCTTGCAATCCAAGGAAGGTATTTCCCTTTCCCAGTATAAGTATGCCTGTGATCTTCTACACCATTTTCACATGGAAGACTGTAAGCCAACCCCTTCTCCCTTTCAGTTTGGAGCCAAACTTTCAGTCACTTGTACTTCCCCTGAAGTTGATGCTAACTTATATCGTCAACTTGCAGGAAAACTTTTGTATATGACCCATACTCGTCCTAACCTTTCCTTTGCTATTGGCCTTATTTCTTGGTTTATGCAAAACCCACACGAAAGTCATTGGAAAGCGGCTAAAAGAATAGTTTGCTATGTTTGAGTTACAGTTTAGTTTGGGATTCATTACAGTGCAAAAGCATCTCCTCTATTGGTTGGTTTCACTGATTCCGATTGGGCTGGTGACCCTGATGATCAGAAGTCTATTGCAGGTTATGTGTTCACTCTTGGTTCAGGACCTATTACATGGGCTTGCAAGAAACAAAGTGCCATTTCTCTTTCTTCAGCAGAAGCAGAGTATCGTGGTGCCGTAGAAGCTAGTAAGGAAGCCCTGTGGCTTCGTCAGATCCTATCAGAGTTTGGCTTTCAGCAGCAGTATTCGACCACACTTTGGTGTGATAATCAAAGTGCCATTCAACTATGCAAATATCCAGTCCAACATCAACGCAACAAACACATTGAATTGCACATGCACTTCATCAGAAAGCTCATTCATGACCATGTTCTTGAAGTGCAATATTGTTCAACATATGATCAAGTTGCAGACATCTTTACAAAGGCTCTCACAGAGGCGAAGTTTACTAAACTTCGATTTATGGTTGGAATTTAGGAAGTTTTCACTAAGGGGGGATAGGCTCTAGCGCCTCGTTCCTTCTCCTATTGTGTCATATTTGTACATCCTTCAATCCTATCCAGAGTTTTTCTTTAGGGGGGATGTTAGGATATTCCGACACATAGGAAATAGTTAAGTATAACATGGTCTAGTGTAGAGTTAGGTAAAGTGTGTTTCTTTACTATGTACTTTTGTAACTTACAATCTGATGGTCACAATATGTTCTAGACATGAAGTGATCCGACGGTTCATTCTCTTCTCGATATTACCGACACTTGATCTGTGGCTTAAGACCTAATTGGTCCATGATCTCTATTTAAAGAGCATGGAGGGTCATTTGTAGGTTAACTGTTCATGAGAGAAGCTTATGTAAATTTTCATTATTTTATTAATAAATTGCTTGAAGTGGCCATGTTGGCTCAGGCTGTGGACTGTTTCCCTCTTTGAGGGTTTTAACCATGTCAAGAATACTGGTGTATTGATCTATGATCTGTTTGTGAGCGGTGTCCTTTGGTGTTCTGTCTAAGGAACTTACCCTGTAAATTAATATAGATACGAATCTAGATTACAACCTCCTTTTAGGCAAGAATTGGATTTATGAGATGGATGCTATTGTATCATCGTTATTTCACATCCTTTCTTTTCCTCATGAAGGGAGAATTGTAAAGGTTTATTAGATGGATTATTCTCCGGGTGACTCCCATGCATCTTCTGATTCTACTGTTCCATTAGTGGATAATGCCAAGCAGGCTATAGAAAATTTAGGAGTCGGAATGTACTCTTCCTTAAAGGGTACCTTTGATCTTCTTGCTCCTTCAGCTAGAATTAATGCTATTTCATCCTCCAAGGAACCTTCTCGAAGAGAGTTCTTTAGAACTCATTATTTTTTGGACCCTTGGCCCTTACCCTCATCTACCACCACATTAGATGAGAGGCATGTAGGTGGAATGGCATGTCCTATGTATGCAGCATAAATTTCTTATCAGAGTATTGTTAACTCTGTAGACTTTGACCCTACTCCTTTTTCACTAGAAGAGCTGGATGAAGATGTGGCTTCGGCTTGGACTCTCGATTCGACTTCTGCTCAGGATTGCTTAGACACTATCTTTCCATTTGAAGAAGATATTCTTGAAGCAATGATAGGTGTTGAAAGACCATGGAATGATTTGCATCATCGTTTGTATTTCCTCCCTCATTTGCGGGAAGTAGAGTCAAGTTTGTCCAGTCCTTCTACTAGTGATGTTCATGCAATTTTAAACCCTTTGGACCTAGCATAATTTTTTGCTGAAGGTAACATGTCTATTATCTCACAGACTGTACTAGTGAACATCTCTTGTGATGCAGGCAAGTTCCCTTTGCGGACAGAGGCAACCCATCTAGCCCTAGAGTGGGTCTAGTCATAACAAGAACAATATCAAAGTAAATTCCCTTAAATAGTTAATGTCATGAAGGCCTACCTTCAAATCCTCATTTGATGAAGTTCCCATTGAGTTTCTCTAGCTATTGTTCTAATCACTTTTGTCCCTGAAACAACATACAAAGAACAACAACAAACAAAATAGAATACAACAAAATGATCTACTTAAAGGGTCAAGGAACTTCAAGCTATCAATATGCAATTTGACATAAGATATAGGAAATAAACTGTTGATTTGTATTAATATTAACTGAAGTAAAACTTACAACCATGTCTTGACATTGTAGGTCTCCTTGAAGGGTCCTGTCAGCATGTATCTGCAAGCATTCACTCATGATTTGTCTCCCAAGAGGATGAATAACTCTCTCTCCTACCCAAAAGGAAAAGTTATGATGCTAGAACACTCATACAATCAAGCAAAATCCACACAAAACTATCCCAAGCTAACTTACATTAGAAGCTACTTCCAAACTCCACTCAAAATCTCTCCAAACCAACTGAACTAGTAGATCTCAGCCATGAAGGAGATATTTATAGGAGGAGGAGCCTCCATAAGAGATGGGAGAAAGAGATTATCCCTTTGGGAGGTTGCACAAAAGGTGGAACAACCATCCCAAAGGAGAGAGTCGAGCTCATCTGATCCAACAACCAACCCTAGGACCATCCATTGACAATTTGTTAAAACAAACTCACCAAAAGTAGATCATCACGAGTGAAACATAGGGACAGAGTGACGACGTCACTAGGATCAGTTCAATCTTGGCCATCTTCACGGGTGGAAGAACTGATGACCCACGACGACCCAAAAACATAGGTTAAAAAGGGTCTGCTCCAAGAGTAATGAACTGAGGTATTCTTCCTAATCTGACAAGGAAGACACTGACACATATTTTGCAACATGACACAAAGTAGATGTCAATAACATGGAACGACAGTGTCCGAGATTAGGGAATGCGGGGTCGGTGTCAAAATACTTTGTAAAATATGCCCCCTAAAGCATGAAGGCTGAGAGAGTGGGAGGGGTGAAATGCTTTATGAATCCATAACTGAAACAAAACACCATTGCAGAGAACCTGCAAACACAAGTACAACTGATATATCTGATACATAAGTACAGAGTGAAAGGAAATACATGTGCATAAGGCATGGGCGCAACATCCATAAGATAAACATAAATGATCTGTGGTATGGACGCAACCATCCAATCAGAAGGACCATATAGAAGACTCAGGTATGTTTGCAACCATCCAATCAAAAGAGTTATGTATTCAATCATGAACCAATCCACACAACCTGGACTTGTGTAATATGAGCCCAGGGTCTTGAATCCAAACCCGATGAAGGTACAAATTCTAATATGTGAATAGATGTTCTGAAGTTGAGCATACTAGAAAATCTCTTGATTATCGATCAATGATGTAAACCGTTAACAAGCATGAGAGAGACCACCAGTAATGTCAATGGTTCTCAAGGTACTGCTAGTACAATCCATGAAGTGTGAAGAATGATCTGAAGTCGAACACCCATGAAATCACTTGATTGAAGGCCAATAATGAAAGCCTGTCGTCAAATGCGAAGAACTTGCCATTAAGGCATGCAAGCTCCAAGGTACCATAAAGGAGTCTCTAGATCAACTTCCCGGATAATGAGCTGAAGTCGACAGGAAGCGATCAGTCGAAGGAGGGCCATAATGTTTCCCACATCATCGACATGAGACAGAGATTTTGAGGAGGGTGTGTAAGGATACAAACTACAGAAGGATTAAGCTCTATCTAAAACATGTCTATCTAACACATGATTTGCCAATGCATCTGTTAATGTATTCAGTCTTTTAGGAATATGTTGATATGTAATGTAATCAAAATTCATTTCCAGTAAATGAACACGTAAATACAACCTTAAAACTTGAGGGTTTCTGATGGAATAAAACCCGTTGAGTTGAAGAACAACAAGATGTGAATCTAGATTTACGATCAAGGCGCAAATATTGAGGGTTACAACCTCAGTCAATAGCTCAATAAATACACTATATTCAACGACATTGTTCATAGTACATCCTAGACAAACACCTTGAAGATCTACCAACTCACCGTGAGGATAATAGATAACCCATGCCGCATAGGAAAGATTCCGAGTAATGTGACAGGCACCATTTCTTGTGAGTACCCCAATTATTTTTGAAACACAAGCTTGAAGGGGATAACATATGCTTGTAATATAAGTTTGTCCTTCGGACAAATCTGACCTAGTAAATTTTAACGAGCCCTATGAAGGAGAAGCTCAGTCTCGTCATGATGACAAGTCCAATGTCTTTAGGGTTTAACAAGTCCGACATAGGTAAAAATCAGAGTCTTTTTCATATTTAGAGAGTTTGAAAAAGACGTGGAAAAGAAAAATCTAAAGGGCCCTTTTTGTAAATTTGTCCCTCAAATCCGAAAAGATAGAAAACAACACCCAAGGGAACCTATTGACCATGATAGATCAACGTATACCTTTTTCATAAATAATCTATCCCAGTCTGTAAAAGGAGTAAACTTATACTGGGTAGATGACGCTTCACAGCCTTTAACGAGTTCGAAGTGACAAGAGTTCGGCAATCTTTTCATGTTTCGAGAGTTAGAAAAGAGCTTAAAGATGACTCCAACAATGACCTTTTCATGTTTTTACTGAGTCCGAAAAAGTATAAAATACAACTCGTAAATCATCATCACCAGAGTATTTGGAACATATCACTGCATGAAAAAAACAAGCGTAAGATTTGTTTTGGACATTAAGATGCATAAAATATTCAAAAATAGACCTCAAACCCTAATTTTCGCAAAAGCCTAAAACCCTAATTTTCCAAAAAGAGTTTATAAAAGGGCCAATTGGTAAAAAAAAATTCACTTTTTACTTTTACCTTGGAGTGAAGAAATTTTACCCTTGTGCACTTGCAATTTTCGGAGAGCGATTGGAGGAGATTCAGGAGCTCATTTGCAAATCCGTTTGTTCCAGGTAGGCACCACATACTTTGTCCTGCATTTTAGACACAATATATCTTGCTTTTTTTTTTTATGATTTTAGCCATATTTTAGAGGAATTTTTTTGGATGGAAACGTCCGTGGCGGTCGTCGTGGGTTCCCAGCTAGGGACCGCGAAGAGCCAGAATTTTCAACGGTGGGAAAATAAGCTCGTCGTGACTATACACCAAACAGTCATGAAGAGCCTAAATTTTTCGAACCGAAGATTCCGGCTCGTCGCATCTATTTTAGAAATAGATGCAACAAGCACCGAGAACAAAAATTCTTCATAGTTTATGCAAGTTCAAGGGGTTTTAAACACAATCATGGAACTTACAATTAAATGTTTATGTTTTTGTTGGGAGAAATCATGGTAATCGAATGGAAAGAGCGAGAACATAGCAATGATGATGAGTTAGCCCTGGGAGACCCAAATTGCTTAGATGTGCTAAGGAATTGTGGACTCCTAAAGTTCTTCATGGTGCCATGCCTAAGAGCACAACGTGATCTACTCTAATACCTCGTTGGAGCGTGGGATCGAAATGAAAGGAGATTCAACATCCGAGGAAAGGAACTAGAGATCGATTCCACTGATATCTACTTCCTGACAAGACTATCACGGAGAGGGGAAAGACCCCGAATGACAGGGACTCCCATCACGGGAGATACCATGGACATGCTCATTGGAAGAATGTGTCACGAGGCTCAAAAATCAAACAAGGGAGGCAAGCTAAAGATCACAATAGTAGATGACCTGTCACTGCGAGTCCTCCTATCCACCATTACCAGGGCAGCTAGATCACAGTTGCCACATGAGGCCACCAAGACCCAACTTCGGCTGGCAGCAGACTGCTTAAACCCCACCATATTCAACTGGGTAGAGGCGGTATTAGATAACCTCAAAAGGAAACTAACAAAATGCCGGCGAGGTGATACCAAACAGTTCGGGTATGGTTCGATCCTCATACCATTCATCCTAGAATGATTTCCTATCTTTCAAAGACAGGAAGTGGTCGTGGCTAGGCCACCACCACGAGAGCCATGGATTACCCGTTGGGCTATGCTGATGCCTCGAGGAGGCGGCAGTCAACACATGTCGTGGAGACCAGAGTTCTTCGAGTGGTTAGATCACCAACTCGTTGTGGTAGAGGACTGTTCATATTCCGGGACTAACTTCAGAGGTGATCCATACCTATTACTCCTTCTTGGGGAATGCCAGGATGAGAGAGGTAACAAAATCATTTTTGTTTTTTAAAGAATTTTTGTAATTTTTTGTTGTTGGTTATATATGTCTTTATCATTACTTTTCAATCTTGTAGACATTGGACCTGAAAGACCTGTAGGCCTGTCTCCCATCACTCGGAGAGTCGATAGGGAGTTCGAGATGCCCCTCTTGGTGGAGACGTGGAGGATGAGATCATCCGTGACCTGGAGGGATTGACAGAGGGGATTCCAGATTATACGGGATTCAAGGATGTCCCTCGATAGTACCAACGACACATAGCAGGGGTGTCGAACAAGATCCACCGACTACTGAGACGTGTTGTATGAATAGTGGTGTGCTATAGAGAGCATCACACAGATTAGACCCCTAGGTTTATTTTCTACAATTTTGAGAGACATGTTGTCTCATGATGTAATATGAACACATATCTTTTGGGCACTACAATGTGCAACACATGGTATATATACATACCTATGTTCTGCTTTATCAAATTATTATGTCTCAATGTTTACTTTTATAAATTTCACAAATGTCTATCTAACACATGATTTTCCATTGCATCTATTAATGTATTCAGTCTTCTAGGAATATGTTGATATGTGATGCTTCAAAATTCCTTTCCAGTAAATGAACACGTAAATACAACCTTAAAATTTGAGGGTTTCTGACAGAATAATGCCTGTTGAGCTGAAGAACAACAAGCTATGAATCTAGATCTATGATTAAGGCGCGAATATTGAGGGAAACAACCTTAGTCAATAGCTCAATAACTACACTATATTCAACGACATTGTTCATAGTACATCCTAGAAAAACACCTTGAAGATCTACCAACTCACTGTGAGGATCATAGATAACCCATGTCGCGGAGGAAAGATTCTGAGTACTGCGACAGGCACCATCAGCGAAACTAACATAAGGTGCGATAGACATATGCATAAGAAGAAAAAGGACACAATAAGTGAAAAATGCTTACACACCAAGCCAAACATGTACAAAAATGAAACACTAAGTACACAAAAATGCAAAAAAGTCTCATGCATAATACTTCTTGAGATAAAGCCTGTTTCGGGGCTTATCTAAAGGATTTCCTTCATAATCAATCAACTCATAGGCACCTTTTTGCAAAACACGTTTTACAATATAGGGCCCATGCCACAAAGGTTCGAATTTTCCTACCCCCAGCTTATCATGAGCTTGATCATACAACAGGACTAAATCCCCTTCAATGAAGGAACGTGGGTTGACCATCTAATCGAAGTGAGCTTTCACTCGCTTTTTCTGTGCCTCAATAACCAATGAAGCAAGTCGATGAGTCTCATCAAGCCATTCTAAATAAAGAAGATGCTCCTCCACCAGAGTGGTATTCGACAGTAATTCGATAGCTAATTTAAGAGAAGGAATTTCACATTCAATCAGAAAGGTAGCTTCTAGAACATAAACAAGCTGAAATGGTGTAAATCTAGTAGCACCCTTAACCGAGGTTCGGTAGGCCCATAGAGCTAAAAATAACATCGAATGCCAATTGGACTTATGCATTCCAATGGTACGCTGAAGCATGGTGACCAACAATTTGTTCACTGCTTCGACTTGGCCATTGGAGTGGGGGTAATATGGCGTCGAACTATCATGACGCAAGCCCAACTAGGTCATCAACTCAGCCATCATGTAATTACGAAAATGAGAGCCATGATCTGTGATGATGGTATGAGGGACTCCGAACCTTGCAATCACATGATTGAATAGAAATTGAGTAGCTGCCTTACCGTCGTTAGTCAATGTAGGCATCGCTTCAGCCCATTTCATAAAGTAATCAACTGCAATGATGATATACCAATGGCCCCTAGTCGAGCGAGGGTTACAAGTCATAAAATCAATGCCCCACTTTGAAAAAGGGCCAACAACAATGACAGGATGTAAGAGAGAAGGCGACACATGCATCTTGTTGTGGTAAATTTGACATGCATGACATGAATGGGCGACAAGAATGCAATCCTTGAAAATGGACGACCAAAAATAACCAGCACGAAGAATTTTCTAAGCAGTAGCATAACCAGACATATGACCACCACAGGCACCAGAGTGACAGTCATTTAAGACTTTCTCAGCTTCCTCAAGGGTTAAACAGCGGCGGAGAATAGAATCAACTCCAACACGGTATAACATGTCTCCAATAATACGATATGGCTGAGAATGATGGCGAATGCGTCGCCGAGCATCCTTAGACAAGTCAGAGCGAAATGAAGACGTCTGGAGGTAAATAATGATGTCACCATACCAGGGATCGAGGGTACTAATCAAGAAGAGTGTATCGTCTGGAATGTGGTCCTCTATCCGAGAGGGAGTGGAAGCAGATGGTAAGGAGCAAATCAACTCAGCGAAAACCAATGACTTCTTAGATTTGGCAGTAGTGAACTCCAAATCAAACTCCTGGAGGATAACGATCCACTTGGAGTATTTTCCCCCGAAAATTGACTTGACAAATTTAATGTCATTAAGTTGCAATCAGAAATCATGGTTGTGGTACACAACAAAATGTAATGACGAAAACGTTGAACAACCTGAATGGCTGCCAAGGCCAACTTCTCGACATAACAAGTCTTGGTGTCAAGAAGGTTACAGCTAAGATAATATTTGACATGCTTGGAACCATCATCGTCGTCCTGTACTAGAACCATGCCAATGGTACTATCAACAACAGCTAGATAAAGCGAGTAATCATGGTGATAGTTAGGTGGACGCAACAAGGGAGCAGAAACAAGAACCGTATTGAGTTGCTCAAATTACTTTTGGGTAATTGCATCCCAAATGAATGGAATTTCATGCTTAAGCAGTCACGTATAACCTTTAGTGACCTCGACATAGTTAGGGATGAAACGACGCAAGAAATTAGCCTTCCCTTGCAAACTTTGCAACTGGTGCAAAGTAGCAGGAGGCGGGAGATTCAAAATAGCTTTAACCTTGAGTGGATCGAGATGAATACCCTCCTTATAAATGAAAAACCCAAGGAGTCTGCCGGACTCAATGCAAAAGACACATTTGTATAGATTGAGAGGAATGTGGTAATGTCTATAGCGAAGAATTTTTTTATGGAGGTGGTCTGGATGGTCTGTGCGTTTAGCTGAATGAGCAGGAAGATCATCCAGATAAGGCTGAACAATGTGTCTAATATCATGAAAAGCATAGGACATTGCTCTATGGAAAGTCGCACTGGCATTTTTCAGACCAAAAGGGAGTTTTTTATAAGAAAAAGTACCCCATGGACAAATAAAGGCAGTCTTGTGCTGATCAGCAGGTAAAATATTGATCTAATTATAACCAGAGAAGCTGTCCATAAAAGAGAACATCTCACACCCAACATAGTCATCAATAATCTGGTCAATAAAGGGAGTGGGGTAGTTATCTTTTGGACACACGTGATTGATATCACGATAATCAACACAAACTCGAATAGTGCCCTACTTTTTAGTCATAGGGATGATGTTAGAGACCCAATCTATAAATGGAATAAGATAAATGAACCCAGCCTTGAGAAGTTTTTCAACCTCTCCCTTAATGGCAGCTGCCTTTCTTGGGTATACAGGACATAAACGTTGAAGAACTGGTTTCACATCAGGATACATAGGTATCTCATCCACCACAATACTCGGATCTATACCAGGCATTTCTTCATGCAACCAGGCGAACACGTTGAAAAAATCTTGGAAGAGACTAGTGTAAATCTTGATCTCCTCGGAAGAACAAGTTTCTCCAGTATGAATATTTTCGACAACCCCTGGTTTAATAGGGATGTCGATATGCATGGTTTGCGTGATATTTCCCATATTCCCTTCAGAAAAAACCTCATGAGTTAAGATGGGTGTCTGAAGTGGTTGAGAAGGAACATGGGAAGCAAAATTATCGAGACAGGCAGTTATTGCCCCAAAGCTAGGAAGAAACGAGGAACGATGATGACTATCGGCCCAAGGAGGATCCTCAAAAGACAAAGTTTCAAGAATAGCCTCATCAGAAAGAAACATCTCACACAAAGGATCAGGAGAAGCAATATCTCCAAGCCAAGGGGATTGCACATACGTGTCAAGAGATCTACTCGAAGGAGTAGAGTCAGAAGAAGAAGCCGAAGTCGAGACGATTTCAACATAGTTAAGCTCAACAAGGCTTAACAACATAACATCACCCCAAGAATCTACCTGATCGAGGGGAGGAATCACCCAAGGATTAGGGTTAACAAAGATCATATTGACGGAGGTGACATTAGGAGGTGCGAGTGGAAAAATGCCCATGAGGGCAGGAGATTTAAAGAACCCGACATCCACACTCTCATAAGGAATACTGGTGCTCCACATATGGAACATTGCCTTCCGAGGAAGAGGAAGCAAAGAAGGACAACTGATCGACTGTAACAATTTTCCCCTGATGAGGAAAATGGAGTACTCAAAACAATGAAGAAGCAACGACATGCATAACATATGTCCAACTTTGACCTAGTAGAAGGTTGTAAGTCAGATTGGCATCGACAACCTCTACTTCGATGTTGACCGTCTTGCCTTCCAAGGTGATAGGAAAGTGTGGGAGAATACCAAACAGACGAGAATCTCTTCCATCAAATGCCTCCAGGGTATTTGGAGATTGACTCAAAGATGGAGAACCAATGGCTTTCCAACAAGAAACAGACATGATGCAAGTCAAGGCTCCTTCATCGATAACAATACGATGAATAGTATTTGAGTTAATAACAACCTGGATGAGAAAAGCGATCTGGTGAGGCAAACACGGCACATGATTTTCAAGATCGAAAGTAATCAACTCAGAATCAGCCGGATCAATTCCACCGATGGCGGATAGTAATGACTTCCATTGGGGAGGACAACTCTGGAGAACCTCCAATGCAGACATAGATGAAGGAGCTTGGGCTAAATATTCGACAATACTATAGTGCTATGTAGCACGAGCATTGGGATTATAGGAGGATTTCCTGAGAATTTCTTTAGCAGGTGGTCGAATGACGGACTCATTACTAGGCCTTTCAATATGAAGAGGGCCAGAACTAGAAGGGGGAACACTAGTAGGGACATCAGGTTATTTCCCGGCCGGTGGAGCATAATCTTTTGATTGAGTAGACACGTGAATAGGAATAGTCCCCGCCATAAAGACCTGGGAAATAGATGAGGAAGAGGATTGAGGCTGGTCCACCATTTGAGTTTGCTAGGAAGGAAAAGGTTCTTTAAGCGCAACAGGAATCCCCGAAGTTCCCTTAAGCAAACGACTTACCTCAGACCGTCGAGGATAGTCCTTAGTGAAGTGATCCTCATCATAGATAAGACAAGGGTACTTAGGTTTGTGTGTAGAACCATCATCGGTAGGAGTCTTAGGAGGTTATTTCTTTGGCGTGTCAAACTTATTTTTACCTTTCACTTTCTTCTTACCCTTCAAATTTTTCTTCACCGTGGTGGACTGGACGACGTTAAATTCTGAGGTTTTCCCATGATTGGATGGAGACTGAGAAGCAGTTTCAGTAGGAGTAGTGGATTTTTGCTTTGCAGGAGTCATGGAAGACTTTCGAGAAGACTGAGCAATGGAACCAATAACACCATCAACAGAAGGTGTCGGCGGAGCTTTAGAAGTTCCAGGTCATGGAGCATCGGGTAAGACATCATAAAGCATGCCAGATTGGGAATATACCAAATCAAGATATTGAGCATGCGCGATGGATTTCTCTTTAGTAACACATGCCCCCATAGAAATATCTCTAGCTATTGGACCGACAAAATAGGTAGTGAACCAATCAGTCAATAGTTGATCAAGAATCCAAAACTTGATCAAACGACGACACCATCTCCATTCATGAATATGATCAGAGATGTGGGTAGCCGTGTCATGTTTCAGAGAGGTAAGAAGATGCATTCCCATTTCGTAGCGAATCGGTAACTGAAAATGCGTAAGGAATGCCATCGCAAGATAGTTAAAATCTTGGAAAGTCCCACGAGCGAGTTCAATGTACCACTTTGTAGTGGCACCAGTAAGAGTCCTTTGGAAAAGACGGAGACGAATAAAATCATCAAGCCAGGAATTGGATGAACAACAAAGGTGATAAGTGATAACATGTGCCTGGGGGTCTTCTCTAGAACTACCTTCAAACTTAGGATAGTCACCAGGGATCTTGGTTGGAACAGGTGGCCAATATGGATTATGAAGTGTAGGATCATTTGTCAACTTCGACACATCGGGCAGTTCCAAAGTTGCAAGAAAAGGTAACTGAGGATTGAAAGACATCATGGGTCTTTGATAAGGACCAGCATTATGGTTCCAACTAGGGCGTTATTGCCTCCATGGATTTTGTCCATAAGGGTTAAAGTTTGGTGGATTTAAACCATACCTGGTTGTTGACCTGGATTTTGACCTCCAACAAACCATTGATTACTAGCTTGACCAACAGGGGTAGCATATGACTACTGAAAATTCTGATAAGGATTACCCTGAGGTTGCTGATAGTTCTGATATGGATTACCCTGAGGTTTCCCTTAGGGTTGCTGAGTTACCTGAGGACCAAAGTGAAACTGAGGTCCAAACTGCGCTTGGGGCCCAGGTTGTACTTGATAAACGAGTTGAGCTTGGAATCCAAACTGAGCTTGGGGACTGGGTTGAGCTTGGGGACCAACTTGAGCTTGAGGTCCAGGTTGCATTTGAGCACCAGGTTGACTAATAGCTGGATTGACCTGACCAAAAGGTTGTCCTTGATGAGCAGTAGGTTGACCTTGTTGAAACTGGGGCTGGGCTAACTGACCAGAAGGTTGTCCTTGTTGAGCAGCAGGTTGGCCTTGTTGAAATTGGGGCTAGCCTAATTGACCAAAAGGTTGTCCTTACTGAGAAGTAGGTTGGCCTTGTTAAAACTGGGGCTAGCCTAACTAACCAGAAGGTTGTCCTTACTGAGCAGCAAGTTGGCTTTGTTGAAACTGGGGCTGGCCTAACTGACCAGAAGGTTATCCTTGAGATAAAGGAGGTTGTCATGGATAAACAAAGGACGAACTTGTTTGGGCTAAAGGTTGTCCCTGAAAGGGTTCTCCTTGCGAGCCCAATGGTTGCCCCTATTGACCATAAGATTGTCCTAATGGGCCAAAAGGTTGTCCCTGAAAGGGTTGTCCTTGTGAGCCTCGGTAAGAAGTTTGATTCCAAGAAACTGAAGGTGGAATTTTACTATCGATTAGAGCCATCTAAGGAAGAGGTCCAACATGATAAATATGAGCTCCACGGTGATCGTAATAATGCGGAGGGTTATGCGGAACGAACATCTGCTGAGAACCTAGAGGGTTATAAGTCAGATTTTGAAGAGCAAACATATATTGATCATACGACAATCCCCCGAGAATGGGATTCGAGGAGATAGGTACATTACCTGTAGGTTGACTGACTTCGGATGCCAGAGGCGAAGGACCACTGCCAACGGGTCTGGAAGATATCCCAGTAATAGCAGTGACCACCGAGGATGCGGTAACCGCACTAACAAGAGGAGTAGAAGACACCACACAAACGATGGGCATCGATGGAACATATGTAATAGATGTAACCTATGTCTGAGGAGTGGAAGTCATGGAAAACTGAGTAGACATGAATGGCCCTGAAGTTGGAACCGTTGTATGAGACCATACAGAGCTCTGGTGTAGAGATGTAGCACCAAGCATTTCAGCCAGAGTGCGATAGCCAAGCGGTAATGAAACATCTTGAGAGGTGTGGAAAGGGAAACCTTTTGGAGGAAACTGATATTCACCAGTCGACACAAGGCTCTCTTGACTGCTAACAAGACTCGACTCATCCATGTCGGAAGAGGCCATATGAATTGAAGCACCAGGGGGAGTAGAAGGAGGATCCTCATCTAAAAATCCCCAAACGTTGGGAGGAGTCCAATTGATATCAAAGGGTTCCTCACTTGGAGCTTGAGAGGCAAGAGGTTGAACACTTGGAACAATAGCAAGAGTGCCACTAACAGATGATACTTCAGAAGAGATGGGGGAAGAAGGCTCTCCATCACTTGGTAAAGACGACGGAACAAATGAGTCCGCCAAGATGGCATAAATTAAAAAAACCAAGAGAGAAGATTAATTAAGAGGGTTTTCAATTCTTTTAAAGGATATTACTCACGATGTGGCCAAAATTAAAAGGTAGGATGTTATCGTGGGCAAATAAATTTTATGACACTAGAATGAAACTTTGCCTTTTCATATTTAGAGAGTTGAGAAAAAGGGAAAAAGATGACTCTAGTCTCCTTCGAAGTTTAATGTGCCTGAAAGGACAAGTGCTCAGATGATCCTTTTACTTTTAAAGAGTAAAAAAGGAATGAAAGTGACTGCTCTGGAACTCTAGGCAAAAGGTTTACCAGACAAATCGTAAAATTGCATAGACACCTTGGTAGTAAAATGCAAGAGAAATGACCAAGGACTTCCTGTACGACAACTAATCTTCTTGAATGCTACTTTCAGTGCGTTATGATTCATAAGGCGGTAGACTCGGCTTCTTATGGATAAAAAGATTGCAACCTAGTGGGGTCTCCCATCATATACGCGACGGTACAGGGAGCACGAGTCCATACTAATACTTATTGAATCACAAAAGTAAGAATCACCCAACCTTAGTGAAAACAATAGCCACTAGGTTTAAAGACGCCGGAACACGTCTCTAGCCTAGACCTGTAGATATATGAGCGTTAAGTTCCAATGCGTTTTTAGATTAATTCGATAAATTTTAGCAATTTATCTTGAATTAAATATTAGTTTCAAGGCCCTATTGAATGTATCTTCAAAAACTCATAGAACGCAACTAAATGAGTAAAGAAACCATTTCTTTTCAATGAAAAACTAACTACAGAAAAGTGAGAGGTTCATTTCAAAGCAATCACAACAACAAGCAAGCAAATGCAAGAATGGTACTGTCCGTTATTTCACAAGCAAACCAATCAAGAAGAAAGAGAAATTCTTCTATCTTTCACTAACTTGCAAGCAATATAATTAAGAAAATGAAAAATACAGCCTTTGCTTTTCAACTTCTAAATGTCAAGAATTTACTAATGCAAAAGATTGTTCTCATGTCCTAATGCAAAATGAACGTGATATTTTGTTTTTTCGAATAGATGACAAGCAACCAAATGCAAAACTCAAAACAGTTCTAGTTTTAAGTCCTTTTCAAATGAAATCATTCAATAAGTAAAGAGACACATTCCTCTTAGAAACTAATCAAAGATTAAAAAAAAAGAATATGTTTCTTTTTGCAAAAACTTGAAAGCTTTCTAATTGACCGGGAAGCAATGTGATCTATGCCAAAGTGATGGAAGGAAACCAAACAAACAAGACTTGAAAGTTTTGATAACCAAACATCACATACCAATTAGTAAGATGAAAGAACAGTTAATAAGGAAAATCCTCAAACAAAGTAAGGGATCATTTCAAACACAACTCAAAGGTCCAAACAAACAAGTAACCCAAGAAAACGTTAATGCTTCAGGAAACCATAAGGTGAACAGGTCACACAGTTCAAAAGGAGAAGTCTCAAGGGAATGAAACCAAGAGTTGAGTATTCTAGCAAACAATAATTTGACACACAAAAAATAGGCATAAGACAAGCTCAGAAGGATAGGATGCACTGGCCAATCAAAAAACAGAACTTCAAAATTAAAACCTATAGGAATCTTCGCGAGTGTCAAATTGACAACATGCGCCGACAATGAAAAGTCGCACCCCCCTAACTAGCTACTTTGTGACGTCGTCACAAGAGTACACCAGACAACAACATCGAGCCTATTTCAGAGCCCTTCGTGACTGTGAAGCGATTTAATCACGCCAAGAAGTAGAAGGTGCAACTAATTAGATAGAGCAGACGCGACTATCTTCGTGACTGTCATAAAATAAAAGGCGAAAACCCCAAATCAAAGGAAAAATTAAAAAATTCAGCTGAGGAAAGGCTAGACCTATCACTTATGATAGAGGGAAGACTACCAGGACAACCCACAATATGAAGAGTTCTACCCAGAAAGTAAAGGAGATAATAAACAAGCAACGCAAAATCAAGTCAAGAGACAAAAGACAAAGTTCCCCAGTATGGTCACCAACTTGTGACACAGGCAAGTTCCCTCTGCGGACAGAGGAAACCCCTCTAGCCCTAGAGTGGGTCTAGTCACAACAAGAACAATATCAAAGTAAATTTCCTTAGACAGTTAATGTCATGAAGGCCTACCTTCAAATCCTTGTTTGATGAAGTTCCCGTTGTGTTGCTCTAGCTCTCGTTCTAATCACTTTTGTACCTGAAACAACATAGAAAGAACAACAAAAAACATAATAGAATACAACAAAATGATCTACTTAAAGGGTCAAGGAGCTTCAAGCTATCAATATGCAATTTGACATAAGATATAGGAAATAAACCGTTGATTTGTATTAATATGAACTGAAGTAAAACTTACAACCATGCCTTGATGTTGTAGGTCTCCTTGAAGGGTCCTATCAGCATGTCTCCACAAGAATTCACTCATGAATTGTCTCCCAAGAGGATGAATAACTCTCTCTCCTACCAAAAAGGAAAATTATGATGCTAGAACACTCATACAATCAAGCAAAATCCACACAAAACTATCCTAGGCTAAGTTACATTAGAAGCCACTTCCAAACTCCACTCAAACTCTCTCCAAACCAACTGAACTAGTAGATCTTAGCCATGAAGGAGATATTTATAGGAGGAGGAGCCTCCATAAGAGATGGGAGAAAGAGCGTATCCCTTTGGGAGGTTGCAAAAAAGGTGGAACAACCATCCCAAAGGAGAGAGCCGAGCTCATCTGATCGAACATCCAAGCCTAGCACCGTCCATTGACAATTTGTTAAACAAACTCGCCAAAAGTAGCTCATCATGAGTGAAACATAGGGACAGAGCGATGACGTCGCTAGGCTTAGTTCAATCTTGGCCATCTTTACAGGTGGAAGAACTGATGACCCACGATGACCCAAAAACATAGGTTAAAAAGGGTCTGCTCCAGGAGTAATGAATTGAGGTATTATTCCTGATCTAACAAGGAAGAAACTAAAACATATTTTGCAACATGACACAAAGAAGATGTCAATAACATTGACCGACAGTGTCCGAGATCAGGGAATGTGGGGTCGGTGATAAAATACTGTGTAACATCTCTAGGAATCCCAACATTATTGAAAATGTCTTCATTGGAGCTGATTGTTCCCCTGAAGAAATTCAAACTTATACCGATCTCTTTAAAGAGTTTCGTGATGTGTTCACTTGGTCTTATGAGGAAATGCCTGGAATAGATCCATCTATAGTCCAGCATGAGATCAAGACATATGAAAATGCCAAACCTATTCGTCAAAAACTTCGACCGGTAAACCCTAGAAAAGCAACAACTATCAAAGCTGAAGTCGAGAAGTTGCTTAAGGTGGGTTTCATATACCCCATTCCTTTAACTGAGTGGGTCTCTAATCCAGTCCCTGTAGACAAAAAGCAAGGAACGATTCACGTATGCATTGACTTTAGGGACCTAAATAAGGCTTGTCCTAAGGAAAATTACCCCACGCCCTTTATTGATCATATTATTGATGAATGTGCGGGTAATGAGATTTTTTTGTTTATGGACAGATTCTCTGGTTATAATCAAATTACTATCCATCTAGAAGATCAGCACAAGACAACTTTTATTTGTCCCTGGGGTACATTTGCGTACAAAAAGATGCCATTTGGCCTAAAAAATAATGGAGCTACTTTTCAGCAGGTCATGTCATATGCTTTTCACGACATCAAGCACATTATCGAAGCATATCTGGATGATTTAGTTGCTCGTTCTCGAAAGAGAAATGATTATCCTAAACATCTTTGATTGAATTTTGAACAATGTCGTTTTTATAAAATTCGGTTGAATCTGAATAAGTGCGTTTTCACCGTCACATCTGGTCGGTTGTTGGGATTCATTGTGTCAATAGAGGGGATTCGTGTAGATCCCTTCAAGGTTGAGGAAATTCTTCAGTTGCCTCCCCCATATTCTATACATCAACTTCAGAGTCTCCAAGGAAAAGAAAATTTCTTGAGGAGATTTATAGCCAATTATGTTGAGATCACTAAAGGATTTATGCGATTGCTTAAGAAAGGGGTCCCATTTTTATGGGAATTTTTTGCGCAATGACCTTTTGATGCTTGGAAAAAAGCATTAACCTCTGCTCCTTTGTTGAGTCCACCTATTTATAGCAGATATTTCCTCTTGTATCTCTTTGCAGCAGAAGCAACTATTGGTATGGTTCTAGTTCAGGAAGATGATGTCTTGTGTGAGAATGTAATCTATTATCTAAGCTGAGGCTTGGTTGGTACTGAAACGTTCTATTCTCCCATTGAGAAATTATCTTTGGCAACTGTTCATGCTATCCAATGGCTTAGACATTATATTCTGCTTCAAAAAACTTTCGTCTTAGCAGCTGTCAATCCATTTCAATTTGTTCTTAGTAGGCGAGTGGTTGGGGGAAAATATAATAGATGGATTGTCATTTTACAAGAATTTGACCTCGAATTCATGTTGGCAAAATCTAAAAAATATTTAGTATTTGCAAAGTTGATCTTAGAGTTGCCTTGTGAGGAAGAAATTGTTCATGAGGAAAATTTTCCTGATGAACATCTATTTCTTATTTCCTCGCAAAATCCTTGGTATGTAGATATCTTTATATATCTCCAGACTTAGAAGTTTCTGCCTGCTTTTTCCAAGGATGAGCGTAGAAAATTGTGTCACCTCGTTGAAAATTATATTATTATAGGTGACACTTTATATCGTTGTGGGATTGATTCAATCCTTAGACGTTCTTTAACCCTGGAAGAAGCTGAGTCAATGCTTAATGATTTCCAAAATGGAGCTTGTGGTGGTCATCTATCTGGGCTTGCTACAGCCAAATTTGTTTGCGAGCAGGCTACTTTTGACCTTTGATATTCAAATATTGTATTGAAGTGGTCAAGAGATGCCATCCTTGTCAGGTTTATAATTGGAAAATGCACGCACATCCAGCTCCTCTTTTCCCTGTGATCACCATCGGTCCTTTCACAAAGTGGGGCATTGATTTTACTACTTGTAATCTGCCTTCAGCAGGAAATCACAAGTATATCATCATGGCTATAGACTACTTGACTAAGTGGGTTGAGGCTATGCATACTTTCAAGAATGATAGTGAAACAACAACCTTGTTTCTCTTCAATCAAGTTATTTCCAGGTTCAGTATTCCTAAGGAGATTTTCATTGACCATGGGAGTCATTTCCAAAATAAACAGATGTCTGAATTGGTTCTCAAGTTGGGTTTCTGGCAGGAGTATTAGTCTCCGTATTATCCTCAAGCATATGGGTAGGTCAAAGCCGTGAACAAATCCCTTAAAAGCATCCTGCAAAGGATGATTAACAAAGCTAGATCCAATTGGCACATCATGTTATATCTGACACTTTGGGCATACCGAATGTTAGTTAAGACTTCCACTGGTTTTACTACCTTTCAATTGGTTTACATGATGGAATCTATTTTTCCTGTAGAAAGTGCAATTCCTTCCCTTAAATTGGCTGTTGAACTTCTTCCTGGGACTTCTAGTCTCGAAGAATGCCTCGTTCATTTGGAACATCTTGATGAGCAGTGTCAAGATGCTGCCACAATAAACGAAGCTCATAAAAAGAGGGTAAAATCTCAATACGATAAAGTTGTATGTCCTAGAAATTTTTCTGAAGGCGACCTTGTCTTGGTCTACGATCAAGACAAAGATGCCTTGGGGGCAGACAATTTTAAGTCTATGGAGTGTGGTCCCTTCATTGTTAAGAGATTTTTGAAAAATGGTGTTTATGAATTGAGTGATGTTGAAGGAAACAATTTAGTGGAGTCCAGAAATGGGCTCTACCTTAAGAAGTACTTTGCTTAGGCTTCGGCCGAGCATTTACTTGTTTGTATATATTGTATGATTGTACATATCTTTCTATCGATTTTAGTGATGTCAATATTTTTTTATTTGCTTTGGCAGGTATTGATGGATGATTTGATATATCTATGGTTCGTCGATGGTGCTAGTAGACACACCCAGAACCTTGCTTTCACGGCTTGGGTGATTTATTATCCATCTGGTTAGTTGATGGTTTTGAGAGGAGTATGTATCGGTCCCAATTCAAATAATGTTTCCGAATATACTACTGTTATTAATTTACTATCTGAGGCGATATATCTTGATAATGATTCGTTAGCAGTTTATTTGGATTCACAACTGGTGGTATCTCAGTTTAATAACATCTATTAGGTACAGAATCCTTATTTGTATCACTAATTTCTGAGAGTGCGTTTATTGCAAAGATGATTTGTTTACATCACATTTGTTCACATTCCACGATCAGAAAATTCTTTAGTAGATTCTATTTCTAATCAAGCATTGGGTTGGCATATAAATCATTCATCACATTAAAACATCGAAAATAATCGAAGTATCATCTGCATATATGATCATCATAAAACCATCTGTATATAGATAAATTTTTTGTGTCCAAAATAATATACAAAATCGAGACAAATTGCCCTACAAAATTTGGGCTTATGCCCATCATCATTTCTAATCACAAAAATATCTGATCATATATCTAATGATCCTACAAAGGATGAGCATCTAGAAAGAAAACGACGACATTAGCCACCCGCCGAAATAGTCATACTCAGCCCCGTGGTACTCCCACCATGCGCCGCTGCATCTCATCTGGTAGGTCCTCTATGGCCACCATGGGTACTTGGTGAGTCAATCTCACTAATTTTCTCTAGACTGCATGGAGGACTCTCTTAGTCTCAGCTGCAACCCCTTTGGCATCCCTTCCATGACGCCTATGTTGAGGAAGTCCATTAGGTCTCATTGGTCCCACATCTGAAACGTGATCAGTAATTTTGTATGTGTCTTGTCTCATAAAAAATATATATAATTCATTTCTATTGAAATTCCAAAAAAATATTAAAATATTAAAATTAAAAAAATCATTTATACCTATGGCCAACCATGATGCGTCTAGTGGCAATACTAGATCCGAATCTCCTTAGAAATCCATTCTGGCATAAGGGTAGTCTTCGACTACAATGACTTGTTGTTCCCACCAAAGGAAAAACTCGTCATCAAAAGTCGTCCTAGGGACCTTACCACCCCCTAGGCTTCATCAAGTTAGCCCACCTACCCATTCATGGATCTCTTAGGCTACTGATGGTGGATAGTACCTTGGGACGAAGCCCAAGTACTCTCTCAAAAAATAAAGAAAATAAGATATTTCTGTATCCAAAATTCTTCGTTTGACCCTTCTGGATGGAAGTGAGTTATTTCTTCATGGTTGTTAGCAGAGGTGTACACCAATTGAAGACTGTAGTGAGACAATCCACTGCAAGGATCATAGAAACACGTGAAGCATGATGTAGAGCAGCAAAACCATTTACCCTGGCTATGGTAAATAGTAGGATTATCAATGATAAACTCTCTACATACTTGATTGGAATCTGACTTCCAACCTTTTCGGGGTTGCCAGGACAGTATATGCGGATGTTGTCTTCTCCACCGAGACTACCTCTTGTCCTGCCAGTTGAGTGCACTCTCTCTCCCGTTCGAGAAAGACCTGTAATGAAATAAATGTCTTCTATCTCAATCCTCAAGAACATCTGATCAATCACGAATTCATCTTCTTCTGCACTCCAGTAGTGAATTATCAGCTCAAGAAATCGAGTATTCACCTTCATGTTTTGCATTTTGAATAATTTTAACAAACCACATCCTCTAAAGACATCTTATGCGTTTTGATCCTCCATCACTTGGTTATCAATGGCAATGTGCTCTCTTTCATGCCAGGTAATTGTCATCTTGCAAAAAAAAGATGTTTCATATCATTAAATCCATGTTTAAAATTTTAAACTCGCGCACATGCGGGTTTGTTTTTTACACAATCACATATAGGGCCTTCGTATATGCAGGTCACCTGTATCCAACCCGCATGTATGCAGAGTAAAAATTTTAAAAATAATTTCTTACAGTCAAATTTATGAAAAAAACATCTAAAAAACATAAAAAATGATTAAAAGTATGATTAGAGGGTTACCTAGAATATTTGAAGCAATTTGAACGGTTGAATTTGATGGAGGAACAACTCCTTGCTCAAAACACAAATGAGGAAACTGTGAGTCCAAAAGTCCTTATATATGTTGGAAAATGAAAATTGTTTTTTCTACAGGTGGTTTTTATTTTATGGACTTTTTGACCTTTTGGCTTAGAGTGTTGGGATGAGTTGTTTTTACAGGATATTTTGGAGACTTTTTTGAGAAATTGCTTCGGTCCCATGACTACAGAGCCATCATGGAAGATATCGCTTTCTTACTAGCATATAGGTTAGGGGATATCACTTTACACTGCATTTTGCATACTAACCTCCATACTGTGATATTTTTGCCATAGGGTCGACCCCATCATGTATTGATTCACAAACCATTTTCACTCGCCAACTTATATAATCATGATGTGATGGTAGAGCCAAGCTTTACATGGGCATCTTAGTTAGATCCTAGCTGGCATATGTTGCCTATGGTGCTATATTGAGTAGGCTCGGGAGTCCTCTTTAGTCCCGCCATGACTTGTGCGTTGGAGACTCATTCTCTTTCTTCTTTACTATTTCTGGCTTTATACCCTAGAGGCTCCTTTGTGTTGAGTTGTATTATTGTATTGCATGTTGACCCTTTACACCTTTTGGCATTGAGCTGACTTCACCTGGATTTGTGTTTAAGCCACCTTTTGACCATGTCTTCTGCAAAATCAACCTTGCAATCACTTAGCCTCTGCAAGTTGACATACCCTTTTACCCGTGGAAAGAACATTACTTTGAGTGTCATCGACTAGTTTCACCACCTTGCATTGAGCATAGGAGTGTTCCCCTCCCAGGAACTAGAGTATCTACTTTTTCGACACTCATTCTTTCCACTGTACTATAACATTATTTTATTCCTTTTCAGGCTTCATAAATATGAAAAATTCAAAAAATTATATATCCCAAAAAAGAAAGGGAACGAGACATTATTTCCATATTTGATGGCAGCTAGAGTCAGTTGTGTTGCCCTTGAACAAAGCACTCAAAAAATAAGTCTTTCTTCCATTGGGATGGGCTTTAGTTTGACTTAGGAGAGCCTTAACCTTGTTATCGAGTTAGTATTCCTCCGATTGGTTATCTCTTCCAATCATATGGAGTGTTTGTTTATGCCTCCTACATGCCAAACTTATACAAAGTTATCATATGCTGCCATGTAGTCATAGTTGACTTGTGATTTTGTTTAAGGGGAGTAAACTTGAGTCGGCCTCTCTGTGGTGTCTCTTGACCTATTTTTCAGTCGGTCATCCCTAGTCAGAGTCATGTTCATTATCACATCAACTATTTGGTCCTTTTCTCGTGTTAGTTTGAAAAGGTCTCCATTGACTTCTTGTTGGAGGGTCTTGCTCTTATCGACTACAACAAATTGCTCTAAGAGTAGATCTAGAGCTGCACTCTAGCCATATTTTCATTATTGATAGGTTACCTTGTGCTCAACATCGATCAGTATCACAGGTCTTTGACTTAGTGGTTTCCCTTGTTTTTGACATTAGCTTTCATTATCACACATTGGGATTCGTGCAATGCCTTGGTTTCCATTTGACCCTATTGTTGGATTCCTCACATTTGTGTCAGCTTTCATTATTGGTTGGTTCATAGGGTTTCTATCGTGTGCTAGCTACATCTTGTGTATGCCAGAAACGTGCTTCGATTGGGTTACTACATCTTTATTCGTCTGATTCCTTCCACATTATTGGCCTACGGGTTACACTCACGCTAGATTGATGAAGGATGCCTTAATGCCTTCCTTCTAGCAGATATTTTGCCATCGACTTCAACACATTACTCTGGGAACGAGATCTAGAGTCCATTTGGAAGTACCTTAGGGTTTACAGTCATCAGTGGCAGACTTATTCGCTATCGACAGTGGGAAAACATCATTGTCTCCTGATTGATAGATTCTTGCAAGTTTTTGACTACAACTCATTTATTCCCCCTTGTTAGATTGTACTGGGTACCTTGGCTCTCATCATCATTATTGGTGAGTAGTCTCGCATTTGTTAACAATATACATCAATGACCGGTAATTAAACAATTTCTCACATGGTCAATTTCAGATCATTTATTCCCATTGTGTAGAAATGTACAATGGCGGTTGGTGAAGACCACGGGTTTGCATTAGCATTTCTTGGTTCACTTGTCAGTTGCTCTTGTTTCTACTAGTTGACACCATCCACCTTATATGTTGCAGTTCCTTATAGTGACATCCTATATGTTGGAACTCGAGTTGCAGTGTAGTACCATTTATTCCACCGTTTGACTTGGTACTTTTTGGATCAACTTTATGACTTCAGTGATCAACTTCATACTTCAACATCATTGATCAGTTCTTTAGATGCAATATTGAGACATGTACTTACTTGGATATGATCAGATAATCCATTGTGTATTTTCAGTTCCTTTATACTTGTATGCATATTGGATATGCTTTTATTCTCAACATGTAGACATGCTTTACTATCTCTGAGCATGGGTATGCCTGCCTTGGACAACAGTTTCTTTCTGATCTCTTTCACTAGTTTGGCCAGCTGAATTTTGGTGAACTCCTGCTCAGTCTCGGCATGATTCCTTTAATACACTTAATACATTTCGGCCATCATTTACCCCTTCTGACCTCATATATTAGGGTGCATCTATTATAGCTCCATTTACCACTCTTGGTAGATTTGGTGCTCTGGTTATGGCCTAGGGCAACCCCTCCTTTCCAGACTTGGCCCAAAATCTAAAAAACAGTCTTTTATTCCATATACACTACTTTTCCTTGTGTTAAAAGCATGTACACGCTGGTCAAGATACACCCAACCCGCTTATATGTGTTAAAACACTTAAAAATAATAAATATCCTTAATTTCATGTGGAGTTTACGGGTTTTACCTGTTACTCACCTACTATAGCCTGTGGCCCAACTGTTTCCCAACTGAAAAACTAATTTGGAGAATTATAAATAAACCTCCATGGGACAGCCTAAGAGAATAAGAGATGAGATATTGATATTATAGTTGATTGATCCCTAATCAAGTCTAAAGGAATCCCTATGCATCCTGCACTCGCCAAGCTTTAGGAAATTCTTGTTTCCTCTTTTGAGATATCCTTCACCCCTCTTGTGATATCCTTGTGTATGTTGATGGAGGAAGATTGCTAAGGCTGAGATAAGTCGGATCTGGAGGACGGTTCCTCTTGGAGCTGGAGGAAGACTCAAGTTGTAGTTTTCCACCTTACATTTAGCTTACATCAATAAAGAAATGTTGTTCTATTCCTGATATTTATCGTGTTTATGCATTGATCCATGTTGTGATTGGTTCATAAATCTTATATTAATGTGTAATCGTTCATTTTCTTATTTGATCTAATGTATATATCATGAATATGATTTCTGTTATTGCTGTTGTATATGCTTTTCTTGAATAATTTACAGGTTTCAAAGGCATCAGGAGAAGAAGAGGGTTTGAACCTTACAGGATCTACCCAAACGTAGGACCTCCGGGTAAGGACACTTCTTCCCAGTTCAGTAGTTAAAGCATTTATATTTTTTGTCTATGCATTTCTTGCTGCTGTATTCCCTCCGCTCTATTGGGGTTTTCAACCCAAGACCCTAGGGTGTTCCCGCCCACAACAAAAAGAAACTTCGTTTGTGATGTGGAAAGCAATGACATAATTGTTCGAGAATATTGTGACCATAGGAAACTAATGCTTAAGGATAATTAGAAGTATGAAGATGCAGAAGAATGACACCATACCACAATATCTGAGCAGGTTCACATAAAGTTGTGATGAACTGGGTGGGGTCGGTGTCACTTTCCTTGAAGATGAATTGGTAAGCCTAGCCCTTTTGGGCCTTCCTAAGAGTTGGCATAACTATCAAGATTCGGTGAATGGGAGGGAGAAACTACTGAATTGGTAGCGCTTATGGTCCAATTTGGTACAGAAGGAAATAAGGTGGAATAGGAGAGATGATACTACATCCAAGGGCGAGGATGAAGAAAAATTTGCATTATCTGGAAAAGAAAGGAGGGGAAAAGGGAAGAAATCCCAATCCAAACCAGAATCTAGTCAAGGGGGCAAGAAAGATTTATCAAAAATTAAATGCTTCCATTATCGTGAATTTGGGAACTATGCCATGAAGTGTCCACACAATAATACAAGCAAGAAGACCTCAGAAGGAGTAATAGGTGAAGCTTTGGCTTCATAGTTCGAGCTTGACTTTACCCTCATTTCATGCATGACCAACACAGTGATGGGGAGCGTGTGGTACTTGGACTTAGGTGCATTGTTCCACATGATAGGGTGTAGATATTTTTTCAGTGACCTGGAAGAAAAATATTTGTAGATGCACATTGAGATGGGGGATGGTGGAAGGTATAGTGTGACCTGGATTGGTATAGTCATATTTCAGAGGGAGTCGAGCTCCATCCTCAGGCTCAAGGATGTCATGTTCGTTCCGGGCCTAAAGAAAAATATTGTCTCTGTTGCAGTTTTGGAAGACTGTGGTTATGATGCGATCTTTAACAAAGGAGAGGCATTCCTGAGACACATATCCACGAGACAGGTGAAGTACATTGAGGTTTGTGTGAAGAACCTGTAAAAGCTAGATGTGGAGGATTATGCTGCATTGAGAGCACAAAGGTAGAGAAGGTGCAGAGCCGTAATATCGGTGAACTTTGGCATAAAAGACTTGACCATGTGCATCATGGTGCTTTGAAGATCATGTAGTAGATAACCACAAGCCTCCCCAAAGGAGCACTGGAGGAGCAGGATGTATGTAAAGAATTTACTTTTGGGAAGTACACAAAATCCACATTCCATGATCGGGTCAACAAAGCACAAGCAGTGCTGGAAAGGATCCACTCTGATGTCTATGGACCTTTCTCGACAACCTCCACTGCCAAGCATAAATATTTTTTCATTTTTATATCACTTTAACACATAAGAAAAAATGGTCAAGAGATAAAAGTACCATTTATGACTAGTCCTACTCATGAGCTTCAAGCGACAATGATATATCTCTCTTTGCTCTAACATCACTAAGAGTACGGAAGTGCAACATCAGTAGCAGATATCAAATGCAAACATCAACAAATCCTGTTCCATTCATTCACCAAAACCTCCTCTGAGGGTGCAAAAGTGCATGTTCTAAGGACAAGTTTTTGATAAATTTCTGGACCCTTCTCTAAATGCATGAGAAGGGTTTAAATACTACTAACTAAATAACTTAATTACACAGATTCAGGATACGATTTAAATGACTGCCCTTTTTCTAAGCAAAAATAAAACAAAATTATTTCTAAAAATTAAATCTAATATCTAACTATTTCTGCATTTGCTCCTTAACGTTGCAAGCATTCAGTATTTGCCTGGGTAGAGTCGGCTGACTGTCTTCCGCTTTTGGTTGAGCTAAGCAAACAGAATTGGTAAGAGCTGGCACCATCTTCTCAGCAAAATCGATGATATACTCGAGAGTCATCTTCTGACTATGTGGCTTTACCGCGTATGCCCAGTAATAATCTCAGTTCAACTTGGTTAACCCTTTGGATTGCTTCTGCCTTTTCTTTAACTTTCTGTTTCCAGTTTGTTTTTTTACCACTGTTTTTTTGCATTTTTCGGGCTTACAAGTGACTGAGCAGTTAGAGGCTTTCCTTCTTGAGCAATTTTCTCAGCGATGCACGATTAGCGCTAGGTGGTAATCGCGCATCGAAAACTGCCTCCGTTCTTTGATCCGGGCTTCTGTGATGCGTTTTTCGCCTTTTGCGCCTCTTCATCTTTATCAAGTATAAAGCTTCAAAATTCGTAAAAATAATGGCCTCGTGAGCTCTCGACTCTGAGCATTAAACTTCCTGTTGATATCAACATTGTTCAGTACTCATTCAACCATAGTTGTATATGAAAGATCTGTAATGGATGGCTCAACAACATTCTATGAATCTGCGGCTCTGTTGCATGCGGTATCTGTTTATGAGGGCATCTTTTCTCTGCCTTTGAACATTAGAGCTCTACCCTTTTTCCTCATAGCTTCCTGCACATTGCTTTGTGTAACTTTTGTTTTTCGTTCCTGCAGTTCACAAGTGAGGAGATAGTAATGATAATAAATAATGACAGGAAGGCTATAAATGCTACGGATATGAAAAAACACGCCACCTGACGTGAAATGGCTCTTCGAACAACACAAAACCATATTTTATTAACAACTGGCATATGACTCATTAATTATCATTAAAGTGTGTAACCAGTTCTTGGTTTATGGAAAACTTTTTCTTGAATATTGAGCCAAGGAAATCTGCGATGGAAGTTTCTGCGATCTGCATCGCAATATCACATTTCGTTGTATCACATTACCAAAATTTCATCATGCTATGCTATCGCAAGGTTGCTTGATCGTGCTATCGCAAGATCGCAGATCGCAGTATCGCAAGATCGCAGATCTTTTAATCGTTTAATCTTTATGCGTCCTCCATGCAATTTTGCGAGATGCGATATGCGATATCGCATATCAACGATTTTTTAAGGTTTTCCAACATGAGTGTTTCTTAATGCATGCGATGCGATGGAGTTCGCGTCACAATCTTGCATTTCATCATTTTGACTCACAAGAAAATGCCCTATCATTCTCTGCGTGATGCGATATTTCTTAAGGAGTGACATATATGAGCACTAATCGATTTTTTGAATTTTTTGACTAAGGGTCCCCACTTAGTGTTATTGCTAATACTAAATAAGGAGGGGGGTTGTTGGTGGCCACAACAGAGCCTTATCTGCATAATCCGCAAGACAGTCACTGATAACCAGAGAAACTAGCACAATGCCTTAACAAATGCCCTTTGGGCCAATAGGGTCACCCCTAAAGTGGCCTTGGGAAACTCTCCATACTTCCTAGTCTATGGACAGGAAGCCATCTTGCCCCCAAATGTTGCCCTTCCATCCTTAAAGCTCTCCTAAGCTTCAAGAGGAACCCCTTTAGCCCTACTTCAAGAAAGGATCGACCAACTGATGAAGCTAGAGGAATTAAGGGATAGAGCCATAATTAAATTCAGAAATCACCAAATGATTGTAAACAGATGGTTTGATCATCATCTGGTGGGAGATAAATATTTCCAAGTGGGGGAACTAGCTCTGAAATGGGACAAACTAAGTGAGCCAAAGGGTAAACACACAAAATTCCAACACCTATGGCTAGGCCCATTCCAAGTCGTTGAAAAGATTGGTCAAGGGACTTACAGGTTGAAAACATTACAGGGGGAGACTGAAAAGCTCCCTGTTAATGGCTAGCATTTGAAGAGATACTTCTAGTAGCCACTACATTGGTGGTTGCCTCCTGAGTAGGTTAGAGTTCATTTCCTTTTGTTGTTAGTTTAGTTGTATTTTTGTCCTTTCCTTTGTTTTCTGCCAAGTCTGTTCTCTTGCTGTTTTGAATTACATTCCTTTTCAGCCAGCTAATTGTAGTCCTCTGGTCTCGTTCTACCTTTCACATTTTCCCTCATTCGCTAATCTTGGCCTTTCCCTACCTCATAAGCTTATTGATGATTCTGTTGTTCATGAGCCCATCATTTCCCTGCAAACCAAACCAAAACCCCTCATTTACATATGTTGGGGAACTGTGTGAGATATGTTGATAACTTGAACATCTGGAGCATGTAGGTGCACTTTTATAAAACAAAAAATGTGTAACTACAACTGGACTAGCATGGAGGAACGCTGCATTTAAATAAATCCAAGACCTAGCCTATACTTGCTTGTAAGGTTTATAGTCATTCTCCATCGGTCCCATCCACCACATTAAATGGTCCAATACCTGTTACTCACAAGTAAACCTCCTTTCATGGGCTAAGCTCACTGTCTCATACCCTGTAGAAAATCTAATTGTGTTCTAGTCCTTGTGCCTGAAACTGGAAGGTCTTATCTAAAAATAAATGAAATGTCAAGTCCTTGTGCCAATTTGGAAGGACAGGTTGTTTGGGAAGCTGGTTAGAGTAAGGACTATTGTTGTGCTCAGAGTACCAGTTGACACAGCAAGCCCAACCTTACTTAAGCGGTTTAAAAATATGGCATGATCCATGACTGTGCCCCATTCAATCAATAAGTATAACACTGAAATTCTCATATAAAGTAAAAAAAAAAAAAAAAAAAAAAAAAAAAACATGTCTACATCAAGCTTGATGAGCAATAAAGAGCTGAGGTACACACCTAAACAGGTATGGACAGACCAATGATGGCCCCAAAGGGATTTGTGAAAGTGGGAAACAGGTAGAGGAAGGTCAATAAACTCCATAATACTTCCATTGGAGAATGCCTGTCAAAGTCATATCAGCAAGTAGAAGCTATTTGTCTCTATCCCAACTGAAGCAATAATGTTTAAGTGGAACCCATGCTTGTCCATCTGTACAATATGCATTTCAAGTTTATCTTAAACACCCTCTTTTTCTATCTGATCCAAGGTTAATTTGGAAACAAAGATAACTGGTTCGCCCAGCAGTTCGCCATTTGTTGTGGCCACAACCACCACCCTATTAAAACTTGCCTTGGTAGCAATTGTTGAAAAGTGTGCAACAAGAAATGCTTGTTGAGAGTGCAACAAGATGATGGAGCTTAGTGAAAAGAGTCGCCTTCACTAAGTGGGCCCGCAGGCTATTTTTGGCGCAAGTCTATTTTTAGACATATGGATCATGTCTATGGATTGCAGGTTGCTGTTTATGGATGATTGGTCAAGTTGGGAAAAATAGATGGACTTCTATTTTTGATCAAAGTGTGAGTGATCAAAGTCTATTTTTAGACTGGCTGTCAAAAATAGAAAAGTCAAATATTATTGTCTCATAATAATATTTGGACTATAAACTTGATCTTATTCTCTTGGAGCACTTCAGTTTGAGCTACAGAGGTGGCACATGCAGCTGTCAGAAGTAAATACGCTTTTCTTATGAGTCAACTGATTTGTTGCATGCAGGACTTCAGTTAGAACTCAAGTGAGTTGAGTTTAGTGAACTGGAGGTGCAGTTGATGGAGTTGTGTTCACTTTAACTTTGTTAAACTGGTTTTATTTAGTCTAACTGATCAATAGACTAGAGATGAGTTGGGTGAATTAGTTATTAATTAATTCACAAGTTATTAACTCATAATGCAACTATAGAATACATCAGTTAACTTAGTTGCATGTCAGTGCATGTTCAGTTCAACAAGGACAGGTGGTAGAGAATCAGATTGCTATCAGTTGTGACTATAGTTGTGCACCAGATCTTGCACAATCAAGGGATTGAGGATGCCAATGAGTTTGCTCACGTATTTTCCCAGTATTGTAGCCTTTTCTCACGTCCAACAAAGTGTGAGTGATTATTTTGAGGTGAAATACGAGTTTGGGAAGCCATTCTCATCAGTTCTTGAGCAGGTATTGAGCAGTGGAGGCAGGCAAGCAGTGGAATAGATTTGTAGATCAGATCTGAACTGTATTGTGTGTAACAGGTGGAGCTGGTACTGGATTGCTTGTGATAAGCATTTTACTTTGTTATATTACATGATTCAATCAATATAATATACATATAGTTGGGGTTTTTAGCGAGATGCTTTCCCCAGGATACATACTGTGTTAATGAGTTTGATTGATGCTTCTATGTGCACCTGTGAATGTTTCTGCGTCTGTAAATTGATGATCAACATAGAGGAGATTATGTATTATACATGTTCCGCTTATAATTGTATGATCAGGATAATCTCTGTGAATATGTGTTAAATTATTCAAAATTTCTACATGGTATCGGAGCTGCTTGATTTGTAGAAGATATTTTTACAGGATATCAAGCGAGGATTGATCATCAGATCTACTATTCAGGAAGTGTTTACATTCTATTTCTTCAGGCAGAGTCTGTGATCGGGCCAGGTAGCCTCTGGATTCATCCTTCCTTTGGAAGGTGAGATATCTGGTGAATGCCCATACAGTCAATCTCTGTACGAGAAATATTGTGTTCTCACGAATCTTAGATTCGAGGCGGTTGAGTTGGTTGCTGGTGGAATTCGAATTTGCAGCAATATTTTCTTGGTGACAACGTAGCAATGTCTTTCAACGGATTGCGATTGGAGTATGCTCTTGAGAGCAGCTCAAACTATATTGCATGGAAGGATAGGATGGAGGCAGTATTGGATGATAACGGGCTGAAGGAGTTCATAGATACGGATATCCCAAAGCCTACCGATGCTACTCGAGCTGATGCTTGGCAAAAGAAGATCGCAAAATGTCGAAGGATTCTGTTGGAGGGCGTGAAGGATCACATTGTGTCTAGCCTCCATGGAAAGGCTACTCCATATTTGATGTGGAAATCATTAACATAATTATTCCAAAGCAAGAGCGCTCAGAGGAAGATGGCACTCAAAGATAAACTCAGAAACATCAAATGCGAGAAGGGTGACAGTATTCCCAAGTATCTCACGAAGTTCACTCAGTGTCAAGATGAGCTGGGAAGTGTGGGGGTTACTGTCGATGATGAGGACTTGGTGAGCTTGGCTCTCCTTGGTCTTCCGAAGAGTTGGCATTCCTATCAGGACTCTCTCAATGGTCGGGAGAAATTGCCAGGATGGGAAAGACTATGGTCAGATCTTGTGCATGAGGAGATTAGACGGAGCACCAGAGACGGTTCTTCATCCATGCAGGATGAGGAGAACTGTGCCTTGGCGAGTAAGGTGAAGAAGGGGAAGGGGAAGGTTTCTCTTTCCGAATCCAGTTCTTCCAATGATGGGAAGAAGGTTGACAAGGCGAAGGTGAGATGCTTTCGTTGTCATGAGTTGGGTCATTATGCTACTAATTGCCCAAAGAAGAAGTCCAAGAAGGGATCCGGGGAAGGATATGAAGGTGAGGCAACCTCACTTGCTTCACATTTTGAGTTGGACTTCACACTCTTCGCATACATGGTTTCATCCATGGTGGGAAGTGGTTGGTTTCTTGACAGTGGAGCTTCTTTCCACATGACCGGTGACAAAAGTTTGTTCAGTACTTTGGAGGATAAAGATCTCCAGATACTCATAGGGATGGGTAATGATGAGAAGTATAGTGTCTCAGGTGTAGGAACGGTTATTTTTCAGAGGGAGCATGGAGCTCGCCTTACCTTGACCGATGTCAAGTATGTACCAAGACTGAAGAGAAACTTGGTGTCGATCGTGATGTTGGAAGACATAGGCTATGATGTGGTCTTTAGTAAGGGAAAGTGTTGTGGGGAAAAATGCCTATGCAGGACAATCCTATCCACCTAAGGTGTGACAGTGCCTTAGCAACAAACGAGTACAACTATTCTTGTTTCTTCCTTTATGAAATGTGAAAGAAGAGAGATCAACAGACTTACCGGTGTCTTCCGTTTGTCCCTCGATCCGGTCTCTCTTCTCTTTGGGTGTTCACAGCTACTTTCCTTCTTGCTTGTCCAGCTTCAACTTCCTGCAAGATCACAAGAGAACAGCTACTTGCGACAAGAGAAGAACTCTACTCAAAGACAGATGTTCACATTCATAACTAGTTTAGTATTAGAAATAAACTAAACATGCTAATACATTCATACATCAAAATACATCAGCATATAGGAGAAACCAAGATAGCTTTATTGATGAATAACAAGGTTCAGGAAGAGATACAACCCAGAGGGCTCCAATCCAGCATCTCCTTCCCAGCCAATGGAATTCCTATCTTCAGCCCCTTCAAAGCATTAAGCACCCAATGATTCCAATCTCAAACCAACAACAATTCTTTGCAATAATTAAATTCCAGCCTCCAGATCTCATGGAGGAGAGATCCATATATAGATGTTTGGAGAGAGGATGAGTCAGCTTGAGATCTGACTAGTTTCCTCTCCCTCTGTCAGTTCTTGAGTCCACTTGGAGGTTCTTGCTTCCACTTGGAGATTTGGAACCTCTTACTCATCACCAGTCGAATTCCCTGAGGCAAGTGTCATTTTGGAAGCTTCCTGGGTTTTGACACCTTGAGAAATGAGCCTGCCACTTGTCCACTCTCGTTCAACGCAGGTAACCTTTGTTCCAGTTGACATTCAACGCAGGTAGCCAGTGTTGGCTTTGACATTCAGCGCAAACAGCTAGTGTAGCCACTGAAATGATCCTAAATTGACTTGTTTTTGAGCAGTTTCAGGTGGAGAACTTCTGTGAATTGTTGTGGTTTGTTAGCCTTGTTCCTCTAGGGGTAGGAACAACATGTTTAGGGACTTTGGATCCCTTAGATTATGGACATTTCATGCTCAACGCTGTAAGGCACAAAAATGTCTATAACAGTTGCCCCCTAAAGTATGAGGCTGTTTATCGGGCGTAATGCTTTATCATGGGGATCCGAAGTTCATCCAATGCTGGGAGGAGACCTGTAATAAGATACAATACAATACATTATTTTTCATACTGCTTTCATGATCTAGCTGAGGCGGGCATTCCCATGCTCAGCTTTATAAATTCATTTTTCTGTACATAGAACAGACAATCGTCTGATGGTAGACTGATAATTTTGATGAAATTATCATCCTTTGAGTAGGATGATTATCTGCTGCAATGATGTACATGTCAATGTCTTTATCTTTCCTGAATATATATCGCAGCCCAGATGGATGAAACTAGATCTGGGGTCTTCAAACTCGTTCGATCTTTACTCTAAGTACAAGTCGATCCATGTGAGAAATGTTCTGAAGTCGAACATGGAAAGACATCGCTTGATTACCGGTCAATGATGTAAACCGTTAACAAGCGCGAGAGGAATCACTGATAATGATAATGACCCACAAGGTACTGCAGTACAATTCACGTGGTGTGAATAAAGGACTTGGCGTCAAACACCACACAAAATCTTTCGGTCGAAGGTCATTGATGTATACCTGTCGCCGGAAGTGAGAAACTTGCCATTGTGGCATGCAAGCTTCAAAGTACTGAAGGGGTTGTTCCTAGATCAACTTCTTGGATAATGAACTGATGTCGACAAGAAGTGATCCGTCAAAGGAGGGCCTTAATGAATCCCACATCAATGACACGGAACGGAGCTAATGATTTTAATGGAGGTGAAAACGATCTGTGACATATGATTCAGGGTGGCGGTCATGAAAGGATGAAGGATAATGTATTGCAGTGGATGGGACACGGTTGACTTTTCTGAACGACTTCTCTTGAACATATGGTGACACTGATGCGATGGATTGGTAGCATTACCCCAAATATGGATGGTATGGCGAGACCATGGATGTGACTGGTGAATGAAACAACCCAACCCGATTGTGGTACGGAGGAAAAGTGTCATGTTCAAGAGCGACTTGCTACCATCAAAGTTTTCTTTAGTTTCTCCCAATTTTTCCCCAGTCATTGCTGACCAGTACCTCTTTATTTTTGTCAAGCTTGAGGAGGATAACATATGCTTGTTCTATAACCTGCCCTTCGGGCAAGCCCATCGCTATGTTTTAATGAGCCTAGCGATAGTGAAACTCATTCTTGTCTAAAGACAAGTTTTTCGCTATTTAATGATTTTAATGAGTCTAACGACAAGGATAACTCGGTCCTTTTCATTTTTAGAGAGTCTGAAAAGGTACATAAAGTCAACTCAAAAATTCCTTTTTCATCATCTAATCCCTTAATTCTAAAAAAGTATAAAACAATACAAAAGGGATGAGTTTTCGATAGTTTTAACGAGCCGAATAAAACAAGAGCTCGATCTTTTTGTGCAATAATCCCTCAGGTCCAAAAAGATTAAAATCTAGAGGAGGGATAGCTCTTCCGGTCGCTTTAACGAGCTGGAAGGCCAAAACTTGGAAATCTTTTCATATTTTACGAGTCAGTTGAAAAGAGCTTAAAGAAGACTCGTCTTTTGAGGAACGAGTGATAAACAGGGATAGCAGCTGATTCCAGGTACAGGTTGGAATTTTCCAATCACGGCAGTGTCACAAGAATGGCTAGGTGAAATCACTCTTCGCAGCTGTTCCTCAAAATGGGTAAACAATCATATGGAGGTGAATGATCGGCCAAATGAAAAGTGGAGGTGACGGTGCAAACACGACCAAGGCTTTAATGGCTGATAAGGTTACATTCACAGTGGTTATTTACCGGGATGGTTCATTTTTTATTTTAAAATGAGCTTAAACGCTGGTGGAAACACTTGCTCATTGCTTATGTTTATTTTTTAATGAGCATGAAGTCCGCGTTAAAACTGCTCGAATCTTGCGTTTATTTTTTAACGAGCATGAACTTTGTGCTAAAACTGCTCGAATACCCAGTCATATGATAAGAGTGTCTCATCAAGATTCTATTTTTTATGGAGCTTCATCTCACTAAGCTTTGCTCCGGATCCTTTCTTTATGCAAGTTTGGAAACGACTAATCCTACGAGTTTAAAGGGTTAGAAGTCCTAAAAAATTAAAAAATAAATAGCCACCCCTTGCTTGCACTCCAAAAGGTTTGCATGCCCCCAGGTATAAAACAGAGTTTCAAGGTTACCTCTACTTCTCTTCCGCCAAAACATTTGTTTTAACGAGAGAGGCTTACCTCTTTCAGGTTACCCAAAGATTGTCTCGTTAATCTTTCAAACAAAAAACTTCCTCGGCAATGTCTACCGAAATAGACAAAGGTGAGCGATGTAGCCCACCAACTCACATAACTTTGACAAAAGAATCTTATTCTAGAATAACCCTCTTCCTAGACGGACGGGGTACAAACTAGTCATATTCTCCCGCGGAAACCAACTCTATACTCAAAGTTTTCCTGCCGAAGCAGACCAGGACGCATGCCCCCTGGGTTCCGGTCATATCCTCTCGGATTACTCGCGCTCATCAGGAGGACGGACCGTGGGTTGAGACACTTCTTGCGTGAAGAGACCATTTAGGGATGGTACATGACTATTTGCGATGCGTGATCTGGGAAATGAAAGTTGGTCCACGAGCTTGACCACTCTTCCTTCATGCGGAAAACACATTACTCTAAAGAGTGAGGAGATGATGGCTCCCATGCAATATATATAGTCTCTTCCAAGAAGTAGGTTATAATCCAAGGGTCCTTGAATGACCATCACGTTCATTTGAACGGTCTTCCCTCTCAATGTTATGGGCACATTGGGGAGGATCCCTAAATGGCGACTGGTTCCTTTATCAAAGCCTGATAGATTTCTCATTTCAGGCAAAAGCGCTGGCAAACCAAGCGCTTTCCAAGCAATAGAGGAAAGGATACTCATAGATGCCCCCTCATCAATGATAGTGCCAACCATTACCATTCTGTATATTTGAACGATAATTCTGAACGGTATGCTTGCTGGCAACCGGGGTCTGCCCAGTTGGTTCCAGTCAAAGGACACAACCAGGTTGCTTGGTGGTGGGACCGAATAAACGGCCGGATATCGCTCTGACGAACTTCCTTCCCGCGATAAAGGAATGGGGGCATTGCCCCCTTGTTCATCAGAGTCAGTGTTGATGAAGAGAATTTGGACGGTGTCATATTTATTCTCCTCTGTGATGGTATCATTCGAAGATAGAGCCTCTGAAGGCAAAACCGGGTCAACTGCCATCTCAACCTTTTGACTTTCGTCAGGCATGGATCCAGACTGTTCATCTTCAATGATAGGTGCTTCGGCTGACCACCTGGGCGGGCCAGCCGGGTTCTCAACTAGTGAAGGACTTGGCAGGAGTTTTTGATATCCAGGAGGAAGTTGCGCTCGTAAAATCGGGCGATCTTCCAGAACTCTTTTAGCCTCGTCTAAGAAGGGACAACGGTGGATGGCGTGATCGCCTTCACACAGTTTGCAGGGAAATCTAGATTTCCCTCTCTGTCCTAGGACTTCACTTTCACTAGTCGACGGTGAGCAGTCAACATGGCTATCAGAGGTTGATGCTACCGAATTGTGCAAACGGGGAGACCAGTCCCTTAGTATTCGAGGGATACAGGGACAATCTCTGTGGAAATGGTCTCCCTTGCATATGACACATGGCGATTTAGGCCTGGTCAGTGCTGTGTGTGGATTTTTGTCAGACGACACTTGTTTGCCCCCAGTCGCCTTTGGCTCCTTCTTCTTCTTCTCTTTCTTCTTCTTTTCCTTCTTCTCCTTAGGAACCTGGTTTTTGGTTTTACCAGTTCCATCAAGCGAAGAGGAAGGAGGAGAGGAAGATGAAGTAGAAGGTTGGTTGGCAACTCTGGTCTGGTATAACTGTTGACTCGACTGTTCAGGAATGGTGGTGTTCTGAACGACATTGGTTGAAAAGAGCCAGACTGGCAGGCCAATTGTCAGTCCTGGAAGCGACAATGTGGCCATGTGGGGTGCACCAACATCTCCCCAAGAGGAGAAGGGACTAGGATTTCCACCAAGGGGAATTCCTTGGTTGGTGTGCTCCATTTTTTCAACCTAAAGATCAACGCAGGAATTAAAGGGTGATTGTTCTGTTTAAAATAAATTTTTAACGACGCTTTAGACACAACTTGCTTTTTCAGTTTTGAAGAGTCGAGAAAAAGCTAAAGATGACTCTAGTCTCCTTCGATGTTTTAACGAGCCCGAAGTGACAAATGCTCGGATGGACTTTTTCTGTTATAGAGTCTGAAAAAGGCCAAAAGGAACTGCTCTGGAGTTCTAGGCAGAGGGTGTGCCAAACTTTTCGCAAAACTGCAGAATACTTTTTAGGGTACGGGCGGTCGATCTTCCTGAATGCTGTGTTCAGTGCATTGCGATCAGTAGGGCGGCCGACACGGCTTCCTAAGGATAAAGGTTTTATGCCTATAGGGGTCTCCCAATATATACGCGACGGTACGTGGGAGCACAATCCGTACTGGCGCTATCGTCCCTCAGGAGGAATCACCCACCATCCACGAGATCGACAGTCACCAGGCTTAACGATGCCAGAACACGTCTCTAGCCTAGACCTCTATGTTGTGCGTTATGTTGCAAAGCGTTGTTAAGTTCATTCAATTTATTTTAGGTTGATCTTTTTTAGAAGTTTGCCTTTCAAGGTTCACCACGAGATGTATGATACAAATTCCTAAATGCAGTCTAAATATGATAAGCAAGCTTTATATCTTTTCAACTTTGAAAATCCTAGCTACTAAGGGAAAAGAAAGACACCATCTTTTGTCAAAGAGCAATCAGCACACTCTAATGCACTTTTCCTAAATCCAACATGCAAACTATCAAATGCAAATGCACAATGCAGGTGTTTGTTTTCTGCTTTCGTAGTATTGATGCCTACAAAGAAAGCTTTTTGTACAACTTTGAATTTGCTTTTAAATGATCAATACAAACAAGTTTACTTTTTCGAAATCAGAGAGGGTAGAAGAGATTACAACACTTAACGATTTTCAAAATAAAGACTTGTTTCGACACTTAAAAGAGACAAATTCAAACCAATAAGAAAAAGTAAATGTATAATCAATCTGCAAATAGCCAATGAATTCTCTTCTAAGATCACAATCAACAGATCTGAATCAAAGGCTACAGGATGACTATTTCACTCGTGCAAAGGAAAACTGTAAATGGTGCCACAAACACATAAAAACACTCACAGTCTTTTTGTACAAAAGGAGGTGGAATCTAAGCAGAGAAAAGGAGTTATCAGACTGGTACCTATGCTGGTTACAGGCTGCAAAAAACAGAGATCAAAACAAGGCAAAACAGAGCAGAGAACCCCAGCTGCACAAGGACAAACGGGTTCAGCGCAACCTCAACACAGGGGTTTTGACATTCAGCGCAGGTAGCCTTCATGGGACCTACGTTGAAATGCAGAATCCCTTCACTGGGTCTGCGCTGAAGGAGAAACTCTCGTTTCTCTCAGGTTCTGGGTCACAGATTGCTATTTAATTCACTGTTTTAGGCCAAATAAAAGCAACAAGTAAGGTGTAATCAAAGGGATGCTTTGAAGGGTACTAAGATCTATCACAAGGATCATCAAATCATTTGTGAATCCATTGTTCAGATCATAGAAAAGTCCAGTGATTGGATCAAAGCAGCAACTTTCTACTTTGCATCCAGGAAAGATGCAGTTCGATTGTTGCTGTCAAGTCTATGATGAAAACAATGATAGAAACACAAATAAAATGACTAAACAAGTTTCCCCAGTGGAGTCGCCAATTTGTTGTGGGGAAAAATGCCTATGCAGGACGTTCCTATCCACCTAAGGTGTGACAGTGCCTTAGCAACAAACGAGTACAACTATTCTGGTTTCTTCCTTTATGAAATGTGAAAGAAGAGAGATCAACAGACTTACCGATGTCTTCCGTTTGTCCCTCGATCCGGTCTCTCTTCTCTTTGGGTGTTCATAGCTACTTGCCTTCTTGCTTGTCCAGCTTCAAATTCCTGCAAGATCACAAGAGAACAGCTACTTGCGACAAGAGAAGAACTCTACTCAAAGACAGATGTTCACATTCATAACTAGTTTAGGATTAGAAATAAACTAAACATGCTAATACATTCATACATCAAAATACATCAGCATATAGGAGAAACCAAGATAGCTTTATTGATGAATAACAAGGTTCAGGAAGAGATACAACCCAGAGGGCTCCAATCCAGCATCTCCTTCCCAGCCAATGGAATTCCTATCTTCAGCCCCTTCAAAGCATTAAGCACCTAATGATTCCAATCTCAAACCAACAACAATTCTTTGCAATAACAAAATTCCAGCCTCCAGATCTCATGGAGGAGAGATCCATATATAGATGTTTGGAGAGAGGATGAGTCAGCTTGAGATCTGACTAGTGTCCTCTCCCTCTGTCAGTTCTTGAGTCCACTTGGAGATTTGGAACCTCTTACTCATCACCAATCGAATTCCCTGAGGCAAGTGTCATTTTGGAAGCTTCCTGGGTTTTGACACCTTGAGAAATGAGCCTGCCACTTGTCCACTCTTGTTCAGCGAAGGTAGCCTTTGTTCCAGTTGACATTCAACGCAGGTAGCCAGTATTGGCTTTGACATTCAGTGCAAACAGCTAGTGTAGCCACTGAAATGATACTGAATTGACTTGTTTTTGAGCAGTTTCAGGTGGAGAACTTCTGTGAATTGCTGTGGTTTGTTAGACTTGTTCCTCTAGGGGTAGGAACAACATGTTTAGGGACTTTGGATCCCTTTGATTATGGACATTTCATGCTCAACGCTGTAAGGCACAAAAATGTCTATAACAGAAAGGTTTTCCTTAGACACATCATCACTAGACAGGTGAAGCAGATTGGTTCACGGGTCAAGAACCTGTATGCTCTTGAGGTTCAAGATGCATACAAAGCCTTGAGAAGTGAGGCAAATGATGGAGACTTGGTGGTTGAGAGGGAGCGTATATTACCTCTCAACATGCAGAGCCAGAAGAAGACTCAGACGATTGTGGAGGAGCCACGATTGGTGCAGCAGCTTCAGGAGGTTGTGGAGGAGCCAGAATAGGGGAAGCTGAGAGGAGATAGAGTAGAGACATCTACTCATCCAGAGACCTCCAGTAGGGGGAAACTTCGAGCCAGATGGGCTGAAGGATTGCATGCAGGCATACCTCCAGGTAGGAGGTGGGGTGATGTGGATTGATTGTCCCAAGGAGGAGGGGCAGGATCCTTGAGGTACCCAACCTCTTGGATGAGACCTTGCTACGGGAGCCCCGATGTGTAGTAGCAGGAATTGACTGATTGGGTAGAGATAGATGAGGATGGAGCGACAGTGCAGGGAATCCTAGGACAACGCATAGCTAGTAGGCTGTAGCAATGCGAGAGGCACAAGTGTTTTGCACAGTGCTAGGTGGCATAGAGAGGTGTGCAATGGTGCGAGATGCATGGAGATGTTGCAGTAGCGCAGATGTCAGAGAGGGAGCACTTGTCAGCAGCAGGTAGAGCTTCAACATCAGAGGAAGTTTCTATCCCAACAGGGAGGTCAGTTGGGAGGTGCAATGCGGATGCAATGTTGGGATATAGAACCAGCAGCAGCACGGATGCAGTCAGAGATCAAAGTGACAGAGGCTAGAGTAGTCAGATACTGAAGAGCATAGAGATGCAAAGTTTCAGTCGACAGAGGCAATAGCAGTCAGAGACTTTGATGACAGAGCAAGTGGACCAGCCAGATGTGTTGCATGGAGAACATTCTAGAGTTACAGGATCGGGTTTGAGAGGAAGCCTTTCTTGTTGAGAGGGAGTGTTGAAAAGTGTGCAACAAGAAATGCTTGTTGAGAGTGCAACAAGATGATGGAGCTTAGTGAAAAGAGTTGCCTTCACTAAGTGGGCCCGCAAGCTATTTTTGGTGCAAGTCTATTTTTAGACTATTTCTATTTTTAGACATATGGATCATGTCTATGGATTGCAGGTTGCTGTTTATGGATGATTGGTCAAGTTGGGAAAAATAGATGGACTTATATTTTTGATCAAAGTGTGAGTGATCACAGTGTGAGTGTTCAAAGTCTATTTTTAGACTGGCTATCAAAAATAGAAAAGTCAAATATTATTGTCTAATAATAATATTTAGACTATAAACTTGATCTTATTCTCTTGGAGCACTTCAGTTTGAGCTACAGAGGTGGCACATGTAGCTGTCAGAAGGAAATACACTTTTCTTATGAGTCAGTTGAGTTGTTGCATGCAGGACTTCAGTTAGAACTCAAGTGAGTTGAGTTTAGTGGACTGGAGGTGCAGTTGATGGAGTTGTGTTTAGTTTAGCTTTGTTAAACTGGTTGTATTTAGTCTAACTGATCAATAGACTAGAGATGAGTTGGGTGAATTAGTTATTAATTAATTCACAAGTTATTAACTCATAATGCAACTATAGAATACATCAGTTAACTCAGTTGCATGTCAGTGCATGTTCAGTTCAACAGGGACAGGTGGTAGAGAATCAGATTGCTATCAGTTGTGACTATAGTTGTGCACCAGATCTTGCACAATCAAGGGATTGAGGATGCCAATGAGTTTGCTCACATATTTTCCCAGTATTGTAGCCTTTGCTCACGTCCAACAAAGTGTGAGTGATTATTTTGAGGTGAAATACGAGTTTGGGAAGCCATTCTCATCAGTTATTGAGCAGGTATTGAGCAGTGGAGGCAGGCAAGCAATGGAATAGATTTGGAGATCAGATCTGAACTGTATTGTGTGTAACAGGTGGAGCTGGTACTAGATTGCTTGTGATAAGCATTGTACTTTGTTATGTTACATGATTCAATCAATATAATATACAGATAATTGGGGTTTTTAGCGAGATGCTTTCCCCGGGATACATACTGTGTTAATGAGTTTGATTGATGCTTCTATGTGCACCTGTGAATGTTTCTGCTTCTGTAAATTGATGATCAGCGCAGAGGAGATTATGTATTATACATGTTCCGCTTATAATTGTATGATCAGGATAATCTCTGTGAATATGTGTTAAATTATTCAAAATTTCTACAACAATTTTGAATGGGCCCCCCTATAAGTTGATCTTGCACTCCTCCAAGTGATCTATCCAATCCCAAGTATTTTGGTTCTTTGCCAAGCCAAAACTTTCATTTCTAAATGGTCAAGACCCCGTTTGATAAATCTTTGTGGCATATTTTATTCTTGACCCTCCTTAGCCCTTCATTCATTCCCTTCATCAGACTTTTCAATCTTCATGTGCACTTGTGGTATTTCTCTACCCGCACGCATAATCACCCCACCCTCACTACGGGTGTTTGTGCACTTAATACACAAAACCCTTCATCGCATCATTGTCACGTTATAATCTCTTTACAAAGAAAACCCTTCGCATAACACATGCCACAAGGGTTCCAGACCCGATGGAATTATAAACCACAATATACATATTTTCGGGTCCAAAAACCCCGTTGCATATCGCAATCGACCTAAGTCCAAGACATATGCATACATGGCATTCCGCTTCCCTCCGAACCCAATACATATAATTTCAGGTCTAGTTCCTAATCGCTCATCGCATATCGGCGGAGCATGGGATATACAGTTAGCGGGGAGGTGGAAGCCAGACCCGCTGATGATTATTAAACCAGGCATATTTATTTTCAAATCCACCCTAACGGCCATACGCAGGTTTTTGCTTATATACTTGTGTTTCCGGAAAAATATTATAGTTGGGGTTTTCCAAAGGGAAAGGCAACTATGCGAACCCAAAGGGATTTATGAACCTTAACGTATATGTGCTTCGGGTCCGTAACCTCATCGCATATCGCATATCGGTGGGAGTCCGGGCCTTATACATATTACGCACAGTGATATAGCGGACCCGCCGACCTATCAAATGCAATGTATATATTTTCAGGTCTGCAGCCTTATCGCATATCGAAATTGGTGGAGCCCCAAGCTCGCGCCTATTTTGATATGTGATAGCCCAGACCCAGCGATATTTATAGACCCTAACACATAACTTTTGAGGTTCGCCCTAAGCAATTGAGGTGGAATTTTTAGTGTTTTCCCGTGTTTTTCAAAATTTGCGATATAACAAAGGATCGGGTTTTCAATGTAAAGGGCGGGCCTGTGGAGTCCTGATAGTGCAGTTGCGCATCGGGGCGGTGGAGGGCATGGGTCCTGTGACTTGGGAAGAGGCTGATACCCGATTGCGATGAAAGGAGGCCCTCGAAAACTATGCCAAGCCTATAGGTTGAGCAGGAAATTGTATGATTGACTAAGTATCAAGGCATAAATCCTTTCACACTTATTCAATGGTTTTATAAAATGAATAAAGGAAGCGTTTGCGTTTGATTGAGCATTTTTGTTCTATTGTTCACAATCATCAAGATAATGATGGCTATCTTTGCAGGTGAGAAGGATGCAAAATGGGATTCGAAGGGCCGTGTATGCAGAAGCGTTGCATTTAAAGAATCTGGCTGCAACCCCACACGTTGTCTGTTTAGGCCACAAGCAAAGCTGTCCCGATCTCCATTGTGGGAAGGTAACATGCATTTGCCCTTCTCACCAGCACTTGTTCTCCTCATCAGGAAATGAATCGACCCGGCCGTTATGCCTTCTATGTGCCAGCAGTCACGCTAATGATCCTATCATTGTGTACTCGATGGGCTTATCTAGAACAATGGGAATTGAAGAGGCAGGGTGACCTCGGCTAGTCGGCAGTTTCACCAACCTACCACAGCTGTACAGACTGATCTGTGTAATGACAAGAGGGAATGGAAAGAGCATGGAAGGTGGAGAGTCATTTAGAGGCCACATAAGTATTACCTCCGAAGAGGAGAAGGGGCTCTTGATTTTCGAGAAGAATAGTGTCGCATTATGGTGAATGAGGAGGATTGTTTTTAAGGGAAGAAGGAGCCTTTAGTTTAACACTCATTGTATTGTTTTGGATTAGAGTGTTGTTACTGGCATGAATGTAAATGTGATTTATATTTATGCATATTAATGACTTACATCTCACTATTAGTCTTTTTAAACTAAATGTGATTCAGTTTCATGGTTAACTTGTGAATAGTCTCTGATTTGAAACTAAATTAAACATCAATTGCAATTTTAATTCCATAGAATAATGTGGATTCCTATATGAATGATTGGATTGCAATTTAGCTTTAATACAGTCTTGTCGAGCTGTGAATTCCGTGATTGATTCATTTGGACTTGAATCTATGCATGATGTTTAACCTTCTTTATCATGCTCCTGCTGAACATATATATGATGTTTAAACCTCTGTATCATGCTCTTTCAGGATAGATTAGAGTAGCTAGACCTATATTAGAGTAGTTAGAAGTAGTATAGATAGGATTTAATACATAGAGGTTAGTTGTTTCATTTTGTTGATTTAATCGAAGTCTTCCTCCCAGAAGCATTCTTTTGACATGTTCAAGCGGTTTACGGGGTCCCTTAAAAACCATCGAAGCTAGCCAATCCAAATGAAAGCAGGTCTAATTGGGTTGGTCCCCCTTGTTGGCATAGAGCACATTTGACATGTCAACAATAACAAAATTAGAAACATCAAAAGAAATATATGACAAACTTGTAGAATTGTTCTCCTTAAGCACTGAAGGAGAATTGATCTCATTAAGAAAAGAAATATACAAGATGAATATGTTAAATGAATAAGGAATAGCCTCATAATTTATGAGGGTGTATGAAATAAGGGACCAACTACAAGAGTTGGGAGAGGTAATGTTTGAAAATAAAATGACAATTATAGTGCTCAATGCACTACTGGAGGAATGGGGTAACTTTACATCAAGCATCTATGGGAAGAAGGGATCTACTCCACTCAATGATCTATGGTCACTATGCGAAATTGAAGAAACCAGGTTGAAGGAAAAAAGTGATGTAGGTTCAAACGAGCAAACTCAAGCATATGCTACCATAGCAAAGAGGAAAGTAAATTTTAGGAAATTTGGTCCTCAAAAAAGGAAGAAGAATATGGCGAAGGTTCAATGCTATGGATGTTAGTAATATGGGCACTACAAGAGATATTACCCCAAACTCAAGAAGGACAACATCAAAAGAGGAAGAGAAGAAGTCCATGTCACTAAAGAAGTGGAAGAAGTTGAAAAGAAGAAATCCAAGAAGGAAGAAATAAAATATCTCTACTATGATTGAGATAAGTCTTCTGCATCTGATTCTTTTCAGTTCTTGTAAAATATGGCTATCAAGGTAGGAATCATCAGAAGCATGATAGGATGAATATTTTTAGGAGATGACATCATAGGATAATACGACTGAAGAAAGAGCTCAAGACATCATCATAAGAATCTTGAAAGATAGATGAAGTACAATACTATGACAGTCATCATTAGAGAGAAGTGGCTCTTGGTAACCTCATTAGAAGCATAAGGAGAACTTATGGGTAAAATTAGAATCATCTAGTATGAAGCTCATCATACATCATTAGGAAGGAGCATCTACAAAATGAGGATAATTAGGATCCTATGCTAGAATCTTCATTAGAAAGTTCATCTCTTGAAAGATGTCTCACTAAGAATTCCATTTGGGATGGGATTCATTGTTTAAAAGAATGATGGTATGATGACAAAGGAATGCATCATGTCAAAGATGATTGAAGCACTCTCAATCAAGGATAGGAAGCTGCTAAAGGAAGTCTAGATGACCAAAGAAGAAAAGAGTTATGCATGCATATGTTCAATAAGTCAACTCATGTCATTATATATTAAGGTTGCATGCTCTACCTCATAAGCATGATCAAGGGAAAAGAATATCTTTCATTAAAAGGCATGGTTCACATATTAACTAGATTAAATAAACATAATGTTTCCTCATATGGAATATGAGGTGGTTGAAAAAAATGAAGGAACTATGATTGGGAGTTCCTGGAAAGTAATATGTGAATAAAGAGAAAATAAGAGATCATGAATGATGGAACTATGGAGAAGGAAATCAACATCCATTAACTAGAATAATTAACTATGATATCTCCATGGTAAAGATACGAAGAACTTGTAAAAAGCCTGAAAAGAAAGAAAACCCTTGACAAATGAATATCTTGAAGATGTGTCAATATGAATTCAGGATGTTGATGTTGCAACAAGAGGATGTCATGATGGAGGGCCATCACAAAAGGTAATTGTTAATTTAATTTCTGATTTATGAATAATATCTAGATGGGCTAATACATGGCTACCTAAATAGAAGTGTGGATTTCATCTACAATTGATACTCACGTGTAAGTATAGAAGATCAAGAAGGAGAAATGATGTGAAAAAGGGTAGTTGTATAAGGAAAAGTTAGATATGGTCCAATGGATCACTCTTCGATGAAAGGAAGGATGACATGACTTCCCTAATTCAAGAAGGAAAGTGATATATGGTTGATGCCCTACATATAATTCCCAAAGATGAAATGTCCATAATATTAAAAATGAAATTCATGACATCGAAGGGAGTAGCACTATAAGAAGTTGAAGGTCCCATGATCTCCACTAATGAATAAAGAGTTGTTGCTGGAAATAGATCCCTAGTTAAGGGGTATCCTCAAAGAATGTTTCTGATTTAGTAGAAACTTGGAAACAAGTCCCTAAGCTAAGAGGGAGCTCAGACAAGTCCCTGGTTAAGAGGGAGCTTGGGAAAATTCCTTTTATAGGAACGGGTACATTCCTTCATTGGAATGGGTATATCCTCCCTAATTGAGAGGGAGAGATAGACACATCATTCTTGTCTTCACTTGGGAATAAAGAATGGAGGATTGGGTATGAATTTGGCATCTGATACTCTTTGAGGATGTGGTAGGAATCCAATATAAAAGTAGTCATAGAGGACTAATATTATTTGAGGACTGGGAATCCAATATAAGAATAGTCCTAGAAGGACATACCTTGTGAATACCCGGGTAGGGTATGTTCCTTGAGAGATAATGATGAAGGTGTCTATAAATCATTTGTCTCACGAGCATTGTGCTCTAATATTGTGGAGAGATGGAGTTTTTATTCAAGGCCTTTCTATGTGACAATGTTGGATGATATAATGTTGTACAAGTGGGTTACCAATCTAACTCTTCTTATGAGAATTCTTCAGATTGAGAATGTCCAAGTACCTTGTATGGATTATGAATACCTCCCTAGTTAAGAGGGAAAGTTGAAATATGTAACTAGGTTTTGTCTTTATAATGAAAAGATAAAAATAAATTTATTATTGTTATTCTTGAGGGATGGGTTTCATGCTTAATGGAAATTTATTTTGAAGTCAAGCACCCATTGAGTGATTCTAGGTTTGTCATAAAGTCAATTGAGTCATTGCCATGTATTGAAGACCCATTTTGGCATATTACATATTGTAAAATAAAAATTATTTGAGTCAAAATCAAATCAAAATGACCCTAAAAGACCTTGTCAAGTGCTTATCATCAAGTCGGCCTACAAAAGAGCTAGTCAGCCTACCTAGGGAAACATGTTAGCGTATTAAGGATCCTAGATGGCTTATATAAAGGAGGACTCAGCCTCACTCAATGAATCACTCACTTAAGCTCAAGGAAGCTCACTCTAAACAAGAAAATAAGCCTAATAGCCAGTGAATGAGGAAGGAATAAGATCGAAGTATTTTTTGATCTATTTTGGGAAACAATTCCTCCACATTTGCAATTTAGATTAGGGCATCATCGTACGGGTAAAGAAGAAAAAAAATGTTGTCACTCAAATGAGTCAAATTTTGGGTCAAAGAAGTTCTATTTAGCAAGTTGAATTGTGAAGAGAAGAATTCAAGGTCACGCGAATTCAAAAGGAGGAAAATATTTCCACATTCCAGCCACATGTGTGACCTATGGTTTTTGTAGAAGAAGCTGAAATTGCAGGTCTGCAGCAGCTAGCCAAAATTTTGAGTTGGGGTCGAAATCTAAAGTTGTGGTGCAAGTTTGACCAATGTTGACTTGAAGAAGGAGAAGTTCATTCAGAGGAAGCATTGACTTGGTATTGGAGGGGTTGTTGGTCAAGGGTATGGATCTTGGAATTCATCATTTGAATATTCTATAAGAAGAATAATTTTGTGGGTTTTCCTCTCAACACTGGAGAGGTTTTTGCCTTGGTTGATCACCTATATATTTTTTCCTTTGTCCCATTTTCATTTATGATTTTATATTTGTTTGATGAAGAAAACACTAATAATAATCAAGTGAAAAGAAGAAGCTAATCTAAAGAAGTAAAATCACATACAAATAGTTATCAAGTAAGAGAAATCACCTACACTTGTTGCCCCCAGATTTATCAACACTCATGAGTCAATACTTGGAAGACATTCCCACATCATGCCTAATATGTTCAAGGGAAGTTTAATCCTAAGTCATCCATTTGAGATATTGTTGACCTTCCATGTCACCATCCTTATATCACTTATACTTAGTAACTCTATATCTTCACACAATCACTTGGTGTCAATTCCTGTCAATTGATGGGGTATATAACAAGTCCCTCCTTTGAAATATACCTTCCTATAAAGAGCATCTTATTATCTAGGAAGTGCATCTAGAAACGACTTGGTACCTTGGACATTTCAATCATCAATGATAGTTTCCTCGTGATCAATATTGTGTTAACTTCATTGACTCTTATTCAATCAAATCTATGGGTATTCAACATCAGATACTCTATTCAAACTTGGTAGATTGTGCTAGGTACCTTGGGGTCCATTTTCATAATTGGTGGTTTCCTCACATTTGTTAACTATACACCCCAATGATTATAAATAGAATTTTTTATACCAGGCTCAACATTAGTTCAGCTATTCATGTGATGTATATTATGCACCATTAGGGTTGGGATGAAGATCTTGGGTTTGGGGAAAAAACACGCATTCATTCTATCCCTGCCAAGTTGCAATGGAGTATTTCACTATGATATTTGCTTTTAATACCATAGGTGGCACTCTCATTCATGTACAATGCTTTTTTAATATATATTTTGACATAGATCCACATTGCATTTTCTTGTGGCTATGATATATTTATTGATTCCATGGATCCATAGTATATTCCTTTGTGTCCATGTACTTGTATTTCATCTCATATAACTATAGTGTATTGTGCAAGTGGCCATGATTTATTATCCTTTTTACCGATCATATGTATACCTACCAAAAGAATGATCTATATGATTGATCAATGATTGTTATAGGTCCTAACCAATTTCTTGTGATTTAGCTCCTTCCTTACAACACTATGAGATTTGTAGTATCATAATTTATTTTAGCCGTTAATTTTTATTATAACCTCACACATTAGGGGGGAATCATTTACAACCATATTTTCCACCTTATCAATCTTCTTGAGAAACCTACCCATATACTAAATGAGACAGTACTATTATGCCCAAGAAAATCCAATTTTGTAGCTTTATTTCTCCCTTCCCACTTGAAACGAGTGATGAATCACTCGTCCTCTGCAAGGGGTGATTATTGTTTGATTCGCCTTAGTATAGAGTGGTTACCTTCTCTGCCTTACATATTTTCTCATTGAATTACCTCATGTAATGGCCTGGGAATTTTCACATGACTCTAAATTCTATAGGACCTAGGGGTCTAGATTCATTCTCCCTCTTCCTCAACAACTATATATAATGAATCCATTCTTAAGGGAGAGGAGGAACTAAAATGAAATGTAAGTAAATTTTGGCAAAACTATCAAAAATATCTCTTGCCATCATAGATTAGTGTTACTTGTGATGATAATTCAAGGAAGGGTTAGAGTAAAATGTCCATGATGGTCGCCACACACTTAAGTTATAATTATATTAAGATTCTTCTTTATAAGTATATATTTATTTATTTATCCCCCATTTTCATATTATTCATTACATTTATTTAATGGATCTAGATAATATTGAGTAGTCTAGGCCATATCTAGAAAATATTTAATCATATATTTTCTTAGAAGAGGTTTTCTGAGATATCTTTTTGCATTGGGTGCAAGATATAGGTGCTTGGAGTAGAAGAAAGATCTTCAAGGATCTAGAGCAAGATATTTTGCATCAACATGTTGTAGCTACTACAACACCCTCCAAAATTTTGGATTTCACCCAAATTTTGGAGCCTTCCTTGGTCTTTTTCTTGATTATTGCAAACACTTAAGCTTATTTCATGAGATTTCTTGAAGTTCTTTGGCCCCTTTTGCATGATGGATTAACTATCATCTTTTGGCATGTTTAATTGTTGTACAATGTTTGTGATACTTTTATAGTGGTTTCAAAGGTCGGTCTTTGTGTATATGAGTTGCACCAACCATGTAAACATCCTTCACATTCATACACAAATTCTAGATCACTGCTGCACAAGTGTCATCATGGTTGTCCTAAATTCTATCTTAAGTGTTGCACTTGTCGTATCTTGTCATGAGGCATTCACACAAAGGGGAATGCTTTGTTTGTGTGTCTGATGAACTATGTTGTCATGTCATCAAAGGTTGTTAAGTGTGTGATCACAGGTCAAGTCCATCACGAGTCCATCTTTCTTCATGCACTTAGTCATTTTCAAAAAAACTTCCCAGCCAGGAAACTGTGCACTACACAACCTTAGCCTTCTTAGATGTGATCCTGTAGCCTGGAAATATGCAATGTGAAACCCCTTCCCTTTAATGTTGTTTTTTTGTGCAATTCATAAGTCCAGGAGCCTCCCTTGACCTCCAGAATTACGCAATTGTTCCTCCCTGTTTGCCTTGAACTGCGCAATTTACACCTTCAACCCTTAAGCCTTTTCCTTACCTACTGGAAATGCACAATGTGCAAAAAACACAGCCTCCCTTGTTCTCCAAAACTGCACAGATTCTTCCTCTAGTGCCCTTCCTTCAGCCAAAGCTCACTACCTCATGAAACTACGGAGTTTTTCCCTTCAGGGCTTCCCAGCTGCCCAATCCCCCTTTCCTCCTGAAATTGTGTATTTTTTCCTCCAAGGGCTCCATCCCACAGCCTCCATTTTCTACTTGATGTCGTCCCGTCATGACTAAATTGGAGGAACAGGTACACTATCAAGTCATGGTGAGATGATGAAGAAGGAGAAGGAGGAGGGAAGCATGCCTAAAGACTCTCTTACAACCAAACTCACAAGTAGATCTATTAAGAAGAAGCAAAGGGACACAAGTTTGCAACTACCATCCAAGACTTAAGATAATTAAAGACTCTACATTACCCATCCATGTGGAGGAGAAGAGAAAGCATATCTAAGAATACATCTAACACTCAACATCAGCAGTGACCTGACATTGCCACATCATCAAGTAGTCCATTCCAGCAGTGCCATCTCATTTCATGAGTAGTCATATGCCACATCACTATTGTGGACCATGTGTATTGTAAAGTGGAAGTCCAAAGGACACACATGAATATGAAGAGTCATGTAAGTTGAAAATTCATAGGAAGTTGAACAGTCATGAGGGTAGTCAAAGAGTTACAAGGGGGAAGCATCACCCATTGGTTATATATACCCCCTCATTGTATGAGAAAATGAATTTTCACCTTGGCTCCTCCCGCAAGGCGTTAGAGAGATCAGCTAGCTCTTTAAGGAGAAGGGAGTGCCTCCAATGTCCCACTACTGGGGCTAGTGATGTACATTGTAGACTTGTGTCCTAGAACTTTTGCTTAATAATAGAAGCCTTTTAAGGCCAACACATTCTTCATGCATTGACTATGAATGCTTGTAAGACTATTCTATGGATGTTTATATTTCATGTTTTCTTTCACATGTACTAAGATAGTTTAACTATTTTGGTTATTTTATTTCTTATCTTATTGAGAATGTGTTGTAATGGTTGTTATCATTTTCCCATCCTTGTGGACTATTCCATAGGATATTAGACAGCTATTTCCTTGTTTGTTGGTTGTAACGATCCTCACATCTGTTGTGGACTATTCCACTCGATGTTAGACAGATCTTTCTAGTTCACGTGTGTCTCATTCTTGGTGGTACTATTACCTCTCACTTAGAGGCTCACTTCTCTTCCCATTTGCAACAGAAGAACCTTGACACAGTTGCAACTACACACTCACCAGGAACACTTCCCTTGCTTTTCGAAGATACCATTGCATCACTCTCTTGTGCTGACAGCTAGATCTAAGGAAAATCTTTAAGGATTTGGAAATCGAGCCTTTATAGTAGATGGGACATCTACAGCAAATGGTGTGAGGTCTAAGTGGGACTTCATATCAGGAGATCTCCTGAATGTTGGCAGGTCCAACACCATCAACATTTCTGGTGCTAGAAGGAGCATCACCAGTGTTTTATGGATGATAAACCCACCCACCCCATAAATACATCTTCTGGTCAAGGAAGCAACATTCATTCCACCCCCCCACTCGTGCTTCTGAAGTTGGTAACTCTTCCTAGCCCGGGCTTGAACGTGAAATCTTATACGATCAACTTCGGGCCATCTGCCTCATCACCCATCAATTTGCAAAAGTTGTTGGATTGATTCGAGGAGTAATCATTCTTATATATTCTCCAAATAAGAATAAGACCACCCCCATAGGGATAGTAGTCTCGTCTGTTGAAGAAGTGGTTCTTTCCACTCTTGAAGATGTAGGTTTTAACCTCGTACAAAAATTACTTGCATACGAATTCTAAAAACATATAAAATAAACAATGTGATAGCAGAACACATAAAACACATATACACAGAGATTTTCCCCTAGATCCGAAAACCGGGACTACCAGCTTGATTTTTCATTATGTTTCTTTCAATGTTACAATACATATTTATACATGCCGAAGCATCCAATACCATGGACCGAAAACCATCATGTCCAAAACCATAGGTAGGTCCGCCCAACCTAATATAGGGTCGAAAAACAAAATTTTCCGGGGCACTGCCCCAGACCCCATAGAGTGGGGTTACGTACACCCCTCAAACCCCCTATAACCCCCCGCTACACAATTGGCGCAACGAAGGGGCAGCTCCGCCCCCCTTCTAACCCCCCGGTTAACTACATGGGCTAGTCGTGGAAAGAATATAACACAACCCAACATTCTCCCACTTGTTGTTTTCTTTCAACAGGGGGGCAAAAGAGAGCTTAGTCATTTATCCAGCACAAAGTGATACTGAACATCAATGTGCTTTGTCTTTGAATGATATGCAGGGTTCTTTGCCAAGAAAATTGCACTTTGGTTGTCACAGACTATCCTTATAGCTCCCTGTACTAACCCCATAATTGAACACAATCTCTGCAACCAAACTACTTCCTTGCTTGCATGAGTGGCTACCATGTATTATGCCTTTGTAGTTGATAGTGACACCACAAATTGTTTCTTACTCATCCAACTGACTGCACCTCCAAATAGGTTAAACACATACCCACTTGTAGATCTTCCCTAATCCATATCTCTAGCCCAATCTGCATCAACAAATCCACGAATATCCAACACTTTGTCCAATCTTGGTCTTCCTTGGTAGCACAAACCATAATCACTAGTTCCATGCAAATACTTGAAAACCCGCTTCACTATTTTCCAATGCTCCTTTCCTGGTTTTGATATAAACCTACGCAATACTCCCACTCCATGTGTAATGTCTAGTCTAGTACATACCATTGCATACATCAGGCTACCGACTGCACTTTCATATGGAACATAGGACATGTCCTCTTCCTCTTCTTGTGTCTTGGGACACTACTCAGCAGATAACTTTACACCTATATGAATAGGAACCTTCACTGGTTTACTATCCTGCATATTAAATCTCTGCAATATTGTCTGGACATATTTCCTCTGATTTAACCAGAGCTTCCTCTTTGCCCAATCTCTTTTAATTTCCATGCCCAAAATATAGTTTATAGCACTAATATCTTTCATGTCGAATTTGGAGGACAATTGGGTCTTCAAATCCTAGATAATTTCTTTGTCATTTCCAACTAGCAACATATCATCCACATACAAGACCAGGTAAATAACACGGTCACCAATTAATTTAAAATACACATAGTGATCTACTTTGCTTCTGGTGAAGAAGCCAAGTCCCCATATAAATGTATCAAATTTCTGATACCACATCCTTGGTGACTGTTTTACCCCATACAGAGACTTCTTTAACTTGCATACCAGTTCTTTCTTACCCTTCACCACAAAACCTTCAGGTTGCTTCATGTAGATGTTTTCTTCCAGATCCCCGTGAAGAAATGTTGTCTTCACATCCATCTGTTCTACCCCAAAATCAAAAGTAGCAGCAACAGATAAAAGTAATGTAATAGAAGTTACCTTGGCAACAGAAGAAAAAATATCACCAAAATCAATTCCCGACACCTGGGAGTAACCTTTTTCTACCAACCGAGTTTTGTATTTCTCCACCTTTCCTTCTGCATTTGTCTTCTTCTTGAACACCCATTTTCTGCCAATGGGTTTCCTTCCTGCTGGCAACTCCACCAGATCCCAAGCCTCATTTTTGTGCAAAGATGCCATTTCATCAACCATGGCCTCTTTCCAGAGTTTTCCATCCTCTGAATCTATTGCTTCCTTCATAGTTTTGGGATCATCATCAGTAATAGATAAAGAAAAATTTGAATAGAAATCATATGGACTATACCTTTCTGGTTGCCTTCTTTCTCAAATTGATCTTCTCACACTCAGAGTTTGTGGCTCTTTATCTTCTGATTCCTCCTCTTTTGTAGAGTTTGATTATTCCTCCTTAAGCTCAAACTCTATCTTCTCAGGTTCCTTTTGTTGGATTTCATGTTTAATAACATCTTTCACCTCTCTGAACACCACATCTTGGCTATACATGACCTTCTTTGTTATTGGGTTCCAAAGCTCATAACCCTTTAAATCATCCTTATACCCAATAAAGATGCACTTTTCATATTTACTATCTAGCTTGGTTCTTTTCTCCTTTGGAACATGTACATATGCATCACATCCAAATACCTTCAGATGTGAAAGAGAGGATTTCTTACCAATCCATACCACTTGTGGACTCTTATCCTCCAACACTAATGAAGGTGATCTATTGACTAGGTAACACTCTGTCTCCACCACCTCTACCCAGAATTCCTGTCCTAACCCAGCACCACTGAGCATGCTTCTTGCCCTTTCCATCAATGTATTGTTCATTATTTCTGCAACTCCATTTTGCTCAGGTGTGTATGGAGTAGTATTCTTCTGTGCTATACCACACTTATTAAAAAATTCTTCAAATTCCTTGCTGCAAAACTTTCCACCGTTATCTGCCCTCAAGACCTTTATCTTCTTCTCTGTCTGGTTATCCACCAGAACCTTAAATTCTTTAAACCTGTCAAAGACTTTAGATTTCTTCTTAAGGAAATATATCCATGTATTCCTTGAGAAGTCATCTATAAATGATACATAGTACACAAACTTACCCAGTGATAGAACCTTCACAGGTCCAAACACATCACTGTGTAAAAGTTCTAATATATGTTTCGCCCTCTTACCACCAGAGGGGAAACTCACCCAATTTTGCTTCCCATATACACAATTTTCACAGAAATAAAAATCCATAGATTTATTACCCATACCTTCTACCATACCTTTACCATGAAGTATTCGAAGGCCCTTCTCTCCAATATGTCCAAGCCTTTGATGCCACAACATGGTCTTCTCTCGAGATACCACTAGATTTTCTACTCCTCTTTCAAGAACCACAGAACTGTTGCACCCATCAACAACAATGCTACCTTACAACTTGTACAGAGTTCCAATTCAAACTCCCCACATCAATACTAGTGCCCCCGATCCATCTTGTAGGTATCCTTCTCAAACACTGTTTTTACGCCTGCATCATCCAGCTTGCTTTCAGAAATCAGATTTCTGGCTAATGCAGGAATATGAAGAACACCCGGAAGTGTTCTAACCCTTCCACCTTGCAACTTCAACTTTACTTTTCCGTGACCAATGATTCTAGCCTTCCCGTCATCCCCCAAGAAGACATCACCGCCATCATATTTCTCATACTCACAGAACCACTCTCTATGGGGAGTGAAGTGAAAGGATGCGCCTGAGTCAATCAACCATGCCTCATGATATACATGTGTACTTGAAGAAGCCAAGTACACATCCCCACCTTCATCTGAAGTGGTTTTCGCCTCTGCAGAAGGAGCATCATCAAATCCCTTTCCTTTATCAGGAGCTTTAGATTTACGGTCCCTTTTGTAGTGCCCTTCATTTCCACATTTCCAGCAGACCACCTTTACAGGTTTTCTTGGAAATTTAGATCTCCCTCTAGATTTATATCTCCCACTCGATGAATTTTTTTCCTCACCTATAGGGGTACCTCTACATTGTAAGGTCAAGCACTCCATTGATTTGACCCTGGGCATGTCAATACCCAATGGACCAATCTATAGACACTCTGTTCTAGAGAACGATGAGATCAAGAGGCGATTCAAGAGTTTTTGTAGAAAGGTCACATTAGGCCAAGCTCATCACCCTGTGGGAGTCCAATTTTATTTGTACAGAAGAAGGACAAGACCTGGAGACTTTGTATTGACTATTGGGTGTTGAACAAGATCACTGTCCGTAATATGTACCCAATCCCTTGAATTGATGACCTTCTAGAAAACCTTAAGGGGGCCAAATATTTTAGTAAGATTGACTTGAAGTCTAGTTATCACCAAGTGCCTATCAAACCCTCCAATGTGTGGAAGACTACCTTTAAATCAAAGGAGTGCCTTTCCAAATGGTTGTTCATGCCCTTCAGGTTAACGAATGCCCCTGCAACCTTCATGAGATTGATGGACGACATCTTGTGACCCGTCACCAATGCATTTGTGGTGGTTTATTTAGATGACATCTTGATCTTCAACCATAGTTAGGAGGAGTGCCTCCACCATATTCGACAGGTCCTCCAAACCCTGCTACAACACAAGTTGTGTGCTAATTTGGAGAAGTGCACTTTTGGCATGACCCAGGTTCAATATTTGGGGTACATCATTAATGATCAAGGTGTGCATGTGAACCTAGCCAAAATACAAGTCATTCGAGATTGGCCAACCCCAACCACTCTAACAGAGCTCCGTAATTTTTTGGGTCTTGCCAATTTCTACCATAGGTTCATGTTCGAGTTCTCTCATATCACTTTGTGTTTAAGTCAATTCACCAAGGGAATAGCGAAAGAAAAGTTTTTTTAGTCTAAAACCCAACAGAAGGCATTTTTTGAGTTGAAGAATCACCTATACTATGCACCAGTTCTCATATTACCAGACCCGTAGCAACCATTTGAGATTGAGACAAACACCTCTAACTATTCTATTGGTGCAGTTCTTACTCAGTAGGGGCATCCAATGGCTTACCAAATTGAGACACTTTCAGACACAATCCGAAAGTATCCCATTTGTGACAAAGAAATTTATTCCATTGTGTGGGCATGCTATCAATGGAAGCATTACATTCCGTGGAAGGAAACAGTCATCCACACAGACCACCGACCCCTGAAGTTCATACAGACACAGGGGAAGTTGCACAATGACCACCATCATAAATGGTCCACATACCTGCAACAGTTCCATTTGAACATTAAGTATAAGAAGGGAAGCAGAAATAATGTTTCAAACTGCCTCATCTGACCACTATTCATGGCACTTATCACTGTGCTCGACTCTTGTGAGCACGAGACTTCAGGGTGGCCACATCTTTACAAGAGCGATCCAGAATTTGGCAACACATACCAGACACTCCTAGAAGGTAAGCAAGTTCCAAATTATCACCTTCAGGATGCACTGTTATACCAACTAGGACACATTTTTGTTCCTTCAAGCAAGCGTGAAAATATGATGGGAGGCACACTACATTCGGGTCGATGGACATTTTAGAGTAGAGAAAATAGTGGCAATACTGCAGAAGTTTTTTTATTGGCTGAGCCTTCGTCAAGATGTGGGGAAGTACATTAGATACTGCATAGCCTGCATCATTGCCAATCCAAATGTTAAGAAGCAAGGCCTATATACTCCTTTGCATACTCCCAGTCGACCTTGGGAATCCATGTCCATGGATTACATATTGGGCCTTCCTTATACTAAGCATGACAACGACTTTGTTTTCATGGTCATTGAAAGATTATCTAAGATGGAAATTATGGCTACCTGCAAGAAGAGTATCATAGTAGAGGCCACTGCTAAGCTCTTCTTTGAGCAAGTGTGGGTACACTTTTGGATCCCGTAGTCCATTATCTCAAATCAAGACAGCGTATCCCTAAGCGAATTTTGGTCAATTCTTTGGTCAATGTTGGATACCAAACTTACTAAGTCCATGGCTTTCCAACCCCAAACTAATGGCCAAATAGAGGTTGTCAACATGATGATTGTACACATTCTGTGCATGTACAACTCGAAGCATCCATGCACATGGGATGAAATCCTCCCCTATGCCTAGCACAACTACAACAGATCTCTCCATAGCTCAACAAGCCACATCCCCTTTCAGGTAGGGCTGGGATTTTAGCCATTATGTCCCACTGATGTGTCCATACCATTTGCAACTACTCAGGGAGATTCAACTCACGTCCAGTCCGAAGCCGACATGGTTAATAACTTCATTGAGCGCATTCAACACATCCACCAACATGTCCATGATATATTGGACAAAGCCAATGGTAAGCACAAGTAGTGCCATGATCAACATTGAGTGTCACACAAGTTCCAGGTGGGCGATAAAGTTTGGCTACATCTACAGAAGGAGTGCCTCATTAGACCCCACCGCAAGCTTCACCTGCTCTGATATGGGCCATACACCAGCAGCAAGGTTGTAGGGGACAATGCCTCCAAGCTCAAGATTCCATCATTCATTGGTTTGCACCCAATGTTCAAGGTAGACCGCCTTTGGCCATACTTTCCACCATTGTTGGACACATTCGACATCGCAGAACAAATCACACCAATAGAGTTGAACCCAGACTTCATGGAATAGGCCAAAAATGATCAGATCATGGACACACATATCAATAACACTCACCAACAGAGGATCCAACTATATTAAGTTGTCAAAGTAGTCGAAATCCTTCACCAGGGAAAGTGGTTCGCTAGGAACCAGGTTCAACAGAAATTTCCTCACCTCATGGAGGCTCTGCATGCAATGGGGACCATTACTTCCTAAGGAGGGAGGACTAATCCAGGTGGGTATTGGTGGCCACCCGCCTATTCCACCTTGACCTCCACTCAGTTTCATATGTTTTCTTGTTTATTGTAGCATTTACTATTTTTAGCAGGTTTCGAGTTCCGAACTTCCGGAGCAATTTTGACCCCCTAAATGGCGTTCTTTTGTAGGTCTGCAACAGGCCCATGGGGCTTGTTACAAATCCTTTAGTATTCGGAAAGAGATTTCCAACAGGTATCATACGCGCCAAACTGAGATAATATGACCAAGTTATGACCTCGAGAAGTTGGCTGCCCAACTAACCCCAATGGGGCCCACAAACTCTTGGTGTTCCATCTTCTGGGGTTAAGGTTTTGGTTGTTTAGGGTTTTCCATTTTTTTCAATAATAAATAGGCCCTTGAGCCTCATTGTAACACAATTCAGAGGCATGTAGCCACCACATCTCTTCTCAGAGATAAGCTACCATCGTCTGAGCTAATTTATTTTTATTTTTGTATGTAAGCATATTTCAGTTATATGATATTAATGAAATAAAGTTTTATTTATGTTGCATCTCTATGTATATGGGTATTTCTATATATTTTTCTGTTCCTTCATAAGTCTGGATCATAGTAACAACAAAATAAGGTTATATCATCAACATGCATTTCCACAATTATCAATAAGCTGGCAACCTAAGATATCATCCCTAAAAAAACAAATATGTTGACCAAAAATTGCATGTTTCCATTATTTATATTTGACATACTACTCAAATACAAGTGCACATCATCAATTCATCACTTCATCAATCCTTTGCCACACATAAAAAATGAGATAAAAGGTTGCCACACTAATCTCTCAACTTTCAACAGAACATGCCATGCATTTCAATGGGAATAATTCATGAGCCTCTGTAGTGGATCAATAACCAGACATATAAGCAAACCACCAACATCATACATGGATTTGAGGCAATGTTTTTTGCTTTCCCTTATACTGAGCACCTACATACAATTTTTTTCTTTCAAAGACCTCTGTCGAAATAAACCACATAACACAGTCACAGAAACAATACTGCAGTCAGAAGAATTAGATTACTATAACTAGAACGTCTGCAAGTTAATTCGATCACCATAGTAGTTGCAATACGAATCTTCGATTCAAACCTTAATAGATAGTAGATTCTCAATAACTCAGCCATAATACATCAATTCTATAGCCATAGATTTCACTGGAACCTACAATATAGAATTCATAGGAACCAATTTGATCTTTTCATCAATGGTTTGTGTTAGAACCCTTTTTTTGGATTAGAATGGGTTTGCTTGTCTTCTTATTTGAGTAAAATTATATCTGATAAAGAATCACAAGATTATCTGCAACGAGCAAAAAATATTTTTCTGAATGATATCCATGTCTTATTCTCCATGTCGGCAAACCATCAAGATTGAATTCCTTCTCGTCTCAATATCAATACAGTTGATTGTTCCATCATATCTTAATATGTATATATGTGTTTCCATCTTTTACGAAGTAAAACTATCTTCTTTGTCGCTTTCTCATAGTCCTAGATTTTGTAGTTCAAATACAAAGTCAAATCCATTGTGGGGATTTCATCGTGGTATGCCCAAGTTGCTTGCTTGAACATTGTATATATATGCTATACACCGAATATCTTTACTATTGAGGATTGAGAAAGGAATCACACACATTTATAACCATTCCATTTCCATATTTAAAAGCATATATATCAAGCTCAAGTGGCTTGTCTCCTACTCCTTGGACAAATAATATTTTAGCTTTCCTAGTCATGTTATGTAGTGTGCCTCCCAATACACATTATTAACATATATTTGTTCCAAACATGTACTAATCTATGCTTGGCCTACTACTCTAGCATTCCTTTGTTGTCGTCATTGAAGAATGAAGCTCCATATATTTGAAATCTCAAAACTAAAGTGATATAACTCAACTATCAATATATGCTCACCGTTCCATTCTGCACTACTTGCAATGTTATGTTTTTTGACAATCGCATTGTGTATATGCTCGTGCCATCGAGTTTCTGCGAACATCAATTTCTTTTTGCAAAAAAAGGAAAACTTTTGTACAGGAACATGAATAAACCTCAACCATTAAAAAAAATATTTCACACATTGAATGTGATCTACACAAAAGATCACATTCTTCCAACTATGCAGAACTATGCAGAACTTGTCCTCTTCACAAAATTTAAATATTATTTCCACACTTGTGTGAAAAATATGTTATCGATCTTAATTTCCATCTGGATAACCAACATGATAAATCAATAGTTGAAAATCTTTCTGGTTTCCATAGAAAATAACTACAATGATTATAATAATAAATGATAACAAATGCAGAGAAACTTCAAATAATTTAGAGATAAACTGCTAAATTTCTCATCATTTTTAATTGCAGATGCACTAAATATTCAAAGTTTTCCCTTTTTTTTTTAAAGCTATGAATTGATTCCTTTGTTCTTAAACATATGCTTCGTTTCTTGGAGGATCTCCCCAAGTTACGCAAATTCTGCTCCATGCTCCCTTTGAGGTCGGGTTGGCCTCAATTATCTTTTTGCTCCTTTCTTTTTCAAATTTTAGCAGTTTGATCTCTCCCTTTTGATAATTCTTTCCTTTTCTAGATCTTGCAGGTTGCTTTGATGCATGTTGTAGGTACTTGCACAAGAGTCCTCCTTCTTTCATCTAGATTCCATGATGGCTATGGGTAGCTTGCAGTCTTTGGCCAAATGGTTGAGATTATCGCAAGTAAAACATATTATGTGCCAAAGAGATAGAGGAAATGGCTCAAAACTTTTTCTGGGCTACTTTTTATTCTTTGTGCCATAAGCTCTACAATCAACAGATTTATGCCGGAAATCATTACACATGTAACAACAACAATAAAATGGACTTTTATTCTTGGCCATGAAAGAGCTTGCATGATGTGTACTTGTGTTTGATTACTTCTTCTATTGCATGCTTCTGCATTTTGTTGCAATATGCCCAAACTTTTGACAGTGAAATCATATAACTACTCTTGAGGATGTACATGATGTATTTAGCACAATCCTTACTTCCCATGATTTTTGTTGTTGTTTAGGTCTTTTGTTGTTGTTCTTGTTATTAGAACCATATTTTGCTACTAGTTATTTGATTTTTTCTTGTAGACTGAGTTCATTGTTTGACGAGGATTCTTGACTGATCTTCAATTGAGTGGCTTTCTCTTCTAAGCCACGTCTCAATGTAGACACTTGAACTTCCAATATTTTGCATTGAACTTTTTTCTCCTCATATTATTTTCTCATTCCTTCTTCAACCCGCCTTCCTTCATCCCACTAAGACTTTAATTGAATGATTTCTTATTTTACACACATTCCGTCTCATCAAATATTTGTAGTAGCTTTTGCTACTTTTTGTTCTCAGCTAAGAGATTTTAAATTCCCACTTCTAGGGCTCCTGTATTGCAATCTTATTCTCTTTCAGAATTTGGTTTCTCAACAAAAGGGTTACCTCCACTTATCTACAAAAGATCAAACTTAATTGATGGATTATCTTATTTTAAACCATCGATCTCCAGAGAATCATTATCACTACAAGCATAAGGAATTGTACAACCAGATATAACATGATCACTACATTTACCTTCATCATTATCTAACAGCAAGAAGAGGGGCTCTTCTGAGTTTGAAATATTCTTCACTTGTTTGTAGCTTTTTTGTTTCTGACAGTGTTTCCTCTTATTCTTGGCCATGGCCTATGATCTTTTGTCAAGCGATCAAGATTCACTAAGAGAACCCTACTCTGATACCAATTGTTGGATATAGCTTCACTATTGAGCAGGGGTGAATTAGTAGTGACTGTGAGATTATAATTTTTATCTCTTTTTACCAAAACACAAGATTTGGTAATCCATCATCTAAAATTTTGTAACCAACTTGAAATCAATGTATCAAAGAATGTAGAATCATCATAGAAATAATATAAAAACACCATAAGCAATATCAAAGAAAGCATACACATAAGAGGACACAAATGTTTTTTGGTGGAAAACCCTCTCCAGGGCAAAAACCACCCATTGTTTTTGTTTTTCAAATCTTCTCTTAAGTGTTGAACAAATTTGTACTTGGAAGAGCTAGTGCCCACTAGCTAGAAGACTCTACTAATATGGAAATTCTGCTAGCAACACTAGTTATAAAGACTCTTCTCTCATGACTCTATAAACATCTATTTGTTAGAAGCCACCAAAACCAACAAGCCTTGCCCAACACTACTAGACTCTAGAGAAATTTGCTTCATGTTCTGATTTTCCGCTAGAAGGCCCCTACCTTCTCTACACATTGTCTGTTATGAAGCCTCGACACCTTTAACACCTCCATACAAACCATGTTTCATACATTTTCAAACTACGCTCTCAAATTTGCTCAACATAAGAAACCCAACAACCTCTCTTTGATTTGATCTAAAAATGTAATTTGATAGCATACACTAAACGCAGTTATAGATGTGTAGTAATCTATGCAAGGCACTATATAATTCTCTCACTCACACACTCACTGACTAGTTGAACTAACCAACCATGGGAAGATATTAAGGTAATACTAATACCAAGTGTAAATACCAAGCAAGCCAAAATAGCACATGCAAGTACCATGGTAATACCAATACCAAGTGTAAATACTAGGCAAGCCAAAATACCACGTGCAAGTACCATGGTATTACCAATATCAAGTTCCAAGTACCAAGGTAATACTTTGCCCATGAAATATGCAACATGCACAAGGAATCCATAGAAACATAATCATAACGGAGTAACGCCCAAACTACACTTCTGACCTGCATTATAATTCTCTCTTCTAAGACAAGGACAACATTAGTAATTCTTTGTTTGACATTGATATCCTACATTACCCCTTTTAGGCCTCCTTCCTCAGCTCCGAGCTCTCTGCCAACCTGCTCCATAATATGCACATAACAAACCAAATTTACCCCTTTTAGGCCTCCTTCCTTAACCCAACCTCTCTACCAACCTGCTCCACAACCATCTTCACATAAGAAACCAAACAACAAACACCATATCATCTAAAATAAACCAAGCACGCACTCATCTATAACAAGCCAAGCTTCCATCTACAACCTATCAAATATATGCAACTAATGTTACCTAATTGACATCAATGCCAACCATCCATCACTACTACACAACATCAATGAAAATATCCCTACAAGAATAGATGAGGCACATTCAATAGAGATTATATGAAATAAAAACTACATAGAAAAAAGGGGCCAAACAAGAAGTAGAATAAGAATCTTATAGTGAAAAGAATGTGAATAATCAACAAGGGAAAAAATGTTGAAGATGATAGCTAAGATGAGTGTTAGGCCAAAGATGGAGGTGCATATATATGAAGGTATTTAAATGTTGATGAATTGGTTCAATATCATGGACAAATATTTTGATTATGAAGATGTTGATGAAGAGAAAGAGTGAATTATGAAGTGAAAAGATTGAAAGGTTTGATAGAAGAGGAAATGCAAGTTTAAGATCAAAATTTGGGGAAGAATGTTGGCTAAATTCAAAGGTATGTTCATGCCTAAATATTACTAGTTAAATCTTTTAAAGAAATTGTAGAACCTTAGACAAAAATATATTTCAGTAAGGTAAAAGATTAAGGAATTTTATAAAATAAACGTTAGATCTAGTGATGTTGAAGAGGATGCTAAAAATGTTACTAGGTACATCAATGGTTTGAGGTATGAAATTTAGGATGAGATTAGTATTTTCTCCCTAAGTAAATTTGAAAATGGACCAGAGGCATCACAATTATATTGAAATATGGTTCCATACAATCATTAAGTTGCAGCAACACACTCTTCTTCAACAATTCCTAATCTCATCTTATTCAAATAATTTGGTCTCTTACATTCAAGTACGTGTCAAAGAATATGTTTTGAACCTACACATGATTTTATTTTTCAACCAAATATGCACATGGCTCCATTGGAAGTATTCCTATACTTGAAAGAGATTTTGTTTTTCAAGTAGAGTAGGATAGAAAAATAAATAATAATAAAAATGAAAAATAAGAGAAAAAAAGAAAATCTCAAGTGAAAACCTCCTTTTAGGTGCCTCAGATTGGCTCATTGATTGAAAACCTCCATGAGGCGGTCAATGGGTTGGAAAAAAGACAAAAAAATGAAAAAAGAAAATATACTAGGTGAAAACCTCCTTTGAGGCGCTTAGGCAGACCTACTAGTTGAAAACCCAATTGAGGCAGTTGATAGGTCTATGAAAAGAGAAAAAAAAAATGAAAAAGAAAAAAATTATTTGCTCCATGTATCTCTCTCTCATGAATGCAGGTGCTCTCCAACCATTGCAAGCAACAAGAACACTTTAGCACCAAAAGGAAAAATTGGTCAAAATTCTAGTCAAAGGAAGTCAAACTTGGAATTTCTCCTCCTTTGCTCAGATTCTCCAGAAGGACCAAGTCCATGCCAATCCATCACCCTCATCTATTTCCACCATCCACCCATCATTCCCATTCTTTTCCCATCACTGTCCTAAAATGCTATAGGAAGGCCTTGTTTTGCTACAGGAAGCCAAAATACACAAAGCAGAAAATTATTTTTGTCATATCTTGAAAAACATGCATCCATTTGTCGAGTTGTTTCAGGGGAGATGCATATGGATGATGGTAACATGCCCAAGAAATTTCAGCAAATTCTGTGGCACACTCTTAGAGAAATCGACCTCCATCACCTACAACCATTTCTAATTTTTCTCGATATCTGTGCATCCATTTTCCAACTTGTTTCATGGAGAGATGAATATTGATGATGGAAACATGCTCATCAAATTTTAGGTCAATCCAGCCTACCATTTGAGAGATATGTATAAAATAATTTTGCTACAAGAGATAATCCTGAAATGCTACAAGAAGTTCTGAATTGCTACAGGATGGCCGAGAAGAAGCTACAAGAGGAAATCTGATTGTAGAAAGGGTTCAAAGGTCATGTTTTCTTTAGGGAAGGTTGAGATAGGTCCACCATAGCCTCATCATTCATTTTCCACCCCACTTGACCTCTTCTCCACTCTCATTTTCATCCCTGTCCATGAAAAATCTTCATTTTCACCCATTCTTCCATCCCTTCCACCACAAAAAAGGCCTTTGATCCTTGTCAAAATATTACTCATGAATTATCAGTATTTTTAAAGGTATCACCTAAAGGAAATAATGATCCTAGGAGGGTTTATTTGACTGCTACAGGAAGACACACAATCTTGTAGCAGTCTGCACAAGCCCTCTAGAACCACAATCAAAACCACTTGGAAGCACCAAAATGAAGAATTGACCAACATGAAGCATTGAGGGATCATCTCCTCGATCTTGGGCAACCACAAAACTTTTGCAGGGCTACTATAGGGTCACTGATCATCTTAAACAGCAGCAACTTGATCCACCATCAAGAAGACCTACAGTGACAACTTTGATTAGCCAAGCACATTTCCAAAGAAATTTTTTAGAGAAAAGCCAATGCATGGAGAAAAAAATCATAAGAATATGACACCTCAAGAAGCCAACAGATCAGTCATTATCTTTGTTCAAAAGTAGCATGCAACCACCAAAGGATCATCACTAGCAACTTTAGAACCACCAAAGGCAGCTTCAATAGTCATATCAGTAGCCTCAACATCACCTAAAAAAACACATCAAGGGTAAGGCTCAGGTACGCAATCCTCTAAAACTTTCCTATGAACTTATTTTAGCTTGAAAAATGTTGTAAGTGTATGAAGGAAAAAGTTTTTTTTATATAGCCAAAATCAGTAGCAAAGCAACGTCGGCCTTATCTAGCAAATAACTTCACCTTTCTGCCAACACACCCACATGTGTGGGAGAGGAACAAGACAAAAGTGAAGAGGACTTGAGAAAGTGGGTTGTAATCATTTAGTAGTGATGGAGGACAAGGAGTGTGAAAGGGTAAATGAGGATCAACTCAGTTAACTCAAAGCACTTTTATTTTATTTTGCATGCAATGAAAAAATAGAAAAAAGGAAGAAAAAAGGAAGAAAAAATAATGAAAAAAAGTACATGGTTTATACACCAAGATGTAAGAGTACATGGTGATGTTCACATGATGTGACATTTGTTGCTTTGAAGATGCAAAAGGAAGAAGTAGTCAAGTTATATTCTTGCATGAGTGTTTTTCAAGGTTAATGGTGTTTCTTGTGACAAGATGTCGCAGGATTTTGGAAGGTCCACGCTTGAGCAAGAGGCTCATGATTAGCCTTCATTCTCAAATCATGACATGAGCAGCATGTTAATATTGGAGGATGATGGAATCAAGAAGTGAAAGTGGACAAAAATGGCAAAAAAAAAAATTCAACCATTGTAGACCATTTGATATGTTGATGCCAAGAAGAAAAAGAGATGGCGAATGCATTCTTCCAGATGTGGAATTTGAAACCGTGGAGGTAAAAGAATGGCTATTTATTTTCTTGCTATTACTGATATTGGAACTCATTGTTGTAGTTCACTCAGATGGGCTTAACTTGGAAAAGTGGTTTCCAAGGAGAAGCTTGCATTGAATGCATGTGTTGCAAAGGAGGAACATGATTCTCAGTGGGAAGCCATCAGTCAGTTTTCCAAGCACCGAGGGATCGCTTTGGTACAGCAGGGTGTTTAATCAGCAAGCAACCAGCAAGTGTTGGATTAGGTCAGCAGAAAAAGGAGAACATTGGTTGAAGTGCCAAGCCATTTGAAAGGCAAGGCATGTTAGTGAACCCAAGCGGTTGTCATGGAGATTTTTCCAAGTAGAATCAATTGATAGAACTTGGGAAGGAGAAGAGTATTCATCTCTCATTAAATACCCAAATTTTGTGGGTCCAAAATCCTGTCAATGGGAAGGAGTGATTGGAACCTAGATTAGGGGAAAAAATTTGCTCAAAAATCAAAGTGCTCAGAATCACTCAAAAACTAAAAAACTGCTTCTGTCTCGCCGAGACGATCCCAGTGCAACCTGTTTCACTCAAAACAGAGTTCGTATGAAAAAGATAGAGCCTTTTGTCTACTTTGTCAAATAGGCAAATTTTGGGTACAGGGCTAACTGGGATGCTGACTAGGCATAGTTAGCAAAAATAATATTCCAAGGAATATTCCCAAAATATTCCGACATATGGCTCAATCGGATTGTGTCAAGTGTCGTCACGTTATTTGGTCAAGGGCATTGAGGAGGACCAATGAGAGGTTGACACATAGCAATCCCGAAGGCCACCACGTGCCCTCTCAAAGGTTAGGTAAAATGTTTTGGCAGGCCATGGAATCAAACTCATGACCTCACCCACACAAACCCAAAGCCTTACCACTATGTCGCGCCAATGTTTCTTAACATATGGTGGGTGCGATTTGTATTTCAATACATAGCACGTGGTAGTTGGGGGGAGGAGAGGGCCAGCCCCCTGGGCTAGCCCTCTTCGCATGTGACCAACTTCGAAACCATAAGCCAGTGCTTAACACTAACCATGAGTTTAATGTGCTAAGTGGAGTTTAACTATAATTAACACATGATTAACCAATAATTTGTTAGAAAATTATATATTACGGAGCAATGGAACACATAAAATAGTGCAGAAATATAAACACAGAAAACGCACAAAACAAGAGAGACACAGATATACGTGGTTCACCCAGTTTGGGCTACGTCCACCCCGAACAGCCAACCCTTCCTTTCTATTATCCAGCAAAATGAAGAGATACAACCTACAGCAAAACCACTGTAATATCCTCTGTTTTCTCTCACAGTCTCACCTCTATGTTTCTCGCTCACCAAATACACACACATTTCACAGCCTCAAATACAATGCCCTCATATAAAGAGAGGGGTTGCCTTCTAGGGCAAAAAACCCTAAACTAAACATAAGTTCTACCGTCAGATCATCCGCCTAATGAACGACCCAGATTGACTAGAAATTACTAAACTTTTACAAGGCAATTTTACAGCTGTTTTTAGCTTTAGGGGCGCTGCCCCCGAAACCCCCCGCCAGGGGGGGGCTCCATAAAGTCGCTGCCACCCCCCCCCTAGACCCCCCACGGCAGCGATCATTTTACGGGCGGCGTTGCCGCCCCATTTTGAACTGGGGTCCAAAATGCCGGTACTATAGAAGATAATCAGGCTCCACACCCAACAATCTCCCACTTGGATACTGATTGTAGCAACTCCACCGCTGCTCCATTTGCTGGACAATGACTCCACTTTGGACCTAGCTGTTTCTCATCTTCATCGTCATCCTTGAAGACCAACTGAAACTGAGCATATTCTCAGTTTCTCCCTGGTTACAACTTTTGTTAGCATATCTGCAGGGTTCTGGCTAGTGTGTATCTTTTCCAGCTTCAACTCTCCATCTTCCAACACTGATCGTATGGAATGGTACTTGAGCTGTATGTGTTTTGTCCTGGAATGAAATGCTAAGTTCTTTGCAAGATGAATGGCACTTTGACTATCACTGTATAACGTGCCCATATCATGCTCCTTACCCAATTCACCCATAAACCTTTGTAACCAAATCATTTCTTTACTAGCCTCTGTAGCAGCAACATACTCTGCTTCTGTTGTTGAGAGTGCAACAACACTTTGGATTTTTGAAACCCAACTGACAGCTGTTCCTCCGACAGTAAATACATATCCTGTAGTGCTCCTCCTATTATCTCTGTCACCTGCCATATCTGCATCAACATATCCTTGTAGGGATATGTTTGAACCACCAAAGCATAATGCCTGATTTGTGGTACCTCTCAAATATCTGAGAATCCATTTCACTGCCATCCAATGTTCCTTTCCTGGATTGTTCATGTACCTGCTTACAACTCCCACTGCATGTGAAATATCAGGCCTTGTGCAGACCATTGCATACATTAAACTTCCAACTGCTGATGCATATGGAACTTTAGACATATAATCCATGTCTTCTTGGGTCTTTGGGCACATTTCTTTGCTAAGTTTGAAATGGCTAGCAAAAGGTGTACTAACTGGTTTTGCATTTTGCATGTTAAATCTTTTCAACACCTTTTGTATGTACTCATTCTGAGACAATGTTAATTTTCTATTTTTCCTGTCTCTAGTTATTCTCATACCAAGGATTTGTTTTGCAGCACCCAAATCCTTCATTGCAAATGAATTTGCCAATTTTCTTTTGAGCACATTTATTTCCTGCATGTTAGATCCTACAACAAGCATGTCATCTACATACAATAACAATATAATATAGCTGCCATCATTTTGCTTTTTCAGATAAACACAATGATCAGAGTGACATCTAGTATAACCTTGTTTAGACATAAACTTGTCAAATTTTAGATACCACTGCCTTGGAGCCTGTTTTAAACCATACAAGCTCTTCTTCAACCTGCACACAAGTTTCTCCTTCCCTTTCACCTCATATCCTTGTGGCTGCTGCATATATATCTCTTCCTCCAAATCCCCATGGAGAAAGGCTGTCTTTACATCTAACTGCTCAAGATGCAAATCTTCAGCTGCTACAAGACTTAAAATAGTTCTGATTGAAGTCATTTTAACAACAGGAGAAAATATTTCATCAAAATCAATACCTTTCTTCTGTGCAAACCCCTTCACCACAAGTCTAGCTTTGTACCTTTGCTTTCCTCCATCTTCTTCCTTCAGCCTGTAAACCCATTTATTCTTCAATGTAGTTTTTCCTGTAGGCAACCTGACTAAATCCCAAGTCTGGTTATACATTAAGGAGTCCATCTCTTCTTCCATGGCTACCTCCCACTTCTTCTTGTTTTCAACCTGCATTGCTTCTTCATAACATTCAGGTTCACCGGAATCAGTCAACAATAAATAATATAATGAAGGAGAGTATCGTTCAGGAGGTCTACCTATCCTGGTAGATCTTCTAACACCACTTTCAGGTGTTTGGGGTGCCTGTTGCTGTTGTGGTGGTTGCTGTTGTTGTGGTTGTTGATTATTATTATTTTCAGGCACCTTTACTTTTTCAGTGATTTCATCAAGGACTGTGTATTCCTTGTTTTCCTTTTCCTGTTTCTTTTCCTGCAACTGATTCTTATACAAGACCTTTTCATTGAATATTACATCTCTGCTCCTAATGATTTTGTGATTTTCGTAATCATATAAGCGATAACCAAAATCATTAACACCATATCCAATAAAGGTACATTTCTTTGACTTTGCCTCAAGCTTTGTTCTATTTTCTTTATCAATATGGACAAAGGCCTCACAACCAAAAGGCTTTAAAATAGAGTAGTTTACCTTTTTACCTGTCCATGCTTCCTCTGGAACACCACCATCCAAGGAACTTGAAGGCCCTCTGTTTATTAGATAAACAGCAGTATCTACAGCATCTGCCCAAAACTGTAAAGGCAATCCTGCATGCAATCTCATGCACCTTGCACGCTCCATGATTGTTCTGTTCATCCTTTCTGACACACCATTTTCTTGTGGTGTTCTTGGAACTGTCTTCTCTCTGCGAATTCCATGCTCTGAACAGTACCTATCAAACTCTTTGCTGCAATATTCACCTCCATTGTCTGATCTAAGACACTTCAATTTCTTTCCTGTCTCAATCTCAACCAAAGCTTTCCATTTCTTGAAAGTATCAAATACATCAGATTTATTCTTAATACAATAAATCCAAGTTTTTCTAGTTGCATCATCAATAAAAGTAACATAATAACGAGAGCCACCAAGAGATGATACCTGAGCAGGTCCCCATACGTCTGTATGCACAAGCTCTAATTTTTCGTTCTTCTTTTCTTTCCCAACTCTGAGAAATCTGACTCTCTTCTGTTTTCCATAAATGCAGTTCTCACAGAAGTCCAAATCAACATTCTTCAAACCTGGAAACAAATTCCTTGAGTGAAGAATCTTCATCCCTTTTTCACTCATGTGTCCGAGCCTATGATGCCATAATGCTGCATCTGCTCCTTTGGAAGTCAAAGCATTAACAGAGTTAGAAATACCATTGCATAAATACAATGTACCAACCTTTTCACCTTTTGCTATTACCAGGGCTCCTTTTGTGACCTTCCAAGCTTTATCTGTGAAAGTTGTCACACAACCTTCACTGCCTAACTGCCCTGTTGAAATCAAATTTTTCTTTAGATCTGGAACATGCCTTACCCCCTTTAGTAGCCATTGGTTTCCATTCTGCTGTTTTACAAGAACCTTACCCATTCCAACAATTTTACAGGGTTTGTCATCACCCAGACGAACTTGTCCAAAATCTCCTTGAACATAGTCATAAAAGTATTTCTTTTCAGGTGTGGCATGGAATGAGGCCCCTGAATCTACCACCCAGGAATCAATAATATTTTCGAAAGAAAGAATCAAAGCATCTTGTAACACCTCACCTGTCACATTTGTTTCATGATTGTTTTCTTGCTGTGCATCTCCTTCTTTTCCCTTCCGAGATCTACAGTCTTTCTTTAGGTGTCCTTTCTTTCCACATTTCCAGCACACTATCCCCGATCTGGACTTGGATCTGCCTTTCCTTGATTTACTGCGATATCCTGAGCTCTTTCCTCTTTCCATTTTTCTTCCTCTAGACTCTGCACTCAAAGCATTTCCCGATGTCTCACCGGAGCTTTTCCGCTGCATTTCCTCACTAAGGATAGCACTGACAACATCATCAAACTTTAAAGTACTAGATCCAGAAACGGAGTTACTAATGGCCATTACCAAACCATTCCAAATTTCTGGTAATGAGCACAAGAATAACAGAGCTCTAACTTCATCATCAAAGTTTACCCCTACAGAACTTAACTGGCTTGTACCTGTATTAAAATCATTTAAATGGTTTGCAACAGATCCACCTTCCGACATATTCATATTAAATAACCGTTTCATAAGAAATACCTTGTTTGAGGCCGAGGGTTTTTCATATAGTTTCGACAACGTCTGCATCAAACCCTCTGTCGTGGTTTCCTTCGAAATGTTGAAGGCGACTGACGCAGCAAGACACAACCGTATTGTTCCGAGTGCCTTTCTATCGAGAAGGTTCCATTCTTCGTCTTTCATACCCGTCGGCATCTTTGTTTTTCCGCCCAATGGTAGGTATAGATCTTTCTGATACAGATAATCTTCCATCTACATTTTCCACAGCGAGAAGTTTTGGCCGTTAAATTTCTCGACCCTAAACTTACCATCTTCCGCCATTGCTCCCACTCGAACCAGGAACCCTTCTTTCCTGCGAGTTTATCAGCCAAATAGACCTTCAGCTCTGATACCAGTTGTTAGAAAATTATATATTACGGAGCAATGGAACACATAAAATATTGCAGAAATATAAACACAGAAAACGCACAAAACAAGAGAGACACAGATATATGTGGTTCACCTAGTTTGGGCTACGTCCACCCCGAACAGCCAGTCCTTCCTTTCTATTATCCAGCAAAATGAAGAGATACAACCTACAGCAAAACCGCTGTAATATCCTCTGTTTTCTCTCACAGTCTCACCTCTATGTTTCTCGCTCACCAAATACACACACATTTCACAGCCTCAAATACAATGCCCTCATATAAAGAGAGGGGTTGCCTTCTAGGGCAAAAAACCCTAAACTAAACATAAGTTCTACCGTCAGATCATCCGCCTAATGAACGGCCCAGATTGACTAGAAATTACTATACTTTTACAAGGCAATTTTACAGCTGTTTTTAGCTTCGGGGGCGCTGCCCCCGAAACCCCCCGCCAAGGGGGGGCTCCATAAAGTCGCTGCCGCCCCCCCCCTAGACCCCCTACGGCAGCGATCATTTTACGGGCGGCGTTGCCGCCCCATTTTGAACTGGGGTCCAAAATGCCGTTACTATAGAAGATAATCAGGCTCCACACCCAACATAATTAATTGCGTATTTAGTTGGCGGCAGTTTGGCAAGTCTGACAAATTTGGCAGGGTTAACTGGATTTTCTCCAGATTTGGTGGAGTTTTCCTAGGGAAAACTAAAGAGACCATAACTTCTTCATTATTCGACCAATTTTTTCTCAGAAAGAGTCATTCCTAAATGATTTGGATGCTCTGAACATAATGGAACAGGTTGTAGAGGCATAAATGCGCTTATGTACGTGATTTTTCTACGTTTTAATTTTAAGGAAGCCTAGGGCGACGAGGAGAGGAGGTCAAGCCTAGATCAGCTGAAGTTAAATTGCACAGATTCGATAGTCATTTTTTGGGTTTTTGGGTCTTCTGAATCCTATGGAGCAGGTTGCAAAGCCATTGGAGCACTACAAGTGTATGTAATCATAGAATTGAACATTAATCCAAAGAGGCCCTAGTCATTGAAGCAGGTCCAAGGAGATGTAGCCTAGGAGGGGTGAACTCCTTTATCAGAATTGTGTTTATGAGTTTTTGTGTTTTATTTATCTTCAATTTACTTGTTGTATATGTGCTTTAAACAACTAATTAATCTCATAAATTTCTCATAAAAAACACTCAACACTTGACACATGATTCCTCATATTTTAGTTAATTTGAGATGATCTTAAACACACATTTTTAATACTGATGAAGGAGCTTACATAGCATTAACAAGTTTTCCCAACATTTCAGATCAATAAATGTAGTAGAAAATGTACTTCCTTTGAAAGGATGAGAAAATGCACAAAAGTGTGCATACTTGGTAAGTCTATCAACTACCACCATGATGACACTTTTTCCTTTGGTCTTGGGTAAACCTGTGATAAGATCCATTAAGACATCCTCCCAATGTTGACTTGGAATGGTTATAGGTTGTAGAAAACCTGGGGTGTTAATTTTCTCAACTTTATTTTGTTGGTGAACCAAACATTCTACCACAAACTTCTAAATATCAGATTTAAGGCCACCCCAAAAAAATTCCTTCTTGACCATGTGGTAATTTTTTAAGAATCTTGAGTGCCCTCCTAAAGGATAGGTGTGTAACTCTAAATAATCTTTTGTTTGACTTGGGAATTCTTACATAGATATAAGTGACCTGTGTACCATAATGAGTCATTTTTCCATATAAATGTATCAGATGCACTGGGATCTTGATGCAAATTTTGAATGAGCGTCCACACCTCTTCGCTATTATTCCATTCCTCCCTTTCTTTAGTTATCCATTCAGGTTGGATAATAAAAATTGCGCAGAGTAATGCTTCTGCATCCTCATCCCTTCTTGATAGTTCATCTTCAACAACATTTTGCTTCCCTTTTTTGTAGATGATATCAAATTCATAACCCAAAATCTTTGTGACCCATTTTTTATGCTCTTCTGAAGATAATCTTTGTTCCAAAAAAAAATTAAGACTATGATGATCTATTTTTACCTTTAAGTGTCTTCCCATTAGGTAAGTGCTTCATTTCTTCAGAGCATGTAGTATTGCCAACATTTCCTTCTCATTAATAGGTTTGTGTAAACACTTTCCCTTGATTGGATGAGTTTCAAAATCCTAATGGGTCTTCCTTCTTGTATTAAAACAACACCAATTCCATTTATTGAGGCATCACATTCCACAATAAAGGATTTTGTGAAGTCTGGTGTAACTAAAACCAGAGCTTGGCATGTTGAAAACACAACAAGAAAATCTAATTAAATTTTTCTTTGATTAAATTAGGAGAAAATTCGAATTTCAATTTCAGTAAAATACTTCAAGGTAGTTAAATGAGGTGACATGGGTTTTGTCACTCAGTTAAATCAGTAAATTCGATTTGGAGACACTTGATTTTAGTTCTACATGATTGATTGTTAATTTTTAGCAATCTAGTCCATTAATTTGAGTTATTGTTAGTGTAACTAGTTCTCACTATTAGTAGAACTAGTGGTGGTTCAGTCAAGAGTGTAACTTTTTTCACACTGAGTGATAATCTAATTAAACTAATCAATTGGCCTAAATTAACTCATGCATGCATAGAATTTAAGTTACCCATTTGAGATTGGAGTTCAAGGGTAGTGTACTATCAGTTGTAGAATTTTCCAAGTTGTACAGGTGGTGCATGCAGTCAAAAAAGGGCCTAAAGGAATTGTGCAATTCTCAATTAGTAATTTCCCTAACTAATAGGGGGTTAACTCCTCATCCAAAAACGTAAGTAAATAGGAGCTTGGTAGGCTGATAAATTGGCTAAGTATTGGCTTGAGTCAGTCTGTGAGGCAGTGAGATAGATTATACTAATGCATGGGTTGCTCATGCTTGAGCAAGCATTGTATTTCTTCTCTATTCTTTAATCAATGAAATACAAATAGTATGGGGTTTTGAGTAGTTTCTCTCCCCTAGATAAATATTTGTGTATGTGTGTTTAATATTGATGCATGTTAATGATTTTTGTTCTTGATCATGATTTGTTTTCCATAGATGAGTAAAGTAGCTTCAAATCTTGTGATCTAGTAAATTTCATGAGCAGTTTTGAATATACACATTAAATTTCTACATGGCACATTGCCTCTTGATGTTTAAATTACTTAGTTACTTCTAGATTCCAAAAAAGTGCATCTTTCTTCAGTAATGTTGTTATAGGTGTTGTTATTTTCCCATATTCTTAACAAACTTATGATAATGCCCTGTCAACCTGAGAAATCCTCGAAGATGCTTTAGGTTTATGGGGATTTTCCATTTCTTGATGGCTTTAATTTTGTTAGGGTCTACCTTAACACCCTCATGAGATAAAATATGACCCAAATATTCCACATGTTGTACCCCAAAGAAACATTTGGAGTTTTTTGCATACAATTGTTTCTCCTCCAATAGTTTGACACCATGTCAACATGTTGAACATGATCTTTCCAATACTTGTTGTAGATTAGTATATCATCAAAAAATGCTAACAAAATTTTTCTAACGAAGGGTTTGAAAATGGAATTCATTAAACCTTGAAATGTGGAAGGTGCATTAGTAAGGCCAAAAGGCATGATCTAAAATTCATAATGACCTTCATGAGTTCTGAATGTTGTTTTTGGAATTTATTCAGTCTTCATTCTAATTTGATGATATCCCAAACAAAGATCCCTCTTGGTGAAGTAAATTTCTCCATGTAATCCAACAATTCATTAATGACATGAATGGGAAATTTATCTTTAGTATTGATCTTGTTGAGCTCCCTATAATCGGAACACATACACCATGATCCATCTTTCTTGTGTACTAATACTACTGGAGGAGAGACAAAACTTTGGTTAGGTTGAATTATACCTGCCTCTAGCATTTCTGCAACAATGCATTCAATTTCACTCTTTTGGGCATAGGTATATTTGTAAGGTATTATGTTTGGAGGAACACTTCCTAGAATCAAGTGAATAGCATGATCATGATCACGAATAGGTGGGTGGCCTTTGAGAGTCTCAAATACCTTAGAACGATTTTCCAAGGCTCTTTGGAGATCTGGAGAAACAAATGACTTCGATGTTTGAACATATCATGAGCATAATTGTGCAATTACACCTCTCTGTTATTTCTTAAAAAGATTTGTCATGCCATTAGAGATAATTATCTTCCCTGTTTTCCTTGCAATACCTGTTAATTCAATTTCCTTTCCTTCCTAGAAAAAATTCAAGGAAAATTCTTGAAAATTAAAAGTTATTCTCCCCAAATATTGTAACCAATGGACTCCTAATACAACATTAGCACCACCCATTGGAATGGGAAGAATTGGACTATTCAATACATATTCCCCCATGTTTATATTGATATTATGGCACTTCCCAGAGTAATTTATAATTCCTCCATTTGCAACCATCACTTGACACTCTGGTGATGGATATATAAAGCAATTTAATTTCTTGTCTATTTTACAATGAATAAAATTATGGATACTACTAGAATCGATCAAGACTATTACCTCTTTTGTTTCTTCATATATCCTTCTACCTTGAGAGTTTGGGGAGTTATAATTCTCATCAATGCATTACAAGATATGGTTAGATCCATTTCTTCTTTCTTTGGGATTGGTTACTGGTGTATGGGCCTCTTCTTCTAATGTTCCTTGCTCATTTTCTTCCTCCTCTTCACAATCTATGTAAAATAATTTCTTCTCAATACACTTATGACCCTTAGTGTATTTTCTATCACAAATATAACAAATCCATTTTTCTCTTTTTTCCTCCATTTGTTGTGGTGTCAACCTTGTAGGTTGTGGGAGGATAGGAGCAACAACACTTCCATCGTTATAGTTGTGAGTGGTAGACTTCCTTTTTTCCATAATTTTTCTTTCAACTTTTCTTGCCACCTTGAATGTCTTTCCCAATGAATTAAGTTCCCAAAGGCGAACCTCATGTTGGATGTTATCCTTTAAATTACCTATGAAGACATCAATCATATGATCCTCTGGAATATCATTTACCTTGATATTCAATTTTTGGAAGTCCTCAATGTTCTCCACCATTGAACCCTTATTGTTTGTGATTTATCAATTGGCTAAAGAAGGTATTTCTCTTTGTATCCTCATATTGTGCTACCAATTCTTCAGTAAAAATTTCCAAGTGACAATTGATTTACGAGAAAAAATCCATTGATACCACAAAAACTGATTTTGTTCTAAATATAAATATGCAATGCATACCTTTTGTGTGTGCAGTACATAAGGTAGATCAAAGAATTGCTACATATGTAGTATCCATGTTACCAAATCATTGCCATCAAACTTCCTCATATTGATCTTTGGAATGTGGGTAATCCTCAACCTATTATTTGAGTCTCTATAATCATAATTCATATTCCTTTTGTCTTCATCATGATTTTCATGGGGTACCTTGTCACCACTAGGAAGCATTTCTTGTAGCAACTTTGTCAAACCTTCCTTAAAACCTTCTAGGTCCCTTTTCATTTATTTTTTTAAACTATCTTTAAAATTTTCCATATTTAAATTCATCTTTTCTTCCATGTTTGATTTTAAACCATTCTTCAAGCCATTCATATTAGCTTCCAGCTCATTTTTTGTTACTCTTTGCGAGAGCGAAATTTGTTGCATTTGGTCTCGTAATTTTGATATATCATGTTGCATTTCTTCCTCTTCTTCATGCATCATACTAGAGCTTTATGTTTCCTCATTGGGTGTATCCATTTTCTTGTTACATGGCATATTGGGACCAAATAATGATTTCTATGCTTCACTATTCTCTTTGAATCACTTCAAATTGATTTTTCAAATAAAAATTATGCAAAAAAAGGAACACCTTTTTCTTGCTTTTAGGAGCTTAATATTAAGACTATTGTATCTCATTAATTTCAGCTCTTGAAAGTCTGAAATTTTATCCTATGGCAGTCTTCTAAGTCTTGTTTTCAACTTCATAAGTCAAACTATTATTGGATTTTACAAGATGAAGTTATGTTAAATCTCCCACAATGACCTGATTATGGACTAGTTTAGTATAGTGCATTTGTACGGAATGCCATGTGTCATTGTTTCAATCTTTGGCCCTAAAAATTATGCCCAAGAAATTAAAGTTCATTCACTTTCATACAGTTTTTAAAAAATTCAATTTGGATGTCCGAAACGAAATTTATGACGATTTTACCCAAGACACCTGCTTGAGACAAAATTCTAGAGCATACAAAAGCCCTAACTTCCTTGAATCATATATCCGAGAATATAGAGAACTAAGCTCTAAAATCTTTACATGATTTTCTCCAATATTTCGGCTCTACGTGTTCAAAATTTCAACTTCTACAGCCTTGCATAAAAAAAATATATAGCCAAAATTCCAAGATGACATGTTTGAAGCAGTGAAACCCTAAGATCCAAAGCTCTGATACCAAATGTTATTCAACCAGATCACAAAACAGAAGAAAATATAGATCAACGACTTGAAAATAAGCCTCTTCAAGGGGGATCCTCCTTTTACATCACATAAATTAACAACTCTTCTATGATACAAATGAAAAGACCTCGTTGGTATATATAGGATTCTAAAGAGTCACAATATAATCAGGGCCTCCATAACATTAATAATGTAAGGGCACAACAATAACGATAAGGAGGCTACACTATTATTACAGGGACTATAAATAGTTAGTGATTCCTTTTGGTATCACTAATTCTCTTAACACTTTAATGAAGTTAATGAATAAAGCTTTGAAGGAATTTACAAGTAATCTTGTCATCATCTACTTATATTATACCTAGATATACATTCAAACAAAGGAGGAGCATTTAAGACATCTCAAGTTAGTCTAAAATACCTTACAAAAACTGAAAGTATTGATTAGTTTGAAGAAATGCAATTTTATGAAGAAGGAATTAGTATACTTGGATTTTGTGATTTCTAAAGATGGCTTGAAGATGGATCAAGAGAAAGTTAAAGTAATCACTAAATGTCCTATTCCAAGGAATGTCTTTGAGATGAGAATCTTTTATGGCTTAGGAAGATTTTATAGAAAGTTTGTTAGAAACTCTAGTAGTATTTGTGCCCCTATTGTAGAGGCAGTGAATGAAAGCAATTATCCATTCAAATAGACAATAACATCTAATAGAAATTTCATATTTCTGAAACAAATGATAATAGAACAACATGTCTTGGGCTTACTAGATTTTATTAAATCTTTTCAATTCAGGATAGATGCAAGTGGAGTTGTTATTGGAGTTGTCTTAAGTCAAGTGGGAAGACCAATTTCCTATTTTACTGAAAAATTGAATGAAGTGGAATAGAAATATTCCTCTTATGATAAAGAATTTTATGCCATAGTTCAAGCCTTAAAGAAATGGAAACATTATCTCATACCTGAGGAGTTTGTTTGTACATAGACAATCATGATTTGTAGTTTACCAATAGTTAACCAAAATAAAATCAATGACATGCTAAGTGGGTAGAGTTATTGCAAAATTTTATATTTTTGATTAAGCACACAAGTGGTACATCAAATAACGTAGTTGATGCATTGAGTAGAATTAATTTAATTTTACATGAATTTCAAGTTGACATTTTGGGATTTTATAATCTAAAATAGATGTATTGAGATGATTCAAATTTTGAGGATGCATATGCGGCATCTGAAAATCCGGTTAGTATGAATAGAACTCATTGGTTGGGTTGTATCGTTCACGAAGGATTGGTGTTCAAGGATAGAAAGATTTGCATACCAAAATGCTCGATGAGAGACCATTTTATGAAGGAAAAGCATAGTGAGGAGATTTCAAGACATTTTGAATAAGATAAAACATTTTCTTCTTTTTATTTTTGGCTAGGAATGCAAGTTGAGTGAAAAAAATTGCTGAAAAGTGCAGAGAATGTTAGCATGCTTTAGGAAGGAGTCAAAATGCAAGTTTATATCAACCATTGTCAATTCGAAGTAGACCATGTGACTCTATAAGTATGGATTTTGTATTGGGGTTTCCTTGAACATAAAGGGGTAATGATTCTATTTATGTTATTATGGAAAAAAATTCAAATATGGCATATTTCATAGCTTGTGTAAAGATTAGTGATGCAAACAATGTTGCTAAATTATTCTTTTGAGAGATTGTAAGGTTGCATGGTTTTCCTAGAATTTTTTTTTTTAGATATTGATACAAGATTTGTATGCCATTTTTGGAAAACTTTGTGGAAGAAACTAGGAACTAACTTGAATCTCAATTCATAATATCACCCAAATAATGATGGGAAAATAAAGGTGGTAAATAAAATCTTAGGAAATATCTTGAGAAGTTTGGTAAGTGAGCATCCCAAAGAGTGGGATCAAGTACTTTCTTAAGATATGGTTTCATATAATGATATGCCCAATAGAAACATGGGGATGGGTCTATTTCAAATAGTATATGGAATGCATTCGAAAGGAATTTATGAGTTAATCAATTTGGAAAAGTAGGAATTAATGAGTGTTGATGGTGAATATTTTGCAGCGAGCATGCAAGAATTGCAAGAAAGAGTTAAACAATAGTTGCAATAGAATATAAAGTATATGTAAAGAAAGCATATGAAAAGAAAATAGATGGAATTTAAATTTGGTGACTTAGTGATGGCATACATCAAGAAGGAAAGGTTTCCTACAGGGACATACAATAGATTAAAACTTAAGAAAATTGGTCCAGTTAGATTTTAATATTTTTTTCTTATAATGCTTATGAGTTAGAACTCCCAAGTGATATTGGGATTTCTCCAAATTTCAATGTTGCATAATTGTACTTCAAAGAGATATAAATTTTTATAGTAGATGAGCTTGTAAGTGATGAATATTATACCAGTGGATGGAAGAAGCACTTACCAAAAGTGGTTCAAAAAGTGATTGAATTTTAAAATAGTGTTGAATCAAAGGGGCCAAAAGAGCTAGAGATAAAGAATATTTTTATTATTTGTTCAAATAGAAGAACCAGGCAACAAAAGATGTCACTTGGATGACAACAGCAGATATTCCAAGTATAGTACAAGCATTGAAAAAATTATGAACGTTTTTTTCTTCCTAGGAGTCCGATGTTGGAGCATCTACTAGCCAAACCCTTTTTGACCTTCTTATGTTAAAACCCATTTAATAAAAGAAGTTGGTTTCCTTAATTTTATAAAATTGTAATATTTTCCTAGTTGTAAATCTATAAGAAAACTATGTTTTTATAGAGGATAGTATGAGTGTCATTTGATTTTTTATGTAAAGGGATAGATTCATCCAAATTAGGAATTTGTTAGATAATTTAGCAAAGTAGATTGAGTCTGCAAAGTTTGGGTACGATAGCTCTATGTAATCTATTATTCCATCTAATTAATTGATTTAGAGTTCAAGTGTGTGAGTGAGAAAGAAACTAGAGGAAATTAGAGGAAGACAGTGTGTTAATTGTACATCTGTAATCTTCCAGTCTATTATTCATTATATGAATCAATGTTTATATTTTTGTTTTCACCTATGTGTTTGAGTTCATGTTGTGTTGAGCGCAAGCCAAATTGGTTTTTTTTATCTATTACAGGGAGAATCAATTGTTGCAAGTAACCAATTCTTAGGTTCAATTTCAAGTTTCACGGCTTCAAATCTAGTCACAATGCGATTCAATGTTTCCAGACTAGACCAGACCCAATTTCTTATAACACAAATTTTTTACAACACCATATTTCTGTAGAAATTCTCACTGTAAATTAATCTGAATATGCAATGTACTAAAGGAAAATACTTAATCTACTTCTACAATCAAACTTGCGGAAGCTTAATCGATTTTGAGCAAGATCAAACAGAACACATATAACAGAGAAGAAGAAACAATCACACATGAAACACAGAAGAATACTCTAGGGAAAGCCTCAACTAAAAACCCCACTATTTGTATTATCATACAAGTGGAAATATCTCAAGATTACACAAAGCTTTAGCTCTCACGCTATCCAGCTCTCAGTACAATCCCTCACTGCTACTCATAGACAAAATATACAACACATATGCCTTCTCCTCTGTCCTCCAACCTCCTATTTCCTTGCGTAGTTTTCCCTAGTGCTCCAACTATTACCTAGTGTGATTCTCACCTCACACACTGCTCTGACCTCTGTAGTAACTGCACAATCCTCAAGGAATGAATTCCTTCTGCATGCAAGAGATATTCTCATAGGAATATTCTAGCAACTGATAGTACACTGTCCCTGCCTTTAATCTCAACTGGGTCTTTGTCTGAACTGACATGCATGAGTTATTTATGAGAGAATATTCAGTTATCTAGAGAACACTAGTTGCATGCATGCATGCATTAACTAACTGAACTCACAATTAGTTCCACAAACTGTTTGGAACTAATTTAACTGGACTTAACTTAGTTAACTGAGCTAACTAATTACAACTCAAATGCAACTCATCCTTATCTCCTTAATTAAGGGATAACTTCCTCAATCAAAGGGATAACTGTTGCATGACTTCACAAAGACTTCATGTTTGAATTTCACCAATTAATTAACTCAAGATGAATTAATTAATTATTTTTCAAACAGCTGGTGAGACTAAATTCGATTTTTAATTCTCAATTTTAATTCAAGGACAAATTAAAATTGGAATATATCCTAAAATGCTATCTATAGAAATGTTATTTTTAGCATTTCTATTTTTAGCATTTCTTGTTGCTATTTTCAACACTTCCTCTCAACAAGAAAGGTATTATCTGCCACCCGATCTTGTCTCTATGGAACTCGAATTTACACTTTGACAATGCCTTAGTCAAAATGTCAGCATCTTGCTCCTCGGTCGAAATATATTGCAACAACATGATCCTCCTCGCCACACAGTCTCTGAGATGATGATACCAAATGTCGATATGCTTGGACTTGTCATGAAATACTGGATTCTCATAGAGTTTGATACAACTCTGATTATCACAATAGATCATAATTGGATCCATCCTCTGATCAAACAAACCAACTAGAATTTTCCGCATCCAAATGGCCTCACATGTTGCCTAACTTGCAGCCATGTATTCAGCCTCTGCTGAGCTGAGTGCAACTGACCTCTATTTCCTGCTATACCAAGAAACTGTAGCTAAACCAAGGTTGAAAATTCCTCCTGATGTGCTCTTCCGATTTGATGGACTCCCTACCCAATCTGCATCTATGAAGCCCTGTAGCTTCACTCCCTCTGACCGTCTGTACCATAATCCATACTGAGATGTGCCTCTGAGGTATCTCAAAACATGCTTCGCTGCCTTCCAAAACAGCTTGGTAGGCTGAACCATAGCTTGACTCAACCGGTTCACCGCATAGCACAAATATGGTCATGTGTTCACTAAGTATATCAATGAACCCACAAGCTGCTGATACACAGTAGCTTCTACTACTTATCCTAAAGTAGCATCCTCCTTCCTCTAGTTACCTGCTAGAGGAGTCTACATGGGCTTGCAGGTCTCCATGTGGAATCTCCAAAGTATCTCATTGGCATACTTGCCTTGAGACACAAACACTTCCCCATCCTTCTGCCACACTTCCATGCCTAGAAAGTAGTGCATGAGACCCATGTCTTTCATCTCGAACTCTCTTGCAAGGTCCTCCTTGCAAGACATTATCAACTGCTCATCACCCGTCAATATCAAATCATCAACATAAAGAACAATGATCAACTGCTTACCTTCCACCATGATGTGGTACAAGTTCACATCCGCTTCACTCTTTGTGAAGCCCAACCCAGTGAAGTAGTTGTCGATCTTGGTGTACCAAGCACGAGGTGCTTACTTCAACCTGTACAAAGCTCTCTTGAGTTGGAACACATGCGACTCATGATCGAAGGTCTCAAAACCTTCCAACTACTCTATGTACACCTCTTCCTCAATATTTCCATTGAGGAATGCAGTCTTCACATACATATAATGGATCTTCCAACCCATCTGTGCTGATACTGCCAACATTGATCTAATAGATGAGTATCTTGCTACAAGGGAAAAAGTCTCATTGTAGTCGATCCCCTCAACCTGTGAGAAACCACGGGCATCAAACCTTGCCTTATGTTTCTCCACATTGCCATCAGAAACATGCTTTACCTTGTAAAGCCAACAAGAACTCACAACTAACTTGTTCTCTGGTCTTGAAACCACATCCCAAACACTGTTCTAAACTATGGAGTCATACTCCTCCACCATAACATCAACCCAAACCGGCTGCTGCACTGCTTCCTCAAAGGAATATGGTTCGGTCTCTATAGATTCCCCAACAAGGGCCATGTATCCAGTTTACCTATCAGGTGACCTCCTCTATCTGCACTGAGGAGATGGTTCTCCCACATTCTCTCTCACATCCGACAATAATATGTCAGCTTCTCTCATGTGCTTCCACCCATCTCTGGAAGACTCTACATGAGTGGATGTCTCCACTCTTGGAACCTCTGCATGCAACTGCTCTGCATCAGTGTGAGTCTCCTCCTCCTTAGGAACCAAAAGTTCCCCCACAGCCTGTAGTTGGAGCTCCCTCTCAAGGGAAACTCACACGTCCTTCTACTCATCAAACTTAAGATCTCTGCAAACCACTGTCCTCCGAATGGTATGCAAATACGCCCGATAGTTGTGGGGTGTATCAGTGTACCCCACAAGTATCCCCAACTCTGCTATCGGCTCCAGTTTCTTCCGAGCATCCTTGGTCACATGGCAATAAATTGATGAGCCAAAGATCCTTAAGTGACCCACATCTGGTCTCTTCGTGGAAAAATCTTCCTCTGGTGTCTTTATCCCAAGTATGCGAGGCGGGCTTCTATTGTGCAAGTAAACCACTGTGTTGCATGCCTCAGCCCACAAATGAAGTGGTAGGCCTTATTCATACATCATCAACTGAGCTACCCCCACAATCGTTATGTTCTTCCTCTCAGCCACCCCATTCTGCTATGGGTTATGAGGTGCTGTCAACTCCCATTTAATTCCTTCTGCAGCACAGAAGTCCTTAAACTCTTGAGAGACATACTCTCCACCATTGTCGCTTCGCAAGGCCCTGGTCTTCTTTCCTGATTCTTTCTCCACCAACGCTTTGAACTCACAAAACCTTGAGAAGGTTTGATCCTTCTTCTACATGAAATAGATCTAGAATTTACAAGAAAAAGCATTAATGAAAATCGTATAATACCTTTGTTTAGTGGTGGAGGCTGTTGAGAATGGTCCACACACATCTGTATGAACTCGCTCCAAGATTTCTTCAGCTCGATTATCTCGATCATGAAAGGAAGATTTTTCATACTTACCCAAGGTACAACCTTTGCATGTGTCCACTTGCTCAAGTTTACCTTTGGGAAGTCCAGTAGAAATCTGTTGCATTATCTTCAAGGCCCCATGATGCAAGTGGCCCATCCGTCTATGTTATAACTCGCCAATATCTTGGCTTTTCACCAATTCTGCTTTGGAACTCAATGTAGCACAGTCATCTACCTCCAGCTTGTAGAGATTCTTCACTCGAATCCCAATCCTCTTGGTCTGACCCGTGGCTATTTGTTTTAGGAACGCCTTTCCTTTACTGAAGACTACATCATAGCCTTTGTCTCCCAACATCGCGACCGATACCAAGTTTTTCTTTAGTCCAGGCACATACTTTACATCAGTCAGGGTGAGAGGAGCTCCATGCTCCCTTTGAAACACAACCGTACCTTCACCTAAAACACGGTACTTTCCATCATCGCCTATCTCTATGCGCATCTAGAGGTCTTTCTCCTCCAATGTACTGAATAAAATCTTTTCGCCGGTCATGTGGAATGAGGCTCCATTGTCCAAGTACAAAACATAACCCACCGTCGATGAAACAATGCATGCGATGAGGGTAAAATCCAATTCGAACTGTGAGGCTAGTGCCTCACCATCTGATCCTTTCGAGGATCTCGTCTTAGATTTCTTCAATGGACAATTAGTTTCATAATCACCCACCTCATGACAATTAAAGCATCTCACTTTAGATTTGTCAATCTTCTTCCCACCATGGGAAGAACTCGATTTGGAATGGGAAGCCTTCCATTTCCCTTTCCGCGCCTAGTTTCTAAGGCTATATTTTCTTCATCATCATGCTTAGATGAAGAACCATCTCTGGTGCTTCTCCTGATCTCCTCCTGCATCATATCCTATCACAGTTGTTCCCAATTTGGTAGTTTCTCTCTTCCATTCACTGAGTCCTGGTAGCTATGCTAGCTCTTAGGAAGACCGAGGAGAGCAAGACTCACCATATCATCATCGGTTGTCATGATTCCTACACTTCCAAGCTCATCTTTGCAGGTGGTGAGCTTGTTCAGATATGTATAAATTGTGTCACCCTTTTCACACTTGATTTTCCGAAGCTTGTCCTTCACCACCAGCTTCCTCTAGTCATTGTTGTTCTGATATAGGTCCTTCAATGTCTTCTACATTGAAAATGGAGTCTCCTTCCCATGGAGACTCGAGACAATATGGTCTCGAACTCCATCCAGAAGAATCCTCCTCACTCTCATCACACATTTCTTCCATTCCGCCAATTCTCGGGCATTAGCTGATGCTGGCTTGGGGACTTCTTAATCAATGAAGTCCTTTAAACCATTGTCTTCTAATACCGCTTCCATGCAATCCTTCCATGCTATGAAATTCAAGCTGCTATCCAGGGCATACTCGAGTCTCAAGCCATTGAACACCATTGGTGAACTTTGAGATGTGATAAGAAATTGATTTTGTATCTATAATCAAGAACTTCCAGCTTCGAACTTCTCCCTTCTTTGTATATTGTTCTCCTCTTTGATCACCTTTGCTCTGATACCATGTAGAAATTCTCACTGTAGATTAATCTGATTATGCAATGTACTAAAGCAAAATACTTAATCTACTTCTACTAATCGATTTTGAGCAAGATCAAATAGAAAACATATAACAGAGAAGAAGAAACAATCATGCATGAAACACAGAAGAATACTCTGGGGAAAGCCTCAGCTAAAAACCCCGCTATCTGTATTATCATACAAGTGGAAATATCTCAGGATTACACAAAGCTTTAGCTCTCACAACTATCCAACTCTCAGTACAATCTCTCACTGCTGCTCATAGACAGAATAGACAACACATATGCCTTCTCCTATGTCCTCCAAGCCTCCTATTTCCTTGCGCAGTTTTCCGTGGTGCTCCAGTTGTTACCTAGTGTGATTCTCACATCACACACTCCTCTGACCTCTGTAGTAACTGCACAATCCTCAAGGAATGAATTCCTTCTGCATGCAAGAGATATTCTCATAGGAATATTCTAGCAACTGATAGTACATTGTCCCTGCCTTTAATCTCAACTAGGTCTTTGTCTGAACTGACATGCATGAGTTATTTATGAGAGAATGTTTGGTTATCTGGAGAACACTAGCTGCATGCATGCATGCATTAACTGACTAAACTCACAATTAGTTCCACAAACTGTTTGGAACTAATTTAATTGGACTTAACTCAGTTAACTAAGCTAACTAATTACAACTCAAGTGCAACTCATCCTTATCTCCTTAGTTAAGGGATAACTTCCTCAATCAAAGGGATAACTATTGCATGACTTCACAAAGACTTCATGTTTGAATTTCACCAACTAATTAACTCAAGATGAATTAATTAATTATTTTTCAAACAACTGGTGAGACTAAATTCAAATTTTAATTCTCAATTTTAATTCAAGGATAAATTAAAATTGGAATATATCTTGAAATACTATCTATAACAATGTTATTTTTAGCGTTTCTATTTTTAGCATTTCTTGTTGCTATTTTCAACAATTTCATTTTTCAAAAGATTCATCAATTGATGGAAACAAGAAATTGTCCATCACAAATTTATATAATCTGGACTGACAAAGGTATATGGTTGTAATAATAAGCTCAAACAGTGAGTCGAAATCTGAGTTCTAGATCACTGTTGATAATATGAACTACAAAGTATCTAGTTTGAACCTATTCACAAGTTATAACATCAAACCAAAGCTTGGATATCTGAATTGAAGTGCTAGTCATGTTGAAGGAGGTATCCAAACCGAAAGGATATCTAGGTAGGCCAAGAGGTATTTCGATATTCTATATCTCTAGATATCTAAACTATGAGCAACAATGAATCCATCATTCTAGGTTGCGTGAGAATTTAGGGTTTCTTCCATTAAATAATTTAGATGTTGATATTTGAACAAAGCATAATTAATGCTAAGCTATGAGTTCAAAGTTAATCACCACAACTTCCACATAGAGTTCCAATAGTAGAGTGAGATATTCAAATCTCTCAAGATAAATTTGAACATCATCGATCTACATTTAGGAGAATAAATTAATTAAAGGATACTGAAGGCATCACATACGCTATCCTCACTCAAAAGATGTTTCCCATAGATAGTTATTTCCAACAAGAAATTGTGTGCCCCAAATAGATATTGTATGCAAAATTTTTCCCTTAGAAATTTGATATACCAACTGACCACCTCAAGGCCCACAAATCTTTTATTGTTTCATATGCTAGGGTTAAGGTTTTTGACCTCTATGGTTATTTCTTTATGTTAAAAGACCATTTTTTTGGCCAATTGTAATAGCTTTTGAGAATTCGCATAGACTCCATCTCCTATGAAGAGATAGATATCACCTTGTTATAGACATTTTTGTGCCTTACAGCATGAAGCATGAAATGTCAATAATCTGAGGGATCCAAAGTCCCTAAACATGTTGTTCCTACCCCTAGAGGAACAAGGTCAGCAAACCACAGCACTAAATATCAGTTCTCCACCTGAAAACACTCAAAAACAAGCTAATTCTGGATCATGTCAGCTGCTCCACTGAGCATCTGCGCTGAATGTCAACTGCTCCACTCTATACCTGCGCTGAATGTCAAAATCAATGAAGGCTACCTGCGTTGGGCGAGATTGGCCAAGTGGCACAGTCATTCCTCAAGGTGTCAAATGCCCAGGAAGCTTCCAAAATGACACTTGGATCAGGGAATTCGCCTTGTGATGAGTAATAGGATCTAGATCTCCAAGTGGAAGCAAGAACCTCCAAGTGGACTCAAGAACTGAAGAATAACTGAAGTGGGAGAGGACACTAGTCAGCTCCATGCCAAGCTCAAGCTGACTCATCCTTTCTCCAAATCTCCTATATATAGAGCTCTCTCATGAGGTCTAGGGAGGCTGGAATCTTGTGAATGTAAGGAAGTGCTGTTGGTTTGTGCATAAAACTATTGGGTGATTTGCTTGAAGGAGGTGAAGAGGAGATTTCTTTCTGCTGGGAGGTGTTGCTGGATTGGGCCTTTTATGGTTGTAACACTCTCAGAACTTTACTTCTTCCATTAATAAAGCATTTGAGGTTCTTCTATATGCATGTGTCTCAATTGGTGACTCCGCTGGGGATCGTATCTTGTTGGTTGTTTGTGTTTTTGCTATTCATTTCATAAACACCGAGAGTACCGAATTGAACTGCATTTGGATCTTTCAAATGCAAAGTAGAGGGCAACTACTCTAGCTCAGTTTCTGGGCAAGTTTATGATTTGAAGAGCTGATCCAAAAGGACTCTAAAAAGCTCTTAGTGATATCTTTTCATCTTCCTTGTCATCCCTTAGTGTGTCCTTGACTGATAGCTTCTGATTTGGCCAAAAACTGTGAATTTTTGAGCAATCTGTGACCCGGAAACTGAAGAAAACGAAAGTTTCGTTCTTCAGTGCAGGCTGTGTGAAGGCTGTCTGCATTTAAGCGCAGTTCCCGAAGGGGCTACCTGCGCTGAAGGTCAAACTGCCTGTGTACTACCTGTGCTGGACCAGTCTTGCCTTGTGCTACTGGGGTTTCCTGCTGTTTCTTGCCCTGTTTTCACTCTTGTTTTTGCTGCCTGTTACCAGTCAATGTACCTATCTGAAACCAACTTTCCTTGCCACTATTCCGCCTCGGTTGTATAAAGAAACTGTGTTGGTTCTTTGTGTATTTCTTGTATCATTTACAGTTTCCCATAACGAAAGTGAACTAGTCTTGCTGTGACCTCTTAGATCTAGACCTGTGATAAGTGTCGTTTTGATCTTAAGAGTTAGTTTATTTGCTGTTCATAGCTGATTGAGCTTTTGCTTTCGTCATATGGTTTGAATTTATATATTTCTAGTGTCGAAACAAGTAAATCTTAAGGTGTCTTTTGATTTTGGACAAGCTTGTTTGCTTTCACTTGAAATTGAATTCAAAGTTATACAACAACTTTCTTTTTGTGTCGCACAAACATTAAGAAAGAGAAAAGAAATACTTGCATTGTGCATGTACATTATGACAGTTTGCATGTTGATTTAGGGAAAATGCATTAGTGTGTGCTCTATGATCTGTGTGAAAAGATGTTATCTTTCTTTTCCCTCAGTAGTTAAGATTTTCAAAGTTGAAAGATTGAAAAGCTTGCTTATCATCTTAGACTGCATTTAGGAGTGTTACTATACATCTCGTGGTGATCCATAAAGGCAAACTGCTAAACAAGATCAACCTTAAAATAAATTGAATTTACATAACAACGCATTGAAACATAACGCAAACACATAGAGGTCTAAGCTAGAGACGTGTTCCGGCGTCGTTAAACGTGATATCTTAGCGTTGAGTGGTTGGGTGATTCCTCCACGGTGAAGCGATAAGTATCAATACGGACTTGTGCTCCCACGTACCGTCGCGTATATATTAGGAGACCCCTATAGGAATAAAGCCTTTATCCATAGGAAACCGTGTCGGCTGCCCTACTGATCGCAATGCAGTGAACACAACATTCACGAAGATCGACCACTCGTACCGTAAAACGTATTCTGTGGTTTTGCGAAAAGTTTGGCACACCCTCTGCCTAGAACTCTAGAGCAGTTTCTTTTGGCCTTTTTCAAACTCTATAATTGAAAAAGTCTATCTGAGCATTTGTCACTTCGGGCTCGTTAAAACATCGAAGGAGACTAGAGTCATCTTTAGCTTTTTCTCGACTCTTAAAAAGTGAAAAAGCAAGTTGTGTCTAAAGCGTCGTTATAAAATTTATTTTAATCGGAACATAATCACCTCCTATTCCTGCGTTGATCTTTAGGTTGAGAACATGGAACGCCCCAACCAAGGAATGAAGGGGCATCTGTATCCTTTCCTCTATTGCTTGGAAAGCACTAGGTTCCCCGGAGCTTTTGCCTGAGATAAGAAATCTCTCGGGTTTTGATAAAGGAACCAGTCGACCATTAGGGATCCTCCCCAATGTGCCTGTTACATTGAAAGGGAAGACCGTTCAAATGAACGTGATGGTCGTTCAAGGACCCTTGGATTATAACCTACTCCTTGGACGAGACTATATATATTGCATGGGAGCTATAGTCTCCTCACTCTTTAGAGTAATGTGTTTTCCACACGAAGGAAGAATGGTCAAGCTCGTAGACCAACTTTCATTTCCGGGATCACGCATCGCAAATAGTCACATACCAACCCTCAATGGTCTATTCACCCAAGAAATGTCTCCACCCCCAGTCCTCCTTCCCGATGAGTGCGAGTGATTCAGAAAGATGGGACTGGAACCCAGGGGCATGCATCCTGGTCTGCTTCGGGTAGAGGAAACCTTGGGTATAAGGTAGAATTTCCGCGAAAGAATATGACTAGTCCGTACCCCGTCCGTGGATGGAAGAGGGGTTGTTCTAGAACAGGATTCTTTTGATAAGGTTACTTGTTTGACAAAGGTCATTCACCATTGTCTACTTCGGTAGACAGTGCCGAGGAAGTGTTTTCGTTTGATGGTGTTAACAAAACAATCTTTGGGTAACCAGAAAGAGGCAAGCCTCACCCTTTAAAACGAATGTTTTATCGGATAAGTAGGGGCAGCCTTGAAATTGCATTTTATACCTGGGGGCATGCAAACCTTTTGGAGTGCAAGCTAAGAGCGGTTATTTATCTGTTTTTTGGATTAGCCGTTTCCGAACTTGCATAAAGAAAGGATGAGAAGGAGCATAGCTTATGTGAGGCGCAAGCTCTATAAAAATTAGAGTCTTGCAGGAAGACATTTCTTATCTTATGACTGGTATATCGAGCAGTTTTACCACGGAATTTATGCTCGTTAAAAAATAGAAAAGCGAGATCCGAGCAGTTTTAGCACATAGTTCATGCTCGTTAAAAAATAAACATAAGATCGAGCAGTTTTACCGTGGAATTTATGCTCGTTAAAAAATAGAAAAGCGTGAGAAAGAGTTTCCTCCAGAGTTTAAGCTCATTAAAAAATGAACCTATTCCGGTAAATAACCATTGTGATCGTAAATTTATTAGCCATCAACGCCTTGGTCGTGTTTGCACCTGCCACCTCCATTCCATTTGGCCGATCGTTCACCCCCATATGATTGTTTACCCATTTTGAGGAACAACTGCGAAGAGTGATTTCACTTAGCCATCCTTGTGACACTTCCGTGATTGGAAAATTCCAACCTGTACTTGGAATCTGCTGCTATCCCTGTTCATCACTCGTTCCTCAAAAGATGAGTCTTCTTTGAGCTCTTTTCTCCTGACTTGTAAAATATGAAAAGTTTGCCGAGTTTTGGCCTTCCAGCTCGTTAAAGTGACCGGAAGAGCTATCCCTCCTCTAGATTTTAATCTTTTTGGACCTGAGGGATTATTACACAAAAAGGTCGAGCACTTGTTTTATTCGGCTCGTTAAAGTTATCGAAAACTCATCCCTTCTGTATTGTTTTATACTTTTTCGGACTTAAGGGATTAGATGACGAAAAAGGAATTTTGGAGTTAACTTTCTTTACCTTTTCAGACTCTCTAAAAATGAAAAGGACCGAGTTTTCCTTGTCGTTAGACTCGTTAAAATGATTAAATAGCGATAAACTTGTCTTTAGACGAGAACGAGTTTCCCTATCGCTAGGCTCGTTAAAACATAGCAATGGGCTTGCCCGAAGGGCAGGTTATAGAACAAGCATATGTTATCCTCCTCAAGCTTGACAAAAATAAAGAGGTACTGGTCAGAAATGACTGGGGAAAAATTGGGAGAACCTCAAAGCTTTAATGGTAGCAAGTCGCTCTTGAACATGACACTTTGTCCTCCGTATCACATCGGGTTGGGTTGTTTCATTCACCGGTCTCATCACCATGGTCTTCGCCAAACCATCCACATTTTGGGTAATGCTACAGATCCATCACATCAGTGTCGTTATATGTTCAAGAGATGTTGTTCAGAAAGAGTCAACCGTGTCCCATCCACTGCCATACATTATCCTTCATCCACCCATGATCACCACCTTGAATCATATTTCACAGATTGTTTTCACCTCCACTAAAATCATTAGCTCCGTTCTGTGTCACTGATGTGGGATTCATTAAGGCCCTCCTTTGACGGATCGCTTCTTGTCGCCTTCAGCTCATTATCCAAGAAGTTGATCTAGGAACACCCCCCTCAGTAATTTGAAGCTTGCATGCCTCAATGGCAAGTTTCTCACTTCCGACGACACGTATACATCAATGACCTTCGACCAGAAGATTTTGCGTGGTGTTCGACGCCAAGTCCTTTATTCACACCACGTGAATTGTACTGCAGTACCTTGAGGGTCATTATCATTATCGATGATTCCTCTCGCGCTTGTTAACGGTTTACATTATTGTCCGGTAATCAAGCGATGTCTTTCCATGTTCGACTTCAGCGCAATTCTCACATGGATCGACTTGTACTTAGAGTGAAGATCGAACGAGTTTGAAGACCCCGGATCTAGTTTCATCCATCCGGGCTGCGATATATATTCAGGAAATATAAAGACATTTGATATGTACATTATTACAACAGATAATCATCCTACTCAAAGGATGATAATTTCAGCAGAGAATTATCAGTCTACCATCAGACGGTCGTCTGTTATATGTACCAAAATGAATTTATAAAGCTCAGCATGGGAATGCCCGCCTCAGCTAGATCATGAAAGCAGAATGAAAAATAATGTATTGTATTGTATTTATTACAGGGCACCTCTCAGCGATTGAATGAACTTCGGATCCTCCTGATAAAGCATTTCACCCGATAAACGACCTCATACTTTAGGGGGAAACTGTTATAGACATTTTTGTGCCTTACAGCATGAAGCATGAAATGTCAATAATCTGAGGGATCCAAAGTCCCTAAACATGTTGTTCCTACCCCTAGAGGAACAAGGTCAGCAAACCACAGCACTAAATATCAGTTCTCCACCTGAAAACACTCAAAAACAAGCTAATTCTGGATCATGTCAGCTGCTCCACTGAGCATCTGCGCTGAATGTCAACTGCTCCACGTTGTACCTACGCTGAATGTCAAAAGAAATGAAGGCTACCTGCGCTGGGCGAGATTGGCCAAGTGGCACAGTCATTCCTCAAGGTGTCAAATGCCCAGGAAGCTTCCAAAATGACACTTGGATCAGGGAATTCGCCTTGTGATGAGTAAGAGGATCTAGATCTCCAAGTGGAAGCAAGAACCTCCAAGTGGACTCAAGAATTGAATAATAACTGAAGTGGGAGAGGACACTAGTCAGCTCCATGCCAAGCTCAAGCTGACTCATCCTTTCTCCAAATCTCCTATATATAGAGCTCTCTCATGAGGTCTAGGGAGGTTGGAATCTTGTGAATGTAAGGAAGTGTTGTTGGTTTGTGCATAGAACTATTGGGTGATTTGCTTGAAGGAGGTGAAGAGGAGATTTCTTTCTGCTGGGAGGTGTTGCTGGATTGGGCCTTTTATGGTTGTAACACTCTCAGAACTTTACTTCTTCCATTAATAAAGAATTTGAGGTTCTTCTATATGCATGTGTCTCAATGGCGTATTGATGCTTGTATATTTGATTTATTCTAATCCTTGAATCAATTATGGATGTATGCTTCTTGTAGTTTCCTTTTCTTGTGCTTTTGCAGGATCTTTGTGTAGCTGGGCCAGTGAAAGAGCAAGGAGCTGGGAGCAAGCAGCAAAGAGGGAAGATTGGATCAATCATTAGCGGAAGATAACAGTTAGTGGATCTCTTTCTCCTCTCTCTTACATCTCATAAAGAAGTAATCTTGAATAGCTTTGCATTCGGTTGTTACTGAGGTACTATCACCCTTAGAGTGGGATAGGGTCATTCCGTATTGGATACTTTTCCCAACAACACACCTTCCTAGCCAAATTATGTTCTACAATATTTCTCCACTTCATTTATTGATAGAAGTTGAGTTTTCACCATAAAACTATGATTTCTAGTGTATTTCTCTATGTGTATTTCATTTCCTTTCTTGCCTTTCATTTCATTTCTTGTGCAACTCGGATCAACAAGGCATTTGTTATAGCCTTATTTTCCATCTTATCAATTTGCTTGAGAGACCTATCGATATACCTAGTTAATACATTACTTCTCTACTGAAGGAAACTCAATTTCATTGCTTCATCACTCCATGCCCACTGGCAAGGAGTGATGCATCACTCCATTTTCCTTTGCAATCACTTGATGCACCCTAGAACAAAGTGATGACCTTGCCTAGATTTTAGATTTTCTCATTCACGAGAAGATCACTTTGAGAAGGTTCAAATTACCTCATCTAATGGTGTGGAAACTTGTACAAAACTATAAATTCTCTAGGAACTAGGGTTCTATATTCATTGTCTCTTCTCCTTGACATGTTTATATAATGAATTCATTTCTAAGGTAGAGGAGGAACCAAAAAGAGGTAAGTAAATGATAGTAATATTCTCAAAGATCCCTATTACCATTATAAGCTAGCCTTACTTATGATTATAATTCAAGTAACGGTTGGTGTCAAGAGTTAGGAAGAGTATTCATACACTCAAGGTATAACGATATTAAGATTATTCTTTATTAATATAAATTTTGTAGCTTCTCCCCAATTTTCATATTAATTATTACATGTGTTTAATGCATCTAGATCATCCTAAGTAGTCTAAGCCAAATCTAGGAAGTCTCTAATCATATATTTTCTTGAAAAAGGTAGATCAAAATTTTATGTTGTCTTGGGTGAAGGATAAAAGTGCTTGGAGTAGAAGAAATATCTTCAAGGAGTTGGAACAAGGTTTTATACATTAAGAGTCATTTAATATCACCCTCATACTTCAAAATAAGGAATGTCAATTTTCTCTCATTCTTCAGTTTTCAATTTGCATAAGTTAGAAAAAGTAAACAGTATAAAGTTGTGAGTTATATATCCTCATTCTGTCACATATCTTAAGTATATCTAATAAAAATACACCTATATTTAAAGGGGATTTTCTCATAACATAGATCACATTCTTTGACTAATACAATACCTAAACACATCCATGTATTTATCTCTTATTTTTAGTGAATATTCCTATTAATTGAAATATCATAAAACATATACAAACATTATTATGAATGAACATGTGAACATGGTTAATTAGACCATATATGTCTTTGAATCCTTACATTTTATGTTTCCTTTAAGAGAAGCATTACTCACTGAAGTAATGCTAGAACTTGCAATTAGCAAAACAAAAAAGAATCATAATGAATATCCTTACATTACATAAAGGCCTAACCAAAGATACATTAGAATAATAATTAAGCCATATAGAAGGTAGAATAAATGAAGGTAGAATAAATGGAACTAAAGAAATCACCATATATATATAACGATGTATAATAAAAACACCATCATATTTTCTTTATATCATATATCGTGATGTTGTTCCCTTGCCATAAAAGAATTTCATTTGACCAACAATCTACTCTCTTTTTTTTTGGGGTGACTTTGGTTAATTATTCTTTATAAATGGCATTCTAATATAGTGATTTGTTTTTAAGTTTTTTATTTAATTTAACGAAAATTATAAATCCAAAGTTTATTTAGAAAATCTTTTTGTCTCTGGGATGAAAGTATTTGACCAACACTCTACTATCTCTTTTTTTGTGACTTTGGTTAATTATTCTTTATAAATGACATTCTAATATAGTGATTTGTTTTTAAGTTTTTTATTTAATTTAACGAAAATTACCAATGCAAAGCTTATTTAGAAAATCTTCTTGTCTCTGGGATGAAAGTATTTGACCAACACTCTACTATCTTTTTTTTTTGGGTGATTTTGGTTAATTATTCTTTATAAATGGCATTCTAATATAGTGATTTGTTTTTAAGTTTTTTATTTAATTTAACGAAAATTACATATGCAAAGCTTATTTAGAAAATCTTCTTGTCTCTGGGATGAAAGTATTTGACCAATACTCTACTATCTTTTTTTTGTGACTTTGGTTAATTATTCTTTATAAATGACATTCTAATATAGTGATTTGTTTTTAAGTTTTTTATTTAATTTAACGAAAATTACAAATGCAAAGCTTATTTAGAAAATCTTCTTGTCTCTGGGATGAAAGTATTTGACCAACAGTCTACTATCTTTTTTTTGGTGACTTTGGTTAATTATTCTTTATAAATGGCATTCTAATATAGTGATTTGTTTTTAAGTTTTTTATTTAATTTAACGAAAATTACAAATGCAAAGCTTATTTAGAAAATCTTCTTGTCTCTGGGATGACTTTCAAACTTCAATATGTTTGTAACAAATTGTTCATATTGCATAATAAACCTATGATGAATTTGTTGAAATAGAAGGTGATCATTTAAACACACAAATCTTACTATCCCATAAAAAACAAAATATGTTAACATCAAATTTATCAAAATATGTTAACCTCAAATTTATGGTTCATAGAAGGTTTTGTTAACGGACCTAGTCGGAAAGTTATTACCATTTCCTATAGATTATAATCTTGCCAACTTCAATTATATATCAACCCAATTTGAAAATTATGCATATGTTAAAGTTTAGTGTTCTTACCTTCATTTGAAAATAATTTCCACAAAATCCCGTTCTAAATATGATCTTACTCTATCCAATTTATCAAATTAATTTTTTATTATGAAAAGCAATTATTAATTTGAAACATATTATATAGCATTTTTATTTATTTTTTTAAATTTATTGGTCATGAAAAATATTCAAATGGTCTTTAATATTTAAATTTGAAACATATTATATAGCATTTTTATTTATTTTTTTGAATTTACTGGTCATGAAAAATATTCAATTGGTCTTCAACATAAATATTAAGTATTACGTAAGAGGAACTTATCCTCATTTTACATCAGGGGAAAATCGATAGAGTTTTCTTTCAGTTTTGAAAACCTTAAACCCTTGCCACCTTAGTTTTTTAGGCTTCCTTCCCTAGCAGAGATAGTGGCCCTATTCTTAAAGATGTTCTCCCCAGAGGAAATTCTCCTCACTAGTGTAGTGGCCACAACAACTCCTGGTGGTTCAAGGGACTCTCGAGGGAAGCCTCTAGGCCTTCTGTAGCAGAGAATAATCGAAAAGATCTAGAGGATGTTCTTGTAGGGAAACAACCCATAGGTCTCACACCCTTCCAGATCTCAGTAAAAATGTTGTCTAGACACTCTCTGCTTCTTTGGATGTGATCTACGGATCTAAAATAAAGAACCTCAAACTCTCGTTGGAGCTCAAATCAGGATTTTCCAAGGGGTTCATCGCCTCCTTTTTCAAGGTAAGCAATTAGAAGATCTTCTTCCCATTTCTAATTATAATATTTGCAAATATGCCAATGTGTTCTTGACTCTTCGCCTGCAAGGGGGTGCCTTGGAGAATCCCTCCTCCTCCCAAGATTTCTCATACAAAGATGCAGTTTGTAATCAAGCTCCTTAGTATGTTGTTCCTCCTTTGACTCACCCTCAGCCTTCAAGGAAAGTGGCTCCTTCCCGGGCTATTCCTATAAATCTAAGGATATTCCATTTGTCGACATTTTCCATCCAAATCTAGAAGGTATTCACAAGCTAATGGCAAAGAAAAACCTGATTTTTCGTTTCAATGGGTTGTGGTCTCGCACAACGGATCTTTATCAATGGATCCACTCTAAATGGACCAAATCCTACAAGGTCATATTTTGTTCTAAGGGCTTCTTCATAGATGTGTTTTCCCGTCAGGAATATTATCAAAGTGCTTTGTCCAAGGGACCATGGTTCTAGGGAAAAGCGAGATTGTTCATGACCCCTTTGTTCCCAAACTTTGACCCCCGTACTGCAGTAATCACAAAGCTTCCCATTTGGGTATGGCTTCCAAACTTGCCAACTCATATATGGCATGATTTAGTGTTTACGAGCATTGAAAACACCCTGGGTCGCTTCCTAGCCACAGATCATACACAAGGCCAAAGTAGAGTTTATACTTACGGTAAGATATGTGTAGAAATCGACATCAGTAAAAGCTTCCCTGACAAAATCAACCTAAAGTAGGTGATTTCTACTAGATCCAATTCCTCGACTATGAGAACATGGCTTTTCGTTGTCGCCTCTACCATCAAATAGGAAACCTACATAATTTATGTGCTCAGAAGCCAGTAAAACGGAAATCTAAATCTAAGGCTTGGAAGTCATGCTACCCGCCCCCTCTCGAGGAAGAGGACTCCTCTTCTTCAAACTAGGAGGATAGTGAATTGGATGATGGCATGCTCTCCTTGGACGAGGCCCAAACTTCAAATCTTCAAATTCCTCGCGAGGAGAGTAAGGAGAATGAAATACTAGTAGTTCGAAAAGAAATAGACAGCGATATTGTTTCATCGGGAAAAGCGAGCCTGCGAATCAGCTTCCTCAAACTCTGATAAGGATGCAATGGCAGCTTGTCAGTAAATTATTCAGTAAGCCTTGATTACTTTGTCGAATGGATGGGTGAAAGTAACCAAACAGAAAGGGAAGAAAAGTAGATCTGAAAACCTGCCCCAAGTTGGGTGATACTTTTGTTTCTATAACTCTGTTTATGTAGATCTCTCCTTACAGTTTGGTTTTGGTCTCTGTGGAAATGTGTCTCTATGGAAACATGTCTCTATAGAAATGTCCTCCTTCAGGTGGTATTGTAAACTCCATGTAAACTATTTTTGATTAATAAAAATTCTTTGCACAAGTTTACAAAAAAAATGAAATGTACTATCAATATATAGTCTCCACAAAATATTTGTATACATATGTTAAGATATATACATTTAATACAATTAAATGACATATATCTCAGACATAATTAAATATTGTATATTAACCGATGCATGGTAAATACTCTACTACCAACATGTTATTTTCCCACCACCAAAATGGGCATGTTGTTTTCCCACCACCAAAATGTATTTAAAGAATTACGCAACAGTGAAAGAAAATCTCTGACACAAAATCACTCTGTATTTCTCATCCTTAATCCCCTATAAATCTCATAAATCCATCCATTTTATTTAGAGTAGGGAAATTCATAACTTCACAATAGATCTTATATCCCATTGGGATAGCAGTAACTAAATTGGTATGGAAAAAGCACTGTTCAAGTAAATGAACTCAAGAAAATGTGGAGGTCTTTGCTTACAGGCCCCTCTGAATCACCAACTTGATGTCGGTTTTTACTCTTACTTTTATTGACTCTGCGTTGTCAACTTTTGTTTTATGTTATTTTGTTATTAATTTTAGGGAAACCCATGTAGTGATATGAGTGCAATTTTCTGTTTATGCATGGAGCTCTGTGCAGAAGAAGAAAGCAATGCTGCATTGGGAAGGCATGCAGTTCTGAATTTAATTTGCTTTAGTGTCAAGTTTTTAATTTTACTTTTTATCAAATTTTGAAATATTTTTCAAATCTATAATTAATATAAAGATAGCCATTTAACTTATTGTAAATTTTAAAAATAAATTTCAGAAACATTCAAATTTGATGGATAAAAATAAAATAGATTTTTTAATCCAATATATACCTGAAATCTACTATCATAATAAAATAATTTGAGATGAAGGATTTTGATGACTGGGATGGAGTGCTTTGCATAAAATTGACAAAGTGATTGAGCATATAAGAACCTTTGATTAAAAACTAGTTTAAATTTTATCCAATGGGTTTGATCCAGTTGAAAAAATCATTGTATTCATTTGAGTAGAACGATGTCTTCAATTGTTTGGAAGTGGTTTTTAAAACCAAAGGAAAAGGGTTGTTAAAGGAAAGCCCGTTATTGTTTATATTACTTTGAAAGAAATGGTTATTCTTTAACAAAACAATATTATGGTATTTAAAAAATTATTAGGTTCCTAATTATATAATTAGGATTTATTTCAAATATATTTTATATAAAAATATGGATATCATTTTGCATTAAAAATAGATGGAAATATTCACATCAAATTTAAATTTAAAATAAATAAATAAAATAAAATAAAAAATAAAAATTGTAATATTAAAAATAAATTATGAAACTCTAGTTGCGACGTCGCAATGGAGACCCCTCCCTATTTTCTTCTATGCAATATGTCAAGGAGATTGTGTTCAAGGTCATGGTTGCAGCTTTGTCGAAGTTGCATGAACAAAAAAACCCTAATCCAAATTTGTCAAGCGGGTCGAAAATATTTCGTTAGTGGCCCTTCCCTCTGGGGCTTGAAAGACCCCAATCACGTACTCATAGAGGGCACTCATTGGGAAATTCTCCGGGATGTGGCCATGACCTCAATCAATGGAAGGTTGGATAGATAAGACATGGCAAGGAATGATGAAAGGAAATAGTGCATTGTTCGCTTGCGGGAATGGATATTTCACCTTTATGTTTGAACTGAAGGAATATAGAGATATGATCTTCAAAAATGGCCCATACTTCTTTGGATCCAGAGGTATGTATTTGAATAAGTGGCATTTAGATTTTAAGCCCAACGAAGATATTCCCATTGCAATTCTTGTATGGGTGAAGTTGTCGTGGCTCCACTTATCTTGTTGGAGTGATGATAGCTTAAGGCAATTGGAAATCGGGTTGGAAAATACTTGGATAGGGTGGAGGTGAAAGGGTCCCAATTTTCTTGTGTTAAGATCTGGATAAAGGTAGATCTAGAAAATGGTTTGTCTTCTAAAATAAACCTTACCTCTGGATTCATTGTCAAACCCTATATTACGAGCACATGCCCTTCAAATGTCATCATTATCATGAATATGGTCACTTCATTAGAGACTGCCCCAAGGTTGCATGTATCAAAGGCCAAGAATCAGTTGAATGGCCTGGAGAGCAATGGCAGCATGGAAAATTTTAGGGGCTAATGTTCGCCCAATGGGCTAATTTTCCATGATTTTTCCACAAAAAAGATTCGCCAATTTCCAATTTTATAAAAGACTATTCGCCCAAATTTTAGAATATAAAATTATTTTACCTTAAAAATCGCCAACATTGTATAGAGGCTATATATAAAATCATTATAAATTTGAATAATTTTACAAATATATCAATAAACATTTTATAGTTTGCATATTAGGGATTAGTGAGATTCACCAATGTTTTTAAACTTCAAGAAAATTTTCCATCCTTAAAATTTTCCTTGAATGGCAGACTCAAAGAAAAGGAGGAAATCATGGGAAAATGGTTGCAATGAAATCCCAAAAAAAAAAAAAAAACCCAACAATGATGCCCCAGCATCTTCCAATCCATTTGAAGTGTTGCAAAATCATGAAGAAGAAGAATAGGGTAGAGCAATACTTGGTTCAAATCAAGAGATCCCAGTTGAAAGAAATGAAGAATCGAATTAAGAAGATGGGGAAGTCAATGAAATCGAGTCACCAAGGGAAAAGGAACCTAAGCAATGAAGATTTGATACTCGGCCCAAATCCCCTAAAGTCCAAAAAGTTGAAGGAGGTTCAACAATCACAGGATTCATCACTCAAAATAGGGTGCAAACCATAATTTGGGCAGATGAAGGTAGTAGTCAGGAAATAGAAAGCCATAGGAAGAAAGGATGCCCTCCAAAAAAAATAGTTCAAGAATGAGAAGCAGAACAAAAAAAGAAGTTGGGTAATCAGTCGATTATCAACGAGATCTTGAATTCCAAAAGAGTCAAAGGAGTTGAAGGAACAGAAGGAAGAAGTACCCCTCAAAATGGGTCCAAAAAAGAAGATGAATTAGTTTGGCCACAGTATGGTAAACCCCTTTGGTAAATATGAAAATGGAATGTAAATGTATCTTGATCTTTGGGGTATTCTAGAAAATTTTAAGTTGGAATGGGAATGAAATCTTTGTTTTTTAGGGTAACCGTTTGAGAGACTGGATTGAGCCTCCATGCTCAGTCCAACAAGGATCAATGGTAATCTTGAAGAATTGAATCGGTTTTGCGACAGATCCCAGCTTTCTTTTTCTAATAAAATCCATAACTGTTTATATATACATATATACATATATACATATACATATACATATACATATACATATACATATACATATACATATACATATATATATATATATATATATATATATATATATATATGTACACACATGAAAAGCGTATAGTGAAATTGTGAAAAATAGTTCTCCCATTAAATATAAGCCATGTGTAAAATGTGTAAAATATTGTAAATTAATACAAAGAAAAATAGAGAAATTTAAACAAAGTCCTTGTCGACAAAGACCTTGAAAATTGTTCAAATCCAAAGGAAATTGGATTTCCAAAACAGAAGAGTCACCAATTTCATAAACAACAATAAGAAGATGCAATAAAAAATCAAAAAATAAATTGTTGGCAAAGAAACCTCAACCATTCTGAATGAATTGAGGAAATTTTTTGAGCTTGAAGTCTAACCCATGGGCAAAGAAACAATCATACTCAATCAATATGGAAAAGCCTAATATCACTAAAAACATAGTTTATTAGACAATAATCTGGGTTGGATCATTATATTGTTTATCATCCATCTCAATACTTTCAAAGTAGAAAAAGTGAAGGAACTAGCACATAAGACCAATTTTACCGGCGGAACCTAATTTGGAAAATTAGGGTCTAAAACATTTCAAGAGTAGTTTGAGGCATCAAATGGCATTTTCTGTGGGGTAAAACTTTGTAACAACAATTTTTATATTGTTTTACACATGGATACATTTCCAATGGTGCAAGAATCACCTAAATTGGAGTCGATATGCAAAAGTTATGTCACTCAAAAGTTGACCCTCTTGTTTTGACCACCATAATTCGAGAGTATGCCATGTCAACCCCCATTATTCATGGAAAATGGGCTAGGCACATGATTATGATGGAGAAGAATATAGAAAAGTCCATATTGTGACTCTAGTTAATAGTTGAAGGAGTCAAACTTAACCACTAGTAGACTATCAAGTTGTGTTATAATCAGACCACTAGGAGAAAAAGGGTTTCCATTCCATTTGAATGCATTTTGTTCCACAAATGAGCAAAGTGTCCATGACTGGATAGGAAAAGAGAAAACAAATAGGATCTATGCATTGTAGTAGATCACGATTCATAGGCCTCACTTCTTTGTCTTTCATCCATTTTCCATTCAAAGAAAAAGGGAAAAACAACCTCACCTTCCAACTGGGCTTTCTTTTGAAAGAGTTTCTCAGGTTATATCTTGTGTTAATTTTTGGTTTAGATTTTTATTTTTTTGCTCTATATTTCATGCATACTTATAATTTTCATGCATATGCAATAAACTTCAATTATAGATCCATAAATATGAGGATAAATAAACCCACATACTGTATATTTTGGATTTTCATCATAATATTATCAGATATGTTGTGATGAACTATCTAGTGGAATATCTACGATAGTATATGGATCATATTGGTATCATAGTAGGTTTCTCTGGGTATATTGTGGGGAGCTGCAGGGGATCCATAACAGTTAAGCCAAAAGTCATAAAACCTCAATCATGGGTGAAGAATCTGTGAATAATCCTCATGATCCTACATATGAGAGGTTTGCATGACCAGGAGCACAAGTCACATATATAAACCATAATGTGATCCTCCTCATGGAAGCCTTGACCAATAAGCTTGGGTTATTTAAAGAAGATGGAGGTTCTAAAGCATAAATAAAATTAGAGTGGAAGTCAATAGGTCGGGAAGAACTAGAGAGGGAATCTAAGAAAGAACCCGAAAAGGACCGACCCCATTTAAGTGTTGTGAACCATTCATAGTCCCTATTAAAAATGGAAGTGAAGGTTGCAATCAAGTTGTATTGATGAGGTATTGATGCTTTGAAGCTAAATCACTAGTTGCAGCAATTAGAAGTTTATTTTAGCATCCATCGCATAGATGAAGAATAGAAGATTTTGTTTTCTTGGTTGAAATTAGAGGGTCATGCTTTGACTTGGTGGGAAATCCACAAGGATACCCTGAGGTTGGAGGGTGATCCTCCAATGACTAATTTGGATGATTTCAAAACCCTCTTAAGTAGGAATTTTACCATATCAAGTATGTAGAGAACCAATGGATATGGTGGAATTATTTTAGGAAGAAGAAGGGAAAAAGTGTATAGGAGTACACCACAGAATTTAGAAACATGACCATAATGTTGGGTATCTCTCCAAAGAACCCAAACATACTCCTCAATTATATGGGGGGTTTGCATAGCCATTTGCAAAGGCAAGTGATGTTTTTCAAACCTAAATTAGTGGATGAGGCTTGTGTACAGGCATAGTACATAGAGAACATAGACCAAAAGAAAGGGTAATCAAGTGACTCAAAGTAGAAGGATCACTAGGACGCTTCTAAGGAGTTGAAGAAGAAGTGGAAATTAGGAAAGACAAGAAGAAAACAATGAAAACACATCAATTCAAAGATACTAGAAACCACTACAACCACTATAACATTGTGGATCTTATAGATAAGAAGTGTTGGAAGTTGCATCCAGAGCTTAACCCGAAGAACAAAAGCGAAGATGAAAATAAGAAGAGCCTCATGGCCACTGATTTAAGCAATCAAGTTGAAATAATTTCAAACGTGGATGAGAATATTTCCTATACATAGGTGCATAAGGATGTGAATCTAAGTATCCTGAAGAGAACAAAAAGACAATAATATCCCATATAAATATACAGGTCAAAAGGGAAAATATTGATTCTTCATTCAACTTGGGATCACAAGAAAATCCCATTGCATTAGAGTTACTAAACAAATTGGGATTGGAAGTTCATGATCATCCAAGCCCATATCCATTGGGATGGGTAAATAATGATGTAGAAACAAAGGTAGCTAAAAAATGCAAAATCATATTTGCTACTAGCGTTGATTTTATTGATGAATTAGAACTAGATTTAGTTCCCCTTGATGTATGTGGAGTGGTATTTGGAAGTACCTATATGTACATGCGAGATGAAATCTTAAAGAAAATGATCATCTCTCACAAGGAGAATGTTTTATTATTTTTAAGAGAAAATAAATATGTAGAAGAGTCAATGGGAGTGAATTCATCTCTGGAGGGGCATACTAAGAAATGCAAACAACAACCGAAAGAGTTGCTACAAGCATACAGGGATGTGTTCTAGGAGCTTAAAGGGCTACCACCCAAGAGGGAAGTGGAGCACAATATTTGGCTATTGACGGACTCATGGAAAACATTGAGGTATATAGGTAGTCCATTATAGAAAAAAGGAGGTGAAGATGCAGTTGTAGTAGGTGTTAGAACAGAAGGTCATTTGACAAAGTACCTTACCATGTGGGTCACCCATCATCATTGTGAAAAACAAGGATGGGAATTGACAAATGTGTATTGATTACAAAACATTAAACAAAATTATGCTCAATAATAGGTACCCCCTGCCAAGGATAGATGATCTGTCGAATCAGTTGTAGGAAGATAAATGCTTGACCGAGTTGAACTTAAAGTTTGGATATCACCATGTTCGAGTTAAAAAAAAAGATACCCAGAAGACAGCCTTCAAAACTAAGCAAGGTTTGTATGAGTGGTTAGTCATGTAATTTGGCTTATGCCATCCACCAGTGACATTTGTGAGGTTAATGAATGATATACTATGCCATTTTATAGATTTATTTGTTATTATCTATTTGGATGATATATGAGTATATAGTGCCACGTGGGAGGAGGGCATCTCACATTTGACGGAAGTGATAGAGACATTAAAGAAGCACTAATGTTGGAAAAACTCAAGAAGTGTGATTTTGAAGTAGTCTTTGGTATATTTTTGGCATGTGATAGGTGGAGGAGAGTTGAAAATAGATCCTAATAAGATGGAAGTCATTATGAATTTTTCGGTGCCTACTAATGTTTTCAATATCGGGAGCTTTGTTGGGGTAACAAGGTACCTAAGGAAATTCATAGTAAGAATTTTCATGGACTTTGTGGAAGTTTTACCAACAACCTGGAAGGGACATGACTACGCATTTGTGGTAGTTTACAAGTTCATCAAATTTTTTGTTCTAATTCCCTATAAAAATACCATTAGCGGACAAGAAGCAATGAACTTGTTCTTTGGACAAGCTTAGGTGCACTTTGGGATACCAAGGAGAATTATTTTAGAAAAGGGCACAAGATTTCTTAGTGTGTTTTGGATTACTTAGTGGGAGAACATTGACATGAAATTGAAGAGGTCTATATAATTCCATCCATAGACAGATGGAAAAACAGAAGTAATCAATATGACTTTGGTGCAACTTTTGAAGGGTTAAAATTAGAAACATTTGAAGACCTAGGATATATATATGTGTGTGTGTGTCTATGTGTGTGTAACACTCTTATAACAAAATAATATGCTATTCTACTAGTAAGTACCCATTTGAAACATGTTTTGGATATTTTCCACCTTCATCTTTGGAAATGGCATATGGATAGCAAGGAAGAGTGAAGGAGGATCTTATAGGGGATGTCTTAAGGGACACAAAATTGGTCAAAAGGTTAGGTAGATCCATCTACAAGTATAGGAGACACTTTATAAGTCACAAGAAAAATACAAGGCCATGCAAGATCAACATAAGACAGAGAGGTCATTCAAGGTGAGAGACAAAGTATGGTTACAGTGGAACAAGAAGAGGCTACAGGGTCCTGGTAAGAAAATCAAGGCTCTGTGATATGGTGCCTCTAAGATATTGTAAAAGGTGGGATATAATTCTTACAAACTCAATATACCCCCATACATTACGCATTTACTCAGTGGTGAATGTAGAGAATCTAAAACTTTATCAACCTTCCATGCTACTTCAAGAAAGGAACAAGTCATACCTTTCGTAGAGGATTTGGTACCAGAAGTTGAGGTTGATTTGATAGAGGGTAAAGTTTTGTAAAAGAGGTGTAGAACTACAAGATAGGGGAAAAATTACCTTTGGTAGATTGGGTTGAAAGGATAGCTTCTAGGGAAGCCTAAATGGTACACTCAAGAGAAGGTGGAAGAAAATTTTCCTCACCTCATTTGTTAAAATATTTTGGGGACAAAAAGCCTCCAAAAAATGGGGATTTGTGATCTCGATTGGATAATTATATTATTTTTCATCTATATTGATTCTTTTAGAGTAGAAAAACTGGAGGAATTAGCTGATAGGGCCATTTTTACCATCAATACTTAGTTTGGAAAATTGTGGTATGAAACCTTATGGGAGAAATTTAAGGCATCAAATGGAATTTTGTAACACCCCACCCCATATTTACCCACTTTTACTAGATCACTAGGGTAAACATGAGCTAAGAGTTACTATGCATGACATGACCTCCAAGATTTCATTATGGAAATGGGGCCTAACTTACCAACTTGTTCAACACCTTCTGGAACACTCAGGAACACCTGAGCACACCATTAACGGGTTGATTCCACTAGTGACCTTTTTCTTGAGCTGAAACCACTCCTTGACTTATCTCATAGCCCAGTTGCATGCACCAAAAGGAAGTCAATGTGGTTACAGGCTTCTAGCTACATGGATGACCAATTCTCCCACTAGTTCCAGTCGCATGGATGACCCAGCTTCAGTGCGGTTGGGGTAGAGGATTCCTATTTTCAAATTTTTGCTCCATAAACTTAAGCCAACAATCATCCAACTTGCCAAATCCTTCCAGAACTCTGTCATTAACCTGTACAAGTCTTCATGCACTATTCTTGGCTTTGTTCCTACTCAATCTTGGCAAATACATGATAGTCATTTATGCAAACACTTGGTACACATTGCACCTACAAGTAATGAATGCATAATTATTCATTGTATCATTAGTTGCATCAGAGAATCATCAAGAAGGCTTACTTCCCTCTCTTGCTAGCAGAAACAACACATATTATCTCATGCATTAAAATATATAACCAAGATCTTGTCAAACCATGGAATAAAACCATAACAAGTGCACATCACATAATGATAAATATATCATGCTTATAACCAGCATTTAACTAGAATGAAACCATGAAAAACCAGCCATAAATAACACATCAAATTAAAACATGTGCTCATTACACTTAATAAGAAACAACACATAATAACATATGCATAATTCCAACCAAGTGAGGGACTTCCACATACCACCCAACCATATATTGGGTTGAAACAAATCTCTCTTTTATCCAATCACCCTTGTGCCACATTCCAAGTATGAATGTGGGATCGCATGGGATAAACCAAAACAAAACTAACCAGGGCCTCCAGAGGCTAAACCACCTCAACCCTCAACCATAGTGATTTCACCTAAGTCGATCCAGTAATCACCAAAACCAAACAAGCTTAGATGCCTGAGACTTTCTTCACTATACCCAAAGGAATTTTCCTATCTCCACCCACCTGTCAAGAGTTCCAGGAGAAATCCTATCTCCATCCTCGACCCTTGGGAAGTTTCCTAAGACCACCTCAACCAGGATCCAAAATCTACCAACCATCCAATGCTTAACCAAAATGAGGAACCCACTACATCATGGTTACCCAAGAAATGGAAAGGAAATGTTGAAACCACTGTCAATCCAAGCAAATCCCGTACCATTGACAACAAACATAAACAATAAATTAATGCATTCACCATGCATCAAATCCGAGCATGCTAAATGTTGGGTCCCTATAATACTAGTAATTACCCCATTACTATTGTAGTTATACCCCTTATTTATATTGTTGTGCCCCTATTACCCCCATATTGTTATTTATGTGCCCCATAGAATCCCTCTATTGTTATTTTTGTGGTTTTATATTATTATTGTTAGGTCGGCTGGATTATATTGTGACTCCTTAGACTCCTATATATAGAAAGGAGGTTTTGTCATTTGCATCATCAAAGAATTGTTCATTTATGTAATGTAAAGGAGGTTTCCCCCTCGAAGAGGCTGAATTCTAAGGCGTTGATCTCTCTTTTCTATCTTTTCTTGAGCTGGTTTCATAACATTTGGTATTAGAGCTTTGGATTCTAGGGTTTCGCTGCTCCAAACAGGTCATCGTGGCATTTTCGCTATAACTTTTTTTCTATGACGTTTCAGAAGTAAAAAAAAAAACCCATTTGAGAAGAAATCGCGCTGAACCTTGGGTCCAAATTTTAGAGCTTTTTGCGCGATATTTTCGGAGATATGATATGAGGAAGTTGGTCTTTTTGCAGACTCCTGAATTACACTCAAAACAGGCGACCTGGGGAAAATCGTCATAACTTTCTTTCTGAGCATCAGATTGAAATTTCGTAAGACGTTACAGAAAGAGGACGGACTGTGGTTTTCTTTTATATATTTTTTAGAGTCAAAGGTTGAAACAGTGACACGTGGCACTTCATACAAGTTCGATCTACTGAACTAGTCTATAATCAGGTCACTGCGGGAGATTGTGCATAACTCTTTCTTGGAGAATCCAATTTGGATCAGACTAGTGGCATTAGAAAGAGGACATAGAAGGCTACTACAGGTCACAATTTCAGAATTGGATGATTCGAAATTACAGAGATACATCAGATTCAATATCAGGCTTCTACAAAGTAAAAAAAGGTGTGTAGTTTTTCTTTTAATTTTTGCATAAGCTTGGTTTGAAGGAATTCAAAGGGCATAGTAAAGCATTATTATCGGTAACTGATGCCCCGAGGAAAGAAAATGCAAACACCTAGTAAGGAACCTAAAATCTCTAGCATGACTCATGAAGAAGAGGAAGAAATGCTACATGATATATCAAAATTACAAGAACAAGTGCAACAAATGTCACGCTCACAAAAGCTAACAGATGCTAAGATAAATGGCGTGGAATCTAAGATAAAGGGCATGGAAGCTCAGGTGAATGGCATGGATGCTAAAATTGATGGCATGGATGATAAGATGGAAGAATTGAAGATAAATATGAATAAGTTGCTACAAGAAATGGTCACTAAGGGTGAAAGAGTACCAAAGGAAACTCATGATGAGAACAAAAGAAATGTTAATCATGATTCCATAGACTCTAATGTTGGATCGAAGACTCACCATGTTCCAAAAATCAATATGAGAAAGTTTGATGGCAAGGATCCCGCCACATGGATATTACAGATGGAGCAATTCTTCGATCTCAATAATGTGCAAAACACACAAAAGGTACGCATGGCAACTTTATATTTGGAACCAAATCAGTTTGTATGGTATCAATGGCTTTGTTCTCATAAACAATTTATCACTTGGGCAATTTTTACGGAAGAATTGATAGCACATTATGAGGATACAAAAAGCAACACTTTTTTTAGCCAATTGATAAGTCTCAAACAAAAGGGTTCAATAATGGAGCACATTGAGGAGTTCCAAAAATTGAACATAAGGGTAAAAGATATTCCAGAGGAGCATAGGATTGATGTGTTCATAGGGTCTTTAAAGGATAATATCCAACATGATGTGCGCCTTTGGGAACCTGATTCATTAGAGAAGGCATTCAGGTTAGCAAGAAAAATGGAAAGCAAAATTATGGCAACTAGGAAGCATACCATTCACAACTATAAAGATGGAAGTGTTGTTGCCCATAGTCTTCCACAACCTACAAGGTTGACACCACAACAATTGGAAGAAAAAAGAGCAAAAGGGCTTTGTTACAATTGTGATAGCAAATACACAAAGGGTCATAAGTGTGGTGAGAAGAAATTATTCTACATAGATTGTGAAGAGGAAGAAGAAAAGGAGCAAGAAAGGTCAAAAGAAGAGGATATATTCCAGGAACAAAGCCTAGATGAAGAACAAATAAATCCGACCATATCTTGTAATGCATTGGCGGGAATTACCACTCCTCAAACCATCAAGATAGAAGGACAAATCAAGAAGAAAAAGGTAATAGTGTTGATTGATTCAGGAAGCACCCACAATTTTATTCATTGTAGGGTAGCAAAAGAATTGAATTGCTTCCTATATCCAGCACCAGAGTGTCAAGTGATGATTGCAAATGGAGGAACAATAAATTGTTCTGGAAAGTGCCATAATATCAAGCTATCCATGGGAGAATATGTATTGACTAGCCCAATGCTTTCCATTCCAATGGGAGGTGCTGATGTTGTACTAGGAGTCCAATGGCTACAATCCTTGGGTACAATAGCTTTTAATTTTCAAGAACTTTTCATGAAATTTTCTGTGGAAGGAAAGGAAGTTGAATTAAGGGGTATTGCAGGGAAACCAGGAAAGATAATCAGCTCTAATGGCATGACAAAGCTTCTAAAAAAGGAGCAAAGAGGTGTAATTGCACAATTATGTTCGCTAGATGTTTCCACATTGGAATCATCTATTTCTCCAGATCTCCAAAAAGTCCTGGACAATCATTCCAAGGTATTTGAGACTCCCAAAGGTCTCCCACCTATGCGTGATCATGATCATGCTATTCATCTGATTCCAGGAAGTGTTCCTCCAAACATCAGGCCGTACAGATATCCATATGTCCAAAAAAGTGAAATTGAACGTATGGTTGCAGAAATGCTAGAGGCTGGTATAATTCAACCGAGTCAAAGTTCTTTCTCAGCTCCAGTAGTATTGGTGCACAAGAAGGATGGATCATGGCGCATGTGTCCAGATTATAGGGAGCTCAACAAGCTCACTATTAAAGATAAGTTCCCCATTCCTGTCATTGATGAATTACTGGATGAATTGCATGGATCAATTTACTTCACCAAGTTGGATCTTCGTTCGGGATATCATCAAATCAGAATGAAGATTGAAGACATTCCGAAAACGGCATTTAGAACTCATGAGGGTCATTATGAATTTTTGGTCATGCCTTTTGGCCTTACCAATGCACCTTCAACATTTCAAGGTTTGATGAATTCAATTTTCAAACCATTCCTTAGAAAATTTGTGTTAGTATTTTTTGATGATATACTAATCTACAGCAAGTCTTGGAAGGATCATGTTGAACATGTTGACAAGGTGCTACAACTATTGGAGGAGAAACAATTATATGCAAAAAGATCCAAATGTTTCTTTGGAGTCCAGGAGGTGGAATATTTGGGTCATATTGTATCTCATGAAGGAGTTAAGGTAGACCCTAGCAAAATTAAAGCCATTAAGGAATGGAAAATCCCCACATCCATAAAGCATCTGCGAGGATTTCTTGGGTTGACAGGGTATTATCGCAAGTTTGTTAAGAATTATGGGAGAATAGCAGCACCTCTAACAACATTATTGAAGAAAGATTCATTTTCATGGACTCCGGAAGCAACAAAGGCCTTTGAACATCTTAAAGAGGCAATGTGCCAAGCACCGGTCTTAGCTACACCGGACTTCACAAAAACCTTTATTGTGGAATGTGATGCTTCAGGAAATGGAATTGGTGCTGTTCTAATGCAAGATGAAAGACCCATTGCTTTTGAAAGTCGTCCAATCAAGGGAAAGTTTTTAAGCAAAGCTATTTATGAGAAGGAAATGTTGGCAATACTCCATGCACTTAAGAAATGGCGACCCTACCTAATGGGAAGACACTTCAAGGTAAAAACGGATCATGATAGCCTTAAATACTTTTTAGAACAAAGATTATCCTCTGAAGAGCAACAAAAGTGGGTCACAAAGATGTTGGGTTATGACTTTGAAATCATCTACAAAAAAGGGAAGCAAAATGTGGTGGCAGATGCACTCTCAAGAAAGGATGAGGATATGGAAGCATTGTTGTGTGCCATTTCTATTATCCAACCAGATTGGATAAACGAAGCAAAGGAGGAATGGAAGAATGACGAAGAAGTGTGGGCACTTATTCGAAAGCTACAACAAGATTCCAGTACTTCTGATACATTTAGCTGGAAAAATGATTCGTTATGGTACAAAGATCGCTTATACCTCTGTAAGAATTCCCAGCTAAAACAAAAGATTCTTATGGAATTGCACACTTCTCCCTTAGGAGGGCACTCAGGATTTTTAAAAACTTACCACAGGGTTAAGAAGGAATTTTTTTGGGATGGCCTTAAATTAGATATTCAAAATTTTGTGGCGGAATGTTTGGTTTGCCAACAAAATAAAGTTGAAACAATTAAGACACCGGGTCTATTACAACCTTTATCCATTCCAAGCCAACGTTGGGAGGAGGTTTCAATGGATTTTATCACAGGTTTACCCAAGTCTGAGGGAAAGAGTGTCATCATGGTGGTAGTTGACAGAATTACCAAGTATGCACATTTTTGTGCATTATCACATCCATTTAAAGCCAGCATAATTTCTACTGCATTTATGGAAACAGTTCAAAAGCTACATGGAAACCCAAAGATTATTGTAAGTGACAGAGATCCCATTTTCACTGGAAATTTTTGGACATAATTATTTTCTTGTCTTGGTACTTAGTTAGCTCATAGCTCATCTTATCATCCTCAATCTGGTGGGAAAACTGAGATAGTAAACAAATGTTTGGAAGGATATCTTCGTTGCTTTGTATCTGATAAACAGACACAATGGGTCAAATGGTTGCCTCTGGCTGAATGGTGGTATAACACTTCCTTCCATACAGCAACAAAAATGACCCCATTTATGGCACTTTATGGGTACCAACCACCATCAATCACATCATATTTAAGAGAAAATTCTAAGGTTTAGGCAGTGGAACATCACATCGAACATCAGCAACAAGTCCTCCAACTCTTAAAGGATAACCTCGTGTTGGCACAAAATAGAATGAAACAACAGGCAAATCAACATCGCAGTGAAAGAAGTTTTGATGTAGGTGATTGGGTATTCCTACGGCTACAACTGGTGGGCTCCAGTATTGTAGCAATAATGCTACAACTCTTGGAGCTTCCTATCTCTAATTTTATCAACCCGGTAGTTCGTACAAACTTGGAAGCGACAGTGCTGTATGCACAAGTACTAGCTCTTGTTGCAGCTGTCACTTGGTCAGCTGGCACAAGTCCGCTAGGGCTCAAGCCAACTTCTATATGCTCTCAGAAGAAGCTTCCTAAATGATGGACGAAGGCTATCTCAAGGGAAATTGATCTACTTTGCAAAAATGAACTGAAAGCCAACCAAAGCATGGAAACCCTAGTAAACCCTAATCTGACTAGTTTAACCTCTATGATGCAATAGTGAGAGTGAAAATGTCTAAAAATGATGCCATTACTTCTAATGATGTGAAATGCATGAAATCAAACTACTTCTATTGAAAAGAACAATGTTTTTGTGTTTTTGCTTAAGTGGATGGAGTGATTATGAATTTGTTTCTTATTAGGGTTTGACTGTGCAGAGGTGGTGCGAAGGGAGAGAAAGCTTGGGAAAGGTCAGGAGGGCTAGGAGAGGTCCCAGAGGGTCCCTAGCATTAGTCCTCAGAGGTCTACAACATTCGGATGCTCGGCAACCAAGTTTGCAGGCTTCTACAGGATGTTTGCAGGGGATCCTACAGGAAACTAAGGAATTCTACAGGAAGTCTGCTAACTTCTACAGGATGTGCTGTAAGTGGAAGTTTTGGGTGATGGTGAAGTGATGGAACGGTATGGGTGGATAGGTAAGGTGGAGATGGAGCTTGTGATGACTCAGGGGCAGAGAAACAGGATGGAGAAAGAGTGCACAGAGTTGGTTGGTCGATAGAAGGATGGCAGCAACGAAAGGTCAAAAAGATGAAGCTACGTGGGCAATGGAAGAGTTGGAAGGTGAATGAGCTGAACAGAGGTCGAGTAGGTGGCTTGAGGAGAGGTTAAGAAGAAGAAGAAGGAAGTATAATGATATGGAGCAGTGTAAATAAAACAAATGACTTATGTCTTGCACCAAAAATGAGAATTCATTAACCAGTGCTACCTGTGCTATTAAATCAATAAACAGTGATGTAAATCATGAAGAAAAGTCGTGCATGGAATTGTAATGATGAAGTATGGCTCAAGAGCAAAAATGCATGGAAGGATCCACGATTAAACCGACTGTGTTGTAGCTTGCATGAAAGTAGAAAAGACTGCGTTTTTTTGGTGGTTGGTATAGACTGCACCCCAATCCCCAAACAGAGATGGTAGTGGAGGCACTCACAACCTTTTCTTGGAGCTCCAGTGGATTACAAACCTCCTATCCTAATCTAAGCAGCTGGAAGTAATTTAACCATAAGCTAATCCTACTCAATCTTATTAAAGAAATCAAATCAGAAACCTGTGTTCTTTGAAATGCATATCAAAACAAGGAAACAAAATGCTGGAAAGAGAAGTAAATAACACTACAAGAAGAGGAGATCTATTTCTCTCAGGTTGGGCCCTAACCTGAGAGCTATAGCTCCCTTAAAAGCTCAGAATTAGATCCAAATCTGCTTGCCTTTATTCATAATCAAAAGTCTAATGTCATGCCAAAACTGGCTTTACAAAAACAAACACCGAGCTATGCTCAAGAATTACAATATCAGTCCCAAAAGTTCAAAAAGCCCCTAACAAAGGCTACGACCTTCATATTTATACAAAATGAAGATCAAGCTGACTTCCTCCATTCGTGGAGCTTGGCTGTCCAACTGAAAGTCAAACTGCTGTAAAACTGCTGATCCTGTAGAATGTGTTGGCTGCCTTTAAGCTCGGTGGGGAGAGCTCTTAGAGGTCGGAGTTAAGGTGAAAATCATGAGGAGGGTCATCAAGACTGTGGAAAACCTCCCTATGAACCCGCAATGTCACCTTTTCTGTCTCCTTGTCTCCTTTTGCATGGTCTTTTGCTCTCTTTAATGCCAAGAACCTAAAATCATCATGTATTAGTCACATAGATATAATGCCTGCCCTTCTTCCTACAAACAACACGAATATACTAAGAAATGAATGCATAAGTGGTAAAAGATGAATGGTTGAGCAAGGTAAGTAGGCCAATATGAGCCCAAATTGTACCAAAAATTGGGGCTCATCATCACCCCCCAGCTAAACTATTTGCTCATCCTTGAGCAACTTTGCTCCGGCTCCTTGTCCTTGGCCGAGAACTAGAGCCCGGAGCATGCTCTTCCTTTCCTGTTCTTGGTGGTCCTGCCTCTTCTGCCCTTGGCGATGACGAGGGTGGCTTTTCCTCCCCCTTTCCTGTTTCCTTGAGCTGGGCTTCGGAAGCCGATTGGCCTATTTTTCGTGTCCAGGAAGTTATTTTTGGGCTTCCCTTCTCGGGGGTGGCCGATGTTTTAGAGGGGGATCTTTTACTCGGTGAAGTAGGGACACCCCCTGAAATGGTTTGGCTGCTGGGTGGAGGCTGCGGCTTGCCCGTGTTTATTCTCTTACTTCTCCTGGCTTCAAAAGGTAGAGGGATCTCCCTCTCTCTCTTCTCCTTCGGCTTTGGAGGTGTACTGAGGGCGGACAGCGCAGCTGCTACTTCCTTTTCGAGAATACCAACCTTCTCTTTCTTGCGTTTTGCTTTCTCAGAGCTCCTTATAGAGGGCCCCTTCTTTTCAGATTTCGGGCTTCCTGTAGAAGACCCTGCTTTGCCCACTCTCGGGCTTCCTGTAGAAGCCCCTGCTTTGGTAATCTTTGGGCTTCCTGTAGAAGCCCTTGTCTCTGTTTTCGGGCTTCCTGTAGAAGCCTGTTTCTCCTTTCCTGTAGATACGGGTGTCACCACCTTTTCATGCTTTGCTGCATGGGTTTTGCTTTTTTCTTTGGTTGCAGGTGCTGATGAGGTACTTGGGCTGATGTGGACCACCTCAGCTTTGTCCGTTCTGCTCTTCAACCTCTTTTCTCTTGCTGACAAGATGGGTGTGCCACCTTTTTCTTTGTCATCCTTTTCCTCATGCTTCTTCTTTTGTTCTTTCTTCTGCACTGTGGTCGGGGTCTTCTGGCCTTTTTCTCTTTTTCCCTCGGCCACTGCTTCTTGTTCCTCACTGCTGGAGGAACCCGTTTCTTCAATCAACATTTTTATGTCTCCATCTCTTGTCAAATTCCGGAATGATTCCCATGAGAGGGGAACCTTATATGAATGAAGCGCATCCTCCACAAGAAGTTTGATCAACCCATGGTGGGCTATCTGATCTGGTATGCCCTCTTTTAGCTTTGTGGCACACTCAATTAGAGACTGCAACATGAAATAAGGAATGCTCAGTTTTTGTTCTACAGGAAGATCAACCCGGTGCCTCAATTCAGTGAGCAACCGAAAGTGATATGCGTATACGATGCTAAAACGGCCTTCACAAGTTATATATTTCATGATTTGCAAGCTAACTTCATTCCATGGTGGCAGAAAGCTGGTTCTTCGCACCCCATTTTTGTCCTCCGAGAATTCCTCCTCAGGTGGAAAGAATTCTTTCTTGGTTTGCTGGCTCAACTTTCTTTCTTCCTTATCCCATGGCAAACCCATCGGAAGTTCAGTAATCCGACTGATATATTGCGGGGTGAGCTTGAGGCTTAGACCTTTGAAGTTCACTGTGGCTAGTGTCTTGGATTTCGGCTTCAGAGCCTGCAAAAATTCTTCTGCCACTTCATCATCGTACCCCTGCAATTTGTCACAAAACGATATCCATTGAACCCATGTGAAGAGCTCTACCACTTCCTGGTTTTCTCTTAATTTGGTTGAATCAGTGGGTTCTCGTCTTATAAACCCACCCGGCATGATGAAACAGTTTTCTTAACCAGAGGTGGTGATTGTGGAAGAGATTTTGGTTTACTGAGACAGAGCGTAGAATGTCATGCACATAGCCCACAAAACTTATCCCTGCGGAACTTAACACAGTTTAATTACTCGATATCCTGTAGAATGACAGTGTAGGCACATCAGACAACAATTTCACCGTTTTCCTATGACCCGACTGTGGACGAAAATTCTGCCACCTTTAATAACCAGTTGCATGAAGAGTTTAGGGTTACCTCTTTAATTGGCCACCTTTTTACGTGAGGCACCCGCTTTCCTGTAGAAAACTGCGTTCTTGTAGGATGACAGCATTCCTGTAGAATGTAGCATTCCTGTAGAATGACAGCGTTCCTGTAGAATTCAGCACGCGATTTTTGGGAGAGACTGCAGTCGGTCTGCGCCTTGGGTGTGCTTCTCAATCGCTCTGATAGCCAAAGGCTCGACGTATTGTTATAGACATTTTTGTGCCTTACAGCATGAAGCATGAAATGTCAATAATATGAGGGATCCAAAGTCCCTAAACATGTTGTTCCTACCCCTAGAGGAACAAGGTCAGCAAACCACAGCACTAAATATCAGTTCTCCACCTGAAAACACTCAAAAACAAGCTAATTCTGGATCATGTCAACTGCTCCACTGAGCATCTGCGCTAAATGTCAACTGCTCCACTCTGTACCTGCGCTGAATGTCAACTCTAATGAAGGCTACCTGCGCTGGGCGAGATTGGCCAAGTGGCACAGTCATTCCTCAATGTGTCAAATGCCCAGGAAGCTTCCAAAATGACACTTGGATCAGGGAATTTGCCTTGTGATGAGTAAGAGGATCTAGATCTCCAAGTGGAAGCAAGAACCTCCAAGTGGACTCAAGAACTGAAGAATAACTGAAGTGGGAGAGGACACTAGTCAGCTCCATGCCAAGCTCAAGCTGACTCATCCTTTCTCCAAATCTCCTATATATAGAGCTCTCTCATGAGGTCTAGTGAGGCTGGAATTTTGTGACTGTAAGGAAGTGCTGTTGGTTTGAGTATAGAACTATTGGGTGATTTTCTTGAAGGAGGTGAAGAGGAGATTTCTTTCTGCTGGGAGGTGTTGCTGGATTGGGCCTTTTATGGTTGTAACACTCTCAGAACTTTACTTCTTCCATTAATAAAGCATTTGAGATTCTTCTATATGCATGTGTCTCAATGGCGTATTGATGCTTGTATATTTGATTTATTTTAATCCTTGAATCAATTATGGATGTATGCTTCTTGTAGTTTCCCTTTCTTGTGCTTTTGCAAGGATCTTTTTGTAGCTGGGCTAGTGAAAGAGCAAGGAGCTGGGAGCAAGCAGCAAAGAGGGAAGATTGGATCAATCATTAGCAGAAGATAACGGTTAGTGGATCTCTTTCTCCTCTCTCTTACATCTCATAAAGAAGTAATCTTGAATAGCTTTGCATTCGGTTGTTGCTGAGGTACTATCGCCCTTAGAGTGGGATAGGGTCATTCCGTATTGGATACTTTTCCCAACAACAAATTGGCGACTCCACTGGGGATGAAATCTTGTTGGTTGTTTGTGTTTTTGCTATTCATTTCATAAACAAAGGGAGTACCGAATCGAACTGCATTTGGATATTTCAAATGCAAAGTAGAGGGCAGCTACTCTAGCTCAGTTGCTGGGCAAGTTTATGATTTGAAGAGCTGATCCACAAGGACTCTAAATAGCTCTTAGTGATAGATTTTCATCCTCCTTTTCATCCCTTAGTGTGTACTTGACTGATAGCTTCTGATTTTGCCAAAAACTGTGAATTTTTGAGCAATCTGTGACCCAGAAATCAAGAGAAACGAAAGTTTCGTTCTTCAGTGCAGGCTGTGTGAAGGCTGTCTGCATTTCAGCGCAGTTCTCGAAGGGGCTACCTGCGCTGAAGGTCAAACTGACAGTGTATCACCTGCGCTGAACCAATTTTGCCTTGTGCTACTGGGGTTTCCTGCTGTTTCTTGCCCTGTTTTCACTCCTGTTTTTGCTGCCTGTTACCAGTCAATGTACCTATCTGAAACCAACTTTCCTTGCCACTATTCCGCCTCGGTTTTATAAAGAAACTGTGTTTTTTCTTTGTGTATTTCTTATATCATTTGCAGTTTCCCATAACGAAAGTGAACTAGTCTTGCTGTGGCCTCTTAGATCTAGACCTGTGATTAAGTGTCGTTTTGATCTTAAGAGTTAGTTTATTTACTGTTCATAGCTGATTGAGCTTTTGCTTTCATCATATGGTTTGAGTTTATATATTTCTAGTGTCAAAACAAGTAAATCTTAAGGTGTCTTTTGATTTTGGACAAGCTTGTTTGCTTTCACTTGAAATTGAATTCAAAGTTATACAACAGCTTTCTTTTTGTGTCGCACAAACATTAAGAAAGAGAAAAGAAATACTTGCATTGTGCATGTGCATTGTGACAGTTTGCATGTCGATTTAGGAAAAAGTGCATTAGTGTGTGCTCTATGATCTGTGTGAAAAGATGTTATCTTTCTTTTCCCTCAGTAGTTAAGATTTTCAAAGTTGAAAGATTGAAAAGCTTGCTTATCATCTTAGACTGCATTTAGGAGTGTTACTATACATCTCGTGGTGATCCATAAAGGCAAACTGCTAAACAAGATCAACCTTAAAATAAATTGAATTTACATAACAACGCATTGAAACATAACGCAAACACATAGAGGTCTAAGCTAGAGACGTGTTCCGGCGTCGTTAAACGTGATATCTTAACGTTGAGTGGTTGGGTGATTCCTCCACGGTGAAACGATAAGTATCAATACGGACTTGTGCTCCCACGTACCGTCGCGTATATATTGGGAGACCCCTATAGGAACAAAGCCTTTATCCATAGGAAACCGTGTCGGCCGCCCTACTGATCGCAATGCAAGTAACACAACATTCACGAAGATCGACCACTCGTACCGTAAAACGTATTCTGTGGTTTTGCGAAAAGTTTGGCACACCCTCTGCCTAGAACTCTAGAGCAGTTTCTTTTGGCCTTTTTCAAACTCTATAACTGAAAAAGTCCATCCGAGCATTTGTCACTTCGGGCTCGTTAAAACATCGAAGGAGACTAGAGTCATCTTTAGCTTTTTCTCGACTCTTAAAAAGTGAAAAAGCAAGTTGTGCCTAAAGCGTCGTTATAAAATTTATTTTAAATGGAACATAATCACCTCCTATTCCTGCGTTGATATTTAGGTTGAGAACATGGAACGCCCCAACCAAGGAATTCCACAAGATGGAAATCCTAGTCCTTTCTGCTCTTGGGGAGAAGTTGGTGCGCCCCACACGGCCACATTGTCGCTTCCAGGACTGACAATTGGCCTGCCAATTTGGCTATTCTCAACCAATGTAGTTCACAACACCATGGTTCCTGAACAGTCGAGTCAATAGTTAGATGAGTCTAGAGCTGCCCACCAGCCTTCTACTTCCTATAACTCTTCCTCCAATCCTTCATCTTCGCAAGGTAGAGCCGGAAAAAGCCAAGCTCCCATGAAGAAGAAGGAAAAGAAGGAGAGAGAGAAGAAGAAGAAGGAGCCTAAGGCGACTGGGGGCAAGCAAAAGACATATGACAAAAATCCACACACAGCACAGACCGGGCCTAAATCGCCATGTGTCATATGTAGAGGAGACCACTTCCATAGAGATTGTCCCTGTATTCCCCGGATACTAAGGGACTGGTCACCTCGTTTGCACAATTCGGGAGCATCAACCTCTGATAGCCATGTTGAATGCTTATCGTCAACCAGCGAAAGTGAAGGTTCAAGACAAAGAGGGGGAGCAAGATCCCCCTGCAAACTGTGTAAAGGCGATCACGCCATCCACCGTTGTCCCTTCTTAGATGAAGCGAAGAGAGTTTTGGAAGATCGCCCGGTTTCACCGTTGAGACTTCCTCCTGGATACAAAAAACTCGTGCCAAGTCCTTCGTTGGTTGAAAATACAGCTGGCCCGCTCAAGTGGTCAGCTGAAGTGTCAGTCATTGAAAATGAACCTACTGAATCCAGACCAGATGAAAGTCTAAAGGTCGATATGGCAGTTGACCCGGTTCTTCCTTCAGAGGTTTCATCCTCAAATGACACCGTCAATGAAGATGCATCTTCAAATGACACCCTCATTGAAGAGAATAAGGATGAGACCATCCAGATTCTTTTCATCAACACAGACTCTGATGAGCATTAGGGCAATGCACCCATTCCTTTATCGCAGGAATGAACATCGTCAGGGTCATATTCGGCCGTGTATTCGGTCCCACCACCAAGCAACCTGGTTGTGTCCTTTGATTGGAACCAACTAGGCAGACCCCAGTTGCCAGCCAGTATACCATTCAGAATCATAGTCCAAATCTACAGAATGGTAATGGCTGGAACTATCATTGATGAAGGGGCATTTGTGAGTATCCTTTCCTCTATTGCTTGGAAAGCACTAGGTTCCCCGGAGCTTTTGCCTGAGATAAGAAATCTCTCGGGTTTTGATAAAGGAACCAGTCGACCATTAGGGATCCTCCCCAATGTGCCTGTTACATTGAAAGGGAAGACCATTCAAATGAACGTGATGGTCGTTCAAGGACCCTTGGATTATAACCTACTCCTTGGACGAGACTATATATATTGCATGGGAGCTATAGTCTCCTCACTCTTTAGAGTAATGTGTTTTCCACACGAAGGAAGAATGGTCAAGCTCGTAGACCAACTTTCATTTCTGGGATCACGCATCGCAAATAGTCACATACCAACCCTCAATGGTCTATTCACCCAAGAAATGTCTCCACCCCCAGTCCTCCTTCCCGATGAGTGCAAGTGATTCGGAAAGATGGGACTGGAACCCAGGGGGCATGCATCCTGGTCTGCTTCGGGCAGAGGAAACCTTGGGTATAAGGTAGAATTTCCGCTAAAGAATATGACTAGTCCGTACCCCGTCCGTGGATGGAAGAGGGGTTGTTCTAGAACAAGATTCTTTTGATAAGGTTACTTATTTGACAAAGGTCATTCACCATTGTCTACTTCGGTAGACAGTGCCGAGGAAATGTTTTCGTTTGATGGTGTTAACAAAACAATCTTTGGGTAACCAGAAAGAGGCAAGCCTCACCCTTTAAAACAAATGTTTTATCGGATAAGTAGGGCCAGGCTTGAAATTGTATTTTATACCTGGGGGCATGCAAACCTTTTGGAGTGCAAGCTAAGAGCGGTTATTTATCTGTTTTTTGGATTAGCCGTTTCTGAAATTGCATAAAGAAAGGATGAGAAGGAGCATAGCTTATGTGAGGCGCAAGCTCTATAAAAATTAGAGTCTTGCAGGAAGACATTTCTTATCTTATGACTGGTATATCAAGCAGTTTTACCGCGGAATTTATGCTCGTTAAAAAATAGAAAAGCGAGATCCGAGCAGTTTTAGCACATAGTTCATGCTCGTTAAAAAATAAACATAAGATCGAGCAGTTTTACCGTGGAATTTATGCTCGTTAAAAAATAGAAAAGCGTGAGAAAGAGTTTCCTCCAGAGTTTAAGCTCATTAAAAAATGAACCTATTCCGGTAAATAACCATTGTGATTGTAAATTTATTAGCCATCAACGCCTTGGTCGTGTTTGCACCTGCCACCTCCATTCCATTTGGTCGATCGTTCACCCCCATATGATTGTTTACCCATTTTGAGGAACAGCTGCGAAGAGTGATTTCACTTAGCCATCCTTGTGACACTGCCGTGATTGGAAAATTCCAACCTGTACCTGGAATCTGCTGCTATCCCTGTTCATCACTCGTTCCTCAAAAGACGAGTCTTCTTTGAGCTCTTTTCTCCTCACTCGTAAAATATGAAAAGTTTTCCGAGTTTTTGCCTTCCATCTCGTTAAAGTGATCGGAAGAGCTATCCCTCCTCTAGATTTTAATATTTTTGGACCTGAGGGATTATTACACAAAAAGGTCGAGTGCTTGTTTTATTCGGATCGTTAAAGTTATCGAAAACTCATCCCTTCTGTATTGTTTTATACTTTTTCGGACATAAGGGATTAGATGACGAAAAAGGAATTTTCGAGTTAACTTTCTGTACCTTTTCAGACTCTCTAAAAATGAAAAGGACCGAGTTTTCCTTGTCGTTAGACTCGTTAAAATGATTAAATAGCGACAAACTTGTCTTTAGACGAGAACGAGTTTCCCTATCGCTAGGCTCGTTAAAACATAGCGATGGGCTTGCCCGAAGGGCAGGTTATAGAACAAGCATATGTTATCCTCCTCAAGCTTGACAAAAATAAAGAGGTACTGGTAAGAAATGATTGGGGAAAAATTGGGAGAACCTCAAAGCTTTAATGGTAGCAAGTCACTCTTGAACATGACACTTTGTCCTCCGTATCACATCGGGTTGGGTTGTTTCATTCACCGGTCTCATCACCATGGTCTTCGCCAAACCATCCACATTTGGGGTAATGCTACCGATCCATCACATCAGTGTTGTTATATGTTCGAGAGATGTTGTTCAGAAAGAGTCAACCGTGTCCCATCCACTGCCATACATTATCCTTCATCCACCCATGATCGCCACCCTGAATCATATTTCACAGATTGTTTTCACCTCCACTAAAATCATTAGCTCCGTTCCGTGTCACTGATGTGGGATTCATTAAGGCCCTCCTTTGACGGATCGCTTCTTGTTGACTTCAGCTCATTATCCAAGAAGTTGATCTAGGAACACCCCCCTCAGTACTTTGAAGCTTGCATGCCTCAATGGCAAGTTTCTCACTTCCGGCGACAGGTATACATCAATGACCTTCGACCAGAAGATTTTGCGTGGTGTTCAACGCCAAGTCCTTTATTCACACCACGTGAATTGTACTGCAGTACCTTGAGGGTCATTATCATTATCGGTGATTCCTCTCGCGCTTGTTAACGGTTTACATTATTGACCGGTAATCAAGCGATGTCTTTCCATGTTTGACTTCAGCGCAATTCTCACATGGATCGACTTGTACTTAGAGTGAAGATCGAACGAGTTTGAAGACCCCAGATTTAGTTTCATCCATCCGGGATGCGATATATATTCAGGAAATATAAAGACATTTGATATGTACATTATTACAGCAGATGATCATCCTACTCAAAGGATGATAATTTCAGCAGAGAATTATCAGTCTACCATCAGACGGTCGTCTGTTATATGTACCAAAATGAATTTATAAAGCTGAGCATGGGAATGCCCGCCTCAGCTAGATCATGAAAGCAGAATGAAAAATAATTTATTGTATTGTATTTATTATAGGGCACCTCTCAGCGATTGAATGAACTTCGGATCCTCCTGATAAAGCATTTCACTCGATAAACGACCTCATACTTTAGGGGGAAACTGTTATAGACATTTTTGTGCCTTACAGCATGAAGCATGAAATGTCAATAATATGAGGGATCCAAAGTCCCTAAACATGTTGTTCCTACCCCTAGAGGAACAAGGTCAGCAAACCACAGCACTAAATATCAGTTCTCCACCTGAAAACACTCAAAAACGAGCTAATTCTGGATCATGTCAACTACTCCACTGAGCATCTGCGCTGAATGTCAACTGATCCACTCTGTACCTGCGCTAAATGTCAACTCTAATGAAGGCTACCTGCGCTGGGCGAGATTGGCCAAGTGGCACAGTCATTCCTCAATGTGTCAAATGCCCAGGAAGCTTCCAAAATGACACTTGGATCAGGGAATTCGCCTTGTGATGAGTAAGAGGATCTAGATCTCCAAGTGGAAGCAAGAACCTCCAAGTGGACTCAAGAACTGAAGAATAACTGAAGTGGGAGAGGACACTAGTCAGCTCCATGCCAAGCTCAAGCTGACTCATCCTTTCTCCAAATCTCCTATATATAGAGCTCTCTCATGAGGTTTAGTGAGGCTGGAATTTTGTGACTGTAAGGAAGTGCTGTTGGTTTGAGTATAGAACTATTGGGTGATTTGCTTGAAGGAGGTGAAGAGGAGATTTCTTTCTGCTGGGAGGTGTTGCTGGATTGGGCCTTTTATGGTTGTAACACTCTCAGAACTTTACTTCTTCCATTAATAAAGCATTTGAGGTTCTTCTATATGCATGTGCCTCAATGGCGTATTGATGCTTGTATATTTGATTTATTCTAATCCTTGAATCAATTATGGATGTATGCTTCTTGTAGTTTCCCTTTCTTGTGCTTTTGCAGGATCTTTGTGTAACTGGGCCAGTGAAAGAGCAAGGAGCTGGGAGCAAGCAGCAAAGAGGGAAGATTGGATCAATCATTAGCGGAAGATAACGGTTAGTGGATCTCTTTCTCCTCTCTCTTACATCTCATAAAGAAGTAATCTTGAATAGCTTTGCATTCAGTTGTTGCTGAGGTACTATCGCCCTTAGAGTGGGATAGGGTCATTCCGTATTGGATACTTTTCCCAACAACATGTATCATACTGCAGAAGGATCAGGATAGCCGCTCGAGTTCAAACCGGTGGTTGATAAATGCATGAATGCAATCTAGCCGATTAGATTTTGAATTTGGCGGAATCCGTGGCGCGGGGGTGAGCTGTCCCCGCCGGACCATTGGGTGACATCACCCCATCATTCAACTGTGCGTTCACTTGCTGTCGCATCAATTCCCGCAGATCTGCCGTCGCCTCTTCGGTTAAACTTGTTTTCTCGATGGGATTTCTCTCACGTGCGTGCTGCTATTCTTTTTGTCATGGCCGCCACCCTCGCATCCAACTAGACCATTAACTGGCCGACGTGGCCGGCCGAATGGCCATACGGCCGCTCAACCCATTCACCTTTACACTTAAGCAATCAATCAAAGTAACATTCATGCAATCTGATGGAAGGAAGGGTCAAGACACTTACCTGCATGGCTACACACGATGTTTCGGCTCTTTGGACGCTGATGAGTCGATTTACCTGCTGCTGGCGAACTTACACAGGTTCGGAGGTCCATGTTCACGAGCTGCCGACGATGGATGGAATGCTTTGGTTCCATGCACCCACGTTTCACTTCATATGGCCTGCGCGGTGAATGGTATCCACTCTAGCAGGCTTAACTGTTATAGGACTCCCGCGGGATGTCTTGGAACAGTTCTTCCTCCTTGGGTGCATGCTGCACGATGATGGATGGCCTCACGATCATGCTCTCGGAGCTTCGGGCTGACTGTGATGAATATGGTGTGAGATCTCTAGGGCTTTTTCCATTTACAATTTGCTTTTTCTCGAGACTCATCGATCTGCTTTGCTGGTGCAGGTACTTTGTTGCATGTCGACAAGGATGGTGGAACAAGATAACAGCAATGTGCATGGTCGACAATAGTGGCATGCATGCGTCCAAACCGATCCTTTGCCATTAGATCTCCTTATGAAATGAATTCTGGCACGTTCTGAGCTTCTACAGGAAGCTTCTTGTAGAAATACAGCGCTTCCTGTAGAAAGGATGCGTTCCTGTAGAGAGTCTGCACCTTCCTGTAGAAGATCTGCATCTTCCTGTAGAAACTCTGCATTTTCCTGTAGAAAATCTGCGTCTTCCTGTAGAAGACTCAAGCTGTAATAAAATTGCACATACCTTGGAGAAAATGAGTATTCTTGGAGGAGGTGATGGTGAGGTGTCCTGACTGCATGATGAGGAGCCTTGGCTTTGAGTTGAGAGGCTTCCTCTCCTCCATAGAACACCTGCATGCAATTTTACATAATGAATCTGCTGACCTTGTTTTTTTTTTGTTTGTTTGTTTTTTTTTTTTTTTCTCTTTTTTTTTGAAAGATAACAGGGGTACCTCATTGAGGTTTTCACCCTTGCCATCTGCCTTAATTTCCTCAAAGAGGTTTTCACTCAAGGATCTTTTTCCAATCTCTTTTTTTTTTTTTTTTGAAAAGACAATAGGGGCGCCTCCATGAGGTTTTCACCCCTACCACCTGCCTTGGGCGCCTCAGAAAGGTTTTCACCCAAAGATCTTTATTATTTTTTTCTCTTTTTTTATTTTTTTATTTTTAGATTCTTCAAGGTATGCCCAAAGCAGAGGCAGAACCCTTCTCTATGACCAACACTGCCTTCTCCATAGTTTTGATGAACTCTTGTCTTGAGGGAGGCTTCCTGTAGATCTTCAATCGATGCCCATTGACAAGCATGGGGATGGCTTCCTCATCAATGGTCTGAATAAGCACAGATCCATTGTCATGACATTTTTCCACTGAATATGGCCCTAGCCATCTGGTTCTCAGCTTCCCCTTGAAATCTTTGTATCTGGAGTCATACAACAAAGCCCAATCTCCCGGCTGAAATTGCTTGTCATGGAGATGTTGGTCATGCCACACCTTTCTCTAAAGTTGAACCACTTCTGAGTGAAGGAGGGCCTGCATTTGGTGCTCATCCAGGCCATTCAGCTGCAATAGCCTTTCTTGTTGTGCATGGCTGAGATCTAGGTCCAGCTGAGCTGCCATCCTCAAAGTGTTGTATTCAAACTCAATGGACAACAAAGCTTTCTTCCCATAGACCAGCTCATAAGGTGTGAAGCCGGTGGTGGTCTTCCAAGTGGTGTTGTAAGCCCATGTGGCTTCAACCAGGCAATTTGCCCAGTCCTTTCTGCTGCTGCTCACCACCTTAGTCAAGATCCCTTCTAATGCTCTATTGGTGACTTCCACCTGCCCATTTGCTTGAGGGTGATAGGGGGTGGAAGTCCTATGCTTGATCTTGTGATGAGCTAGTAGATCTTCAACCAGGTTGGAGGTGAACTGGCTCCCTTGATCGGTGACCAGCTCTCTTGGATAGCCAAACTTATAGAAGATGTTTTCTCTTAGGAACTCGGCCACCTTTTCTTCTGTTGCTGCTTTGATTGATTTGGTCTCTGCCCACTTTGTCAGGTAGTCAATGCACACAATGATGTAAGACCTTTGCCTCAAAGGAGGGTTGATTGGGCCCACAAAGTCCATACCCCACTTCTCAAATGGCTCAAGAGTCACCTGAGGTTGGAGAGGCATCTCATCCCTTTGGGTCGGTTTCCCCATTCTTTGGCATTGGTCACACTGGCTGACATATCTTCTGACATCTTGATGAAGTGTGGGCCAATAGTAGCTTGCCTGCAGGATCTTGAAGACAGTTCTCTTTGTTGCAAAATGTCCTCCACAAGGCCCATCATGACAAGTGAGGAGGATGTCAAAGATTTCCTCCTCCCTTACACAACGCCTTAAGATCTGATCGGGGCCAAGCTTGAACAGATTGCCCCCGATCCAAGTAAATGAGGCACTTTTTCTGATGATTCTGCTCTTCTCTCTGGAAGATAGGTGCGGAGGGAACTGTGCTGAAACAAGGTAGTTTTCTATATCAACAAACCATGGAGAGAGTACTGAAATAGCAAACAGATGTTCATCGGGCATCTGGTCATCCACCGTTCCATCCTCATCTGCAGACAAATCCAATCTAGATAAAAAGTCAGCAACAACATTTTCTCTACCTGGTTTGTCAACAATGGTCAAATCAAACTGCTGCAATAAAAGTAACCATCTCATAATACGAGCATTCACATCTGGTTTGTTCATTAAATATCTAATTGCAGCATGGTCGGTATGTACAAAGGTTTGATAGCTAGTAATATAATGTCGGAACTTGTTCAGTGGATGGACCACAACCAAGAATTATTTCTCGGTTACAGTGTAATTCAGCTCAGCTTTGGACAAGTTTTTGCTAACAAAGTAAATGGCATATGGAAGTTTTTGCTCAACTTGTCCTAAAGCTGCACCTATGGCTTTGTTCGAGGCATCAATGTGGATGTGGAAAGGTAGGGCCCAGTTTGGACCTCTCAGGATTGGGGCTGACACCAACTTGTCCTTCAATTCATTTAAAGCCCTCTGACAATCGTCAGTCCATTTAAACTCCACATCTTTTGCCAACAGGCCAAACAATGGCGAGGTTAGCTTGCTGAAATCTTTAATGAATCTCCGGTAGTATCCTGCTAATCCCAAGAAACTCCGAACATCCCTTACCTTTTGAGGAGGTGGAACCTTCTTGATGAGAGCAATTTTGTTAGGATCCACCTGCGACCCTTGGCAAGAAATGGTATGGCCTAGCACGGTCCCTTCAGTCATTAGGAATTCACATTTTTCAGGACTAAGGGACAAGTTCATCTCAGTGCATTTGGTTAGGACTTTTCCCAGATTGGACAATGCTTCTTGGAAGTTGGCCCCATAAGGAGTAAAGTCATCCATATAGATTTCCACTGCATCATGGAACAGCTCCGAGAAGATGATCAAGACAGCTCTCTGGAAGGTAGCAGGAGCATTGCATAGCCCAAAGGGAAGGACTCGGTAGGCAAAGGTACCCCAAGGACAAATGAAGGTGGTCTTATCTTGGTCTTCTGGGCTGATCTGGATTTGGTTGTACCCGCTAAACCCATCTAGGAAAGAGAAGAACTTCTTTCCTGCCAGTCCATTCAACACTTGATCTATGAAAGGTAGAGGGAAATGGTCTTTCTTAGTAGCTTTGTTCAGTTCTCGGTAGTCCACACAGATTCTCCATTTCCCATTTTTCTTGGGAACCAACACCAGAGGGGACACCCATTCACTATCTGAGATGGGGTAGATGAATCCGGCATCCAATAGTTTTTGCAATTCTTCCTTGACAATGTACTTAAGGGCTGAATTCATTCTCCTCTGGGGTTGCCTAACCGGCTTACAATCCTCTTTGATGTATATGTGATGGGTACAAACCGAAGGGTGGACTCCTTTCATCTCCTTATAGCTCCAAGCAAAAGCATCTAGGTGACTGGCCAACAGGCTACACAGCTCCTTTTCCTGGGAAGGAGATAGGGAGGAGCTGATCTTCAACGTTCTCTCAGGGCCGAACTCCACATTCTTGACTCTGGGAGTGACAGGGTTGGTTGTACAAAGATCCACTAAGGTGCTAGCTTGGGCATCCTCCACCAGTTTCTCTAAGGATAGTGCACTGGAAGGTGGATTCTGGATCAAGGTCTCAATCAAGTCATCCTCGGTTGGGGGGTCTCTTCTAGTGGTATCTAAGGTGCACAGAGGTGCTGAGTACACCTCGTCTTCCTCTCCTTCCTCTAACTAGAGTGGTAAGTCATGCTCTAAGGAGGGTTGGGCAGGAGGGTATAAGACTAGCTGTTTGGACATAGGACCATTTTTGATGGTAATATTTCCTACACGACAACTTATGTAAGCATCTGCAGTGGCTAACCAAGGCCTTCCCAAAATGAGAGGATATCCAGTAAGCTTTGCCTTGGGTTGCAGAACCAAGAAATCTGCAGGGTATTCCCAAGAGTCGATAGAGACCAAGACATCCTCCACAATCCCTTCGGGAGTCACAGTGGAACGATCTGCTAATTGAAGTACTGTCGAGGTCTTCCTCAAGGAACCCTGAAGATTGAGTTTGAGCATGGTATCCCTGGTCATCACATTAATGGCAGCCCCCAAATCAATCAAGGTGTGAGGTATGATGGTGCCATTGATGTGGACATCTACTACAAGACTTCCAGGATCTAGGTACTTTGGGCAGATGACTTGTCCTAACATAAGGTCAGACAGTTGTCCTATGACATTGATGGTTGAAGCATCTTTCTTCCGCCTGCCTGGGTGTTTGAAACACTTTTCCTTAACCAGTTTGTTGTATATTGGTACATCCTTGATGGCTTGGAGAAGTGGTATTTTTACACACAACTGCTTGAGCTCACCCAGAAGCTCATCCTCTTCTGGGTTGAGTTGTGTGGTGGCTGTCAGTCTCTCAGGAAAGGGTGGAATAGCCTTCGGTTCACTTTCCTATTTATCTTCCTCATCCTCTGGGGGAGGAGGTTGGCGATCTGGTAGAGTCTTTCCAAATCAAAGATTGATCTCCTGGATCTCCACAGCATAGGTAGGGCATGAGGTTTCCCCAGTGTATACCTGCTGGGCCTGTCTATTGTTGGGGTTCGGGTTCGGTTGAGCAGGCATTTGAGGTTGCCTTAGAGGAGCAGGAGGTAATGGCTGAGGTTGAACTGGTGGTGGAGGCAAAATGGTGGGAGGAGTATTGTACTGGGGCCTCCACCCCGACTGAGGTGCATTCCACTGAGGCTGCGGCTGGGCATGTGAATGATATGAATGAGAAGTAGGTTGAGTAGGGTACTGAGGTGGATAAGACCATGGAGGAGGCATGGACCAGGAAGGATGAGTAGGGGGACCCCAGGAAGGCATAGGAGTCGATTGGTTGGGGCTGTAATAAGCTTGAGGTGCCCCTTGCATTCCCTGCTGATAAGGTCTAGATCCTTGTGGCCTCCTTTGGTTGAGGTAATAGAGAGGTTCAGTGGGAGCTTCTGTCCCTTGGTACATGGCTTTAAACCCAGGTAAGGTTGGACACTGATTTGTGGGATGGTCCTCCTCACAAACGAAACATACTTCAACCGAATGCAATGGGCATTCGTTCTTATGGTGTCTCCTTGTGCACCTAGGGCAGAAGACAGCCAAGGCTCTCTCAGCTTCTTCTTTCTTCTGCTGGATTCTGAATGTGTCCAGCTGCATGGCAATGGTCTGTCTCACCTCCCTCTTGAGATCTTCTAATTGGTTTGCAAGCTCATGTTTGGAGAAAGGGACACTAGTTGAGAGGAGGTTTCCCCTACCTCGTTTTCGAGCTGCCCTGGAGTGGTTTCTAAACACAGTCCTGATGTCCTCATAAGGCAGTTGGTAAATGTCCCCCCCAGCTAACATGTGAAGGGTATCTAAGAGGTCTTCAGGGACTCCTCGGAGCAGGACCAACTTGAGGGATTCAGGGTCAAGTGTGCAACTGGCCCGCTTATAGCTAAGTTGGAACCTCTCCTCATAATCCTCTAAGGACTCATCATTTCCCATGGTCATCTGAAAGATTTCTCCCTTGGTTTCCTTAGACCTACAATAATCCCTGTACTTGGCATTGAAAGCTTGCTGCATCTGAGCCCAAGTGGTGATACTATTCCCAGGTAAACCCATGAACCAGTGTAATGCTACATCCTTAAGAGTTGAAGGGAAGAGTTTCAGCTTTTGCTCATCTTCAGTATAGTCATAGGTTCTACAAAGGACAGCGAACTCAAACAGGAAGGTATCAGGATCTTCAGTAGTCAGTCCATGGAAGTGAGATAAGGTGGAGGGGCTAATGTTTTTCATTTTCATCTCTCCATTGGTCTCTCGGATGGGGAAGGCACCTTCTATTCTCTCATCTTCTCTTCTATTGTCAGCCATAGCTTCAGATGGAGTGGTCTCTAACTCTTCTTCTACTATAGGATCTGTGTATATCTCGGGATGTTCACCTATAGGTTCTTCTGGGTCACTGTCACCAAAGAAGAGAGAAGGGTGACTCCGTGATGTGGTGGGGGTGTTGGGTAGGAATTTTCCTGATTTATCTCGGTTCCTACGAGGCATGAAATGGAAAAGACTTTCTTTTTTGATTGTTTTTGCTTTTTTTTCTTTGGTACCTGCAAAACTGAAACATATTGATCTACAACTAACTATGCAGAATTAAACTGAAAGCAGGAAAGAACTAATCTACTTTGCTCAAATGAAATTGCAGGAATGGAAATGCTAGTCTACGCTTACAGAAATGAAATGCTAATCTATGAAAGCAGGAAATGCTAATCTATGAAAGCAGGAAATGTCTATGCTACTTTTGCAGAATGGAAATGAAATAAACTACTCAGCAGAAGATTGTAGTGGAAAATAGAAGAAAAGCAACAATTACTAATACTCTGACGCTTCCCCGGCAATGACGCCAAAAAGATGGTGGGCTCCAGTATTGTAGCAATAATGCTACAACTCCTGGAGCTTCCTATCTCTAATTTTATCAACCCGGTAGTTCGTACAAACTTGGAAGCGACGGTGTTGTATGCACAAGTACTAGCTCTTGTCGCAGCTGTCACTTGGTTAGATGGCACAAGTCCGCTAGGGCTCAAGCCAACTTCTATATGCTCTCAGAAGAAGCTTTCTAAATGATGGATGAAGGCTATCTCAAGGGAAATTGATCTACTTTGCAAAAATGAACTGAAAGCCAACCAAAGCATGGAAACCTTAGTAAACCCTAATCTGACTAGTTTAACCTCTATGATGCAATAGTGAGAGTGCAAATGTCTAAAAATGATGCCATTACTTCTAATGATGTGAAATGCATGAACTCAAACTACTTCTATTGAAAAGAACAGTGTTTTTGTGTTTTTGCTTAAGTGGATGGAGTGATTATGAATTTGTTTCTTATTAGGGTTTGGCTGTGCAGAGGTGGTGCGAAGGGAGAGAAAGCTTGGGAAAGGTCAGGAGGGCTAGGAGAGGTCCCAGAGGGTCCCTAGCATTAGTCCTCAGAGGTCTACAACGTTCGGATGCTCGGCAACCAAGTTTGCAGGCTTCTACAGGATGTCTGCAGGGGATCCTACAGGAAACTAAGGAATTCTACAGGAAGTCTGCTAACTTCTATAGGATGTGCTGTAAGTGGAAGTTTTGGGTGATGGTGAAGTGATGGAACGGTATGGGTGGATAGGTAAGGTGGAGATGGAACTTGTGATGACTCAGGGGCAGAGAAACAGGATGGAGAAAGAGTGCACGGAGTTGGTTGGTGGATAGAAGGATGGCAGCAACGAAAGGTCAAAAAGATGAAGCTACGTGGGCAATGGAAGAGTTGGAAGGTGAACGAGCAAAACAGAGGTCGAGTAGGTGGCTTGAGGAGAGGTTAAGAAGAAGAAGAAGGAAGTAGAATGATATGGAGCAGTGTAAATAAAACAAATGACTTATGTCTTGCACCAAAAATGAGAATTCATTAACCAGTGCTACCTGTGCTATTAAATCAATAAACAGTGATGTAAATCATGAAGAAAAGTCGTGCATGGAATTGTAATGACGAAGTATGGCTCAAGAGCAAAAATGCATGGAAGGATCCAAGATTAAACCGACTGTGTTGCAGCTTGCATGAAAGTAGAAAAGACTGCGTTTTTTTGGTGGTTGGTATAGACTGCACCCCAATCCCTAAACAGAGATGGCAGTGGAGGCACTCACAACCTTTTCTTGGAGCTCCAGTGGATTACAAACCTCCTATCCTAATATAAGAAACTGGAAGTAATTTAACCATAAGCTAATCCTACTCAATCTGATTAAATAAATCAAATCAGCAACCTGTGTTCTTTGAAATGCATATCAAAACAAGGAAACAAAATGCTGGAAAGAGAAGTAAATAACACTACAAGAAGAGGAGATCTATTTCACTCAAGTTGGGCCCTAACCTGAGAGCTATAGCTCCCTTAAAAGCTCAGAATTAGATCCAAATCTTCTTGCCTTTATTCATAATCAAAAGTCTAATGTCATGCCAAAACTGACTTACAAAAACAAACACCGAGCTATGCTCAAGAATTACAATATCAATCCCAAAAGTTCAAAAAGCCCCTAACAGAGGCTACGGCCTTCATATTTATACAAAATGAAGATCAAGCTGGCTTCCTCCATTCGTGGAGCTTGGCTATCCAAGTGAAAGTCAAACTGCTGATCCTGTAGAACGTGTTGGCTGCCTTTAAGCTTGGTAGGGAGAGCTGTTAGAGCTCGGAGTTAAGGTGAAAATCACGAGGAGGGTCATCAAGACTGTGGACAACCTCCCTATGAACCCGCAATGTCACCTTTGCTGTCTCCTTGTCTCCTTTTGCGTGGTCTTTTGCTCTCTTTAATGCCAAGAACCTGAATCATCATGTATTAATCACATAGATATAATGCCTGCCCTTCTTCCTACAAACAACACGAATATACTAAGAAATGAATGCATAAGTGGTAAAAGATGAATGGTTGAGCAAGGTAAGTAGGCCAATATGAGCCCAAATTTTACAAAAAATTGGGGCTCATCAACAACCATATAAGAAAATGTCCCTAAAGCACGCTAAGAAGGATAATAAATTATCACCAAAGTATTATGGTCCATACAAGGTGTTGGAAAAGATTGGTACTATGGCATACAAATTGGAGCTTCCTGCAGCTTCTCGATTGCACCCAGTTTTCCATGTTTCATGTTTAAAGAAGGTCATAGGCGACAAGCTCCCAGTTCAAACAATATTTCCAGAACTTGACGATGAAGGAAAAATTATATTGGAACCGGAAGCAGTCACAGAAACAAGAACCCGACAGCTACGAAATCGATGAATTTCAGAGTATCTTATCAAGTGGAAGAACTTATCCGCTGAAGATTCCACATGGGAGGATGAGAATTTTATGCAAAAGTACCCAGAACTACTCAAGCGTTGAGGACAACACTTTTTGAAGGAGAGGGGCATGTTGGGTCCCTATAATACTAGTAATTACCCCATTACTATTGTAGTTATACCCCTTATTTATATTGTTGTGCCCCTATTACCCCATATTGTTATTTCTGTGCCCCATAGAATCCCTCTATTGTTATTTTTGTGGCTTTATATTATTATTGTTAGATCGGCTGGATTATATTGTGACTCCTTAGACTCCTATATATAGAAAGGAGGTTTTGTCATTTGTATCATCAAAGAATTGTTCATTTATGTAATGTAAAGGAGGTTGCCCCCTCGAAGAGGCTGAATTCTAAGGCGTTGATCTCTCTTTTCTATCTTTTCTTGAGCTGGTTTCATAACACTAAATCACACATGCACACTATTACCTACAAATCCACATCTATTTTATACCCTTAATTGTTTTTGTCCAAACTTCCTCTTGCACTCCCTTGCTTGTTCCTTTCTTGTCCTTTGTTTGCTTGATCCCTTGCTTGTTCTCTCTCTTTTCTTGGAGTATGATTTATGAAACTGATTGAAAGTTGAGAAAAGTTGTCAAATTTCTTTCAAGTGCCTTTTTTTCATTGATGGCTGGTGTCTCTTCCTTTCCTTTTCCTCTTTTCTTTCATTTTCCTTTATTTCCTCAATTTCCCTTGCATGCATATTCTTGTCTCTTCATCTTCCTTGTCTGCTATCTTCCTTTATTTCTTGAATTAAATGTCCTTTATTGCCTTTTTCCTTTACCAATGCAAATGTTAGTTTTCATAGCCATTAATTAACCATAAGTGACCCCCAATGTGGATTTCTCCCCCCATTCAGCTTGGAATATGTGTCCCATGACCTTGGTTGATTTTTACATTTTTTCATGGAAATATAACCCGGGGCTATTATAATTTTTTTGGGGTGTAATTTTTTTTGGCTAAAGTATAAAACCCTTTTGGGCTATTCTACACACAAATACCTTTCCGATGGCACAAGAATCACCTCAATCAAAGTATGTATGCAAAAGTTATGCTACTCAAAAGTTCACCTTCCTATTTTAACCACCATAATTCAAGAGGATGCCACATGATCCCATGTTATGCATGTAAAAGGGACTAGCCACATGCTTATAATAAAAAAGACTCTAGAAGGTTCCATATTGTGACTCTAATCAAGAGTTGAAGGAATCAAACTTAGCAACTAGTATTCTATTGTGTTATATTATAATCAGACCAGTAAGAGGAAAAGGGGTTTCATTCTATTTGAGTGCATTTTGTTTCATAGATGAGAAAAGTAGCATTGAGTGGATGGAGAAAAAGAAAATAGAGAGGATTTATGCACTGTAATAGTGCACGAGCCATAAGCCTCACTTCTTTGTACTTGCTTATATTTCCCATTTTGAGAAAGAGAGCATAGCAACCTCACCTTCTAGCTAGGTTTTCTCTCGAAAGGGTTTCCCAAGTTATACTTTTGTTAATTTGTGGTTTGCAAGTTCTAATTATGGTGGATTTAAAGCATAATTTTATTAGATTTTTTGTGATGAATTGTCTAATGGAATATCCATGAAAGTTTGAAAATCATGATGTTGGGAATATTGAGAGGGGGTTGAATTACTATTTCATCAATTTTTAACCATCAGCAAATCACAGTATTTAACCATTCAAGATTGAACACATGAACATAGAACATTTATAATTGAGAGAAAAATATCTTCTTAATATACCAAAATTACAATCAGGTATATTAACTCCAACTAAAATTTTTGTAGGCACTAGCCTATGGGAGACACCAATCCCCACTTGAGCACCAACTTAGTGAATTCATAGGAGACACCAATTCCCTAGTTGAGCACCAACTCAATGAAATTCATGGGCACCAACCCATGAGAATCTCCAATCCCTAGCTGACCACCAACTCAAATCCAAGTCATGCTTTGGATTTTTCATTGGTATTCAACAATTCCTTCTATCTCAATTGATAGTCACTTCACCATGCGATCTTCAAATTTGCACTCTCAACTCTTATCATAGCCACCTGTTTTGCACTTGATTTTCTTCTTCTTCTAATGGTCTCAACTCATTCTGGCCTATTATGTCACAAAGACACCCTCAACATATTTGGTCTACTCCTTTTTTAACACATAGCAAACTCAACTCTTAATCCTTACACTTGTTCCAAAAAAAGGAAAATATTCCATTAAACTTGTCTCCACACACACCAAAAATAAGTTGTTATAGCCCCAAGACCTAGCTTGTAATCCTTCTCTTCCTACAGAAAGTAGCTCAAAAATAGGCATGAAAGTTGCTAGAACATACTCCTTTACTTCACCTCAAAAGCATTGCTACCATCACAATCCTTATATGTTCATTGTCCTTAAGATAATGACCAAGAATAATAGGTTCATCCTTCTCCACATAATACAACAAATAGGTATGTCTATCTTAGGGTTGATCACATCCTCTGAGCTCGTTCTCTTTATCATTGCTAATTTATACTCCAGAACTTTAGACATTTATCTCTAGAATAGCATACCTTTGAGTGCAAGATTGTTTTTACTTCAAATCATAAAGTGCATTATTCTAGATCCCAAGCACACATGTTGTCAACATAGTTATACAAGTAGGAAATTTATATGGTTTGAACCATCACTTCTAATGGGAGCCAACTTGACTTGTATTATATTTTTAATAATGATTGGAGCTTACCTAATCAAGGTAATTATAAAGGGTTTTCAAATATTTAATTGGCCTCTTATTGTTCTAAAACTTCCCTCCCATGTATGGGTGTCAAGCCTCCTGATATGTGGACTTATTCCTACTTGTACAGATGCAATTCTGAAGCTTATTATCTATGTGTTGTTGTGTGATTTGGGTTTTTCTTTCTCATACAACAAATACACTATTAATAATGAATTAATATGATTATTATAATACACATATTTAATATACCTCCCCATATGGCTTCTATTGTTGTCCCAAAGAATGGATGAAATTTGATCTTCATGAACAACACCATATCGCAATGGGAAAGCTCTTTTGGTGCAAGTAATTTTGCATTTCCTCAAGCAATTTCTTTCATTTCTTCTCCATGTGAAAATAGAATATGTTTTGATTTAACAGACTCATTGAATTGATAGATAGCTTGTTGATCATAGGTAATGAACATGTTCATAATTGATTACAACAGCCCAATGGGATTCATTATTATCTGGCTTGAAAAGGCTCATTGTTTTACCACAAAGATCATATTTTTGTATGGTCCCAGTTCGAGTTGAGTCAAGCCAACCCACAATGGCACTAGACCTAATCATAAATTCATCATTTGAAAATCCCATACCCTAATCTAACCTTAAGTCCATATTTTGATTGTGCTTTGATCTCAAACGATTCATGAGAGTGCCAATATTGGTGAATATCTTGAAGGTCTTCTTCTTTTCAACATGTTGGCTCCTTGCTCAATTATTTGACTTTAACCATGTTTGTCCTTGATCATAGTAACATCAAGGAAAACATATCAACAATCCCCCCCTTTTTCATTGATGGAAATACACATGTAATAACTCCCCCTTTGATAATGCTTCTCCTATCATCATGCTTCTTGATTTTCCTCCCCCTTTGGCATCAATGGCAATGGATAACTCTCCCTGAAATCTACTTCCCTTGTCTTTTCTACCATTAAAAACTAATCCCATTGATTCCAATTCTCTATCATAAGACAAAATAGGGTCTTCATTATCAGTAAGTGCCTCCAAAAGGGTTTCATTATTTTCTTCTCGCAATGTCCTCTTGTTGTGTGTGGAGCATGATTGTTCAGAGGTCTTTGTTTTTAGCCGGATGTATACCCCAGGAAGTTTGTACACCCCTACACGAGGGGGGGGTGCGGGGGGGCTTGTCCCCCATGCGGGGGTCCGGGGGGGCCGATTCCCCCGGCTGGGGGGTCCGGGGGCCAGCGGTCCCCCGGCAGGGGCTCGGGGGCAGCACCCCCGAAGCTAAAAACAAATGTAAAATTGCCTTGTAAAAGTATAGTAATTTCTATTCAATTTGGGTCGTTCATTAGGCAGATGATCTGACGGTAGAACTTATGTTTATTTTAGGTTTTTTTGCCCTAGAAGGCAACCCCTCTCTTTGTATGAGGGCATTTGTATTTTGAGACTGAGATATAGATGTGTATTCTGTGAGCGAGAAACTTAGAGGTGAGACTGTGAGAGAAAACAGAGGATATTACAGCGGATTTGTTGTATGTTGTGTCTCTTCATTTTGTTGGATAATAGAAAGGAAGGACTGGCTGTTCGGGGTGGACGTAGCCCAAACTGGGTGAACCACGTATATCTGTGTCTCTCTTGTTTTATGCGTTTTCTGTGTTTATATTTCTGCAATATTTTATGTGTTCCATTGCTCTGTAATATATAATTTTCTAACACCTCTAATCATCCACATTAAGAATTATAGTACAACATTCTATAATTATGTCGTTTTGGATCCTATGTATACTGGAATATATAGAACTCTAAGAATTTACCTTTAATATCATGGTTGTAAATGTTTGATCTCATTAATTGGAAGCCTCCAACTAAAGAAGGTGATGATAGCAATCTGCAGCAGAAGGCCTCTGATCTGGGTCTTGTTCCAAGCATCTATTCTATAAATTCCTCAACAGCTCAGACACATTCAACCCACTTGTCCTGATAAGGTGTCCAATACTCCACACATCAACTTTAACCCCATGAATTGATCTAGATTTATGAAGGATCGAAATGAATAAACATAAACACAGAGCTACAACGATAATAGAACTTCAATTCATTAATAAAAAAGAACTGAAAAGTGTTACATGCAGAATGGAAATAAACTTGCTCGAGCAATGGTAGCTTATCTTTGAGAAGAGATGATGCAACTACATGCCTTCTGAACTATGTTATAATGAGGCTCGTATGCTTATTTATTATTGAGAAACAATGGAAAACCCTAAAAATCCAAAAATTGAACCCATAGCAGATGAAGTGCCAAAAGTTTGTGAGCCCCATTGGGGTAAATTGGTACATCAATTTTCCGGGGTCATAACTTTGGCATACGATCTTTGTTTGATGTGTATGATACCTCGTTAGAAATATATATTCTAGGACTACAACTTTTTATTGGAAACCCCTATTTCGGGCAATGTGCTTGTTCGTTTTCCAAAAAACATCATTTACGGCCTCAAAATGGCTCTGAAAGTTCAGGACCTTAAAATTTTCCAAAATTAATAAATTGTGATACAATTAAGAAAACTGAAAGAAACAATTTTGGGGGTCCAAGTGCAATAGGCAAGTGAGCACCAATATCCACATCGATTATGAACGCCCTTAGACATTTTAGAAGCATAGTTCAAGCCGGGTAAATTTGAGGTGCACCAATGGCATCCTCAAAATCTATTATAAACCACTCATCTGATTCAATGTTCTTCATCATGTTATCCCACCTGAGATCCCTGTGCATAAACAAAAGGGTGTGCAAAGACACCAGTGCCTTGGTCACAAATTTCAGAGCTTCCACAAGTTGTCCCACCATTGAATATTTGGTTGTACAATCCATTTTCTTGCATATCAATGCTAACTCTTGTTTTGTAGATTTATGGATATATTCATCTTGGGGAATCGTATTGTCTAGAAGCATAGAATTCCTTTACATTTACCCATTTCCTTTTGTTAGGAAATATATATATTTTTTAACATGACTTGGCATTACCTCTATAATCTTTCCACTTCCTCTATCCAATATTTGATAGCCATCATCAATACATTTAGATTTTTTTCCATGACAAGAGTTTATAAGCCATGGAAAAATATTAGATACACGCCAACAAGGGACCAGAGCTTTCAACCTCTGAGCAGGAGTTGATAGATTCATTGACAAAAGATCAATCCTTATGACCCTCTCATGTGATTTTCTCAAGGCACAGAATGTAACAATGTCACCAACAACATAATATCCTAAAAAAGTAGGGTGGATCTCCATAAGACCACAAATGTTTTTCACAATCTTGACTACAGGATCATCACCCTCCCTAACTACATCAGTCTCCTCACCTCTCCATAAACACAAGTTCTTCCTATGTTTTCAAATTGTAATTCTTCCTAGTTAAGATATATAAAGATCAAAATGAATTCTTGATCATGTTCATTCTTTTATTCAAACTCAGGTAGACCAAACTTCACTAGTAACTATTCATTCCAAATGGGCAGGTATAGAAGAATGTCATAAAATTCAATACCAAATCAAAGGCTTAATAACATCATCTGAGGCTTGAACCAATAATCCATGAAGCTTGTGTAAGGCATTGACATGTGAATGTATCTTGTGAGAACAGTCAAAGATTTAGATATCCAAACATGATGTCAGAAATGAAATCACTAAAAATTCAAGGAATTGAATGTGCGCTATATTGAAGTTATGCATTCTATTTTTTCCACAGTATGTTTTAGCATCACTAGAAATCCCCACAGAAAGATAATCCATCCTTGAAATAGTGCATCCTAGTCATATTTGCCTTGAAGCACTTCAACCTTGAATATGTTTTAAAAAATTGTGCATTGAGCATGCAAGACCAAGTCATGTTCTTCTACTTTGGGCTTTTCTTGTTTTCTTCAAAATTTTGTGGAATTTTCTATGTGCCTAGTAGTAGTATCTTCCTCTTTTATTAGAGAAATTTTGAGGTCTAAAATGGGCCTCAAAACAAAAATGTACAACCAAAATCAACTTTAGAAGAACCAATAGGATTCAAGATGATGATGTCAACCATAGGGGATGGATGATTCAACAGTTTTGGAGAAAAGTAAAAAGATTAAAAATTAAAAAACTATTTTTTCAACTCATATTTTCAACTTATCTCCCTATGATTTTACTCAAATTTCGATCAGGATCAATCATAGGATGAAAAATTTAATTTATCATCCAAGAAGTACCCATGTTGCATACTTTCAATGGACCCTACTACACGAAAAATGAGAAATACAAGAGAAAATGTGATTGCAATCACACTTTTCATGTATTTCTCATTTTTAGTGTAGCAAGTTCCATCAAATGTATGCAACATGGGTACTCCTTGGATAAGGAATTAAATTTTGCATCCAACGAATTCTCCTACTCGAAAATTGAGTAAAACCATATGGAGATAAGCTTAAAATACAAGTTGAAAAAACAGTTTTTTCTTTTTTCCCTCTAATTTTAATGATGTAATCTAATCTTATTTTAAAAATTCCACTATTATTTTATAATATTCCTTAGGAGGCCCATTTTAGACCTCAAAATTTCTCTAATGGATTTTCTTAGGAGACCATATCATATTGCTTCTGCAATCATGTGATATGTGTCCAAGATTGTGACATTTATAGAATTATATATTGTACATGAACAATGGAGCAAATGAATCATAACATATGTTTTAGGTGATAGGACCTCTGGCTTTATAGATAGAAACAATGATTTCTAGAAGATTGATAAGGACTTATTTTTCTATAATCATTCTTGGTATAGGCCCTACAATCTCTTGCCTTATGCCCGAAATTAGTACATGAAAAACAATGTCCAAAGAATATGGTTTGATACCTAGATGAGAAGACTTCCCTTAATGGTTTCCTAAAATTACTTTGCCTTGGAGGTGATTCAATCCTTGGATCATTCTCACTATTACTTCTATTAAGAGAAGAATCGTTGAGAACATCATTATAATTTCTTGAAAATGTACCATTTGCAACATCATTTTGACTTTCATTGTTATTTGGAATTTGAAGGACAATGACTTTGCTTTCAGGCTTTTCTTCAAATTTAACCTTTGGGGATTTAGGGCTAGTATCTTCTTTGCATGGAGATTCACTTGTATAACCAAGTCCCCTTTTTTCAAATGGTGATCTATGATGATTGAGAATGTCATCCAATGATTGATAACTCTTCATATTATTTTATATCTTGTCAACTTCATTTCTCAATGAGACAATCTCTTCTTCAAGCTTCTCACAATCTTCTTTTTTCTTCATCAATTGAATCTTCATTACTTCTTCCATTCTCTTTTCTTCTTCTAGCTGAATTTTTAGGGAGATGACTTCTTCATATCTCCTTTCTTGTTGACCAAATTTTGCTTCAAGCTTGTTAAAATCCTTAGATCTTTCCTCTCCTTAGAGTCTTAGGAGGACAACTTCTTCCTTTGTACAATCAAAGTCTTGATTCTTCTCTTTAATTAATTTATTTCCTTTTCTCAATCTCCTTATTTCTTTTAGAGTTGCCACAAGCCCTACTTCAAGGTCTACTTCAGCCTCCACTACAAAGCCTTCTTCATCTTCATAGTCTTCCATGCTTTTGGTGTTTTCAGTTTTAACTTCATTTATCTTCTTTGATTCTTGATCATTTTCTTGTTCCACATATTCTGGTTTTGGCTCAGTTGTCACAAGGACAAATTCCTCTGCATAAATCTTTTGTAGCTTTTCCCAAAGACTTTTGGCTAAAGAACATTGGCCCATCTTGACTTTTACAAAATATGATAGACCACTCAAGATTAATTTCATTTATTTTGTATTTTTTTGACTCTTTGTAGTTGTGCTTCTGGTAACAATTGGTTCCCATACCTCATAACCAAGGCTCGTCAAATAGTGCCTCATTTTGAATTTCCACATATCATACTTTTTCCCATCAAATGAAAGATTTGGGAAAAACAAACTTTCTTTAACATCTTTAGAAGGTTTTGACAATATAGTATTGGAGGTGACTTCCTTTGAGCACTTGGAGGACTTCTTTCTTTACTTTTCCATATGTTCTTTATGGATATTCCTTCCATCTATTAGGTTGTGACTGAAGCAACCTACTCTGATACCAATTGTTGGAAACACTGAGAGCAAGGGTGAATCAGTATTTCATCAATTTTTAACCATCAAAAAATCACAACATTTAGCTATTCAAGATTGAACACATGAACACAAAAGATTTATAATTGAGAGAAAAATATTTTCTTAATATACAAAAAGTAAAAGCAGGTATATCAACTCCAACTGAAACTTTTTTAGGCACCAGTCTACGGGTGAAACCAATCCCCACTTGAGCACCAACTCAATGAATTTGTGTGCACCAACCCACAAGACACATCAATCCCCTAGCTGAGCACCAACTTATTAGAATTCATGGGAACAAACCCATGGGAGACTCCAATCCCTAGCTGAGTAACAACTTAACTCCAAGTCTTTCTTTAGATTTGTCGTCGGCCTTTAACAATTCCTCCTATCTCAATTGATAGTCACTTCACCACACAATCTTCGTATTGTAGAAATTAGGTTGTATATTTGTAAATTCTCATGATTTTTTAATCAAAATCACAAGACACAAATGTACTCTATTGCTCTGTGGACATTAATTCACAATTTACAACAAAAATCTCAGACAGGCAAGAAGAAATAACACACGCAATAAGTAATTTTATCTAGGGAAATTAATCTGTTAAAAACCCCAATGCCTACTTGAATTAATCAAATGAATAGAGATGTATTATAATTTATTTTCTCAACTGAGCACATCCTACAAGTGCATAACCTATCTCTTTACTCACTGAAGGCCTCTAACCCAGACTTAGTCAAATTTTTCCTCTGCTTGACCTCCTATTTCCTTGCGTTGTTCCTTGAGGAATTAGGCCCCTATTATTTAGGAAATTCCTTTAATTGAATTGTGCAATTCCTGAGGTTGATCATCTAACTGCATGCAACACTTGTACACTCAAGACTAGTCTACAATTGATGTTACATTGCCTTGGAATCTCTACCTAAACTGGGTAACTCAAATTCTTTGCATGCACTATCTATTTTGGGTTGATTGATCAGTTAACTGGATGCTCACTAAGTTTGACTGAAGTCCTACAACTTAACTAGACTTCCACTAGTTCCTCCAAAAGTTTAATTGAAAACAACCTTAGATAACTAAACTTGATTGCTATAAATTAGCAATCACACATGTATAACTGAACTCTAACTCCTCCAACTCGAATTTATTGAGTAAACTAGGTGAAACAGGCCATGTCACACAAGTTAACATCATCCAAGTTGTCTGTTGATGTGGAAATTCAAATTTTCTCAATTTAATCAAGGCAAAAATCAAATTGAGAGTTTCTTGTTGCATTTTTCAACACTCCTTCTCAACAAGAAATGGATTATCAACCACATCTTTCCTGCACATGTGGAACTCAAAATTCACTCTTGAAACGGCCTTTGTCAAAATTTCAGCATCTTGTTCCTCTATAGGAATGTATTGCAACAACATTATCTGCCTCTGCACACAGTCCCGCAAATGGTGATACCAGATATTTATATGCTTGCATCGATCGTGAAAAATAGGATTTTCAGAGAGCTTGATGCATCACTTATTATCACAGTAGATCACATTTGGATCCATCATCTAACCAAAGAATCCAACAAGTATCTTTCTCATCCATATCACTTCACATGTTGCTTGACTAGAAGTCATGTATTCTGCTTCTGTCAAGTTGAGTGCCATATATATTTTCTTCTTGCTACACCAAGAAACCATTGCAGACCCAACACTAAAAATTCCACCTTATGTCCTTTTTCGGTCTGATGGAATCCCCGATCAATATGCATTTGTAAAGTCACATGGCTTCACTCCCTCTGTTTGTCTATACCATAGTCCAAACTAGGTAGTGCCTCTGAGGTACTGTAGAACATGCTTAGTTTCCTTCCAAAATAATTTGGTTGGCCTAACCATGACTTGGCTCAGTTGGTTGGCTATATGGTGCATATCTGGTCATGTGTTCACAAGATACATTAGTGAACCCACCAACTACCGGTAAACAGTAGCATCCACTTCCTCACCTGAAGTGGAATCCTCTTTCCTTGAGTTGGTTCCTAGAGGTGTCTCCATGGGTTTGCAACTGTCCATGTGGAACCTCTGAAGTATCTCGTTGGCATACCTTCCCTAAGAGACAAACAGTTCCCCATCATCTTTCCATACTTCCAATCCGAGGAAGTAGTGCATGAGACCCATGTCCTTTATCAACTTAATTTCTCATCACCAGATAAAATCAAAGCATCAACATATAAGACAATAATCAACAATTTACCTTCTACCAAGATATGATAGAGATTTGGATCGCTCACTTTTGGTGAAGCCCAAGCTGGTGAGATAATTATCAATCTTGGTGTACCAAGCATGGGGTGTTTTCTTGAGAACGTACAATGCTCGCTTGAGTCTTCACACATGAGACTCTTGATCAAAAGTGTCAAAGCCTTCTATTTTCTCAATGTACACCTCCTCCTCAATAACTCCATTGAGGAATGTTGTTTTTAAATCCATATGGTGGATCTTCCACCACATATGTGCAACCAGATCAAGAATTGATTTAATGGATGAGTACTTTGCTATAGGAGCAAAGGTATCCTCATATTCAATCCCCTCAACTTGAGGGTACCCCTTGGCCACAAATTTGGCCTTTTACTTTTCTGTGCTTCCATTTGTTGCATGATTTACCTTGAAGATCCATCTCGAACCTACAATTGATTTGTCTACTGGTCTTGGGACCACTTACCAAATATTGTTCTTTACAATGGATTCGTATTCCTCCACTATTGCATCAACCCATACAATTTGCTCTAATACTTACTTGAAATAGGAAGGCTTAGTATCTACAAGCTCATTCATTAGAGCCATGTAGCCAGTATACCGATCTGGTGACCTTCTCTGCCTATGCTGATTTGAAGGAGCACCCACATTCTCCCTTGCATTCTGCACAAGTCTCTCAGCTTCCTTGGTCCTTTTCCTACCTTCTCTGGATGGTTCTACTTGAGTGGTTGTCTCCACTCTCTGCTCCTCAATTTTTGGTTTCTCCACAACTTCTTAAGGCTCCTCCTTTGGAGCTAAAAGCTCCTCTTCTATTGGGATCTAAAGCTCCCTCTCAAGAGAGCACTGCATCGCTTTATCTTCATCAAATTTTACATCCCTTCACACAAATTTCATTATGAGGGATGGAAAGTACACACAGTAGTTGTGGGGAGTTTTTGTGTAACCCAAAAATACCCCCAATTTTGTTGTCATCTCTAGCTTCTTCCTTGATTCTTTGGAGACATGGTAGTAAATACAGTCTCCGAAACTCTTGAAGTGTGACACATCTAACTTTCTCCCCAAGAAAGCCTCCTTTGGTGTTATCATGCCCAGAATCTTATGAGGACTCTAGTTCTACAAATAGACTATTGTGTTGCATGACTCAGGCCACAAATGTAGAGGTAGGCCTTGATCATGCAACATCGCCCTCGTTGCTCCCACAATGCTATGATTCTTTCTCTCAGCCACCCCATTTTGTTGTGGGTTTTTGGGTGTTTTCAACTCTTGTTGGATGCCTTCTTTTGCACAAAACTTTTTAAATTCATTCGACACATACTCGCCTCCATTATCTATCCTGAGTTCCTTGACCTTCTTGCATGTTTCTTTCTCAACCAGTGCCTTGAATTCTACGAACTTGGAGAATGTCTCATTTTTCTTCCGCATGAAGAAGATTTAGCACTTCTACGAGAAGTCATCAATACAATTTTTAGTTGTTTATGTATTATTGCATGAATGCCTGAGTTATCATTTGGCACTTTTGCACGGTGATAACTATTTATTTATGCTTAATGTATGAATAGCTCATTATGCGATATGTTTTTGACAATTGTTTCGTCTAACTTTTTATGCGAAGTGGTTCATCCTTATTGATTTCTTTTCTCATAATAGCTGAATGATTTTTATTACCAGTTGTTATTTGAAATCTTTTTAGATCACATAATAGAAGATTTACATCCCAGGTTAGGATAGACTTAGATCTTGCTGCTTATTAGATTACAATAGCATAGCATTAGATTAAATTTAGAATTAGAATATCTTAATTAGGAACTGTTAGATCAGGAACATCAAATTCTACACATACACACACTCATAGAATGGGAAACTGGTCCCATATCCCCAGTCGGACCCGCTATACCAAACGGATAAGGAGCTTCCAACCAAGGTCCAGACCGGGCGGGTATCCCCCTTGTTGTAGACCCGATTTCCAGGGCTTCAACATATTTGGCGCTAGAAGGAGGGCCTAAACTATGAATGGCAAGTAAATCTAAATCTGAATACCATTCTGAGAGTAAATCGCCCTCACCATCTCCCTTGACTTCTCCATTACACTTAAATCCAGAGTCAGAAGTCGCTTGAGTATCAACCGCTACTACAAACCCTGACATTTCAGAACAATCTACCGTTGAACTTCCTGAAGTCGAAACTCTGATTCACAAACTTCAACGATTTAGCATTTCTCCTCAAAGGTCTGATAAATCTCAAGGCAGTGTGACTTCGCAATATAACCCTGCTCATCTCCTGACCAGTCTAAAGAGTGAAAAATTTGGCGTTCAGCCAACCGAATTACCTCTTCCCACCAGGAAAAGAGCAAGGAAATCACCTAAAGAGTCCGACAGCAAGACTCTTTCGTTAGCATCATCCATTTCAACTTCTTCACCGCGAAGTCAACCATCCACTCCGCCACTTCAGATCATTGTCCATCCGTCCACTGGAACCCCCACAACTCTTCCTCAATCATCTACAATCGTAGTATCCTCATCTTCCCAGCCACAGGGATCATCTTCTGCACTTTCCACTGTTAGTAGTACAACAATGGCCCAGTCTCCATGGAATAACCCTGGGGCAGTCTTAATGCCTGCACCCTTGAGTCAAATACCGGCCCATCCTGAGAAATGGCTACCTAAATTTAATCCCGAGGTAGGCATGCTAGCAGAAGAGCACATAAACAACTTTATGCTATCCATTAATCTCAATGGGGTTACTAATGAAGATGTTGTTGTTCGACTCTTTCCTTATACTCTGCAAGGAACAACCTGATCATGGTATTTTTCATTACCCTTCAGATCTATCACTAGTTGGGATATCTTCCAGGAACAATTCCTGATTAAGTTTGGTGATGACAGGTCTACAACAACGTTAATCAACGACCTATCCAACCTTAGGGCCGAATCTAGAGAGCCTATCAAAGATTTCAATTTACATTTCAATAAAATCCTAAACAAAATTCCTATTGCTTCCCAGCCCAGCGAAGAAGTACAAAGTGAATGGTATATCGCCGCTCTACCATCAATCCTAGAAATCTTCGTGGACAGGGCTAATAAAACATCCTTAGCCGAAAACATGAAAGAAGCAATAGCAGTAGAGAAACATATAATAGCCCTGGAAAAGAAATCCGCAATAGAGGAACGTAAATCCAAGAAAGTCACATTCAAGGAAGACTCCAAGAAGAAACAAGCAAAAGATCCATTCGATTTGGAAGGATTGCAGAAAGTTCTAAAGACCATGTCAAATGAAATGGTCGACATCAAAAAACAAGTAGCAGAAACTTCTTCAAAAAATCCCTACAGATCTTTTAAAATAGGCCCTTCAACAGATTCAAAGCCACCCAATGCTATTTCAAACGCTGAATCCGAAGAAGAGGAAGAGGAAATTTCCATTGAAGGGAAAACTAATGAAGAAGAGGCTGTGGAATTACAAGGAATGTGGGATTTCATCCTCCCACAAGAAGAATATCAATAAGCATTCCCAGTTAGCACACAAAGTAAAAATCAGCTTGATCCTCCCCAAACTATCCCTAAGCCAAAGAGTGCAAGCTCTGCAATAAAGGATAAAGTCGCAAAAAAGAAAACGACATCTAAAGCGACTCAAACCAGCCCAGTCCAAACAGATGAATCAAATCCATCTAAAACATTGATCATGTCGGATGAAATGGAGTACAATATTATAGAAGATATGAAAAAGACTTGGGCCAACGTCACCCTTTACGAACTGAGCAAGTTAAAGCATCAACAAAAGATAATGATGAAATAATTACATGCTGTGCCAGTTGCACCTTTGCCTGCCACTGTACTTTCTCAAGCTTCTCATAACATGGGAAGACCTCCAACTAATGCGATCAATAAGATTGATCCAAATGACATCGCTCTAATTGGAGGAAGGTCGAGATCTCATACTCCCCCGTTTCTCCTTATGAAATTTTCAATAAAAATGTGCACAATTGTTTGGTAGATTCTGGTGCTTCATCTAATATTTTACCAAAGTCCATATGTGCCAAGTTAAATTTTCAACCACAAAAATCTGCTGTGCGCATAGTTCAGTTAGATCGATCTCAAGTCGAAGTGATTGGCGAACTAAATCAAGTAAGCATAAGGCTGTCATCCAATCCAAAGGTATGTCAAGTTATTGACATTTTAGTTGCTGATATTCCAGAATTTTATTGCTTAATCCTTAGCAGGGATTGGTCAGAAAAACTTCATGGATACTTCGCAACTGACTGGTCGCACATGTGGCTGCCCTACAATGGTAAACATAATCAAATAAAAGTTGAACGAGAACTACACCAGAAATACATAGTAATGGAGCTAGAGGGGGAAAATGAACCAGTAGCATTTAACAGTAGCATTATTGGCAATTACTCGGTAGATTCTTTCCTCGGTAATTTCAATGCTCATGCGTCACCCTATTTAGAACACTCTATTTTGTCCCAAGTTGAAAATTTTTCTCGAACTGATAGTTCGAAATGTATAAATTTTTTAGATAGTCCTGTAAATAAATCTTTTTTTTGGAAATTATTTTTTGATGGTTCTAAATCTAACGAAGGAGCAGGAGCAGGATACATTCTGATTAGTCCAGAAGGAGATAAAATCATGCTAACATGCAGACTCGACTTTGATTGCACCAACAATACAGCAGAATATGAGGCTTTGGTCCAAGGGTTGTCCAAAGCAATCGGGTTAGACGTCAAGTACCTTCAAGTTTTCGGAGACTCTGAGATTGTGGTTAAACAGGTACGTAACACTATACATTGCTTATCAGGTCATTTAAAACATTATAAATCCTTAGTTCAAGATCTAACTGAGCATTTCATAGCATTTAATATCTCTTCAATTCCTAGACTCCAAAACACAAGTGCAGACCTTTTGGCTAACGTAGCTTCTAAGCTTATTCCTTCAGAAGATTTTAGTCCAGATATATTCTCAATAGAATTAATCTTTAGACCATCCATTCCTGATAACATCACAAATTGGAGAGTATTCATAGACGATCCTGATATTATAAATTTCCTCACATCTGAAGGATCCTACTCCAATCAAATAATTGACGAAGACCAACATGATCGACAATTGCAATAAGAGAGCACTAAAAATTCTATACCTAAGTCGGTAGTCAAGTTAGAAGACTTGTATGATTTGAAGGATCGATTTAAAAGGTCTACCAATTCAAAACTCCAAAGTTCAACCTTGAACTACGAATTAGTAAACCTAGGAACTGATGCCAAACCACAAAACATTAATCTAGGTCTCCGCCTAGCCCCTGAAGAAAAATTAGCGTATATTCGTCTTTTGAGACAATATAAAAATGTTTTTTCTTGGAATTATGATGAGCTAAAAACATACGACACTTCCATCATCCAACATACTATTCCCATGATCGATAATGAAAAACCTGTCCAACAAATGCTGATAAAGATCCATCCCAATTTAGAAAATTAGTTAAAAACTGAGCTTAATAAGTTATTGAAAGCCAAATAATCTTTCCCATCAGAAATTCCAAATAGGTCTCCAATATGGTACCTGTTATAAAGAAAAACAGAGATATTAGGATTTGCATTGACTTCTGAAACCTTAACAAGGCCTGTCAAAATGATAATTTTCCTTTACCACCTATGGAACATATATTGTAGGCAGTGGCGGGCTCGGAATTAATGTCTTTCTTGGATGGATTTTAGGGATACAATCAAGTGTTGGTACATCCTGATGATTAATTGAAAACCACATTCAGAACTAAATGGGGCACATACGCCTATTGAAAGATGCCATTTGGTTTGATTAATGTTGGTGCCACATTTCAGAGAGCCATGGACATCGCATTCAAAGGTTTAGTCAATAAATCTGTAGTAATTTATTTGGATGATATAACAGTGTATTCCAAGAAACGAAGCAACCATCTTAAAGACTTGAAACAAATCTTCCAAAGGTGTTTAAGGTATGGAATTTCACTTGACCCAGAGAAATATTTTTTCGCATTAAGTGAAGGGAAACTTCTAGGATTCATAGTTGCAAAATCCGGTATTCACATCGATTCCAATAGAATCAAAGAGATTTCTGAAATATCCTTACCTCATAACAAAAAAGCCATGCAATCTTTCCTTGGTCAAATAAACTTTGTAAAGAGATTCGTTCCAGATTTTTCACAAATCATCTCTCCTTTGCAAGCCATGATTTAAAAGAACTCAAAATGGGGCCAAAATGAACACGAAGCATTCAACCTGATCAAACAAGCTATTATTAATGCTCCATCGTTAGCAACTCCGAATTTTTCAGAGCCTTTTATTTTATATACATTTGCCTCAGATAGGTCATATGTTGTGATACTCACTCAAGCAAATCAAGAAAAGCGGAAGCCCCAATTGCGTTTTTCAGTTCAAATTTACAGGGCGCTGAATTAAATTATTCAGACATGGAGAAACATGCTTATGTTGTTTTCAAAGTGGTCAAATACTTCAGACCTTTCTTACTCAAAACCCATACTAAAATTATAGTACCGTTTCCAGCGGTAAGAAATCTTCTAGTACAGAAGGATGTGGGTGAGAAAAGGGCCAATTGGGTTACTGCCTTATAGGAATATGACATTGAGATTAAACCAGAAAACATTGTAAGAGGCCAAGGCTTTTGCAAAATGCTGGCTGGAGCATCACAAATTTATGAAATTCCATCTTCAGAGGTACAAATGTGCAAGGTAAGCCTAAACGATGCAGAGTCATTATACGCTGATATCATTTATTATCTTAAGAAGGGGTATGCTCCTTCACACCTCGATCATACTAAGAAAAGAGCTCTAAGGTTGAAAGCCAAACAATATCAGCTCATAAATGATATTATTTTTAGAATAAATTATGATTCTGTTCTTCTTAGGTGTCTTGAGAAATCTAAAGCTGAAAAAGTTTTGCAGGAACTCCACGATGGGCCGGCAGGTGGACACTATGCTGGAGATGCTACTGCACACAAAATCTTGCGCGCAGGATATTACTGGCCCACGTTATTTAAAGACTCGCACAGTTACGTGAGGAAATGTCAAGTCTACCGAACCACTGCTGGAAGACAAAAGAAGCCATCCTTGCCACTACAGTCGGTTAACATTGAGCAACCTTTCAGTCAGTGGGAATTGGACATAATAGGTGAGATCATTCCTCACTCTTCTAAGTAGCATAGATACATCCTCACAACAACAGATTATTTTACTAAGTGGGTAGAAGCAGTTCCACTCAAGACGGCTAATGCTGAAAATATCATTGAGTTCATAGATCAATTTATAATCACCAGGTTTGGATTTCCTTCCGCTTTAATTTTTGATAATGCATCATACTTTTCTGGAAATGCAATGACTAAATTTGCACTTAAAAGAGGATTCAAACTTAAATATTCAGCCAATTATTACCCACAAGGCAATGGGTTAGTTGAGTCCACAAATAAAAACCTAATGAGGATTATCAAAATAACAGTTGACCAAAATCATAAAAATTGGCATAAGGCTTTGATATATGCTTTATGGGTAGACCGAATAACGCAAAAATCTTCTATCGGCACTTCTCCCTTTAATTTAGTTTATGGGAAAGAAGTGGTTCTTCAGACTCATTTAGCAATTCCCTCTTTGTCTCTAGTTCAATACATTGATGAAGTACCTACTTCCTCCTGACAGCTAAGACAAATGCAAATAATCAAATTAGAAGAACAATGAGAATAGGCTAAGAAAACCTATGCTCATCATCAAGCACTAGTAAAATCCTCTTTTGATTCAAACATAATGACTAGAAAAGATTTTCAAATGGGAGACTTAGTTTTAAAATGGGAGAAGGCTCATGAAGAGAAAGGAAAACATACGAAATTTCAAAGAATGTGGCTTGGTCCTTTTCAAATTGTAGAAGTCATAGGTCCATCAAGGTTTGTATTACAAGATTTAGCAGGTAAAAGAGACTCTTTGCCTGTTAACGGACAAATTCTTAAGAAATATTTTCCATAGAAGATTATTCTTCTATTTTTTGTAGAGTAGTTATTTTTCTTTTCATAATAAAACCAGTTGCGAGTACTTACATTTGGAATTTACGAGAAAGACACCAATTCTCTTCATATTTTGAACTTTTCGCTTGTATAAATAACAAATCTTTTGGAAAACTGATCTTTATTATTGATAGATACGGTTAAAAACTCTAGCCCAGATATGATACTAGTTTCAACTTTAAAAAGTTTGATGAAAACAACATTTAGTGAAGAAATTGTTTTATCTCAGTACAATGAAAGGTATCAATAACAAAATAAAGATTCTCTGTAGAACCGTTGTTTCCAAAAACTCTATTATTGTCATCCAGAGCTATCTTAAGGAAACAATGGCTTCCTCCCTGCTAAGGAAATCACAAATTTCAGAGGAACAACCCAAGGATACACTTTATCTTGAACAATAAGAGGTCTCATCACGAGCCGTCTTATCATAATCACATATATTATAACTTGCTGACTTTGCCAATACTGTACACCACAACAGGGCAATGACTCAGGATTGTTGCAATCAAAAGACAAGGGGTCTCATCACGAGCCAGCTTGTTCAACAAAGTTATAAATCAAGTGAATGACTATGTCATAATTTGGCTACCAAACCAAGACATTGTTCTTTAAGAGTAAAAATAAAATCAAAGCAATAAGTGTGGATATGGATTTTTCTTTGAAAGTTGTAGGCTGCCTTAAGTAAGATACAAGATCATTGCTGGGTAACAGGTAACCCTATCGAGGCTATAAACGCCTGCTGGCAGTAGAGGCTCTACCTATGACAAATGAGCATATTTAAAACTGGTTTACAGAGAAGACTTTGTTTTATCTTTACAAAACCAAGTAATGAATGATGTAAATACAAGGACTAGCCTGAGGAAGCAAATAATCAAATTTTAAAATAGTTTAAACAAAATATCATTGACAGGTTAGAGCATAATGTACTTTATCTTTCCATAATAAAGTTTAATTTTCTGAAAAATTTTCTGTTTTGGAAGTTTAGAAAATTCAATAGAAAAACAGAGATAACTGGTTCTTCCAAGGGAATTGCCAATTGTTGTGGCCACCAACAGCCCCCCTCTTATTTAGTATTAGCAATAACACTATGTAAGTGGGGACCCTTAGTAAAAAAATTCAAAAAATCAATTAGTGCTCATATCTGTCACTCCTTAAGAAATATCGCATCACGTAGAGAATGATAGGGCATTTTCTTATGAGTCAAAATGATGAAATGTGAGATTGCGATGCGAACTCCATCGCATCACATGCATTAAGAAACACTCACATTGGAAGACCTTAAAAAATCTCCAATATACGATATCACATATCGCGTCTCGCAAAATTGCATGGAGGACACATAACGATTAAATGATTAAGCGATTTGCGATACTGCGATCTTGTGATACTGCGATCTGTGATCTTGCGATAGCGCGATCAAGCAACCTTGTGATAGCATAGCAAGATGAAATTGCGGTAATGCGATACAGCGAAATGCGATGCAGATCGCAGAAACATTTCATCGCAGATTTTCCTGGCTCAATATTCAAGAAAAAGTTTTCCATAAACTAAGAACTGGTTACGCACTTTAATGATAATTAATGAGTCCCAGTTGTAATAAAATATGGTTTTGTGTTGTTAGAAGAGCCAGTTCATGTCAAGTGGCGTGTTTTTGTATGTTCGTAGCATTTAAAGCTTTCCTGTCATTATTTATTATCATTACTCTCTCCTCACTTGTGAACTGCAGGAACGAAAAACAAAAGTTACACAAAGAAATGTGCAGGAAGCTATGAGGAAAAGGGGTAGAGCTCCAATGTTCAAAGACAGAGAAAAGATGCCCTCATAAACAGATACCGCATGCAACAGAGCCGCAGATTCACAGAATGCTGCTGAGCCATCCATTATAGATCTTTCATATATAGCCATGGTTGAATGAGTACTGAACAATGCTGATATCAATAGGCAGTTTAATGCTCAGAGTCGAGAGCTCACGAAGACATTATTTTTACAAATTTTGAAGCTTTATACCCGATAAAGATGAAGAGGCGCAAAAGGCGAAAAGCGCATCAGAGAAGCTCGGATCAAATAACAGAGGCAGTTTCCGATGTGCGATTAGTGCCTAGCGCTAATCGCGCATCGCTGAGAAAATTGCTCGAGAAGGAAAGACTCTAACTGCGCAGTCACATGTAAGCCTGAAAAATGCAAAAAAAGCAGTGGTAAAAAAACAAATTGGAAACAGAAAGTTAAAGAAAAGGCAAAAGCAATCCAAAGGGTTAACCAAGTTGAATTGAGATTATTACTGTGCATACGCAGTAAATCCACATAGTCAAAAGATGACTCTCGAGTATATCATCGATTTTGCTGAGAAGATGGTGCTAGCTCTTACCAATTTTGTTTGCTTAGCTCAACCAATAGCGGAAGACAGTCAGCCGATGTTGTTGGGAAAAGTATCCATTCGGAATGCTCCTATCCGACTCTAAGGTGTGATAGTGCCTTAGCAACAAACAAGGTAAACTAATTGGGTATCCTTCTTTATGAAATGTAAATGAGGAGAAAGGATGTAACTAACCTGTATCTTCCACTAGTTTGTTGATCCAAATCACTCCTCTCTTTAGTAGCTCCCAGCTCCCTGCTCCCTTACCGGCCCAGCTTCACCGAATTCCTGCAAGATCACAAGAGAGAGAAACTACACAAAGATACAGATATACATTCATAAAAAGCTCAAGATCAGATTAAGCTAAACATGTAAGTATAACAAAACATCATTGATACACAACATGTAGGAGAAACTCAAATAGTTTATTGATAGAATAAGAAAGTCCAAGAGGAGATACAACCAAGTGAGTTCCGATCCAGCATCTACCTCCCAGCAAAGGAATCCCTTCCTCTCCTCCAACAAAGCATAAATCACCCAATGTACTAATCTCAATCTCAAACCAACAACAATTCTCTGCAAAGTGCAAAATTCTAGCCTCCAAATCTCTGGGATGAGGGATCCATATATAGATGTAAGCAGAGAGGATGAGTCAGCTTATGTTTTGACTTGTGGCTTCTCTCTGTCAATTCTTGCTTCCACTTTGAGGTTGAGAGCCTCTTACTCATCACTAGTCGAATTCATTGAGGCAAGTGTCACTGGAGAAGATTCTGGAAGCTTCCATGGTCTTTCCACCTCGTTGAATGAGCTTGCCATTTGTCATTTCCTACTCAGCGCACCTGGGTAGTGTATCCAAGTGCGTTGTAACGCACCTAGCTAGTGCATTTTGGTGCTTCACAACGCAAGCAGCTAGTGGAGCTTCTGAATTGATCCTGATTTGACTAGTTCTGAGTGATTTTTGGTGGAGAACTTCTGGGAGAAGCTGTCATTGGTTGACCTTGTTCCTTTAGGAGCTGTAACAACATCTTTAGGAACTTTGGATCCCTTGAAATATGGACATTTCATGCTTATAGCTGTAAGGCACAAAAATGTCTATAACAGTTGCCCCCTAAAGTATGAGGTCGTTTATCGGGTGAAATGCTTTATTAGGAGGATCCGAAGTTCATTCAATGCTGTGAGGAGACCTGTAATAAGATACAGTACAATACATTGTTTTTCATACTGTTTTCATGATCTAGCTGAGGTGGGCATTCCATGCTCAACTTTATAAATTCATTTTTATGTACATAGGACAGACAATCGTCTGATGGTAGACTGATGATTCTGATGAAATCATCATCCTTTTGGTAGGATGATTATCTGTTCTGCAGTGCTGTACATGTCAATGTCTTTATTTTTCCTGAATATATATCGCAGCCCGGATGGATGAAACTAGATCCGGGGTCTTCAATCTCGCCCGATCTTCACTCTAAGTACAAGTCGATCCATGTGAGAAATGTTTTGAAGTCAAACATGGAAAGACATCGCTTGATTACCAGTCAATGATGTAAACTGTTAACAAGCGCGAGAGGAATCACCGATAATGATAATGACCCTCAAGGTACTGCAGCACAATTCACGTGGTGTGAATAAAGGACTTGGCGTCGAACACCACGCAAAATCTTTCGGTCGAAGGTCATTGATGTATACCTGTCGCCGGAAGTGAGAAACTTGCCATTGAGGCATGCAAGCTTCAAAGTACTGAAGGGGGTGTTCCTAGATCAACTTCTTGGATAAAGAGCTAATGTCGACAAGAAGTGATCCGTCAAAGGAGGGCCTTGATGTATCCTACATCAGTGACACGGAACGAAGAAAATGATTTTTATGGAGGTGAAAACAATCTGATGATATATGGTTCAGGGTGGCGGTCATGAAATAATGAAGGATAATGTATGGTAGTGGATGGGACACGGTTGACTTCTCTGGATGACTTCTCTTGAACATATCGGCGACACTTATGTGATGGATTGGTAGCATTTACCCCAAAGGTGGATGGTATGGCGAGACCATGGTGATGTGACCGGTGAATGAAACAACCCAACCCGACTCAGGCATGGAGTGGAAGTGTCATGTTCAAGAGCGACTTGCTACCAATAAAGGTTCTTTAAGTTTCTTCCCAATTTTTCCCCAGTCATTGCTGACCAGTACCTCTTTATTTTTGTCAAGCTTGAGGAGGATAACATATGCTTGTTCTATAGTTTTCCCTTCGGGCAAACCCATCGCTATGTTTTAACGAGCCTAGTGATAGTGAAACTCGTTCTCGCCTAAAGACAAGTTTTTCGCTATTAATCTTTTTAACGAGTCTAACGACAAAGATAACTCGGTCCTTTTCATTTTTAGAGAGTCTGAAAAGGTACGTAAAGTTAACTCCAAAAGTCCTTTTTCGTCATCTAATCCCTCAAGTCCGAAAAAGTATAAAACAATACAGAAAGGATGAATTTTCGATAGTTTTAACGAGCCAAACAAAATAAGCGCTCGATCTTTTTGTGCAATAATCCCTCAGGTCCAAAAAGATTAAAATCTAGAGGAGGGATAGCTCTTCCAGTTGCTTTAACGAGCTGGGAGGCCAAAACTCGGCAATCTTTTCATATTTTATGAGTCAGATGAAAAGAGCTTAAAGAAGACTCGTCCTTTGAGGAACGAGTGATAAAATGGGTAGCAGCTGATTCCAGGTAAGGGTTGGAATTTTCCAACCACGACAGTGTCACAAGGATGGCTAGTGAAATCACTCTTCGCAACTGTTCCTCAAAATGGGTAAACAATCAAATGGAGGTGAATGATCGGCCAATGGAAAAGTGGAGGTGACGGTGCAAACACGACCAAGGATTTAATGGCTAATAATGTTACATTCACGGTGGTTATTTACCGAAGGGTAGTTCATTTTTTAATGAGCTTAAACGCGGATTGAAACACTTGCTCGATCTTATGTTTATTTTTTAACGAGCATGAACTATGCGCTAAAACTGCTCGATAATCCAGTCATATGATAAGAATGTCTCATGTAAGATGCCATTTTTTATGGAGCTTGTGCCTTACAAAGCTATGCCCTGCATCCTTTCGTTATGCAAGTTCGGAAATGACTAATCCTACGAGTTTAAAGGGTTAGACCTACAGGTTTAAAGGGAGGACCTAAAAATTTAAAAAATAAATAGCCGCCCCTTGCTTGCACTCCAAAAGGTTTGCATGCCCCCAGGTATAAAACAGAGTTTCAAGGTTACCTCTACTTCACTTCTGCCAAAACAATTGTTTTACCGAGAGAGGCCTACCTCTTTCAGGTTACCCAAAGATTGTCCTGTTAATCTTTCAAACAAAACATTTCTTCGGCGATGTCTACCGAGATAAACAAAGGTGAGCGACGATGCCCGCCAACTCACATAACTTTGAAAAAAGAATCTTTTTCCATAACAACCCCTCTTCCAACCACGGACGGGGTACGGACTAGTCATATTCTCCCGCGGAAACCTACCTTATACCCAAAGTTTTCTTGCCGAAGCAGACCAGGATGCATGCCCCCTGGGTTCCAGTCATATCCTTTCGAATTACTCGCGCTCATCGGGAGGACGAACCATGGGTTGAGACATTTCTTGCGTGAAGAGACCATTTAGGGATAGTATGTGACTATTTGCGATGCGTGATCCGGGAAATGAAAGCTGGTCCACGAGCTTGACCACTCTTCCTTCGTGCGGAAAACACATTACTCGAAAGAGTGAGGAGACGATGGCTCCCATGCAATATATATAGTCTCGTACAAGGAGTAGGTTATAATCCAAGGGTCCTTGAATGACCATCACATTCATTTGAACGGTCTTCCCTTTCAATGTTATGGGCACATTGGGGAGGATCCCTAAAGGTCGACTGGTTCCTTTATCAAAGCCTGTCAGATTTCTCATTACAGGAAAAAGCGCTGGCGAACCAAGCGCTTTCCAAGCAATAGAGGTAAGGATACTCACAGATGCCCCCTCATCAATGATGGTGCCAACCATGACCATTCTATATATTTGGACGATAATTCTGAATGGAATGCTTGCTGGCAAACGGGGTCTGCCTAGTTGGTTCCAGTCGAAGGAGACAACTAGGTTGCTTGGTGGTGGGACCGAGTAGACGGCCAGGTATCGCTCTAACAAACTTCCTTCCTGCGATAAAGGAATGGGGGAATTCCCCCCATGCTCGTCGGAGTCTGTGTTGATGAAGAGAATTTGGATGGTGTCATCCTTGTTCTCTTCAGTGACTGTATCATTCGAAGATAAAACTTCTGAAGGCAAGACCGGGTCAACTGCCGCCTCGACCTTTTGACTTCCGTCGGGTATGGATTCAGCTGGTTCATCTTCAATGACCGGTGCTTCAGCTGACCACTTGAGCGGGCCAGCTGGATTTTCAACTAACGAAGGACTCGACAAGAGTTTTTTATATCCAGGAGGAAGTTGTAACAGTGAAACCGGACGATCATCCAAAACTCTTTTCGCTTCGTCTAAGAAGGGACAACGGTGGATGGCGTGGTTGCCTTCGCACAGTCTACAGGGAGATCTAGCTCTCCCTTTTTGTCCAGGGACTTCACATTCGCTAGCTGACAGTGTGCATTCAACATGGCTATCAGAGGTTGATGCCACCGGATTGTGAAAACGGGGAGACCAGTCCCTTAGTATCTGAGGGATGCAGGGACAATATCTATGAAAGTGGTCTCCCTTGCATATGACAAATGGCGATTTAGGCCTAGTCAGTGCTGTGTGTGGATTTTCGTTAGACGCCACTCGTTTGCCCCCAGTCGCTTTTGGCTCCTTCTTCTTCTTCTCTTTCTTCTTCTTTTCCTTCTTCTCCTTAGGAACTTGGTTTTTATCTTTACCAGTCCCGTCAAGCGAAGAGGAAGGAGGAGAGGAAGAATTAGAGGAAGTAGAAGGCTGGTGGGTAACTCTGGACTGGTCTAACTGCTGATTCGACTGTTCAGGAATAGTGGTGTTCTGAACGACATTGGTTGAGAAGAGCCAGACCGGCAAGCCAATTGTCAGTCCTGGAAGTGACAATGTGGCCATATGGGGTGAACCAACATATCCCCAAGAGGAGAAGGGACTAGGATTTCCACCAAGGGGAATTCCTTGGTTGGTGGGCTCCATTTTCTCAACCTAAAGATCAACGTAGGAAAAAGGTATGAATATTCCGTTTAAAATAAATTTTAACAACACTTAGACACAACTTGCTTTTTCAATTTTAAAGAGTCGAGAAAAGGCAAAAGATGACTTTAGTCGCCTTCGATGTTTTAACGAGCCCGAAGTGACAAATGCTCGGATGGACTTTTTCCATTATAGAGCCTGAAAAAGGCCAAAAGGAACTACTCTGGAGTTCTAGGTAGAGGGTGTGCCAAACTTTTCGCAAAACCGCAGAATACTTTTTAAGGTATGGGCGGTCAATCTTCCTGAATGCTGTGTTTAGTGCATTGCGATCAGTAGGGTGGCCGACACGGCTTCCTATGGATAAAGGTTTTATGCCTATAGGGGTCTCCCAATATATACTCGATGGTACGTGGGAGCACAATCCGTACTGGCGCTTATCGTCTCTCAGGAGGAATCACCCAACCATCAACGAGATCGACAGTCACCAGGTTTTACGATGCCAGAACACGTCTCTAGCCTAGACCTCTATGTTGTGCGTTAAGTTCCAATGCGTTGTTAAGTTCATTCAATTTATTTTATCTTGATCTTTTTTAGAATTTTTCCTTTTTAGATCACCACGAGATGTATGATACAATTCCTAAATGCAGTCTAAAGATGATAAGCAAGCATTTATCTCTTTTCAACAATGAAAATCCTAGCTACAAGGGGAAAAGAAAGACACAATCTTTTCTCAAAGAGCAAAGAGCACACTGTAAATGCACTTTTCCTAAATCAAACCATACAAACTATCAATATGCAAATGCACAAATGCATGTATTTGTTTTCGCTTTCTTAATATTGATGCCTAAAAAGAAAGCTGTTGTACAAAATTTGAATTCGATTTCAAGTGAAAACACAAACAAGTTTCTTTTTGAACTCAAAAAGACGATTACGAAGCTTTATGATTTTGAAGTAAACACTTGTTTTGACACTAGAAATTCATAAATTCAAACCAAAAGACAAAAGTAAAAGCGTAATCAACTGTGAACAACAAACAAACCCACTCCTAAGATCAAAACGACACTTACGACAGGTCTAGATCTAAGGGCGACAGTATGACTAGTTTACTATTGTAATGGGAAACTGCAAATGATGTAACAAATACACAAAGAACAAATACAGTTTCTTTATACAACTGAGGTGGAATTAAGGCAAAGAAAAGGGGTTTTAGATAGGTACACACACTGATAAAAGGCTGCAAAAAACAAAGACAAAACTGAGCAAAAGGAAGCAGGGAACCACAGCTGCACAAGGCAAAGGCTGATCAGCGCACCCCCAGCACAGAGAAACTGAACTTCAGCGTAGGTAGTCCTCTCGGGACCTGTGTTGAAATGCAGAACCTCTTCACAGAGCCTGCGCTGAAGCAGAAACGAGAATTGTCTCTGGGTTCTGGGTCACAGTTTGCAGTTTAATCTACAGTTTTTGGCCGGATAAAAGCTATCAATTAGGTACAATTAGGAGGATGATTTAAAGGAGGAATAAGATCTATCACAAAGGGTTGTTAGAGAACTTGTGGATCAGTTTGTTCAGATCATAAACAGGCCCAGTGAGTGGACTAGAGTGACAGATCTCTACTTTGCATTTGTAAATGGCAAATGCAGTTCGATTCAGCACTCCTAAGTTTATGAGAAGAACAACAATAGAAACACAAATAGACTAACTAGATACGTTCCCCAGTGGAGTCACCAATTTGTTGTTGGGAAAAGTATCCATTCGGAATGCCCCTATCCCACTCTAAGGTGTGATAGTGCCTTAGCAACAAACAAGGTAAACTAATTGGGTATTCTTCTTTATGAAATGTAAATGAGGAGAAAGGATGTAACTAACCTATATCTTCGGCTAGTTTGTTGATCCAAGTCACTCCTCTCTTCAGTAGCTCCCAGCACCCTGCTCCCTTACCAGCCCAGCTTCACCGAATTCCTGCAAGATCACAAGAGAGAGAAACTACACAAAGATACAGATATACATTCATAAAAAGCTCAAGATCAGATTAAGCTAAACATGTAAGTATAACAAAACATCATTGATACACAACATGTAGGAGAAACTCAAATAGTTTATTGATAGAATAAGAAAGTCCAAGAGGAGATACAACCAAGTGAGTTCCGATCCAGCATCTACCTCCCAGCAAAGGAATCCCTTCCTCTCCTCCAACAAAGCATAAATCACCCAATGTACTAATCTCAATCTCAAACCAACAACAATTCTCTGCAAAGTACAAAATTCCAGCCTCCGGATCTCTTGGATGAGGGATCCATACATAGATGTAAGCAGAGAGGATGAGTCAGCTTATGTTTTGACTTGTGGCTTCTCTCTATCATTTCTTACTTCCACTTGGAGGTTGAGAGCCTCTTACTCATCACTAGTCGAATTCATTGAGGCAAGTGTCACTGGAGAAGATTCTGGAAGCTTCCATGGTATTTCCACCTCGTTGAATGAGCTTGCCATTTGTCATTTCCCGCTCAGCGCACCTGGGTAGTGTATCCAAGTGCGTTGCAACGCACCTAGCTAGTGCATTTGGGTGCTTTGCAACGCAGGCAGCTAGTGGAGCTTCTGAATTGATCCTGATTTGACTAGTTCTGAGTGATTTTTGGTGGAGAACTTCTGGGAGAAGCTGTCATTGGTTGACCTTGTTCCTTTAGTAGATGTAACAACATCTTTAGGGACTTTGGATCCCTTGAATTATGGACATTTCATGCTTATAGCTGTAAGGCACAAAAATGTTTATAACAGCCGAATCTACCCAGGCAAATACTGAATGCTTGCAACGTTAAGGAGCAAATGCGGAAATAGTTAGATATTAGATTTAATTTTTAGAAATAGTTTTGTTTTATTTTTGCTTAGAAAAATGGCGGTCATTTAAACCGTATCCTAAATCTGTGTAATTAAGTTATTTAGTTAGTAGTATTTAAACCCTTCTCATGCGTTTAGAGAAGGGTCCAGAAATTTATCAAAAACTTGTCCTCAGAACATGCACTTTTGCACCCTCAGAGGAGGTTTTGGTGAATGAATGGAATAGGATTTGTTGATGTTTGCATTTGATATCTGCTACTGATGTTGCACTTCTGTACTCTTAGTGGATGTTAGAGCAAAGAGAGATAAATCATTGTCGCTTGAAGCTCATGAGTAGGACTAGTCATAAATGGTACTTTTATCTCTTGACCATTTCTGCTTATGTGTAAAAGTGATATAATAGAGTTTTTAGTTGTTTATGTATTATTGCATGAATGCATGAGTTATCATTTGGCACTTTTGTATGGTGATAGCTATTTATTTATGCTTAACGTATGAATAGCTCATTATGCGATATGTTTTTCACAACTGTTTCGTCTAACTTTTTATGCGAAGTGGTTCATCCTTATTGATTTCTTTTCTCATAATAGCTGAATGATCTCTATTACCAATTGTTATTTGAAATATTTTTAGATCGCATAGTATAAGAGTTACATCCCGGGTTAGTATAGACTTAGATGTTGCTGCTTATTAGAGTACAATAGCATAGCATTAGATTAAATTTAGAATTAGAATATCTTAATTAGGAACTGTTAGATCAGGAACATCAAATTCTACACACACACACTCATAGATTGGGAAATTGGTCCCATATCCCCAGTTGGACCCGCTATACCAAACGGATAAGGAGTTGCCAACCAAGGTCCGGATCGGGCGGGTATCCCCCTTGTTGTAGACCCAATTTCCGGGGCTTCAATAGGTTCTTATTGGAGGACTCAAAAACTTTGTTTCCCTAGGGTAATAATTTGCTACATATTTTATGTGGATTGACTTATCAATGGAAAACTCAGTCAGTCTTAGAGATGAAAAATAAGAAGCGTTATCAAAGATGAGGGCGTCAGGGATGCCATACTTGTTGATAATGAATTTCTCAATGAATGATATTACCTCATCTTCGTTCATCTTCCGGAGTGGGATGGATTTGGTCCATCTGGTGAAGTAATCAGTCGCTGTGAGTATGTACTTGTGCTTCTGTGAGGAGTTTGGAGTGATCTCACCTATGAAGTCTAGGCCACATTGCTGGAATGGTTGATAAATCATGACAAGTATGACGGGAACAATGGGTCTTCTTTCTCGTCCTACGACGGTTTGGCATGCCTTGCATTTGCGAGCATAGGTGTGTGAGTCTCTGAACACCGCGGGCCAATAATATCCGGCTCTCAATATTTTGTGAGTGGTGGTCTCTCCGCCATAGTGACCACCTACTGGGCCGTCGTGTATTTCTTTCAATACATGGTTGGCATCATCTTCTCCAAACATCTCAGTCAGATTACATCATGTTTTTTTCCTATATAATATTATGTCGGCCAAATGATACAAATTGGATTTTAATTTGAGAGCTCTCCTCTGCGATGCACCCATGTGTTCGGGACATGAACCCCGCACTAGATAGAAACGTATGTCGTGGTACCATGACTCAGGGTCCAAAAAGGTTTCGGATGCTTCCCGCTCATACATCAGCGCTTCGTTACTCCATAAGAGCTCCTCCCTGAGTTCCCTTTGTGTATATTGCAGGCTCAACATTCCTGATTCTTTAGATGCCTCCTTTTGGTTTGCTAAGGCTTCTGCTGCTAGCCTACAAATACCTTGCCCTCGAACTATCTGTGCTGGCTTTATCTCCAGGTCGAATTCGTGAAGTGCGGTTATCTAGTTCCCTCTTCGCTCGCCCATTTATTTCTGTACAAAGAGGGCTCTTATAGTATGATGGGGCACGATGACTTTGGTCTTGGCTTTCAGCAAATAAGGAAAAAATGTTTAACGACCTTGAAAACTGCATAGCCATGTTTCTCCACGTTTGGGTAATTCAATTCCGCTCCTTGGAGATTGAAACTCATGTAGGAAATGGGGACTTCATTGCCATCATTATTTTTTTGCGTGAGAATTGTGGCATATGAAAGGTTGGAAGCGAAGGTGTATAAGAAGAATCCTTTGCCGAAATCGGGGCTGACCAAAGCAGGAGCTTGAGCAATGGATTCCTTGATTCGTCGAAATGCTTCCTTGGCTTCATCGCTTCATTTATACGCAACACCTTTCTTCATAATCAGTTGCAAGGGGGCTTATTATTTCAGCAAAGCCTGAGATGAAATTTCTAACGAAATTAATCCTCCCGAAAAAGGATTGCATGGCCTTTTTGTTAGCAGCGGGCAATATTCTCATGATGGCCTATATTCTCTCAGGATCAATCACAATCCCGTCTTTAGAAAGGATATGACCCAATAGTTTCCCCTATGTGGTTGCAAAGATTCTCTTCTTGGGATTCAAAGAAATTACATACCTTCGACATCTTTTGAAAATCTGCCTTAGGTGATAAATGTGATCCCTCCTGTGATATAAATACATGGTGATGTCATCCATTTACACCACTACCAATCTGTTCATCAGCCCTCGGAAGGCTATGTCCATAGCTCTCTGGAACGTGGCACCCGCGATAATGAGCCCAAAAGGCATTTTTCGGTACACGTAGGTGCCCCATTTGGTGTTGAAGGCTATCTTAAGCTAATCCCTATGTGATACCAACACCTCATTATATCATGAAAACACATCTAATAGGGACAAAATTTTAGACCACGAGACATATTGAAGGATGTGTTCCATAGAAGGGACTGGATAGTTGTCCTTTTGAGAGGCTCTGTTTAGGTTTCTAAAATCAATACACAACCTGATGTCTCCATTTTTCTTTCTCACTGGCATGAGATTGGCTACCCAGCGGGTGTGTCTAACCGGGAATATGATTTTAGCATCCAACATCTTGTTCAGTTCTTTCTTCACCAATGGTTCTAGTCTTGGATGCATCTTATGCAACTTTTGTTGGTAGGGCTTGGCCTCCTTTTCCAAAGGGATCACATGCTGCATAATACTGGTATCAAAGGTGTTTAGGTCTTCATATGTCCATGCAAAGACATCCTTGTATTCTTTAAATAGTTTGACAAATGCAGCCTTTTGTTGTGGAGAGCACCCTAGACCTAGATTAAAATTTTTTTGGTCTTTTTTGGTCCCAAGGTTGACCATTTCATACTTCATGGATGAGCTGTTTGTTTTGCAGTTAGTAGGTTTCTTGAATTTATCATGCAGGTCATACAAGTGCTCCATCCTAACCATTGATTTCAGAATCACATTGGGCTGATCCTTTTCCTCATCTTCCCTTTCATTCATAAGCTTGTCATGCTCCCTTTCATCAATGACTGCACTTTTGAATGTCTTCTCGCAGTGTAGGAACTCAAGGATTCGCTCATCATCTTCGAAAACCTGCCAATTAGAGATGTTATCAGGCACGGATGGACTGAATATCAATTCAACAGAACATTTATTTTTCTTCAATCTAAAATCAGGCAAAAGTTTAGTAGCCATATTAGCCATTAGATCAACATCTTGGTTTTGGCCTCAAGGTATGTATGTAATATTAAAGGAATCAAAACTGTCAATTAAATCCCATACCTCATGCTGGTACCTCACCAGGTGTGGAGAATTGCAATGTATCCTTTTCCTCACCTGATCTACAATTATCTATGAGTCACCAAAAACCTTATGATTTTTCACATTCGTACCAATGGCTCTCTTCAGGCCTTGCAGCAGGCCCTCATATTCCGTTGTGTTGTTGTTGCATGCAAACTCCAACCGACTGGCCATTAGATGTTGGTTCCCTTGCGGGTCAATGATAATACTTCCAGCACCTACATCCTCAAGGTAGTTAGAGCCGTCAAAATAGAGTGTCTAGAATATTGCATTTAATGTTACATCAACTAAACTACTATCTAAGAAATTGGTCCTATCATCTACTATAATACAGGATGGCTCATCAGTTGGGTTGTGGGAGGGAATTTCCAACTATGTGCGTGTCAAAGTTTCTTCAACGGTTTTTGCATGAAACTCTCCAAAACATGTTTCCGTATTATAAACACTGAAACTATAGTTCCCAAGGATGGAGTTGGTAAACATTACAGGTTCATTGGGGCCATTCAGTTCTGTTACCACATACTTCATGTATCTTTCCCTATCGACTCTCAGCATATCACCCTTACCCTTTTGAGGGAGCAAGAGATGGGACCAATCAGTCGAGAAGTATCCGTCCAATTTTGCTGACCAGTCCCTGCTAAGTAGCATTCCATAGGCCTCAGGTATATTGACTACCACTATATCAATGACCTGAGTGTACTGTGGTTTAGCAGCCATCCGAATCAACACATCCTTCAATTCTCCAATCATTTTCACATTTGTCCTATCTAATTGCATGATTTGAGTTCCAGTTTTTTCAGGTATGTCCTGCAGTCTTTTAACAACAACGCAAGGCATAACAGTGGATGAGGCCCCAGAGTCTACCAAGCAGTTATGGATGTTCATGTTGTAAATTTCAAACTTAATGAGGAATGGTGGGGTCATAGATTTCAATTTCCTCCCTATCATGGCTGCACTAACATCTTGGGATTTTCGATTCATTTTGGATAATGTGGCCTCCATAACTGATGGTATTTGGGCCAGCTAGTGGTACTAACAGGTTTGGACATTGTCTTCTTGGTTTGGGTGCTTGAGGTGGTGGGAGATTTGTAGTTCTGCTCATTCATAGCTTTCAACAACAAATCTCTTTGCTGTGTTCATTTTAACAAGTCAAAATATGTGATTGTCCTGAGACTTCTTGAGATCATCCATAATATTATAATCAATGTTATAAACAGGGTACGACAGAGTAAACATACTTGTTTTTCCATTTTTAAGCGGGAGTTTACCATGTTGAGTAGCCTTCGTTGCAGTGGGAGACACATTTTCTTTCTCTAGGTGACTTGCAACCGGGGTATTCTTGGATGGACCACCAGGCCCACTCTTCTCGGTAGGAACTTTGGGGGCGGATGTTTTCACAAGGTGAACATCTTGCTTTGTTTGGTCTAATGTCTTTGTCACAAATAGAAGCGGCCCTTTACTGCACATGTGGATTTCATTGGCGTTGATTTCTGCAGTGTTATCTCCCTCGTTGTCATTCTCATCACTATGGAAATCCCACAGCACATTGATTTGGGTTTCCTCATCCGAGGGTTCTTCTACTTGGTATTCCTCCTCGTTTCCTTATTCTAGTTTGAGCTCCAATATGGGTTCTTCTTTATTGAGGAGTTATCTAATGAGAGATAATCCTTTTGTATTTAAAGCCCCTTTGTTAGGTGGAGCAGGCAATGCGAGTTGACCAAGGCCACCTTCTATTTTCTTCTGGTAGAAAGGTTTGAAGGGTTTTCTGTTATTATAATCTCCTCCCTTGCCACTAATACTCTCTCCATGATTCCTTCTCATATCAATGACTATGTTCATAAGTTTTTTAATGATCTGATGCAACCCTTCCACATCCGTGGTGTCCTTGTCTTTAGTTTCAACCCCTTTGTTATCATTTCCATTATTCTTCTTGGATGTCTGAGGGGCTTTCTTTTCTCCAGCTATGGGGTGGCATGCTGTGAGGCTGATCATTTCATTTTCAACTTTCACCACCTCATCGATAGCACCTTGTAAGGTTTTCACATTACTCCTTTTAACCCACATCGTTGTAGGGACAGGGAGAGCAGAGATATAGAATTCTATTAGCACCTCTTCAGTGGGTCTAGCGGTAACTGGGATTCTGTTGAACAAGGTGTTGAACCAGATATTAAAATCCTTAACCTTCTCCTTGGTTTCCATTTTCAGACGGGATAATTCTAAGACTAAGGCCACAGGTGTTTTGTCATCACCAAACTTGTCCAAAAAGGCCTGTTGAAAAGCATCCCAAGAGGTAATCGACCCTATTCTCAGACTGAAATACCATGTGGAGGTTGCACTGGTCAAAGTAAAAGAGAATAGGTGGCACACTACATCCTCATCAGCGACCCCCAACCTATGCAAGGCTAGGAAGAAAGAGTGAATATGGTTATCAGTGGTATCTCCCCGCTCGGGGTTGAAATTGGGTAGCACTCTTTCTGTATTTTTGGGTAAGGGATAATGCTGCCCTGGTACTGCTACAACATCCTATGCAAGCTAGGGAGGGATTGCTCTAGGAGGGGGTGGAGGTTGATTCCAACCTGGAGGAGGAACGTTGACCATACTATGGATAGGGAAATTTTGGTCGGAGGCTTCTCCGTTAGGATCCTCAAAATCAAGCGAGGAGTTACCTTTAGAAGGGGAATCCTCAGGAATTTCTACCCAAGGGGTGTTGATACTTTGCAAGGATTTTAGTACAATGTCTTCGAGAGAAGTGGCTACTGATGTATCTTTGCTCAGGGTAAAGATCCTTGGCTTTCTCTTAGTTGTCAGAGGTAAAGAGTGGAAGATGGGAAACTAAGAGAGGGAACGAGCATAAGCCCGAGTAAGTTCTCTGACTGGTTGTTCCTGAGTGACAGGATACTCCCACAGTCTCTCTTCCTTGGGTGACTTAGAAACAGGACTGGGAGGGGTCTCTGTTTCTTCAAAATGAGGCTCTTTCAAATGTGTGGCACGATCTCTCCGACCTTTACGATCCATACATTAATCCTTTTGAATCCATGTGTGGCACTTATAGATGAAATCTTGAAAAGATGGAGACGGAGGTTCAAGCCCTCCTTCTAGCGCCAATTTGTTGATATGTTAAATGTGCACTATACCAACAAGGGGGAATAACCCGATCACAAGCCCCATTTAGACTTGCTTTCATTTGGATTGGCTAGCTCCGACAGATTTTAAGGGACCTCGTAAACCGCTTGAACATTTTGAAAGATTGCTTCGAGGAGGAAGACTTCAATTAAATCAACAAAATGAAACAACTAACCTCTATTTATTAAATCCTATCTATACTACTTCTAACTACTCTAATATAGTCCTAGCTACTCTAATCTATCCTGCAAGAGCATGATACAGAGGTTTAAACATCATATATATGTTCAGCAGGAGCGTGATAAAGAAGGTTAAACATCGTGCATAGATTCAAGTCTTAGACAAGACTGTATTAAAGCTAAATTGCAATCCAATCACTCATATAGGAATCCACATTCTTCTATGGAATTAAAACTGCAACTGATGTTTAATTTAGTTTCAAATTAGAGACCATTCACAAGTTAACCATGAAACTGAATCACATTCAGTTTAACAAGACTAATAGTGAGCTATAAGTCATCAATATGCATAAATATAAATCACATTTACATTCACGCTAGTAACAACACTCTGATCCAAAACAATACAATGAGTCTGAAACTAAAGGCTCCTTCTTCCCTTAAAAACAGTCCTCCTCATTCACCATAAAGTGACATTGTTCTTCTCAAAAATCAAAAGCCCCTTCTCCTCTTCGGAGGTAATACTTATGCGGCCTCTGAACGACCCTCCACCTTCCATGCTCTTTCCATTCCCTCTTTTCGTTACACATATCAGTATGTACAGCTGTGGTAGGTTGGTGAAACTGCTGACCAGCCGAGGTCACCCTGCCTCTTCATCTTCCCATTGTTCCAGATAAGCCCATCGAGTACACAATGATAGGATCATTAGTGTGACTGTTGGCACATAGAAGGCATAATGTCCGGGTTGATTCATTTCTTGAGGAGGAGAACAGGTGCTAGTGAGAAGGGCAACTGTATGTTTCCTTCCCACAATGGAGACCGGGACAACTTTGCTTGCGGCCTGAATAGGAAACGCGTGGGGTTGCGGTCAGATTCTTTAAACACAACGCTTCTACATACGCGACCCTTCGAATCCCCTTCTGCATCCTTTGCTTCTCACCTGCAAGGATAGCCATCATTAGCTTGATGATTGTGAACAATAGAACAAAAATGCTCAATCAAATGCAAACACTGCCTTTATTCATTTTATAAAACCACGGAATAAGTGTGAAAGGATTTATGCCTTGATACTCAATCAATCATAAAATTTCCAGCTCAACCTATAGGCTTGGCACAGTTTTCGAGGGCCTCCTTTCATCGCAATCAGATATCAGCCTCTTCCCAAGTCATAGGACCCATGCCCTCCACAGGCCCTCCCTTTACATTGGAAACTTGATCTTCTGTTATATCGCAAATTTTGAAAAACACGAGAAAACACTGAAAATTCTGCCCCGATCGCTTAGGCTGGACCTCAAAAGTTATGTGTTGGGGTCTATAAATATTGCTGGGTCCGGGCTATCACATATCGCAATAGGCACGAGCCTGGGGCTCCGCCAATTGTGATATGCGATAAGGCTGCGGACCCAAAAATATATACATTGCATTTGATAGGTCGGTGGGTTTGCTATATTGCTGTGCGTAATATATATATAAGGCCTGGACTCCCACCGATATATGATATACGATGAGGCTGCGGACCCGAAGTACATATACATTAAGGTTCATAAATCCCTTCGGGTCCGCATAGTTGCCTTTCCTTTTGGAAAACCCCGACTATGATGTATTTTCGGAAACACAAGGGTATACGTGAAAACCTATGTATGGCCTTTGGGGTGGATTTGAAAATAAATTTGCCTGGTTTAATAATCATCGGCGGGTCTGGCTTCCGCCTCCCCACTAACTTTATATCCCATGCTCCACTGATATGCGATAAGCGATTAGGAACCGGACCCGGAAATATATGTATTCTGGCTGATAAGGCTATCGGGTTCGGTGGGAAGCAGAATGCCATGTATGCATATGTCTTGGACTTAGGCCAATTGTGATATGCGATGGGGTTTTTAGACCCAAAAATATGTATATTGTGGTTTATAATGCCATCAGGTCTGGAACCCTTGTGGCATGTGTTATGCGAAGGGTTTTCTTTGTAAAGAGCTTATAACGTGACAATGATGTAATGAAGGGTTTTGTGTATTAAGTGCACAAACACCCGTAGTGAGGGTGGGGTGATTATGCGTGCGGGCATAGAAATACCACAAATGCATATGAAGATTGAAAAGTTCGATGAAGGGAATGAATGAAGGGCTAAGCTGGGTCAAGAATGAAATATGCCACAGAGATTTATCAAAGGGGGCCTTGACCATTTAGAAATTAAAGATTTGGCTTGGCAAAGAGCCAAAATCCTTGGGATTGGACAGATCATTCAGAGGAGTGCAAGATCAACTTATAGGGGGGCCCATTCAAAATTGCTACCAAGGCAAGTTTTAATAGGGTGGTGGTTGTGGCCACAACAGATACATAGGGAATGAGGGGGTCCTTGATAGATTCTATGAGAATCCTTTGAGCGCTTAATTCCCCTTCCATTAATTTTTCATGAGATTGAGATTCTTCCTTTGGAGGTTTAGTGATTGAGCCCTTAACATTTTCCATAACTTAATTTTTTGAGGTTCAGTTCTGTCCTTTTCTTCCATGCAAGAAAGTTTGAAGCCCCAACCAACTTGCTGCTTTCCTTGAAAAAATACATTCTAATAGATTTAGATGTGGAAATTAAAGATACTTACTTGAGAATATTTTCTTTGATGACAATGTCTTTAATTTACTTCCTTCTTGATTTTGATGATGATGATAATGATAAAAGATGTCTTCAAAAGTGATCCTTCAAAGAGAGGGAGATCACCTTGGCTCCTTGATGATGATGACAACTCCTTCTCCTGCTTCCCTTGTAAACTTCAAGATGCTTCAAAGTCCTTCCTTTCATGGAGGTTTTTAAGGTCTTATCTTTGATGATTTAGCGAGGTTCCCAAGAATGCTTTTAAGTGTAGAATCCTTCTTTGAATGAACTAGGGTTTGTAGGTCTTCTTCTATTGACTTCCTTCAAGATGATGATGTAATCCTTGAAATTAAAATGCCTTGGAGATGAGAGGATATTGTTGATGATTTGATGCCTTTGATAATTTTATAGAACTTCAGTCCTTGAATGTCCTTTGTTGAGCTTCCCTTAATTGACTTATCACCTTAGCTTTAATACCATGTTGAGAAATCTAGAGGCAGGAAGTGTAGGTGATTTATCTTACTTGATAACTATTTGTGATGTGATTTTACTTCTTTAGATTAACTTATTCTTTTCACTTTATTATTATTAGTGTTTTGTTCATAAAAAAACTACCAAATCATAAAGAACAATGGGACAAAGGACACAAGACATAGGTGATCGGCTAGGGCCAAAACCTCTCCAATATTGAGAGGAAAACCCACATAATTATTCTTCTTATAGAATCTTCAATTGATGAATTCCAAGACCCATACCCTTGACCAACAACCTCTCTAAGACCAAGTCAATTCTTCCTCTAAATGAAATTCTCTTTCTTGAAATCAATGCTTGATCCGGATTTAACAGGAACACAGAAAATTATAGATATAACCATATATATAGAGATGCAATAGAAATAATACTTCATTTCATTAATGTAAAATACTGAAATATGCTTACAAATAGAAATGGGAATAAACCAGCTAGGGTGATGGTAGCTTATCTTTGAGAAGAGATGTAGCGGCTACATGCCTCTCAAATATCTTACAATGAGGCTCGAAGGCCTATTTATTGTTGAGAAATAATGGAAAACCCTAAACATCTAGAAACCTAACCCTAGGAGATGAAGTGCCAAACTATGGGCCCCGTTTTGGTTAAATTGGTACATCAACTTCTCAGGGTCGTAACTTTGGCATACAATCTCCGTTTGATGCACACAATACCTCGTTAGAAAGGTCTATCTGAGGACTACAACTTTTGGTTGAGAAAGATTGGTTTTTGCCCCATGTTACTCCTATTTTCCCCAAAAAACGTCGTTTAGGGCCTCAAAACGACTCCAGAAGTTCAGGACCCAAAAAACTGCCAAAAATAGTAAATTGTGCTACAATTAAGGAAACTGAAAACTGAAAGAGACAATTGTGGGTGTCCAAGTGGGATAGGTGGGTGGCCACCAACATCCACTTGGATCATTCCTCCCCCCTTAGGAAGCAATGGTCCCCATTTCATTGAGTTCCTCCATGAGATGAGGAAACTTCTGCTGAACTTGGTCCCTAGTGAGCTGTTCTGCAACCTTTGATGTGTCTAGTAATGGTGGGAAGCATGGTCGAGGGCGGTCCACATTGAATACTCAGTGAAAGCGAAGGAATGGGGGAATTTTGTGCTCCAAAGCATTGTTTCCCACAACCTTGGTAATGGTGTAAGGACCATATCAGAGTGGTCTGAGCTTCTGATGGGATCTTGTAAGGCATTCTTTCTATAGATGCAACCAGAATTTGTCGCCCACTTGAAACTTGTGTGGTACCTGATGCTGATCATGTTGCTGCTTGTACTTGGCATTTTCCAGAATGGAGTGGCGATAGATCAACCCGTTGGGTAGAGGTGCTCCGGAAGTCAGATTGAACGAATGCTTGACCTGATAGTGCAATGGTACCTCTACGGATGTGGAGAAGATGTCCTTGTCTTCTTTCATGACCGTATCCACCTACTTCTGGTGTGTGGAGGAAACCTTCTCGGGGGCCATGGATGTGGCTTTGATCTTCCCCTTACATTGAGAGCGAACCAGAAAGAAAATAAATTTCCTAGTCTAGAAGATGATCTTACTGCCTTTCTTAGCAGAGATCAAAGAAGTGGTGGTAGGTGGGGCTACCTCCGATATCCTGTATAATGCATTACAAAAAGAAATAATAATAGCGTGAGGCCTTGACTCATACACAACATGTCGCTTCCACAAGTATGGTTGGCCTAATAATACATCACAAGCATCAAGTAGTGCAACATTACACAATACCTCATTTGTAAAGGGCTTGATGCTGTCAGGAAGGCGACACTACTGGTGGAGTTGAAGATCTTCTCCTTGGTGAAGCCACCTGATGTTGTACAGTTGCGGGTGTGGTATGGTTGGTAGTCCTAGCCACTTCATGACCTCTGCTGAAATGAGGTTCTTTTGGCTCCCGCTGTCGACAATGAACTATAGCGGGGAACCCTTTACCCACATCTGGGAGTGGAAAAGATGCTCCCCCTCCTTTGGATCTTTAGGCTCATTCTTCTGTACCTTGGTAGTGGAAACTATGGCGCTGGGCTCCACATCAATTATTTTCTTCCCTTTTTCATTTCCCTTGTCGAGTTTTGACTCAAGGTCAGAACACGCATCTGATCCTGAAGCCTTCAACTTGGCCACCAACGACTGCTTGGTCCGACACTTACTTGTGTTATGAGTGGGGCTCTTATGGAACTCACACCACTTTCCTGTGTCCTTCTTTGACTTTGTGGTGTTGTTCTTTTCTTGCAGCTTCGAAGGTTTGTCTTGGGTCACCCTGCCTTGGCTTTGTCCTTTGTTCTTCAGATTTGCAGATCCAAAGTCACTTCTTTTGTTTAAACTTTTTCTCAATCTTTACAGTGTATCAGTATGCCGTACTGAGTGAGGATATGTCTAGGAACTCCATATCATCCTGGATGTAACTGTGTAGGTATCCGCGGTATTTGAGTACCAAATCCAGTTCAAAATCCTTGATACCCAATTTTGTGTGAAAGGTATGAAAAATATTTGTGAAATCTGGCACATCTTGGTCCCTTCCCTACTGTAGCATGGTCCACTTTATGTATTTGTCCTCATAGCTCCTGGAAGGGTAGTAATTCTCCTTAATGGCCTCTCAGAATGAATTCCAAGTGGGTGTGGCTGAAAATAGTGAGCCTGTACTTTCATCCTTCTAGTCGCAGTAGGTTTCCCACTAGTCCTTGACGTGGGGGGCCACTTTGAGAAGTGCAAAAGTGATCTTTTCCTGACTGGAAAATCATGAACAAAAAAATAATCATCTAGCAGATTTAACCATTTATCTATGACATCTGCATCTATCTGACCCTCAAATATGGAATGTCAAAGTTAACTTGTACCTTAAAAGGTGTGACGCTTCTAGAGTAGCTGCTGGAAGTAGATGTGTCACCTCTGGGCAGCCACTGAAGGATCTGGGCAAAGTTGTCCATCATTGCATTCCTTTGTCGCTTGAGGGCCTCTTCGAGAAAGATTTTGATAGGTTCTATCACCCCCTCATCTTTCTTTTCATCTGCCATGGGAGGTCGTCGGGACTTGTGAGGCTAGTCTTGCAAAGGTTTGACCAGTGCAAGCCCTAACTCCTTATATGTTGACCTCGTTGGGGAAATGCAAAGAAAAACAAAGAAAGAGAAGACCGGTCTAATACCACTGATCTGGATTTAAACAAGAACACAAAAAATTATAGATATAACCATATATACAGAGATGCAATAGAAATAATACTTCATTTCATTAATGTAAAATACTGAAATATGCTTACAAACAGAAGTGGGAATAAACCAGCTAGGGCAATGGTAGCTTATCTCTGAGAAGAGATGTGGCGACTACATGCCTCTCAGCTGTCTTATAATGAGGCTCAAAGGCCTATTTATTGTTTAGAAACAATGGAAAACCCTAAACATCTAGAAACCTAACCCTAGGAGATGAAGTGCCAAACTATGGGCCCCGTTTTGGGTAAATTGGTACTTCAGCTTCCTAGGGTTGTAACTTTGGCATACGATCTCCGTTTGACGCACACAATACCTTGTTAGAAATATCTATCCGAGGACTACAACTTTTGAGTGAGAAACATTGGTCCTTGCCCTATGTTGCTCCCATTTTTCCTAAAAAATGTCATTTAGGGCCTCAAAACGACTTCGGAAGTTCAGGACCCGAAAAACTGCCAAAAATAGTAAATTATGCTACAATTAAGGAAATTGAAAAACTGAAAGAGACAGTTGTGGGGGTCCAAGTGGGATAGGTGGGTGGCCACCAACATCCACCTAGATCAATGCAAGTCAAACTTGCACCACAACTTTAGATTTTGTCCCCAGCTCAGAATTTCAGCTAGCTACTGTAGACCTGCAATTTTGGCTTCTTCCACATAAACCCTAGGTCACACGTGTGGATGGAATGTGGAAAAATTTTCATCCTTTTGAATTATCTTTACCTTGAATTCTTCTCTTAACAACTAGGCTTTCTAAATAGACCTTATTTGACCCAAACTTTGACGCCTTTGAGTGATTGCAATTTTTTTTTTTTGCAGGATGATGCCCTAATCTTTGCATGTCTGGAGGAATTTTAGCCCAAAATAGATAAAAAAAAATACTTTTCTCTTCTTCCTTGTTCCTTCACTGGTTATTAGGATTCTTTTCTTGTTTAAATCGAGCTTCCTTGAGTGAGGCCGGGTCCTCCTTTATATAGGCCTTCTAGGGTCCTAAATAAGCTAACATGTCTCCTTAGGATGGATGACTAGATCTTTTGTAGGCTGACTTGATGGTAAGAACTTGACAAGGTCTTGGAGGGTCATTTTGACTTGAATTTGACTCAAATAGTTTTTCTTTTACAATCTATAACATGCCCAAATGGTAATTAAATACATGACAATGAATCAATTGACTTTATGACAAACCTAGAAGCACTCAATGGGTGCTTGACCTAAAAATAAATTTCCATTAAGCACGAAACCCATGCCTCAAGAATAATAATAATAATACATTTATTTTTCTCTTTTCATTAAATTAAATCATGATTACACATTTCATTATGAAGACCGAACCTATTTACATATTTCAACAATGAGCACCATGTGACATCATGCAAAAATTCATGAGGCATTGAAGCATACTTCATAATGACTACAAAAGTAACTATTCAAAAGAGTATATGACTCATATATGGTATGAATCCTAGGAAAGTTACAATCCAAATTTAAGACAATTATGTAAGGGTGAAATGAATAATAAATTCTATTGTTAAAGGGAAAATCTTGATATATATTTCAATCCTTTCCCCCCTCTTTTTTAGCATCCCCTTCATTGATTAGAAAACATGGAAGAAACGAAAGTCAACTCAGTAGTGCCTTTTTTGTTTAGTTTTAACAAGATCAAAAAGGAGTTAAAAGTACTCAATAATGTCTCTTCTTCATACTTTAATGAGCTAAAAGAAAGGGTAGTATTATTCTCACAATGTTGTCATGCTAATGAGGTTTTCATGATCCTAAAAAGAGTAAAAATTACGATTGATATCCTTATCATATTTTTTAATAAGAAAGGGAGAAGAGCGAAATTTTTGTATTTCATTTTTTAATGAGAATTATACAGATGAAAAGGAAGTTCACCTTAAATAGACAAGTGGAAAATGGGTATGAATCTAGTTACATGTTGGTGGAATATCCCTATGCAAACTAAATTAAATAGGTTAGGAAGGTCAACATCTCTCCAGGAAAGGTGAGGTCGTAAATTACAGGAAAAAATAATGGAAATGGAAAGAGGTCAACTATGGTTACTATGGTAATAAGTGAGATCAAGGTAAACAATAATGTAGGAGTCATAATTAAGGCATTGGAAATGACATGAGAACATCCTTGGGATATGGCCATAAGTTGTATTGAAGGAAAAGAATTAGGCTCAACTTTCTGTCATGGTGAGCCTATAGGAAGATTCCCAAATTGAAAAATGTCATAACGCGGGCATAAAAATGACAATTGGGTGTTACTCTACGGCACCCATGAAGGGTAGGAAGCTACCGCGCCTGATAAAATGTGAAAAAATAAGAAGGGATATTGTCACAGCTTGGTGGGGATGAACCTAAGGCACATTGTTACTAGCACATATAATCAATAATTCAAGGGAATATGTTGTAGAAATTGCTACTAATCAATATCGCGAACTAAAAATAAGAGACACAAATTCTACTCTACTAATATGCAGAATGGAAATCACAGTTTATAATAACATGCAGATACATTCAACAAGAAAAACCACAAGTACAAAGTGATTTATATGGGAAAATACCCTCAATCCTCTTTTCATGAAGCAATTTAATAGAGAAACTATTACAATTACTTGCTCTAGCTTTGAGCACAACATGCAAAAGAATAATTGTTCTCTATGCTGAATGAGAGCCTCTAGCCAACACTTAGCCAATTTTCCGCTCCACCAGCCTCCTATTTCCTTGCACAAATATGAGAAAATTTAAGCTCCTAAAAAATAGGGAAGTACCTATTTCCTTGCAAAATTCCCAAGGAATTGATCTCCTGACTGCATGTAACAACTCTACACTCAACTAGTATACAACTCATGTTACACGAGGCTTGTCTCCTCCACCTTAGCTGAGAAATTAGAATTCCATGCATGCATGAGCTATTTTGGGTTGATTGATTAGCTAACTAACATATATACGGGTTAGACTATTGTCTCAGTGCACAACTGACCTTCAACTAAGAGGTCAGTTAATTGAATACAACTAAAAATAACTGAACTAGATTGCTAAAATTTAGCAATCAACACATGCATGACTAAACTCCCAGCCCTCAACTCAAATTTACTGAGCTAACTGAGTGGCAAGATCCATGTCACACTAGTTAACTACCTCTAGGTTGTCCTGTTGATTTGGAAATTCAATTTACTCAATTTAACTAAAGCTAAAGTTAAATTGAGCCTTTCTTGATACATTTTATAACACTCCCTCTTAGCAAGAAATGGGGCTTTCACCACCCCTATCCTACACCTGTGGAATTTGAATTTACATCTTGACAATGCCTTTTTCAAGATGTCAGGATTTTAATCCTCAGTTGGAATGTACTGTGGCAACATAATTCTCCTCTGCACATAATCCTAGAAATGATGATACCAGATATCAATGTGCTTGGACCTGTCATGAAATACCAGATTCTCAGAGAGATTAATGCAACTGTAATTATCATAATATATCATTGTCCGATCCATCTCCTAACTAAAAAGGCCTACAAGTATTTTCCTCATCCATATGGTCTCACATTTTGCCTGACTTGAAGCCATGTATTCAACCTCTGCTGAGCTGAGTGCCACAAACCTTTGCTTTCTACTTTACCAGGAAATAACTACAAACCCAACACTGAGGATAACACTTGAAGTAATTTTCCTATTTGATGGAATACCTACCCAATTTGCATTAGTGAAGCCTTAGAGCTTCACTTCCTCTTTCCTCCTGTACCATAATACATGGTAGTGCCTATGAGGTATCGTAACACATGCTTTACTACCTTCCAATACAACTTGGTAGGCATCACCATAACTTGAATAAGTTGTTTTAATGCATAGCACATGTCGGGTATTTTTTTTTCATAAGATACATTAAATACCCAACAAGCTGCCTATAAATGGTAGCATCAACCTCTTCACCTGAAGTGGCATTCTCCTTCCTCTACTTTGTAGCTATAGGTGTGTCCATAGGCTTACAACTCTCCATGTGAAATCTCTAAAGTATTTTAGAGGCATACTTCCCCTGAGACAAAAACAATTCACCATCACCTTGCCATACTTACAACCCATGGAAGTAATGCATTAAGCCCATGTATTTCATCTCAAATTCCCTTGCAATATCCTCTTTGCAAGAGCAAATCAACTTCTCATCACCTGTCAATATTAAATCATCAACATACAAACAAGAAAAAGAAACTTACCATCTACCACAATGTGATAGAGGTTTTCATCTACTTCACTTTTGGTGAAGCCTAATCCACTAAGATAACTATCAATATGAGTGTACCATGCTCGGGGCACCTATTTGAGACCATAAGATGCTCTCTTGATTCTACACACATGTGACTCCCAATCATATGTCACAAATCCTTCTAGCTACACTATGTAAATTTCATCCTCAACAACACAGTTGGGAAAGGTAGTATTCACATCCATCTGGTGTATTTTCCACCCCATTTGTGCATCTAATGCAAGAATTGATCTGATGGAGGAATAACTTGTCATTGGGGAAAATTTGTTCTCATATTCAACTCCCTCTACCTGAGAAAAAACTTTGGTCACAAATCTAGCCTTTTACTTCTCGATGCTCCCATAAAATGCACGCTTCACTTTGTAGATACATTTGGAAACAACCAATGATTTCCCTTCTGGTCTCAACAACACCTTCCATACACTATTCTTCATGATGGATTCATATTCTTTTGCCATGGCATCAACCCACACTAGTTGAGAAACTGCTTCCTCAAATAAAGAAGGCTCTAAATCAACGAGCTTTGTCATGAGAGCCATGCAACCAGTGTACCTTTTAGGTGACCTCCTCTGCCTACCCTATTATGTAGGGGCTCCCACATTCTCCCATGCATCCTATATCAATATATCATCTTCTATGGTTCTCTTTGTCCCTTCTTTGGATGCTTTTTGTTGAGTGGGTGTCTCCACTTGTTCTTCTGCCATGGCATCAACCCACACTAGTTGAGAAACTGCTTCCTCAAATAAATAAGGCTCTAAATCAATGAGCTTTTTCATGAGAGCCATGCAACCAGTGTACCTCTTAGGTGACATCCTCTACCTACCCTATTATGTAGGGGCTCCCACATTCTCCCATGCATCCTATATCAATATATCATCTTCTATGGTTCTCTTTGTCCCTTCTCTGGATGCGTTTTGTTGAGTGGGTGTCTCCACTTGTTCTTCTGCCATGGCATCAACCCACACTAGTTGAGAAACTGCTTCCTCAAATAAAGAAGGCTCTGAATCAATGAGATTTTTCATGAGAGACATGTAACTGGTGTACCTCTTAGGTGACCTCCTTTGCCTACTCTATTATATAGGGGCTCCCACATTCTCCCATGCATCCTATATCAATATATCATCTTCTATGGTTCTCTTTGTCCCTTCTCTAGATGCTTTTGGTTGAGTGGGTGTCTCCACTTTACCTCTTCTCTGCTCCTCAATTTTTGGATTCTTCACAACTTCCTAAATCTCATCCTAAGGCTCCTCCTTTAGAGCTAGAAGCTCCTACTATGGTGGGATACTCATCTCTCATTCCTGAGAACATCTCACAACCATTTCCTCATTGAACTTGATATATCTCCTCACAAATGTCATCCTCAGTGAAGGAGAATACACCTGGTAATTGTGTAGAGTTTTGGTGTATCCTACAAAACTCCTAATATGTTGTAGGCTCAAGTTTCCTCCTTGAATACTTGGAGACATGACAATAAACTGAAGCTTCATTTTTTTTGAAATGAGACACATCAGCCTTTCTCCCTGGGAAAAATTCCTCCAGTGTGATCATACCAAGTATTATATGAAAACTCTGGTTTTCCAAGCAGACCTCGATCTCGCATGCTTCCACCCATAGATACAATGGAAACCCCTAATAATGTAGAAAATCTCTCATAGCTCCAACTAAGATCTTGTTAGTACTCCTAGCTACCCCATTTTTCTATGGGTTATAGGGTGCTATCAACTCTCTTCGAATGCATTATTTGGCATAGAAATTCTTGAAGTAATTCGAAACAAATTCACCTCCATTGTCACTCCTGAGATCATTCACTTTCTTCCCAGCATCCTTCTCAACCAATGCTTTGAATTCAATAAATTTGAAGAGAGCTTCATCCTTCTTCCGTATGAAGAAGATCCAACATTTTCTAGAGATATCATTAATAAAAATAACATAGTAATTATGTTTTTGCTGTCGAGGCTGTAGAAAAGGGTCCACAAACATCAAAGTGGACTCACTCAAATATTGCATCCTCTATGCTATCTCAACCATGGAAAGTGGATTTGACATATTTCACCAATGTGCAAACCTTGAAGACATCCTGCTGGTCAAGGGAGCCTTTAGGGATACTAGTGGTAATTTGCTTCATGAATTTTAAGGAACCATGATGTAGATGACCCAATCTCCTATGCCAGAGTTCTCCAACATCTCAACTCTACACTCTTTCAACCTTACTGCTCAATTCAACACAATCTCCCACCTCAAGTTTGCATAGGTTCTTGAATCAAACTCCAATATGCTTCACTTTAATGGTAGCTATGTTTCTTAAAAAGGCTTTCTCTTTATTGAAAATAACATCATAGCCTTTATCCTCCAATACTGCTACAGAGATCATGCTAGTACATACATAACATCTTTGAGGTGAAGAGGGGAGGCTTTCTCCCTCTCAAAGGTGATAGTACCAATTCTTGTAGGTACATACATAGCATCTTTGAGGTGAAGAGGGGAGGATTTCTCCCTCTCAAAGGTGATAATACCAATTCTTGTAGCATTGTACCTCCCATCATTGACCAATTCAATATGTTTCTGGATATCCTTCTCATCCAGGCTACTGAAACACTCCTTGCACCTTGTCATATAGAATGAGGCACTGAAATCAAGTTACCACACACTCCCCATAATAGTGCTAGCCATGCATGCTATCAGGGTGAAGTCTATTTTGAATTGTGAATCCAATGCTTCACCTCCCGCTCCTCTTGAAGGCTTCTTGTTAGACTTCTTGTGCATGCATTTTGTTGTATAGTGCCCATATTCATGGCAGTGGAAACATTTTGTCTTGCTCAAGTCTTCTTCTTGCCATTGTTTTGAATGGTTTCATGTTTGATTTGGGTCTTATTTCCTTTTCCCTTATTCCCCTTTCCAACCAAGGAAAAATTCTCTTCATCCTCTACTTTGGATGATGTTCCATCTTTGGTGTTTCTCCTGAACTCTTCTTGAACCAAATTAGACCAAAACCTTTCCCAATTTGGTAATTTTTCCATTCCATTCACAAAGTCATAGTAGTTGTGCCAGTATTTTTGATGGCCTAGAAGATCTAGGTTCACTAGCTATCATTTGCAACATTCACCCCAATCTCTCCAATCTCATCTTAAACTTGCAGAATAATATCATTTTTCTGCATCCTAATGTTTCGAAAATTGTCTTTTAGGGCGAATTTTCTATGGTCATTTCTATTTTCGTATAGTTCAGTCAATGTCTTCCACATAGCATATGGTGTTTCTTTACCACATATATTTGAGAGCATATGGTCTTTCACACCTTCCAGAGGAATTATCCTGGCCTTTGCAACATTCTTCTTCCATTGGGCTAATTGTTGTGCATCAGACTGTTGGGGTTTTGCAATATTAGTTTTAACATATTATAACACACTATTATCATCAAGTACTACTTCCATTTTATCCTTCTAAGCTATAGAATTCGAGATACCTCCAAAGCATACTCCAATCTCAGTCTGTTGAAAGAAAATATCTTGAATCTAAAGAAAAAATGTTGCATTGAAGCTGCAAATTCGAAATTCCTAAGGGACAAGTTTGAAATACTAGTTCTAATGTGATTTTAGGGCTCTGATACCTTGTATAAATTTGATATAAATTGCAACTACTTAAGATTATGAACTGAAAACAAGGGACACAAATTCTACTCTACTAATCTACGAAATGGAAATCACAATATAGAACAACATGCATAGACATGCAACAACCAAAACCAAAAGTAGATAATTATTTCTAGGGGAACTCAACTAGGAAAAACCCCTCAAGACTCTTTCTATTAATCAGTTGAATAGAGAAACTATTACAATTGCTTGCTCTAGCTCTGAGCAGAATTTGCAAAAGAATAATTGTTCTCTCTGTTGAATGAGATCCTCTAGCTAACACTTAGCCAATTTTCTGCTCCACCAACCTCCTATTTACTTGCACAAATATGAGCAAATTTCAGCTCCTAAACAATAAGGAAGTCCTTACTACCTTGTGCAATTCCCAAGAAATTGATCTCCTGACTGCATGCAACAAATGTACACTTAACTAGTATACAACTCATGTTACACTAGCCTTGTGTCCTCCACCTCAACTGAGGGACAAGTTTGAAATACTAGTTCTAATGTGATTTTAGGGCTCTGATACCTTGTATAAATTTGAAATAAATTGAAACTACTCAAGATTACGAACTGAAAACAAGGGACACAAATTCTACTCTACTAATCTATGAAATGGAAATCACAATATAGAACAACATGCATAGATATGCAACAATAAAAACCAAAAGTAGATAATTATTTATAGGGGAACTCAAATAGGAAAAATCCCTCAAGTCTCTTTCTATTAATTAGTTGAATAGAGAAAATATTACAATTTCTTACTCCATCTCTGAGCATAATTTGCAAAAGAATAACTATTCTCTTTGCTTAATGAGAGCCTATAGCTAACACTTAGCCAATTTTCTACTCCACAAACCTCTTATTTCCTTGCAAAAATATGAGAAAATTTCAGCTCCTAAACAATAGGGAAGTCCTTATTTCCCTGTGCAATTCCCAAGCAATTGATCTCCTGACTGCATGCAACAACTGTACACTTAACTAGTATACAACTAATGCTACACTAGCCTTGTGTCCTCCACCTCAACTGAGAAATTTTAATTCCATGCATGCATGACCTATTTCGGGTTGATTGATAAGTTAATTGACATATCTCTAAGTTAGACTATTGTCCCACTTCACAAGTGACCTTCAACTGACTCTATCAATAGTTAGAGATCACTTAACTGAATACAACTTAAAATAACTGATCCAGGTGGATATTGGTGGCCACCCACCTATTCCACCTGGAACCCCAACATTGTTTCTTTTAGTTTCCTTAATTATAGCACAATTTTAGTTTCATTAATTGTAGCACAATTTACTATTTTTGGCAGTTTTTCGGGTCATAAACTTCCGGAGCCGTTTTGAGGCCCTAAACAACGTTTTTTTGGAAAATGGGCAAATGTGAGTATTTAATTGATTTTTGTAATCAAAAGGTGTAGTACTTGGATATATATTTCTAAAGAGGTATTGTGTGTGTCTATGTTATGACCCTGGGAAGTTGATGTATGAATTTACCCCAACGGGGCCCATATATTTGGCACTTCATCTCTTAGGGTTAGGTTTTTGGATGTTCAGTGTTTTCTATTGCTTCTCAATGATAAATAGGCCTTCGAACCTCATTATAACACAATTTAGAGGCATGTGGCTGACACATCTCTTCTTAAAGATAAGCTACCATTGCCTGAGCTAGTTTATTTCCATTCTATATCTAAGCATATTTAAGTTCTTTGATATTAACAAAATGAAGTTTTATTTCTCCTGCATCTCTATGTTTATGTTTAAATCTATATTTTGTTTTGTTCGCATAAGTCTGGATCAGTGGTATCATAATGTTCTGCTCTGTCCCTATTTTTCTTTGCATAACCCAAACGAGGTCAGGGTATAAAGAGTTAGGTCTCAAACCGGTTGAACCTTTGTAATACTAGCCTTGCAAACACCAAAAACCTCCCATGGCAGAAGAAAAGAAAGATAGGGGGGGGGGGGAGATCCTTTCATAATATTACTCGAGGAGCCCCTCGAGCAATAGAGGAACACGAAAATGTATAGCTTTGCCCAGATCCTTTGGCGACTACCCACAGGTGACGCATATTCATCCAGTCGTCACTCTAGACGCACCACTCCTTTCAAGGTACAAGATAATTTTGACATTCCCATATTTGAAGGCTAGATAGATGCAAACATTATAGATAGATGGTTAAATATGTTGGAAGCATATTTTTCAGTTCATGACTTTCCAATCGGGAACAGATTACTTTTTCACTCCTCAAAGCCACCCCCCATGTCAAGGACTGATGGGAAACCTACTATGAGAAAAAGGACGAGAGGGAATCCTCACTATTCTCATCCGCACACACTTGGAGTTCTTTTCGAGATGCCAACAAGGAAGAATATTACCCTCTTAGGAGCTATTATCACTCCATAATTTTCCTGGGCTGAGGAAGAAAACTACAAAGGTAACCACAAAACCACTTTTAAAGCTGGGATCTAGCCCTTCCAGCTTTAGAGAGGGATCTCTCTATATGATTTATATTTATTCTTCAGATTTTAGGCTAGCTATTTGAGTTAGAGATGGGTTTTTCAAAGGTTTAGTTGAAAGATGCAAGGAAAGTCCATTGGGCATGGAATCATGAACCTTTGGGTAATCAATCAAAAAATGACAGAGCAACTGTAACAAGGTAGGATAGGCAAACTTTTGGATCTTTTAGAGTATTTGTGGGGTGAATTAGGATGAATATGATTTAAGTTCAATTAAATATAGAACATACTAGGATGGATTCTATATTTAACATCAGAAAGAAAACACAGTTATTGCCAACAATCCAGAGCATAGAACACTTAAGAAATTTTTTCCCTTAATCTTATTGCAACAATAAAGAGGGAAAAACATATGGAAAGTGAGAAAAGAAACAATTTAACATAAGAAGCACATCATGCTGGATTGAGAGGGCTTGGACCCAAGTTTAGACATTAAGGGACTTTTGAGGTGTAAATTGGGCCTCCTAAGAAAAATGTACAACCAAAATAAAATTTATAAGCACCAACAGGATTCAAGATGATGATGTCAACCACGGGGGATGATTCACCATTTTTGGAGTAAAAAAGCAAAAATATTAAAAAATAATAAAATACTAGAACTACTTTTTCAACTCGTATTTTTAAATTATCTCCCTAAGGTTTTACTCAAATTTCGAGTGGGAGCATTCATTGGATACAAAATTTAATTCTTCATCCAAGCAGTACCCATGTTGCATACTTTCAATGGATCTCGCTACACAAATAATGAGAAATACATGAAAAAACGAGATTGCAATCACATTTTTCATGTAGTAGGGTCCATCAAAAGTATGCAACATTGGTAATACTTGGATGAGGAATCAAATTTTGCATCCAATGAGTGTTTCCACTCGAAATTGGAGTAAACCCATAGGGAGATAAGTTGAAAATACGAGTTGAAAAAATAGTTTTTTTTTTTTTTTTTTTTTTTTTTTCGCTCTAAAATTTGATGAAGTAATGTAATCTTATTTTATTATTTCCACTATTATTTTATAATTTCCTTAGGAGGCCCATTTTAGACCTCAAAATTCCATTAATGGTTAGCTACGCTAACCAACAAAACCTTGCACTACCGGCCCTTTCGACAACAACTCGTGTAGCGAATGATTCAATCTCTCCCGAGGCAGTATTGGGGGAGACTAGAATGAAGTTTCTGCATCCAAAGGACTATATGATGTGTTTATTTTACACTTAGGGCTTTATCCTGACCTTCATGAACCCTAACCCTTAAAACCCAGAAATTACAACAACTAATAGTTAGCAGAACTAAACCCTTCACCGATTGTGCTAAACATTCATAACATCATATAAATAAGAAGATCTACTTCTTTGCGCATCTATTAAGTGCTTTTCATGATTAATTGCATTAAACAGACCAAAACGTATAGTAAATTCAGAAATAAGAAATGATAAATAGATACAAAGATAATTGTTTAGAAACAACCTTTATTATGCTTAGATCTTCAATTATAGACTCTTCCAATCTTGCGCACACAGCTGTAGGGGCCTGTGCACTCAGCTGCGGACTTACCAAGGTCTCCACACACACAAATGTAGGATCCTTTCCCTTCGCCTAAGTACAAAAAATAGACCCAAATCCTTAACTTCTTACTTAGATCATTGATTGATCACTATAACTCTTCTATGACTCTTTTTTATATCTTTCTTCATTACAATACCATTGTCCGAGAACCATGGGTGGGTCACAAAACAACTTGAATCTTAACAAAATAAGGGGCTTTGACCTTCCTAAATCCCCTTTGACTCCTATCGACCTGCGCTACTTGTGCTCCACTCCTCAAAATGCAGAGACTTTACAATATTAGCAAAAATTTACAAAATATAACCCCAAGGGACCCTGTCCCAATAGGCCCCCAACATAAAGTCGTGACTCGTCCCGAGTCACTCTGCTGGATTTGCCTTGATATTTGTTTGAAAACTGCTAAACTCTTTCTTCAATTCTTGAAGATTTGCTGTTCCCTGCAAAACGACATGAGAAAATTATTCTAGTTTCTCTGTGGTTGGACCTTCGACTGCAAGGCCCATGGTTCTCTGTGTCTACTACATAGCCTTGAACTTGCTATGAACTATCTATGAGAGATGGCTTACCTCATCAGCCTAGGGATACATCCTTGAGGATACGATGGAGGCCTTCTGGCGTAGCTCATCAATCTGGGTCTGGATGAACTTTCCCTCTTGCAATTTAGTGAACCTTTGCAATGGTGCTAAGGTCCACACTGTTGCCCTTATCTCACCAAACTGCACCTATTTTTCTTGGATGTTTGCTTCAGTTTTATACAAGTGTGGATCCTCCTACAGTAAGGTCCACATATCCATGGTTTGCTCGAACAGTTGGCTGCAATCCTTGACTGCAGCTTCTAGAGTAGTCATATCCTCTTTAATAGTAGCCTAGCGCTACTCTCTAACATCCAGAGGAGTGGTTGGCTACAACTTAAGTTGAAGCTTAGATATTTGTAGCTCAAAGCATACCTTGCCTATTTCCTCCTTTGACTCCTTCACCACAACAACTAACTTCTTGATTTTCTTGGTGGAGGCCGCTTCTGTTGGAATTTTGAGTTCGAGAAGTTGACTACAAACCTGCACTATCATTACTTCTAGATGCTAACTACGTGCAATGACCTCTTCTCATTCTTTGAGCGCATATGACTTTTCCTCAAACATTTACTAGTTGTTAGTTTTGACTTCACTGATAACCAGTAATGCCCGTTGTTCCCGAACCTTGAGCTCATCTGATACTCTTTGATGGAGCTCATGGAATGACTGAATGGGGAGCATCGCAAGGTTAAGGCTCAAATGATTCATATGCAATAAGCACGCCCTGTCCTCTGAAGTCTCAACATGAAATTATCCCTTTGGTAAATGTACTGTGTAGAAGTCCATGGTGATCTTTGCTATTGGGGTTGTCACACTCACTTGCTTCAGGCTTGCTTTTCCCATGCTTGCCTGGATCACCCTTGTCTAGACCTACAATTCCTTTAGGCCCTACTACACTTTATCCAATTCCTGATGGTACTGGTCCTCGATGTGTCCCAAAATAGTTTCCGTAATGTTGAGGACTGCATCACTAATCTCATCAAGGTTTCCCTTCGTGAGGACCAATGGTGTCGCACTCACAGACCTCTCAGACTTCTGCTTCTTGTGGGGTCCTACAGAACTCCGCTTCTACCTTTTCCTGACCCTGAAGGGGGACTCCAAATCTGTGCCCCAGGGAATCCAAGTTTGCACCCCCTTCCTCTTACCCCTCAGTCTCGACCTCTTCATCGGTGCGCTTCGCGTCAGGTTCGTCAAGGTCAAAAGTGGACTGCGATGTGGTTGCAACTTTCTCCTTTGGTGATTTTGTCTCTTTTGTAGATACCTTTTCTTTTGGTGCTTCTTTCTACTGTGCAACCTCATCTTTCTACGCGACCTTTTATTTTTCAAAAGCCTTTTTTGCTTCTTGATTTTTGTCTTTCTCTACTATTATCGTATCTACACCTTCTGTAGCCTTACTTGTTCCTGTGCTTGTGTTCAAATGGGTGAGAAATTCACTTGACCATTTGCTGATGACCCCCATAATGTCATCCTCTATGACTAAGTATGGCATTTTATACCATGTTCCCATGGCATCCTTCTTTGTGTGGATAGACAAATTATGAAAACATGCCTTGAAATCTTTAATATTAGCATATTGCGCATGTAAAATTGGTGATAAACGTGGCCGTTGGTTAATCACCATCCGCAACTCCCACTCAAACAAGACCTAGAAGATCTTTGTTACCAATTTGCATTTAGGATCCTTCGTCACCCATAGTGAGGTGAATTTCGCAGCCTCAATTAATTCTGCATCATGTTGTAGGAACTGGCTCCTTAGGTGTCCTCCATGCCACTAACATGATTAATAGAAGTAGCCACGCGTAGTGTAATGCCTTGCCATCATCCTGGGATTCACGACAATATTCCAAGAACTTGTGATAGAGATACTTAGCCCAATTATATTGTACCCCTTTGCTGCACTGCGTAGCCAAAAATACCACTGGTGCAGGCACTTCATCAACACGAAACTTCCTCATTATCTTTCCATCCAATATTTGTGCAGCGAATTGCATAGTGCCATCCGATATGGAGCTAATCACATAGTCGCGCGACTTCTTCACCAACCCAAAGTCACTCTTCATCTGGTCAACCAACTTCTTCTCCTATGATTTCCACACAAAAGAATTTGTAGGGTTCATGCCCTGATAAGGAAACAAGGTTATTCAGTGGATCAACATGTTAGTAATTAGAATGGTCCCTCCTAACCAAAGGCACCCATCGTGAACCAACGTCAATAATTTACATACACAGACAATGTTAATGGTGTCACGGCTAAAATGTGGCACCCACAACATGTTAAGCAACCTTGCATGCTCAATTATGGCCACCCACTTCATTGGATCAAGCCGTGTAACATCTAGCTCTTCATAGTAGACCTTCTTTAGATATTTACTCAATTCCAACTGTGGGAACTTCACATGATCACCCAAGTTCCAGTCCTCCATCTTCAAAAACAATATCCGAGCCAAAACATTTTCCTCCAAAGGTACCTCCACTGACAATAATGGTATAGAGACCTATAATTTCACCGAATCTAGGTCCTTAGTCACTTTGGATGTTGATTTCCTATGAGGTACATAAGGTGGTAGTCGAGTAATTAACACTTCTTCTTCGACATCAATCTCTTCAACCCCCATATTTAATTCTTCCTCATCTAAGTCCAAGGGTTCCATCAACTACTTGCTCCTATCCATCCAACCCTTCTTTATGAACTCCGTTGGATTCTTGTGTGACAATTGCCACATCGGTGCTTGCTGGGGCTCCTTTTGCTTCTTCTCTCCTGTCGCGGAGGCATTGGGTTTAGACCTCGGCGACCTAGGCACTATAGTAGGCACGGGTTGTGTTGCAGTCATTTTCTCCCAGAATATTTCCCTCTGCCACTCAGGTAAATTCGCCTCCCACCCAAATCTTTGCTGCAAAAACTTCTCTCGAATCTCTTTCCAATCCCCTCTAGACATGCAGTAATTGTCTTGGCACAAACTAAGGCACAAAAGCTTAAAGAATTTTCTTTAGAAGTAAAGTGTTCAAATGTGGAGCGGGATGCTTTATTTATAGCCCATTTTGAATTCAAATCCATCCGTTCCCTCCAGATATCCATCATTAATTCTCTTTTGATGGCAGATTTCCAAAGATATGCGCCTTAAATTCTCTCCCCCCGCTCCCTTTAATGGAAAAATAACCATCTAATCATCTACAGTGCTTCCAACGGTCACCTTTTGGCTAGGATGCATGGGGTCCACTGTGCTAGCACAACTTCTTTGTCACAACTCCCCTTTGTACCTTCCTCCAAATCTTCGTGCAACCCATCCACTTCGCGAAACTGTCCTTCTCGTAGCGTAGTTTATAGTCTCACACTTCCTTGCAACTGCCTAGAGTACTAAGACTGCCTACATCCATGTAGTCATTGCACGGGGATGGGATCGCCCCTATACAAATTTAATTGGCTCCCATTCATTTTTCCTGGAAACATCTCCCCGTTCAACTTTGCGAGATGAACCACACCTCCATCCATAATCTCATTGATGATGTATGGTCCCAACCAATGCATGAAAATTTTTGCAGGAAACTTCGTAAACTTGCTATCATACAATAGCACTAAACCTCCAATTTTAAAGGTACTCTGCTTAATGTGGTGATCATGCCACACCTTTTCACGAGGCTTTTTCTCCTACTAATGAAAACTTGCCAAGAAGTGATCTTCTTCCAACTCAACTATTTGCACGATGTGTTCCTCCATGATATTCTGATCAACCATTTCTGTGACTACAACAATTTGCAAACTTGGAAAGATGTACTCCATTGGCATCATGTCCTCTTGTCCATAAACCAGCCTAAACGGTGTCTGTCTAGGCCATCTCTTACAGGTAGTTCTATATGCCCAAAGAACAGCTGGTATGCGCATGTCCCAATCATTCCTATTTTCATTAAAAATCTTCGTCAAATCATTCTCCAATATTTTATTAAAGGCTTCCACTGTATCATTTGCTTTAGGATGATACATCATGCTTTTCTTATGATACATCTAGAATTATTCAAGAAAAGCAACAATTTTTTTCGTTAAAGAAGTGTGAATCCCTATCACTCATCAAAATCTTAGGGAAACCAAACCAAGACAAAATGTATTTAAATATGAACTTTGCAGCTGTAGCTATGCTGCAATCCTTCACGAGCTACACTGTAGCCCACCTAGTCAAGTATTATGTGGTTGTGATGATGTATCTTGCTCCTGTCTTCTTTCCTAGTGGCTGAATTAGTCCCATAAAGTATATTGCCCACTTATTGAATGCCTGTAATGACACTTGCAGGTTCAAAGGCAATACATCCCTTCATGACGACCTCCCCGTTCTCTGATAGACATCACATGCCTGACAATATTCCTTGGAATCCTTGTGCATAGTTGGCCACCATAGCCCAACTCATAGGATCTTCTGCACAATCGCTCCTCCTGCATAATGTCCTCTAGAACCTCCTTCATGTGCTTCAGTGAGGATACTTTGTCGTTCATAATATAGGACTTACCTATACAGAACTTCATCTGAGCCCATTTTATATAAGTTCCCTGAAATGACAGAAAAATCCATAGCCCTGACCACCAATTATTTATTTTTATGTGTCATATACCCTTAAAGAGCTGTACTTGTAGACAAGAATTGGATTATGTTTGCAAAATGTTCATCTACGATGCACACAAAAAGGAGTTGGGCATCAGGCAATCCTTCATAAAGATTTGTAGGTTCCTCGCCATTATCAATATGTGAAAGGTGATCCGGTCCAAAATTTAATCTCCTTGGCTTCACAACTACCCCAAAGTCATACTCCTGAAATAGCAATAACCACCTACAAATTCACCCCTGCAACATAGGCTTGTTGACTAGGTACTTCAAAGCACAATGGCCTGTGTACATTTTGAAGTGTGCACCCAATAAATAATGTTTGAAATTATGAAGCGCATATACCATCACGAATCCTTCGCGCTCCACGATTGAATAATTCTTTTCTACCTCAGACAAATTTCTACTCACAAATTCAATCAGATGGTTAATATCACCTACACCTGGTTGGGTTAACACTGCTCCTAATGCTATGCTGTTATGAAACCAGCTCAAGAAAAAGATAGAAAAGATAGATCAACGTCTTAGAATTCAGCCTCTTCGAGGGGGAAACCTCCTTTACATTACATAAATGAACAATTCTTGGATGATTCAAATGACAAAACCTCGTTTCTAAATATAGGAGTCTAAGGAGTCACAATATAACCCAACTGACCTAACAATAATAATATAAAGCCACAAAAATAACAATAGAGGGATTCTATGGGGCATAGTAATAACAATATGGGGATAATAAGGGCACAATAATATTAATAAGGGGTACAACTACAATAGTAATGGGCTAATCACTAGTATTATAGGGACCCAACATGCCCCTCTCCTACAAAAAAGTGTTGTCCTCAACGCTTGAGCAGTTCTGGATGCTTCTGTATAAAATTCTCATCCTCCCATGTGGAATCTTTAGCGGATAAGTTCTTCCACTTGATAAGATACTTCGAAATTGATCGATTTCGTAGCTGTTGAGTTCTTGTTTTTGTGACTTCTTCCAGTTCCAATATAATTTTTCCTTCCTCGTCAAGTTCTAGAAATATTGTTTGAACTGGGAGCTTGTCGCCTATAACCTTCTTTAAACATGAAACATGGAAAACTGAGTGCAATCGAGAAGCTGCAGGAAGCTCCAATTTGTATGCCATAGTACCAATCTTTTGCAACACCTTGTATGGACCATAATACTTTGGTGATAATTTATTATCCTTCTTAGCTTGCTTGAGGGACATTTGCTTATATGGTTGTAGCCGTAGGAATACCCAATCACCTACATCAAAACTTCTTTCGCTACGATGTTGATCTGCCTGTTGTTTCATTCTATTCTGTGCCAACACGAGGTTATCCTTTAAGAGTTGGAGGACTTGTTGTTGATGTTCAATGTGATGTTCCACTGCTTGAACCTTAGAATTTTCTCTTAAATATGATGTGATGGATGGTGGCTGATACCCATAAAGTGCCATAAATGGGGTCATTTTTGTTGCTGTATGGAAGGAAGTGTTATACCACCATTCAGCCAGAGACAACCATTTGACCCATTGTGTCTGTTTATCAGATACAAAGAAACGAAGATATCCTTCCAAACATTTGTTTACTATCTCAGTTTGCCCATCAGATTGAGGATGATAAGATGATCTATGAGCTAACTGAGTACCAAGACAAGAAAATAATTCTGTCCAAAAATTTCCAGTGAAAATGGGATCTCTGTCACTTACAATAATCTTTGGGTTTCCATGTAGCTTTTGAATTTTTTCCATAAATGCAGTAGAAACTGTACTGGCTTTAAATGGATGTGATAATGCACAAAAGTGTGCATACTTGGTAAGTCTGTCAACTACCACCATGATGACACTCTTTCCCTCAGACTTGGGTAAACCTGTGATAAAATCCATTGAAACTTCCTCCCAACGTTGGCTTGGAATGGATAAAGGTTGTAATAGACCCGATGTCTTAATTGTTTCAACTTTATTTTGTTGGCAAACCAAACATTCTGCCACAAACTTTTGAATATCTGATTTAAGGCCATCCCAAAAAAATTCCTTCTTAACCCTGTGGTAAGTTTTTAAAAATCCTGAGTGCCCTCCTAAGGGAGAAGTGTGCAATTCCATAAGAATCTTTTGTTTTAGCTGGGAATTCTTACAGAGGTATAAGCGATCTTTGTACCATAACGAATCATTTTTCCAGCTAAATGTATCAGCCATACTGGAATCTTGTTGTAACATTCGAATAAGTGCCCACACTTCTTCGTCATTCTTCCATTCCTCCCTTGCTTCGTTTATCCAATCTGGTTGGATAATAGAAATGGCACACAACAATGCTTCCACATCCTCATCCTTTCTTGAGAGTGCATCTGCCACCACATTTTGCTTCCCTTTTTTGTAGATGATTTCAAAGTCATAACCCAACATCTTTGTGACCCACTTTTGTTGCTCTTCAGAGGATAATCTTTGTTCTAAAAAGTATTTAAGGCTATCATGATCCGTTTTTACCTTGAAGTGTCTTCCCATTAGGTAGGGTCGCCATTTCTTAAGTGCATGGAGTATTGCCAACATTTCCTTCTCATAAATAGCTTTGTGTAAAAACTTTCCCTTGATTGGACGACTTTCAAAAGCAATGGGTCTTTCATCTTGCATTAAAACAACACCAATTCCATTTCCTGAAGCATCACATTCCACAATAAAGGTTTTTGTGAAGTCCGGTGTAGCTAAGACCAGTGCTTGGCACATTGCCTCTTTAAGATTTTCGAAGGTCTTTGTTGCTCCGAGAGTCCATGAAAATGCATCTTTCTTCAATAATGTTGTTAGAGGTGCTGCTATTCTCCCATAATTCTTAACAAACTTGCGATAATACCCTGTCAACCCGAGAAATCCTCGCAGATGCTTTATGGATGTGGGAATTTTCCATTCCTTAATGGCTTTAATTTTGCTAGGGTCTACCTTAACTCCTTCATGAGATACAATATGACCCAAATATTCCACCTCTTGTACTCCAAAGAAACATTTGGATCTTTTTGCATATAATTGTTTCTCCTCCAATAGTTGTAGCACCCTGTCAACATGTTCAACATGATCCTTCCAAGACTTGCTGTAGATTAGTATATCATCAAAAAATACTAACACAAATTTTCTAAGGAATGGTTTGAAAATTGAATTCATCAAACCTTGAAATGTTGAAGGTGCATTGGTAAGGCCAAAAGGCATGACCAAAAATTCATAATGACCCTCATGAGTTCTAAATTCTGTTTTCGGAATGTCTTCAATCTTCATTCTGATTTGATGATATCCTGAATGAAGATCCAACTTGGTGAAGTAAATTGATCCATGCAATTCATCCAGTAATTCATCAATGACAGGAATGGGAAACTTATCTTTAATAGTGAGCTTGTTGAGCTCCTTATAATCCGGACACATGCGCCATGATCCATCCTTCTTGTGCACCAATACTACTGGAGCAGAGAAAGAACTTTGACTTGGTTGAATTATACCAGCCTCTAGCATTTTTGCAACCATACGTTCAATTTCACTCTTTTTGGCATAGGGATATCTGTACGGCCTGATGTTTGGAGGAACACTTCCTGGAATCAGATGAATAGCATGATCATGATCACGAATAGGTGGGAGACCTTTGGGAGTCTCAAATACCTTGGAATGATTGTCCAAGACTTTTTGGAGATCTGGAGAAATAGATGATTCCAATGTGGAAACATCTAGCGAACATAATTGTGCAATTACACCTCTTTGTTCCCTTTTTAGAAGCTTTGTCATACCGTTAGAGCTGATTATCTTTGCTGGTTTCCCTGCAATACCCCTTAATTCAACTTCCTTTCTTTCCATAGAAAATTTCATGAAAATTTCTTGAAAATTAAAAGCTATTGTACCCAAGGATTAGCCATTGGACTCCTAGTACAAAATCAACACCTCCAATAGGAATGGAAAGCATTGGGCTAGTCAATACATATTCTCCCATGGATAGCTTGATATTATGGCACTTTCCCGAGTAATTTATTATTCCTCCATTTGCAATGATCACTTGACACTCTGGTGCATGATATAAGAAGCAATTCAGTTCTCTTTCTACCTTACAATGAATAAAATTGTGGGTACTTCCTGAATCAATCAACACTATTACCTTTTTCTTCTTGATTTGTCCTTCTATCTTGATGGTTTGAGGAGTGGTAATTCCCGCCAATGCATTACAAGATATGGTCGGATTCATTTCTTCTTTATCTAGGCTTTGTTCCTGGAGTATATCCTCTTCTTTTGACCTTTCTTGCTCCTTTTCTTCTTCCTCTTCACAATCTATGTAGAATAATTTCTTCTCAGCACACTTATGACCTTTAGTGTATTTGCTATCACAACTGTAACAAAGCCCTTTTGCTCTTTTTCTTCCAATTGTTGTGGTGTCAACCTTATAGGTTGTGGAAGACTAGTGGCAACAACACTTCCGTCTTTATAGTTGTGAGTGGTATGCTTCCTGGTTGCCATAATTTTGCTTTCCATTTTTCTTGCTAACCTGAATGCCTTCTCTAATGAATCAGGTTCCCAAAGGCGAACATCATGTTGGATATTATCCTTTAAAGACCCTATGAACACATCAATCCTATGCTCCTCTGGAATATCTTTTACCCTTATGTTCAATTTTTGGAACTCCTCAATGTGCTCCATTATTGAACCCTTTTGTTTGAGACTTATCAATTGGCTAAAAAAAGTGTTGCTTTTTGTATCCTCATAATGTGCTATCAATTCTTCCGTAAAAATTTCCCAAGTGATAAATTGTTTACGAGAGAAAAGCCATTGATACCATACAAACTGATTTGGTTCCAAATATAAAGTTGCCATACATACCTTTTGTGTGTTTTGCACATTATTGAGATCGAAAAATTGCTCCATTTGTAATATCCATGTTGTGGGATCCTTGCCATCAAACTTCCTCATATCGATTTTTGGAATATGGTGGGTCTTTTATCCAACATTAGAGTCTATGGAATCATGATTAACATTTCTTTTGTTCTCATCATGAGTTTCCTTTACTACCCTTTCACGATTAGTAAACCTTTCTTGTAGCAACTTATTCATATTTATCTTCAATTCTTCCATGTCTGTCTTCAAATCTATCTTCAAATCATCCATCTTAGCTTCCACGTCATTCATCTTAGCTTCTACACATTTCTTTAAATAATCCATCTTAGCTTCTACGCCTTTCTTTAAACCATCCATCTTAGATTCTGTTCCTTTTTGTGCAAGGGACAATTATTGCACTTGGTCTTGTAATTTTGATATATCATGTTGCATTTCTTCCTCTTCTTCATGAGTCATGCTAGAGCTTTCAGGTTCCTTACTAGGCGTTTGCATTTTCTTTCCTCAAGGCATAAATTACCAATAATAATGCTCCACTATGCCCTTTGAATTCCTTCAAAATAAATTTTCAAACCAAGCTTAAGCAAAAATTTAAGAAAATCTACACACCTTTTTTCACTTTGTAGGAGCTCGATATTGCCTCTGATGTATCTCTGTACTTTCCAATCATCTAGATCTGAATTTGTGACCTATAGTATCCCTCTGTGTCCTCTTTCCAATTCCACAAGTCTGACCCAAATTGGATTCTCCAAGGAAGAGTTATGCGAAATCTCCCATAGTGACTTGATTATAGACTAGTTCAGTAGAGAAAACTTGTACGACTTGCCATGAGTCACTGTTTCGACCTTTGGATCTGAAAAATGCATACAAGAAACTAAAGTCCATCCTTTTTCTGTACCTTCTTATGAAATTTCAATCCGATCCCCAGAGAGAAAGTTATGATGCTTTTCCCCAGGTCACCTGTTTGGAATGTAATTCAAGAGTTCGCAAAAAGACCAACTTCCTCAGATCATATCTCCGCAAATATAGTGCAAACAACTCTAAAATTCAGACCAGAGGTTCAATGTGATTTCTTCTCAAATGGGTTTTTTTTGCAACTTTTGAAACGTCGCAGAAAAAAAGTTATAGTGAAAATTCCACGATGACCTGTTTGGAGCAGCGAAACCCTAGAATCCAAAGCTTTGATACCAAATGTTATGAAACCAGCTCAAGAAAAAGATAGAAAATATAGATCAACGCCTTAGAATTTAGCCTCTTCGAGGGGGGAATCTCCTTTACATTACATAAATGAACATTTCTTGGATGATTCAAATGACAAAACCTCCTTTCTATATATAGGAGTCTAAGGAGTCACAATATAACCCAGCTGACCTAACAATAATAATATAAAGCCACAAAAATAACAATAGAGGGATTCTATAGGGCACAGTAATAACAATATGGGGATAATAGGGGCACAAAAATATTAATAAGGGGTACAACTACAATAGTAATGGGGTAATCACTAGTATTATAGGGACCCAACATATGCAAGATGCATTTACATGTACATGGAATTCCTTCTTGTGGTCGGGGAACACTAGAATAGGCACTATAACCATTTTTTCCTTCAACACATCCAAGATTTTTTGGAAATCATTATCCCAGTAGAACGTCACATCCTTCTTCAATAATTTTTCCATGGGCACAGTTATCTGCACATATGCCTTGATGAAATTCCTATAATATCCTGTATGGCCTAATGTCATGTGCAACTATTTCACATTCCTCAGAGGCTTCAAATTGATAATCACTACAATTTTGGCAGGGTCCACCATCAACCCCTACTTACAAACAATGTGGCCCAAGAGTATCCCATATGGTACGCAAAAGACACACTTCTTTAGATAAAGGGATATCTGATACTTCCTACAAGCATCCAGCATTAGATGAAAACTTGCAATGTGCTTTTCACTAGCCTAAACACTATCCAATAATCAAGTAAACCTCCAAAAACTTATGAATAAATTCTTTAAAAGCTGCGACTGCCACCCTAGAAAAGATTGCAGTGTCATTCTTAAGTCTAAAGGGCATAACTGTATATTGAAAACAACCCCATTCTGTGGCAAAGGTAGTCTTACTGATGAGCACTAGTATTGCAGCAAGGATGCTGCAACTCATGGGGATACTAAATTTACTTCATCAACCTGGGGGTTCGTACAAACTTGGAGGTGACAGTGCTGTATACACAAATAGATGTAATTGGTCTACTATTTGTCATTGCTGAGCTGGGGCGATAAACCACTAGGGTTTCTAAAACCAACCTTCTATTGACTAGAAGAAGTTTGATTACCAACTTGGAGAGGGGAAATTTACCCTAATTGGGAGAAAATAAGTGCTTCCTATTTCAAGAATGAAAGAAAGAAAGAGATGCTTGCGAAATAACATGAAATCCTCTATGTACTTGCTAACATAACTTTCTTGCAAAAGAACCCTATTTTAACACTTGTGAGGTTTTAACTAATCTAAACATGAAATATGATCTAAAGAGTACTAGCTATTGTGTGCATGAATAAATATAAAAAAAAAATTCCTTTTATCTTTTTGATTGAAATATGTAAATGCTAATCCTTCTTGGTTCTTTGGTAGGGGAGACAGGTGTGGAGGAAGAGGATTACAATTGTTTTTATGGCTTGGAGGTCAAGTAGGGGCCTAATCCTGGCTTTAGTGATGATTTTTCTCAATTTAGGCTAAAAACAGGTTGCTACAGGTATTCCTACAGGATGTCTAGAGGATATACTAGTTCTCCTATAGGATCCCCTATTTTACTACAGGAATAGGCCAAAAGCTTAGGGAGTGGTCTATAAGGTCGGATGGAGCTTGCAAAAGGTGAATAAGGAGGGAATAAGGCATGGGAGTGGTAGGCATTTACTCAGAACTCAAACCAAAGCTTTGAGATGGTTGGATTTGCTCAACGGAGATGGCAATTGAGACCTTAGTGACTTTTGGAAATCATGGGTGGATATGGCTTGGATGAGGTTGATGAGATGAGGTCTCCCTGCAATGTAGAAACTCCTACAACAACACACATCATTGTTGGCATTTATACATAAATTCATCTAAAAACAAGAAGGGTTTACTCAAATAGAAGAAAATAAAGTTGTCACCATTTATTTGCTAAGTTCATGTATGGAAGTGATTGAAACAAATAAAAAAGAAATATGAAATTAGTGAAAATCCTAAGAGATTAGAAATACCAATTGCAACATATCCTATGAAACTGAAAGATAATGACCTAATTAGCACGAAAACCATAAATTACGCAAAAATAAAGAATTCTCTCTTTTTGGGTTGGATGGGAAGTGTTCCTCAAGCCATGATCCCTGAAAGGGAGAAATCAAGTGAAAACCACTTGTTGTCAGCCTTTTTGGAATACCTTATTATCACTACAATGCTATTGTTAGAACTATCCACAAATGGAATCAAACTAATTAAACCTATCAATACTTGCAAATTAACAACACCAAAATCAATTTAGCAACTAACTATGAGTATAACCTAAGCATACATATACAACAAGAGGAACCTTTGCTGCTAGGGTTGGGCCCTAACCCAATATCATCATCCCTCTAAGTTAACTCAGTGTTGGATCAAGGGAATGCTATGCATTTTCATTAAAATATCAGAAATACACAAGAGTGCTTGGTTACAGTGCATCAACTTAAAAACTTCTTAGCTATCTTGAACAAAAAATCAGAATCCTAATGAGGCTCTAGGCCTCTTCATTTATACAACTGAAGTTACCAAAAAATTCCTTAAATTTAGGGAGGCTTGGCTCCCAATCTTGAGATCAACTGGTCTTCAACTATCACTGGCTTGGATGCCATTGAACTTCATGACTTGGTTGTTTGCAACTCAGAGCTGATGAAATTTGATTGATGAATCTTTGAGTGAGTGAAGAGTTAAGGAGGGAGATATTGTCTCCTAGAATCCCTCTTACTTGTCTTCATTCAAGTTCCTGCACTTTAATTAGCCAAAATTTTCTCCAAAACCTGCAATCAATGCACATTAGACCACTAGACATGACATCTCATATTTACTCTCCTCATTAAGAAAAAAATAACTAAAACATGTAAAGAATGATGAGAAAAGTTGATTTTAGTAAGCTGGAGGTGCATTAAGGTCCATATAATTTACCCATTGATGAGCCTCATCACTTACTTTGATCTTTTGGCATGATATTGATCTAGTGATACTTTGAGAACCCATTTGTAAATGAGTAGACTTCTTGACCACCAACATTCTCCAATACTTCATGTTGAAAATTAGCAACAAGAAATTGCTAAAAATAGAAGTGCTAAAAATAGCACTGCTAAATATCGCAGTTTGGGCATCAATGCTGGATTGGGCAACATGGAATTAAAAATGGAAGTGCTAAAAATAGAAGTTCTATTTTTAGGAGTGTAGTGTGGATTCCTATTTAGTCAGTCGCTGGACTAGAAATAGGAAGTAAAATTCAAATTTGGTCTTACCAGTAGTTTGAATATTAATTAATTAATTCTCCATGAGTTAATTAGTTAAGGAAAATCAAACTTGAAGTCTTTGTGAGAACATGCAATAATTTCTCCATTGATTGGGGAATGTGTCCTTGATTTTCTCCACTGATTAAGGAATTAAGGATGAGTTCTATATTGAGAGGATCAGTTGACTTAGTTTAACTTAGTCAAGTATACTTAGATTAATTTTACAAGTTGTTAAATTAATGAGATACAGTTTGTTGATGCTTGCATGCATGTGACAACTGTTATTTTCAGATAATTGACTATTCACTCATGGATAACTGATGCATGTTAGTTCAGACAGAGACCCAGTTGAGATCAGATGAGGGACAATGTACTATCGGTTGCTAGGATATTCCTAGTGAATATTCCTTGCATGAGGATGGAATATTATTCCTTCTAGTACTGCGTAGTTGGACCTGAGGTGACAACAGGTATGATTTGGGCCAATTCACACATGTTATGTAATTGGACCCAATCAAAACTACGCAAGGAAATAGGGGCTTGGAGGACTTGTGGAGCCTATATATTCAGGCCTAGATAGTCCATGAGCTACATCATCAGAGTACAAAGAGAGCAGGATAACTTTTGAGCTGATTCTTTTTTTGTATGTTGTTGAGGATTCCACTTGATTAATAATACAGAGATGGAGTTTAGGCTGGTGCTTTCCCCAGGTTATATCTTCTGTGTTATGGTTGATTACTTCTCATTATCAATTATATCTGTTCATGCTTGATGTTGCTCATGTTCAATTAAGCTTCTGCTAAGTTTATGGTAGATGTAGATCTAGTATTATGATTTAGTACATTGCATATATCAGTTGGATCTGCAGGTGAAATTTCTACATGATATCAGTGAGATAGCTGATTTATAGAGAAAATTCTACATGGTATCAGAGTGAGGTTTTGTAGAAAGAGTTCTACATGGTATTAGAGCACAAGTGATCAAGGAAGAACAATATAGAAGAAGGGAGAAGTTGAAGTTTGTGGTTTCTGAATATTGAATTGAGTTCTTATCACATCTATTTCACCAATGGAATTCTATGGTTTGAGACTCAAATATGCCCTTGATGGCAGTTCAAATTATATATCCTGGAAGTATTGCATGGAGGCAATATTAGATGATAATGGCCTTAAGGACTTCATTGATCAAGAAGCCCAGAAGCCGACTGATGCTACTCAACTAGCGGAATGGAAGAAGTGTGTGGCTAGAGCTAGGAGAATCCTCTTGGAGGGAGTTTGAGATCACATTGTCTCGAGCCTCCATGGGAAGGAGACTCTGTTTTCAATGTGGAAAACATTGAAATATCTTTATCAGAATAGCAGTGATCATAGGAAGGTGGCACTAAAGGACAAACTTATAAAGATCAACTGTGAAAGTGGGGACATGATCTCTATGTATCTGAACAAGCTCACCTCATGTAGGGATAAGCTTCCAAGTGTAGGGGTCATGACATCTGATGATGACATGGTGAGTCTAGCACTCGTTGGCCTTCCTAAGAGCTGGCACAGCTACCAGGACTCGGTTAATGGAAGGGAGAAACTACCAAATTAGGAACGACTATGGTTGGATTTGATGTAGGAGGAGATCAGACGGAGCACCAGAGACAGTTCTTCATCCATGGAGGATGAAGAGAACTGTGGCTTAGAGAGTAAGGCGAAGAAGGGGAAGGAGAAGGTTTCTCTTTCTGAATCTAGTTCTTCCCATGGTGGGAAGAAGGTTGACAAATCAAAAGTGTGATGCTTTCATTGTCATGAGGTGGGCCATTTTGTTACAAATTGTCCATAGAGGAAATCCAAGAAGGGATTTGAGGAAGGATCTGAAGGTGAGGCACTTGCTTCTCAGTTCGAGTTGGATTTCACACTCTTCGCATGCATGATTTCATCCATGATGGGAAGTGGTTGGTTTCTTGATAGTGGAGCTTCTTTCCACATGATCGGCGACAAGAGTTTGTTCAGTACTTTGGAGGAGAAAGATCTCTAGATACTCATAGTGATGGGTAATGATGAAAAGTATAGTGTCTCAGGTGTAGGAACGGTTATTTTTTAGAGGGAGCATAGAGCTCGCCTTACCTTGACCGATGTCAAGTATGTACTAGGGCTGAAGAGAAACTTGGTGTCGATCGCGATGCTGGAAGATAGAGGCTATGATGTAGTCTTCAGTAAGGGAAAGATTTTCCTTAGACACATCATCACTAGACAGGTGAAGCAGATTGGTTCATGGGTCAAGAACCTGTATGCTCTTGAGGTTCGAGATGCATGAAAAGCATTGAGAAACAAGGCAACTGATGGAGACTTGGTGGTTGAGAGGGAGGGTATATTACCTCTCAACATGTAGTGCTAGAAGAAGTCTCAGATGATTGTGGAGGAGCCATGATTGGTGCAGCAACTTCAGGAGGTTGTGGAGCAGCCACAATAGGGAAAGCTGAGTGGAGATCGAGTAGAGACATCTACTCATGTAGAGACCTCTAGTAGGGGGAAACTTTGAGCCATGTGGGCTAAGGGATCACATGCAGCCATACCTCCTGGTAGGAGGTGGGGCGATGTAGAGTGATCATCCCAAGCAAGAGGGGCAGGATCCTTGAGGTACCCAACCTCTTTGATTCTACTTTGCTACATGAGCCTCGATGAGGAGTAGTAGAACTGACTGATTGGGTAGAGACAGATGCAGATGGAGTGACAGAGAGAGCTACGGTGCAAGGAATCCCAGGATAGTGCATAGCATGTAGGCTGTAACAATGCGAGAGGCATAAGTGTGTTGCATAGTGCAGGGTAGCACAGAGAAGGGTGCAATGGTGGGAGATGCATGGAGATGTTGTAGTAGCACAGAGGTCAGAGAGGGAGCACTTGTCAATAGCAGGTAGAGCTTCAACATCAGAGTATGTTTCTAGCCCAACAGAGAGGTCAGTTGGGAGTTTTTTTTGTTCCGAGAGTTGCTGGAGAAACCACACTTGGTAGATGTGTTGCATGCAGAACATTCCAAAGGTACAATATAAGGTTCAGGAGGAAGCCTTTCTTGTTGAGAGGGAGTGTTGAACATTGGCAACAAGAAATTGCTAAAAATAGAAGTGCTAAAAATCGCATTGCTAAAAATAGCAGTTTTGGCATCAGTGCTGGATTGGGAAATAGGGAATGAAAAATGGAAGTGCTAAAAATATGAGTTCTATTTTTAGCAGTGCAGTGTGGATTCCTATTTTAGTTAGTCCCTAGACTAGAAATAGGAAGTAAAATTCGAATTTGGTCTTACCAACAGTTTGAATATTAATTAATTAATTCTCCATGAGTTAATTAGTTAAGGAAAATCAAACTTGAAGTCTTTGTGACAACATGCAATAATTTCTCCACTGGTTGGGGAATGTGTCCTTGATTTTCTCCACTGATTGAGGAATTAAGGATGAGTTCTATATTGAGAGGATCAGTTGACTTAGTTTAACTTAGTCAAGTCTAGTTAGATTAATTTAACAAGTTGTTAAATTAATGACATATAGTTTGTTGATGCTTGCATGCATGTGACAACTGTTATTTTCAGATAACTGAGTATTCACTCATGGATAACTGATGCATGTCAGTTCAGATAGAGACCCAGTTGAGATCAAATGAGGGATAGTGTACTATCAGTTGCTAGGATATTCCTAGTGAATATTCCTTGAATGAGGAAGGAACATTATTCCTTCTAGTACATCGTAGTTGGACCTGAGGTGACAGCAGGTATGATTTGGGCCAATTTGCACATGTTATGTAATTGGACCCCAATCAAAACTGCGTAAGGAGATAGGGGCTTGGAGGACTTGTGGAGCCTATATATTCAGGGCTAGATAGTCCATGAGCTACATCATTAGAGTACAGAGAGAGCAGGATAGCTTTTGAGTTGATTATTTTTTGTATGTTGTTGAGGATTTCCACTTGATTGATAACACAAAGATGGGGCTTTAGGCTGGTGCTTTCCCCAGGTTATATCTTCTGTGTTATGGCTGATTACTTCTCATTCTTAGTTATATATGTTCATGCTTGATGTTGCTCATGTTCAATTAAGCTTCTGCTAAGTTTATGGTAGATGTAGCTCTAGTATTATGCTGTAGTACATTGCATATATCAGTTGGATTTGTAGGTGAAATTTCTACATGATATGAGTGAGCTAGCTGATTTGTAGAGAAAATTATACATGGTATCACAACGAGGTTTTGTAGAAAAAGTTCTACACTTCATGTGTGAACGGCATAGGGAATGGGTCATATACAAAAGCATCGTTCAAGGGTTTGGAGAGGTTATGGATTTCTACCTTAGGCCCCGCGACTTCGCACTGTCCTTCTGACTCAGGTATAATGATATTCTTGGGATCTTCCTCGCCTTCTTCTGTGGTAACATGGTAGCATTCCAGAGCATAGCGTAGCTGCATACTCCAGTCTAGTTGTACCCATGTGATAGGATCTACAAGCATTCTGAATATCACAACCTTGATTTCTTGCAATGCTTCATCAATACATTCAAATCCATCCTCAAAATTGAATGTCAAAAGAAATCTTTCCTTCAAAACATCCCACTTTGCGGTTTTGTGTCGCAACTCTGTTTCTAGATACCAGTTGTTGTGGGGAAAAGTATCCGATGCGGATGACCCTATCCCTACTCTAAAGGTGACAGTCTTTAGCAACAACTGAAAGTAAAGCTTTGATGATTTCCTTTATGAAAGTACAGAGAGAAGGAAAAGAAGGTCAACCAACCTGGTGTCTTTCGCTTAGTCGATCCTTGTCCTCTCTCTTTTGTCTCTTGTTCCCAGCTCCTTGCTCTCTTTGCCGGTCCAGCTACACACAGATCCTGCACAAAACAAGAGTGGAGACTACAAGATACAAGTACTCATAACTGATGCATGGATTAGAGTGAATCAAATATACATGTAAATACAATACATCAATGCAATACAAGTATATAGGAGAACATGCAAAACTTTATTGATAGAAGTAACAGGGTTCTGAGAAGGTTACAACCAATGATGGCTCCAATCCAGCAGCACCTCCCCAGCAGCAAGAACTCTCCTCTTCACCTCTAGTAAAACAATCACCCAATAGCTCTAACTGTAATCCAACAGCACCTCCTTGCTTTACACAAAATTCCAGCCTCCTTAGACCTCATCGAAGAGCTCTATATATAGGAGAGAAGAAGAGAGGATGAGTCAGCTTGAGACTGACATGAAGCTGCCTTGTGTCCTCTCCCTCTTCAGTTAATCTTCAGTTCTTGAGTCCACTTGGAGATCCTTGCTTACACATGGTGGTCAAGTACCTCTTACTCATCACAGGGCGAATCTCATGAACCAAGTGTCAGTTTGGAAGCTTCCTGGGCAGTTGACACCTTGCAGAATGACTGTGCCACTTGGCCAATCTCGCCCAGCGCAGGTAGCCTTCATTAATCTTGACTTCCAGGGCAGGTACAAGGAGGGACAGTTGCATTCCAGCGCAGAAGCTCAGTGGAGCAGCTGACATGATCCAAAATAAGCCTGTTTTGAAGTGTTTTCAGGTGGAGAACTGATTGGAAGTGCTGTTGTTTGATGACCTTGTTCTTTTAGGGGTAAGAACAACATGTTTAGGGACTGAGGATCCCTGTAATTATTGACATTTCATGCTCCATGTCGCGAGGCACAAAAATGTCTATAACAGTTGCCCCCTAAAGTATGAGGCCGTTTATCGGGTGAAATGCTTTATCTAGAGGGTCCGAAGTTCATTCCAGTGCTGAGGAGGCGCCCTGTAATACAATACAATACAATACATTATTTTTCATTATATTTTCATGATCTAGCTGAGGCGGGCATTCCCATGCTCAGCTTTTATAAATACATTTTGGTACATATGACAGACGATCGTCTGAAGGTAGACTGATAATTTTCTGCTGAAATTATCATCCTTTGAATAGGATGATCATCTGCTGCAATGATGTACATGGCAAATGCTTTTATATTTCCTGAATATATATCGCAGCCCGGATGGATGAAACTAGATCCGGGGTCTTCAAACTCGTTCGATCTTCACTCTAAGTACAAGTCGATCCATGTGAGAATTTCGCTGAAGTCGAACATGGAAAGACATCGCTTGATTACCGGTCAGTAATGAAAACCGTTAACAAGCGCGAGAGGAATCACCAATAATGACGATGACCCTCAAGGTACTGCAGTACAATTCACGTGGCGTGAATAAAGGACTTGGCGTCGAACGCCACGTAAAATCTTCTGGTCGAAGGTCATTGATGTATACCTGTCGCCGGAAGTGAGAAACTTGCCATTGAGGCATGCAAGCTTCAAAGTACTGATGTGGGTGTTCCTAGATCAACTTCTTGGATAATGAGCTGAAGTTGACAAGAAGCGATCCGTCAAAGGAGGGCCTTAATGAATCCCACATCAATGACACGGAACGGAGCTAATGATTTTAGTGGAGGTGAAAACAAACTGTGACATATGATTCAGGGTGGTGATCATGAATGGATGAAGGATAATGTATGGCAGTGGATGGGACACGGTTGACACTTTCAGAATGACCCCTCTTGAACATATAACGACACTGATGCGATGGATCGGTAGCATTACCCCAAATGTGGATTGTTTGGCGAGGACCATGGCGGTGAGACCGGTGAATGAAACAACCCAACCCGATGTGGTACGGAGGAAAAGTGTCATGTTCAAGAGTGACTTGCTACCATTAAACTTTGATGTTCTCCCAATTTTTCCCCAGTCATTTCTGACCAGTACCTCTTTATTTTTGTCAAGCTTGAGGAGGATAACATATGCTTGTTCTATAACCTGCCCTTCGGGCAAGCCCATCGCTATGATTTAACGAGCCTAGCGATAGGGAAACTCGTTCTCGTCTAAAGACAAGTTTGTCGCTATTTAATCATTTTAACGAGTCTAACGACAAGGAAAACTCGGTCCTTTTCATTTTTAGAGAGTCTAAAAAGGTACAGAAAGTTAACTCCAAAAATCCTTTTTCGTCATCTAATCCCTTAAGTCCGAAAAAGTATAAAACAATACAGAAGGGATGGCTGTTCGGTACTTTTACGAGCCGAACAAGACAAGCGCTCGATCTTTTTGTGCAATAATCCCTCAGGTCCAAAAAGATTAAAATTTAGAGGAGGGATAGTGTTCCGGTCATTTAACGAGCTGGAAGGCCAAAACTCGGCAATCTTTTCATATTTTACGAGTCAGTGAAAAGAGCTGAAAGAAGACTCGTCTTTTGAGGAACGAGTGATAAACAGGGATAGCTACAGATTCCAGGTACAGGTTGGAATTTTCCAGTCACGGCAGTGTCACAAGGATGGCTAGGTGAAATCACTCTTCGCAGCTGTTTCTCAAAAGAGGTAAACACACAAATGGAAGTGAATGATCGACCAAATGAACAGTGGAGGTGATGGATGAAAACACGATCAAGGTTCTTATGGCTGATGAATTTACGATCTCAAAAGGTTATTTACCGGTTCATTTTTTCCATGAGCTTGAACTCTGGGGGAAACTTTTGCTCACACTTTTCTATTTTTTAACGAGCATAAATTCAGTCATAAAACTGCTCGAATTTGCGTTTATTTTTTAACGAGCATGAACTATATGCTAAAACTGCTCGATATACCAGTCATAAAAAGAACACCTCTCATAAGGACCAATTTTTATAGAGCTTATGCCTTACCACAGCTATGCTCACTTTTGGCAAATTTTACTTTTGCCCCACAGGCTTCTTTCATGCAAGTTTGGAAACGGCTAATCTTAAAACCAGATAAATAACCGCCCCTAGCTTGCACTCCAGAAGGTTTGCATGCCCCCAGGTATAGGATAGAATTTCGAGGCTGCCCCTCCTCTCCCCTACCTCTGCTTTTCTTTGGGTGTTCACAGTTACTTGTCATCTTGCCAATCTAATGTTAACGATACTTGTCTTCTCGTTATTCTAAGGGGTCTTACGCAGTACTCAGGCTTCCCGTCGGCCCACTTTTAACAAACAACTATTTGTGACAATGGAAGAACACTACTCAAAGACAAAACATCGGTATTATTGAGGGAGGCTTGTCTCTTTCTTATTATTCCAAAGACGGTTCGATTTGCTGCCGCAAATCAATCTCTTTCTTCAGCGGTGTCTATCATTGGGTTGTCCAAAGATGGTTACCTTCTGTCAAAACAATATAGTCCCCTTCCTTATAGGCTGCCCCTGCTTATCCTTCAAAACATATGTTTCGATGGGCGAGGCTTGAATTCAAGGATGTTTACTATCTGTTGCAATAAGGAAATTCCCACTTGGGCATTGCCCACTTTTTAGACAAAGGTGAATGACTCTTTGGTCAAACACATAACTTTAACAAAAGATTATTATTCCAGAACAACCCCACTTCCTACGGACGGGGTACGGACTAGTCATATTCTTCTGCGGAAATTCTTCCTTATACCCGGAGTTTCTTCTGCACGAAGCAGACTAGGGTGCATGCCCCCTGGGTCCTAGTCTTTCTTTCTGAATCACTCGCATTCATCGGGGAGGAGGACCGGGGGTGGAGGCGTATCTTGAGTGAACAGACCATTTAGGAATGGTATTTGACTATTTGCGATGCGAGATCCCGGAAACGAAAGTTGGTCTACGAGCTTGACCACCCTTCCTTCGTGTGGAAAACACATTACTCTAAAGAGTGAGGAGACTATCGCTCCCATGCAATAAATATAGTCGCGTCCAAGGAGTAGGTTATAATCCAAGGGTCCTTGGACGACCAACACGTTCATCTCGATGGTCTTCCCTTTCAATGTAACTGGTACATTGGGGAGGATTCCTAATGGTCGACTGGTTCCTTTATCAAAACCTGAGAGATTTCTCAACTCAGGTAAAAGCGCTGGGGAACCCAGTGCTTTCCAAGCAACAGAGGAAAGGATACTCACAGATGCCCCTTCATCAATGATAGTACCAGCCATAATCATTCTATAGATCTGGACAATGATTCTGAATGGTGTACTGGCTGGTAACCGGGGTCTGCCTAGTTGATTCCAATCAAAGGATACAACCAGGTTGCTTGGTGGTGGGACCGAATATACGGCCGGATATGAATCTGATGATGTTCCGTCCTGCGATAAAGGAATGGGCGCATTGCCCTGACGCTCATCGGAGTCGGTGCTGATGAAAAGAACCTGGATGGTGTCATCCTTATTCTCTTCATTGAGGGTGTCGCATGAAGATGACTCTTCAGCGACGGTGTCATTTGAAGACGGGTCTTCAATGACGGAGTCATTGGACGACAGAACCTCTGAAGGAAGAACCGGGCCAACTGCCGTATCAACCTTTAGACTTTCGTCTGGTCTGGATTCAGCAGGTTCATTCTCAACGACCGACACTTCAGCTGACCACTTGAGCGGGTCAACTGGATTCTCAACTATCGAGGGATTAGGCGCGAGTTTTCGGTATCCAGGAGGAAGTTGCAACGGTGAAACCGGGCAATCTTCCAAAACTCTCTTTGCCTCATCTAAGAATGGACATTTGTGGATGGCATGATTGCCTTCACACAATAGACAGGGTGATCTTGGTCCCCTTCTTTGTCCTTCACTCTCGCTAGTTGACGGAATGCAATCAACATGACAACCAGAGGTTGATGCTACCGGGTTGTGCAACCTTGGGGACCAGTCCTTTAGTATCCGGGGAATACAAGGACAATCACGATGAAAGTGGATCCCTTTGCAAATGACACATGGTGATTTAGGCCTGGTCGGTGCAGTGTGTGGGTTTTTGTCAGCTTTCTTCTGCTTGCCCCCAGTCGCCTTCGCCAGAGGCTCCTTCTGCTTCTTTTCTCTCTTCTTCTTTTCCTTCTTCTCCTTGGGAGGCTGACTTTTGCCAGCTCTACCTTGCGAAGATGAAGGATCAGAGGAAGTATCATAAGAAGTGGAAAGCTGGTGGGTAGTTCTAGATTGTTCTGACTATTGATTCGACTGCTCAGGATTAGTGGCGATCTGGACTACATTAGTTGAAAAGAGCCATACAGGGAGGCCGATTGTCAATCCTGGAAGTGAAAATGTAGCCATATGAGGCGCACCAACATCTCCCCAAGAGGAGAAGGGATTTGGACTTCCGCCAAGGTTACTTCCTTGGTTGGTGGGCTCCATACTTTTCAACTGAAAGATCAACGTGGGAATAACAGGTGATTATGTTCCGCTTAAAATAAATTTTATTAACGACGCTTTTAGACACAAACTTGCTTTTTCATGTTTTAAGAGTCGAGAAAAAGCTAAAGATGACTCTAGTCGCCTTCGATGTATTAACGAGCCCGAAGTGACAAATGCTCGGTTGGACTTTTTCAGTTATAGAGTTTGAAAAAGGCCAAAAGAAACTGCTCTGGAGATCTAGGCAGAGGGTGTGCCAAACCTTTTGCGAAACCACAGAATACGTTTTACGGTACGGGTGGTCGATCTTCGTGAATGCTGTGTTCACTGCATCGCAATCAGTAGGGCGGCCGACACGGTTTCCTAAGGATAAAGGATAAAAGCCTATAGGGGTCTCCCAATATACGCGACGGTACGCGGGAGCTCAAGTCCGTGTTAGTGCCACCGACTCTCAGGAGGAATCACCCACCTTCGTAGAGATCGACAGTCACTATGTTTAACGACGCCAGAACACGTCTCTACCTAGACCTCTAGATGTTTGCGTTAAATTCCAAAGCGTTGTTATGTAAATTGAGTTTATTTTAATGTTGATCTTTTTAAACAGTTTGCCTTTCAGGTTCGCCACGAGATGTATATATACAACTTCCTATATGCAATCTAAGAATGAGAAGCAAATCTTTTCAATCTTTCAACTTTGAAAACCTTAATCTACTGAGGGAAAAGAAAGACACAACTTTTTCCACAGATCAAAGAACACACACTAAAATGCACATTTTCCTAAATCGTCAAGCACACAGTCAAATGAAAAATGCACAATGCATGTATTTCTTTTCGTTATCCTTAATGTTGATGTAAGACAGAAAGGAAACTGTTGTATAATTTTGAATCTAATTTCAAGTAGAAATAAACAAGCTTGTCCACAATCAAAAAGACACCTTATGATAGACTTGTTTAAACACAGGAAATGTATAGATTCAAACCATAAAATGAAGAGCAAACAAACTCAAACAGCCATGAACAGTAATAAAACTGGCTCTTCAGATCACAAAGACACTTTTACAGTTCAGGATCTAAGAGGCCACAGCATTACTGGTTCGCTTTTCACAATGGGAAACTGTAACTGAAACAAGAAATAATGAAAGAACATTCACAGTTTCATCACACAACTGAGGCTGAATAATGTCAAGGAGAATGGTTTACAGCAAGTACAATGACCAGCAAGCAATCAGCAAAAATCAGTGAAAACAAGGCCAAGACATAAAGGGAAAGCTGAGCAAGACAATGGCTAACTGGACCAGCGCAGGTTCTAGTCTGCCAGTTTGACTCTCAGCGCAGTTCCCGAAGGGAGCACCTGCACTGTAATGTAGACTGCCTGTGGACAGCCTGCACTGACACACGAGAGTTTCGTCTACAAAGTTTTCCGGGTCATAAAAAGCTCAAAAATGCACTGTTTTTGCTGAAATAAAAAGCTATAGGTCAAGTACAGGCTAAGGGATGATCAAGAGGATGAAGATCTATCACAAAGAGTAAAGAGTCTTTTGTAGATAAGCTCTTCAAATCTTGAATTTGCTCAGCAAATGAGCAAGAGTAGCGGTCCCTCTACTTCGCTTTTGATATAGTCAAAAGTTTTTCGATTTGGTACTCTTTTCTTCAAGAAATGAATAGCAAAATACTACAAACACCAACAAGATACTAGGCTCCCCAGCGGAGTCGCCAGTTTGTTGTGGGGAAAAGTATCCGATGCGGATGACCCTATCCCTACTCTAAAGGTGACAGTCTTTAGCAACAACTGAAAGTAAAGCTTTGATGATTTCCTTTATGAAAGTACATAGAGAAGGAAAAGAAGGTCAACCAACCTGGTGTCTTTCGCTTAGTCGATCCTTGTCCTCTCTCTTTTGTCTCTTGTTCCCAGCTCCTTGCTCTCTTTGCCGGTCCAGCTACACACAGATCCTGCACAAAACAAGAGAGGAGACTACAAGATACAAGTACTCATAACTGATGCATGGATTAGAGTGAATCAAATATACATGTAAATACAATACATCAATGCAATACAAGTATATAGGAGAACATGCAAAACTTTATTGATAGAAGTAACAGGGTTCTGAGAAGGTTACAACCAATGATGGCTCCAATCCAGCAGCACCTCCCCAGCAGCAAGAACTCTCCTCTTCACCTCTAGTAAAACAATCACCCAATAGCTCTAACTGTAATCCAACAGCACCTCCTTGCTTTACACAAAATTCCAGCCTCCTTAGACCTCATCGAAGAGCTCTATATATAGGAGAGAAGAAGAGAGGATGAGTCAGCTTGAGACTGACATGAAGTTGCCTTGTGTCCTCTCCCTCTTCAGTTAATCTTCAGTTCTTGAGTCCACTTGGAGATCCTTGCTTACACATGGTGGTCAAGTACCTCTTACTCATCACAGGGCGAATCTCATGAACCAAGTGTCAGTTTGGAAGCTTCCTGGGCAGTTGACACCTTGCAGAATGACTGTGCCACTTGGCCAATCTCGCCCAGCGCAGGTAGCCTTCATTAATCTTGACTTCCAGCACAGGTACAAGGAGGGACAGTTGCATTCCAGCGCAGAAGCTCAGTGGAGCAGCTGACATGATCCAAAATAAGCCTGTTTTGAAGTGTTTTCAGGTGGAGAACTGATTGGAAGTGCTGTTGTTTGATGACCTTGTTCTTTTAGGGGTAAGAACAACATGTTTAGGGACTGAGGATCCCTGTAATTATTGACATTTCATGCTCCATGTCGCGAGGCACAAAAATGTCTATAACACCAGTTCATCAAGATAGTATCCAAAGTGTGCCAGAATATGTGAACCCATTCACGCTGTGGTTCCTCTCCCCATGTTTTCATCCATCAAGCCAGATGCTAGCACAAATCATCCTTTCCAGTATATTTTTCCGCAATGCGGGTAGTGGCATATACAAACCGCAACTTCATCATCCTTTGGTACTCCTTCCAGTCTTCAAAACTATTTTTGTGTGTACCCCACCATCTGGTAAGCGTAGCTCTCAATGCGATGTCCAATTCCTGGAACCAACGCTCCTCTGGTACATCCATTTCAAACTTTTCCAAAAATAAATTTACATCTTCTAAGCCATCATAATACAATAAGTTGTGTACCTCAATTGATATACATCAGAGTGACTTAGTAATCCTGTTTCATTGTAGCGTTGAGACTTCATGCAATCTATTCTGCCAATTCTCGAGCTCCTCATCTGAATCTGAGTTGCAGGAGATGTCCTTTTCCCAAGTAATTTGCCCATTTGCCGTAGGGTTGATCCAATCCTCATCCCATGCAGTCAGGTTATAGATCGTCTCAATATCCTCCTCCTCATAGTAATCCCAAACTGGTTCATCATATTGTGCACCCTCGACTAGATCCAATGGAAAAATGACCCTGAGTTCCTTCTTCTCAAACTTCATGCTGCACTTCTTTAGGTTGATGACCGCATTCATATCAAATTCCCAATCAATTCCAAGCAGCGCCAGGTAGGGATTACTATCATCCACTATTTCGATTACTTCAAAATCAACTATAGCATGCGCCCCTTCAATATCCATAGTTACTCCATGAAGGTGACCCATTGGAATAATCTTATATTGGTTTTCCATTCAAAAATGAATTGGGGACCACTATAGTGCTAGCTAAATTCCCATTGTTTCCCAAGTTTCTTTAAGAAAAATATTCGCATTGGATCCTAAATCTAGGATCACCTAGTCCATTTCAAATTCTCCAATCTGTGTAGTCAATCTCATATCGCAACTAGTTCTTTCTTACCGTTGTCCACTTTTTGCACTGTGCATTGTTTAGGAAGTGGCTTACCCTTGCTAGCATAGTTGTCTATAAACTCTTGCAGTCCCTCTACTACTTTTTGGTCCCTTAGGAGCTTCATGTAGGTCTTTAAGAAAGATGTTAACAATGAAAGATCTATTTCCTGTGTACCACTAACTTCTTCAGGATTCTCCATTCGTGAGCCCTAATTTTTTTATGTGTAAGATCCCAAATTTGCAAAACTCTTTTTCGCCTCCATATAAGTTTCCTTTGCCTTATTTAAATTGAATCCAACATCTTTGTTAGCAGCCTTGCGTACCTAGATATTGTCTTCTAGTTTTTTCCATTTATCCTCCTCGGTATCTATATCGATTCGCATAACTATATCAACACTGGGCCCATCTTCACACGGTCCTGATCTCATCATCTGGATGTTCTGAGTAGGCTACTAGGTCTAGGTCTTCTTTTCTTGCATCTTTGTGATGAGCACAGGAAAATCTTCTATAACATGATCAAACTATCGGCAATATTGACAAAAGGGGTGTGTTGGGTTTTGACAATCCCACGCAAAGTGGCCAAGTTCCCCACAATTGTAACAAATGATTTGTCCGCGACCTCTTCCAGCTCCCCCTCCTTGTCCTCTTCCTCATCCCTAGAATCATCCACATGTTTTAGGTGCACCTTGATCCTACTGAGGATGTGCCTTTGTCTGTACTATATATCAGAGTTCTATCTATCATTAACTCATAGCTTCAACAATTGTGCTCATCATGGCCTAAAAACTTACGGAAATTGCAAAACAATTGTTGGGGAGTTTGTACAAAATTTTGTAACAAATGGTAATTTTCTATTGAATTTTTTCCATCTATTTGTTAGATAGTGCACCATGGTACCACACCGGTGGTCGAACCAATTATATTTTCCAGCTTTAGGGGGACAAGGCCTCCCACAATTAGATAATTCTGATACATCGGGAAATGATCCTTGTCATGACCATGGCCTTTGCACTTTAAAAACCATACTTCTGTGCGAGTTACATTCTGGGCTTGTTTTCCCTTTTTGAGACTCTGCAACTCCATATGTAGGCTAGCTAACTGCGACTAAATCTATTGCACTCCCAGATTCGCATCTTGAATAGGTGAGGCTTCCAAATTCATAGCAATCTCCAGTGCTTTAGCCTACATTATAATCTTCTAATGTGACAATGGTAATCTCAAATGAGGTAGCAACAAATAAATCTACCAATCCTTATGTTGCTCATCTGAGATCTACAGATTAGCTTGCTATAACAGACTTTTCAAACTTTGATCAAAATCCCATGCAGATTCATTCACCTTCTGCTTGATTTATTTAACCTCAGTTATAGAATGAGCTTGTGAATTAGGCTTCTTGAATTCCTTCTTTAGCACATCTTTCGTATCTTTCAATGACACAACTGGATGAGTCATACTATACTTAATATAAAAATTCAACGCCCTATCTTGAATTGTCGTGACCAACTACACTTTCTTTAGATCATCATCTGTTATCTTCTATGACTTCCACACAACATCTGCTACAAACAAAATTTTTTCAGGGTCTTCTATCCCCAGACCCTTGAATATAGGCATCTTCGTAGCATTCACCATACTAAATAGTGGAGGTGGAGGTGGAGTGATGGATGTGGTATTCCCGCCATACCCTGATTTACCATCTATGGTGTACCTTGGGGTGTATTTAGACTATTACTTTCTTCGTCAATATCAGATGCTCCCAAAAAAGGAATGTACTCAACACCTAAATCTAGATCTCTTCTGAATGGTTTCCCACTTCACGTAGCTCCCTTCAAGTCTCGTATAAACATCAATTTAATGGCATAACCCGTTTCTCACACAATAGCATTTTAATCCAAGTTTTTAGGGACTTCAGATACTTACCTATTGGTCCTTTGAAAAACCATCTTTCTTCTTTGCTATAACTGACAGACATGTCAATCACAAATTCAGTAATAAATCCACCCAAAATACTATCGATCTAGTAATTAACAGCCTTTACGAGCTTGTTCTTTGATCCTTCCACGCACCTTACTAATTCTTGAGTCCACACAATAGGGTTATCCAACTTCCAAGTACCTTGAACATCCGCCAATTTATCCAACCATTCATATAACTCATACAAAAAAGAGTAGAAGAAAATTTTGCATTCCTCTATATATATGTATCTATTCAGCCATTCTTCTTTCGACAGGCATAGATTCCTGTTTTCTTGAGTTGCAAAATTGTGCAGCTTTCGATCTATCCACTTTTCGTTCTCCTTCTTTGTCGGTATCCACTTATTCCACATCACACATTCCTCAGATAGATCCTGGTCCCTGCAATAGAACCATTTGTTTTCTTGAGGGGGCTTGGACCTAGTTTTAGAGTTAGCTGCGCTAACCAACAAAACCCTATAATACTGGCCCTTTTGGCAACCACCTACATAGTGGAGGCTGCAGTCTCACCCAAGGCAGTATTGGGGGATGCTAGAACCAAGTTCCTGCATCCAAAGGACTATGTGATGTTTTTCTTTTACACTTAGGGCTTTATCTCGACCTTCGCAAACCCTAACCCTTAAAAACTGTAAATTACAACAAATGAAAATTATCATATCTAAACCCTTCGCCGATTGTGCTAAAAATTCATAACATCATATAAATAAGAAGATATGCTTCTTCGTGCATCTGTTAAATACTTTTCATGATTAATTGCATTGAACAGATCAAAACATATAGTAAATTCAGAAATAAGCAATGATACACAGATACATAGATAATTCTTCAAAAACAATCTTTATTATGCTTAGATCTTCAATTACATTCTCTTCCAACCCTACGTACACAGTTGCAAGGGCCCACGCACTCAACTTCAAACTTACCAAGGTACCCCTGCACACAGCTCCAGGAGCCTTCCCCTTCGCCTAAGTATAGAAAATAGACCCAAATACTTCACTTCTTACTTAGATCATTGATCGATCCCTATAAATCTTCTATGACTCCTTTATATATATTTCTTCATTACAATACCATGGTCCGAAAACCATGGGCGGGTCACAAAACAACTTGAATCTTAACAAACTAAGGGGCTTTGACCTTCCTAAAGCCCCTTTGACTCCTATCGACCTGCACTACTCGCGCTCCGCTCCTCAAAATGCGTAGAATTTACAATATTAGCAAAACTTTACAAAATCTAACCCCCGGGGACCCTGTCCCAACACGTCACCAATTGTATGACACAAGAATCTTTGAACAAAACTCTTTGTATTTCTACAAATTGATCACTTTGAGTCCAATCCACGACTTACATCAATGTATAGTTTTTTTCTTCATACAAGTTTCAACATAATCCAAGGCATTCCAACCCTTTCTAAGTCTTATTACAACATATTTATAGATTGTCTCAAATAAATTCAGACTTCAAATGAAACTCATTAGAAAAATAATATCTACTAAAAACATGTAGATATTTCTAAAACAAAAATAAATAATATGAATTCTAGACAAATTTGGCCATTCTGTTGAATATTTAAAGGAAATCTGTTGCTGACTGTGGCTATATATGTATGGAAGAAATAACTGAAACAATACATTGAAAATGAAAACAATCACTGGAAAGTGCAAGAAATCTAGAAATTAGTTCAATAATGCTAATCCTCTGCCTTATCAAGTTCCTTTGAACAGTCCAAACTATAAAAATATGGTAGATTATCATGACTGTGGAAAGGATGTAAACACCTTTTCCTCAACACCTTTATGCATTTCTTAGTTTTGTGACCAGAGGTGAGACCACAACTTATTAAATCGAAGCTTTTAGTTGTGTGTCTCTTTGAACTGCATTGGGTGTGAACTTTGCAATATGTCTAGCCCTAGGACTTAGGCAGAAACTACATGATCAAGGCCTAGGGTCAAAGCCTTTTGGGGCTTAAATTCTTTTAGCTAGGAAGGGGTCGATTCTTTGAAATGTCATTGCGATGTATGGTCCTTTGGAACCATAGAACCACACTCAATACCTATTCCAGAACTTGGTGAAAAGGGACTGATTCGCTGCATTACAAACCCAATATCATAGCTTTCAATTAGAGCTTTTACTCTGTAGCTAGGACAATGCCATTTCTTTGGTTTCCGATATGTGACGTGGCTTGATCCACATGGGGAGGGGATAGGGGAGGCTCCGCTCCAAATATTTTAATATATAAAAACCCTTATTAACGTCTCTGCTCAAATTTATTAAAAAAACCTTTGTTTAACCTTTTCTCCTCTAAACATTTGCTTTTGATACATAAAACATATTTTCGTGTCGCCGTCACTCTACAGTGCCAATAGCCCTCGGTCCTTTGATATTTTTATAATCATGGGCCAACTCCCTCATTGGATCTCCTCAATAGGAGAATTTCGATTAAAGGTTTTAACTTCAAGAAGCGACATTCCACCTCCTCTGATCGCCAATATGACTATGCCTTCATTGTTGCGATGTGAAATATGTCCTCGACCCTCTGATGCTCTGATTCATCAATATGACTGATTGCTGGTCGCTAATCAACGATATGCCATCACTGTTTTACTTGAACCTTTGATCACCGATATGTGATATTAGTGATTGTTAATCGCTGATTCACTTTGCTCCATTCCTCCTCTGTTGAAATTCTCTGATATGCGAAATCTGAGACTTATACTTAGCCCTTTTTTCCTTTCTTTTTTCGATTTGAGGAAGGATTTTCATTTAGCTATAACTTTTGATCTAGAGTTCCATTTGAAGAATCATATATATCGTCAAAAAGCTACTTCTGAGCACTTTATTATGAAAACACCCGTAACAGGATTTGAACCAAAATTCATTTGCAAAAAAATCTCCCAAACATTTAGACTCGTTGTGACCACAGGACTTTAAGAACTAAATGGATCCTTTTACAATTAAAACTTAGGTTATGACAGCTTAGTGATTCATATGCTAAATTTACCATCAAATTGTAAAAATTAATAAAAGGAAGGAGACACTTCAACCCTAAATGATATGACCCTAACATTTTCTCCAACTAGGGATGGCGTCCTCCCTGTGAGGCACCAAAGAACACCGTAGATCAGTAGCATTTCTCCATTGGGATGTTCTAAAACACATAACATGCTTTGCCTTATAACCACTGAACTAAAACCCAATTGCTAATCTATCACAATCTTCAAAACTAAACCAAATCCATTCTTCAGACTGTAATTTGAATTGTACACTGAAAAATGAAAACTCTGCTGCAAATTAAAGTTTAAACAAAAATATGACTGAAAAAGATGCTCAAAATGTTGAGCTTATTCACACTCCTACCTACTTTAGGCTACTTATACCCCTGAAAAATTAAGTAATAGAAAAATTCCAAAAAACCCAATTAAGTAGTTGTATACTTGATTTGATTCCTAGACTGCATTTCAACAAAATGGAAACTGGAAAATGTAAGTGTAATGATAGTTGATTGTAGAATTTTCTTTCAAAACGGAAACATAATCAGATCTTTGTAGTGAACAATTCTTCCATATAGGTAGCTATGGGATGAAACAAAACATGATTTTTTTGTTGATCCTCAAAGCTTTCAATGACTAGATTATTATTTATGGACAATTCAATTGTTCTCTCTTTTCCATCATACAATTTCAGCTGTGAGTCATTAGACCCATTCTCAAAATACTCCTCAATCTTAATATCAAAAGGTAGCACTACCATTTCTTGTTTTGGCTGACAAATTTTCTCAAAAAGATGATTCTAATCTTGAAAATTGTAAGATTGAACTCAAACATTTACGATCTGAATGTCCTCAAATTTATCAGCAAATTCTTCTAAAAAGTTGGATTTAGCTTTAGAGCTATATTTGCATGCCCTCAAATAAAGAGGCAGTAAATTGGAGAAATCATCCTCCATTTCATCATCATCACAAATATCCCAGTATTCTTTGAAACCTTCAATAGATATAGGGTTTTCCGCATACACTGTCCTTTATATTAGGTGATTCAGGCTCTAAATTCTTCAGACAGTTGAGTCGCCATGAGTGTTTTTGCAATATGGATCCTTAGACAATGAAGTCACCAAGTGAATGGTTCAGGCTTCATATGTCTGACTATTTTTCACCATCAACAATCAAATCTTAGAATTGATAGTATCTCCTGGGGAAAATAAAACCTTTTGTTCCCTAGTCTGGTTGCTAGGATGTTAATATCACTCCATAATTTTCCTAGGCTAAGGAATAAAACTACAAAGGTAACCACAAAACCAATTTTAAAGCTGGTATCTAGCCCTTTTATCTCTTCAGAGAGGGATCTCTATTAGATTTAGATTTATGCTTCAAATTTTAGGCTAACTATTTGAGTTCAAGATGGGTTTTTCAAAGGTTTGGTTGAAAGATGCAAGGAAATTCCATTGTGCATGGAGTCACGAACCTTTGGGTAATCAATCACAAAATAAAAAAGCAGCTGTAATAGGGTAGGATAGGAAAAATTTTGGATCTTTTAAATTATCTATGGGGTAAATTAGGATGAATATGATTTAAGTTCAATTAAATAAAGAACATACAGGGATGAATTCTATATCTAACATAAGAAATAAAACATGGATATTTCCAACAAGACAAAGAAGAATACACTTAAACAAATTTGGCCCTTAATCTTCTTGCAACAATAAAGAGGGAAAAAACATATGGAAACTGAGAAAATAAAAAATTTAACATGAGAAGCACATCACCAATTACATGGGAGTCCTAAAGCAAAACTCTCTATATTTCTGCAAATTGATCACTTTGAGTCCAATCCACCGCTTACATTAATGTAGGACTTTTTTCTTCATACAAGTTTTGACATAATCCAACACATTCCAACCCTTTCTAAGTCTTATTACAACACATTTATAGACTGTATTGAATAAATTTAGACTTCAAATCAAACTCATTACAAAAATAATATCTACTAAAAACATGTAGATATTTCTAAAACATAACTAAATAATAGGAATTCTGGACAAATTTGGCCATTCCGTTGAATATTTAAAGGAAATATATTGCTGAATGTGGCTATATATTTCTAGAAGAAATAACTAAAACAATACACCAACAATAAAAACAATCACTCGAAAGTGCAAGAAATCTAGAAATTGGTTCAATAATGCTAATCCTCTGCCTTATCGGGTTCCTTCTGAACAATCCAAACCATAAAAACATGGCAGATTATCATGACTATGGAAAGGATGTAAACGCCTTTGCCTCAGTGCCTTTATGCATTTCTTAGTTTTGTGACTAGAGGTGAGACCAAGGCTTATTATATCGGAGCTTTTAGTTGTGTTCCTCTTTGAATTGTGTAGGGTGTGAACTTTGTGATATATCTAGCGCAAGGGACTTTGGCGGAAACTACATGATTAGGGCCTAAGGTCAAAACCTTTTGGGGCTTAAACTCTTTTAGCTGGGAAGGGGTTGATTCTTTGAAATATCACTGTGATGTATGGTCCTTTGGAACCACATAACCACAATCAATACATGTTTCAGGAATTGGTGAAAAGGGGCCGATTCACCGCATTACAAACCCAATATCATAGCTTTCAATCAGAGCTTTTACTCTATAGCTACAACAATGCCATTTCTATGATTGCCGATATATGACATGGCTCGATCCATGTGGAGAGGGGATATGGGAGGGCCTATGCCAAACCTTTTAATATATAAAAACCCTTATTAACTTCTCCGCCCAACTTATAAAAGAAACCTTTGTTTAAGCTTTTCTCCACTCGACATTTAATTTTAATACATAAAACATATTTTCATGTCATCACCTTAATACAAAAAACATGTTTTATGTCGTCGCCCCTCTGATGTGCCAATAGCCCTTGGTCCTTTTATATTTTTATAACTGTGGGCTAGCCTCCTCATCAGAGCTCCTCAATCGAAGAATTTCGATCAGAGGTTTTAATTTCAAGCAAAGATATTCCTCATCCTCTGATTGTTGATCTGACTATTCACCAATGTGCCTTCATTCTTGCGATGTGGGATATGTCCCAGACACTTCGACGCGCCAATTCACTGATATCACTGATCGATGGTCGTTAATCCATGATATGCCCTCATTTTTGTGCTTGAACCTCTGATTGTTGATATGCGATATCGGTGATCATTGATTGCTGATTCGCTTTGCTGCATTCCTCCTCTCTTGAAACTCCCCAATTGCAAATCTGAGACTTATACTTAGCCTTTTTTTTCCTTTATTTTTTGGATTTGAGGAAGGATTTTCATTTAGCTATAACTTTTGATCTAGAGGTTAGTTTGAAGAATTATATATATCTTGGAAAGCTCCTTCTAAGAAATTTTTCATGAAAAAACCTGCAACATGATCTGAACTAGATTTCATATGAAAAACATATCCAAAACATTTAGACTCGTTTTGACCACAAGACATTAAGGACTAAATGGCTCCTTTGACAAGTAAAAATTTAGGCTATGACACCATAGTGATTCATAGGATAAATTGACCATAAAATTGTCAAAATGAATAATAAGAAGGAGACACTTCAACACTAAATGACATGACCATAACAGGAGCTATGAAGATAAATACATAAAGTGGACCACACTGCGGTAGGGAAGGGACCAAGATGTGCCAGAGTTCACAATTTTTTTTCATGCCCTTCACACAAAGTTGGGTCTAAAGGATTCTAAGGGACATTTGGTACTCAAGTACCACAACTGTCTACATAAGTACATCCAGGATGAAATGGAGTTCTTAGACATCTCCTTTCTCGGCGCGACAAATTGATATGTTGTAGAGATCGAGTAGAAGTCTAAACAGAAGAGGTGAGACTTTGGATCTACAAATATGAAGCAAGGGAAGGGCACTCCCAAACCAAAAAACAAAGGATAAAGACAAGGCAAGGTGATACAGGGCAACATGTCGAAGCCACAATCAAATAAAAACACCATGAAGACAAAGAAGGATAGAAAAAAGTGGTGTGAGTTCCATAAGAGCCCCACTCAAAACATGAGTGAGTGTCGAGCCAAGCAGTCGCTGGTGGCTGAGATGAAGGCTTCCAAATTAGATGCATGTTATGATTATGTGTTAGAACTCGACAAGGGGAATGAAAAAAGTTAATAAAATTATTAATGCAAAGCCCGGTGCCACCATTTCCACTACCAATATCCAGAAGATTGAGCCTGAAGATCCAAAGGAGGAGGAGCACCTATTCCTCTCACATATGTGGGTGAAGGGTTCCCTGATGTAGTTCATTGTCAATAGTGGGAGCCAAAAGAACCTCATTCTAGCAAAGGTCATGAAGAAGCTGGGCCTATCGACCAAACCACGCCCGCAGTCCTACACCATCGAGTGGCTTCACCAAGGACGAGATCTCCATGTCACCCAACAGTGTTGCCTTCCCTAAAACATCAATCCCTTCACAGATGAGATATTGTGTGATGTTTCTCCTCTTGAATTTTGTGATGTATTATTAGGCCAACCATACTTGTGGAAGCATCATGCTATGTACAATTCTAGGCCTCACACTGTTATTATTACTTTTGGAAATAAGTTGTACAAGAGATGGAGGTAGCAAAACCTACTGCCATCTCTTTGATATCTAAAAAGAAATGCAGTAAGATCATTTATTAGAAGATGAAATTTGTCTTCCTCATGATTTTCCCACAGGGTAAGAAAAATATTTTGGCCACCTCCATGACCTCCAGACAGGGCTTTACCACACAACAACAACAAATGGACAAGGTCATGGAGGAATACACAAACATCTTCACCTCACCCATAGGGATACCACTATACTGTCAAGTCAAGCACTCCGTCGACCTGACCGTAGGAATTCCACCATCTAATGGAAAAATCTACCGACACTATGTTTTGGAGAATGATGAGATCATAAGGTAGATTCAGGAGATGTTGCAGAAAGGGTACATCAGGCCAAGTTCATCACCCTGGTGGAGCCTGATCATGCTGGTAGAGACAAAGGATGGAAACTGGAGGCTCTGTATTGGCTATCAGGTGCTAAATAAGATCATTGTTCAGAATAGGTATCCAATCCCATAGTTTGATGACCTTCTGGACTAGCTCAAGGGTGCCAAATAATTCAACAAGATTGATCTAAAGTTAAGTTCTCACCAGGTACCTATTGAACCCTCAAAGGTATGGAAGACTGCCTTCAAATCTAAGGAGGTACTTTTTGAATGGTTGATCATGCCTTTCAGGCTGGCGAATTCCCTCGCAACGTTCATGTGGATGATGGATGACAACTTGCGACCCTACACAAACTTGTTTGTAGTAGTGTACCTGGATGACATCCTGAACTTTAGCCGGAGTTAGGAAGAGCACATACACCATATCCGATAGGTCGTTCAAACCATGCAACAACACAAATTGTGTGCCAATTTAAAGAAATTCACTTTTGGTATGAACCAGGGTCAATATCTAGGGTATATCATTAATGAGCGAGGTGTGCATGTGGACCCAAACAAGATACAAGTTATTAGGGATTAGCCAGCACCAACCACTCTAACATAGCTCTGTAACTTCCTGGGTCTTGCAAATTTCTATCACAATTTCATGTTGGGATTCTCTCATATCACTTGGCCTTTGAGTAAAGTCACCAAGGGCAGAGCAAAATAAAATTTATTTTGGTCTGAATCCCAATAGAAGGAGTTTTTTGATTTGAAGCATCACCTATGATCTGCACCTGTACTCACATTGCCAAACCTGAAACAACCATTTGAAATTGAGACAGATGTCTCCGACTATGTTATTGTTGTAGTTCTTACCCAGCAGGGGCATCTGGTGGCATATCACAACGAGACACTTTCAGATATAGTCTGAAAGTATTCCACTTATGACAAAGAGATGTATTCCATTGTGAAGGCTTGCTGATAATGGAAGCATTACATTTTGGGGAAGGAAATGGTCATCCACAAAAACCACCAACCCCTGTAGTTCATATAGACACAAGGAAAGATGCAAAATTATTTCCATCATAAATGGTCCACATATCTGCAATAGTTCCATTTTAACATCAATTACAAGAAGGGAAACACTAGTAATGTCGCAGACTATCTCAACCAACCGCCGGTTATGGCGTTGACCACTGTGCTTGACTCTTGTGGGCATGAGATTTTGGGATGGTTGCATATTTACAAGAGGGATCCATAATTCGGCAACACATACTAGATTCTCCTAGAAGGCAAGGAACTTCCAGATTTTCACCTCAAGGGTGCATTATTATGCCACCTCGGACACCTCTATGTTCCTTCAAGTGAGTGTTCCAAGATGATTTGGGAGGCATAGTACAGTCGGGTCGCTAGACATTTCAGAGTTGAGAAAACAGTGGCAGTGCTACAAAAGTATTTTTATTGGTCAAACCTTCGATGGGATGTCGGGAAGTACATCAGATTTTACACTAGTTGTGCCATTGTTAAATCAACGGTCAAGAAGCAAGGACTATATAATCCTCTTCCTACTCCTAGTAGGTCTTGGGAATCCATCTCCATGGATTAAATTTTGGGGCTTCCTTCTACTAAGCATGGCAACGATTTCGTTTTCATGGTCGTCGACAGATTCTCTAAGATGGCAATTATGGCATCCTGCAAAAAGAGTATCACTGCATAAGCTACTGCTAAGATCTTCTTTGGATGAGTGTGGGTACACTTTGGGATTCCACAGTCCATTATATCAGATTAGGACAACAAGTTTCTGAGTACATTTTGGTTAAGCCTCTGGTCAATGTTGGATACCAAGATCACTAAGTCCACGACCTTCCACCCACAAACTGATGGCCAAACAAAGGTAATCAACAAGATGATCGTGCACATTTTACGCATGAAAAACTCGAAGAATCCTCACACATGGGATGAAAGCCTCCCCTATGTCAAACACAACTACAAAAGATCTCTCCATAACTCAACTGGACACAACCCCTTTTAGGTGGGGTGTGGATTCCTACATAAGTCCATATCAATAAGTGAAGTAGATTGCTAAAATTTAGCAATAAGCACATGCATGACTGAAATCCAAGCCCCTAAATTTAATTTATTGAGCTAGCTGAGTGACAAGAGCCATGTCACACTAGTTAACTGCCTCCAAGTTGTCCTATTGATGTGGAAATTTGATTTACTCAATTTGAAACTTTCTTGCTAAATTTTCTAACATATGTAGGGAAGGAATTATCAATATATGCTAATGTTTAAAATATACACCTCACGTTAAATGGTTTTCACCATACTAACACCACCTCCGCCTACAAAAATCATCCAAAAATGATAGATAAAAAATGAAAGAACATGCATGGATTAGGTAAGAACATGACAACACATTTTTCATTTTTTTTTTGTATTTTATAATAATTTTTTATTTTTTGATATGATGTCCCAACTTTGTATGGTTTGGATATTACTTACAATTTCGAATGACGTGATTATAAATATAGGTTGTGTACATGGATTTTTGTATTAATGATCAATTATTATGACAAATTCCATCATAACTAGAAGACGAGTTTAAGTAACCTCTTTTGGTCTCACCATGGGGGTGCTTATGATGAGGGCCACATGGATATTGCTAACAAAAAATAAAAATTATAAGCATCAAATCAAATTACCCACATGAAAAAATAAAAAGTAGTCACAACAGACATCAAGCCAAAAACAAAAATGCTTAATATACATTGTGTGGCATAGTTTGATAGGTAACAAAATGTAATGTCCACTACTAGGTGTAGGAAAATGATTCTTATTTTGTTTAACATGCATGAAATCATGGGTTGTTTTGGAATATTATGGAATACCATGTTGAAGAGACACCACATAGAGTTGAAGTGTCGGGTTCCTAAATCTTTATGATTCTATCAAGAGTTTAGAACCAAATCATTGTCGAAAACTACTTGAGGACATGAGGGGTGAGTAGTCTCAATAACTAGCAAAACTCCTTGACGAGGTCCAATAATACACAATGGAGGTACAATATGCTTATTAATTTATTTGGAGTGGAGTAGAAAATATGGTGGCAAGTTTGATACTAGAAATCCAAGACTTAAATCAGTCCAAAGGTGGCACTTCACCTAATGACCTTGGAAATTCCCCTGGTATAACTTAAGATATTTTTTTCAAGCTCTACCATTTCCACATATGGGAGAAAATATGCATCAAGAGGAATATCATCCCTTATCTTATCAATTGAATCCATGACTTCCAGGATGAACTCTTATGAAGGAAGCTCAATATCAAGGGATTCATGCAAATACATGGAGTGATGGCTCATGTGGGTAGAGTATCTAAATCATATTCCATATCAAGATGATTTTATTCAACCTGTGTACCACACTTAGGATGGAGGAGAATCCCTATTTCAACTTACATCAGTTGTAGAGCTTAGATACAACTTTCATATCCCTAGAAAGAAATTTTACTGCTCCATCTATCTAGAAGTGTTATAGAATATTGATGCATTACTTTCATCCAATGTGTAAGGGGTGATGAAGCTATCCTCATCACTTTATGTCCTAAAAAGGGAGTGAAAAAGGGGTCAATATTATATAAATGGGGTTTGCAATATGATCAATTCGAAATAGGATGAGATGACCTATAAAGGGTTTAATAATTGAATCCTCAAGCTAACTTCTCTTGTCCTAAGGTGTCTAGACACATATTCCTATATCCATAAGAAGCCTATATAAGGAAGATCACTACAGGGCAGAGGAAGAGACACAATGGACTATTGTAGGTAAATGCTAGTGGATATTGCAATAAAAATGCCACCCTATCTTTTAAAAAACATCTAGAAAGGATAGACCTATGGTTAAATATGATAATAAAAGAAGAAAAAGATGGATCAGGTAAGAATAGGGCCACATATTTTTTATTGTATATATATTTTATATTTTTGGATATGATGTACTATCTATGTTTGGTTTGGCTCTTACTTAAAACTGCCACAAATGTTAGTGGAAATCCATGCTTTATGTGCATGCATGCTTACATTAGTGCTCAATTATTGTGAGAAATGTTAACATAGCTAGATGACTAACCTATGTAACCTCCTAGTCTCACCATGGGTGTGCCTATGATTACCCAAGGGGATCTGACTAACACATTCACATCAAGCACCAAAGATGCCATGAAATTGAGCCTCATTATCCTCTCCTCTTCTAGCTTCTAGCCATATCTCAAGGAGGATCTTGAAACTATTTTTGTTACTATTTGGTTATTGATTCCTATTGTTGTTAATGTATCAATTCTTATTTCTATGAATTTTTTTCCCTTGATTTTCTTGTCGCCACTACAATCACATTTTATTTCTCATGCTCTTCAAAAAATGGAAGACAATGAACTAACTCTTTTTACTTTCTCATGCTTGCTAAATATTATGAGAAGGATACTATTAGGCATGGAATCCCCCCACAACAAGTTTTGGGGCTCAAAGCCCAAGTTTTGGTCAAAGATGTTGTAAAACTTTATGATTTGTGGGTGCGGAGCACGAAGTGTACAAGTGAGTCATAGGGTTGTCCGCCCTAAACATTGTATTTTAAATTAGAGTAAAGTCGGCCTACCCATGGTCCATGGACTATGGGATTGTATAAATAGAGTGAGGCTGTAAGTTGTAAAGATAGTTAATAGTGAAGGAAATGGAGAGTAGCGAAGGAATGGTTCGAGCTTAAGAGTATAATTCTAAGTGTCTTGGGTTGTAGTAGTAGTAAGAGGCTCTGCAGCTGAGTGCACAGAGGCCTAGTAGAGTTTGCAGCTGAGTGCGTAGACCCCTGCAGTTGAGTGTGTAGGGTGGAGTCGAGTCTGTAATCGAGACCGAAAGCTAATAAAGAGAAGTTAATTCCTAATTCTGTGTAATTGTTGTGCATATATTCTTTATGTTTATATTCATTTATGTATCATGTGCACTGATATAAATGATGAATATGTTGTAATAACCATAAATCTTACACACACAAGCTAAGTAATCACTTAATAAGTGAGGAACTTGGGTATTATACGGGTCGGGCCCCAAGTAGGGCTGCATGGAAGCTGCATCGCAGGTCGCGAAGGGATCACAAGTGCGCACAATGACAGGTCTGATTGCGGACCCCTAGAAGTCCATCAAACATCCCAAGGGTGCGGAAACCTGGCTCTAGCACCTTCCCATACTACTTCAGGTGAGACCTCAGTCCGTGCTCTACGGACTATTTCCGAAGGGCCAGTAGTACTGGGATTTTCTTGGCTAAATCACCTCTAAACCTCGGTCAGGCCCCACTAAGCCAAAAAATGGTTCCATTACTGGGACCGGGATTTACATAAAGGATGTATGATGTTGTGCCACTGGAACCCTATAAAGAAAGAAATTGAAGAGTGGTTGGACAAGAAGATTCGTGAGTTCGCGCCGCAAGAAAATTGAAATTTGCGAGTGTCTAAGGAACGGTGGTTGGATTGCTACTTGTACACTGAAATCCACGAAATTTTCTTTGAATCTTTTCCATCTGAGCTGTATGAGTAGATCACAAAATTAGCAGATAGCCAGGGAAGGTTTAGGCTCGACAAACTAATAGTGTGGACTCCAAAACTAGTTCACAGACTAGAAGCCTCGGAAGAGAAGATAGCATGAGCTGCAGACCACTGGCTCGATCAAATAGTAGGAGGATTTATCACTGAGTTCGCAGTAGACACAACCATCAGCTACAGTGAGGCAGAGTGACGTTTTCTCAAGGGACCGCAAGGTAAGTATGTTAAATCTTTGAACACTTGGATTAAGATGCTCTTGTGTGAAAAGCGGGTTATGCGAATAAATTAATGTTTGGGACTATGCAGAGAGAAAAGATCTACAGAAGCGGAAGTAGTGAAGAGTTAGAAAATAGTCTCTTAATTTCACCCTTGCAGGAGAGCGAGGACGAGCTCGCAAAGGTTTCTCTGAGAAGCGTGGTCATTTTGATAAGGCAGTGAATTCCGTGTTTACCACCTCCACTTGCTTCACTCCCCTCACCTCCATCTCCACCCACTCCACCTCCGCCACCTCCACAGTTCAGTATGGCGAGTAATATCAAACTGCCAGTATTCAGAGGAGTAGGGAATGAAGATCTGGACCAATTCTGGTTCATAGTAAGAGTAGTATGGGAAGCATAGGGTGTCGTGGATGATAATATAAAAAAGGCTACGATGGTGAGCACGCTACATGATCGCACATTAACGTGGTATATCAAGCATTCTAATGACCACCCAAATCCAAGAATTGCAGAGATCCAGAATGCGTTGAATAGGGAATTTAACATGCCAAAATCAGAGACGCAGTCAATCATCGAGTTTAAAGAGATTGCGATGCTCCCGAGCGAGACCCCCTGGGATATGGACTAAAGGATGAAGAGTACGATCCGCGAAGCCAATATGATGTTAATGGACATAACATTGCGCATGGTTTGTGGCCTCACTTACGCCACACTTAAGGATGACGCTGTCACAGCAAAAAATTTCCACCTAGGCCGAAGCATTGGAGATGGCAATGAGGTTGCATGAGACCCCTATACAAGACCCTAGATTGGGAGTCCAATAGATCCATGTGCAGTTGCAGAATCTGTGTCTAGAAATGTAGAGTTTGAAACAGGATAGGGCATCTCGGCCAAAGGCGCGTGAGGAATTATGGTGCATAAAATGCAAAGGCCAGGGCCACGAAAAAGATCACTATCCAGTATTCGCGAACTACTTGGTAGGAGGAGGGCCAATGCCATTAATATTGAAGGCACAAGCAAGGCTGAGCACGATGTTTGCATAATGGTGTGCGATCTTCCAGATAAGAGGAAAACATACCATGGATAATTGTCATCTGTTGCAGAAGTATACGTAGATGTCCCAACAGTTGTTTTGTAATTTCTGCAGGTTGGTAGGCCATGACGAACGCACTTGCCGAAGCTATGAACTAATGATGGATTGGAATCTTGCCTACAGGTTGCAGGCCGAAATGTGAGCCCTCGACCCAAATGTAGGGATGGCACATGCTGGGTTTCAGGGGTGTGGTCAGGGTCAAGGAGGAATGGGACCAGGAAGGGGTCGCGGCCAGATAATTTGTTACAATTGTGGAGGGCCAAGGCATTATACCCACGATTGTACGAACCCGACTAGGGTATCATTTTGGTACTATAATCAGTTTGATCATGAGGCGGAAGATTTCCCTTTGCTGATAGTGAAGATGCGCAAAAATGGGGTACTCCAGCCCCCTTCGACCTAGAATTTACAAATGATGAGGTCTGAACTGCGCGAAGAAAACCAAAATGAAAACATGATGCTCAAGAGCGGTATGACAACAAAAGATGATAAAGAGAAGCAACCAGAAGAAAGCATGTGGGTTCACAAGGCTCCTACAAAGGAGCCCAAGTTTGATTTAGAATGTGCGAAGGAGACATTCATGGAAGCTAAGAAGAGCTTCACAGAGGCCTCCACTTCAGGTAGTAAGGATCAACTAGAACCACAGATGGATCCTTCCATGCTCACTACCTTTTTGGAGACATGCATGAAACTGTTGCACGACAACAAGGTAGTCAAAGGGCTAGAGGAACTTATCACTAGGTGTACAGGGTCAGGAGAACTGCGTGTGGTTCGAAAACTGGGAAAGCATGCATTGTGCACAGGAAGGGAGATGAAGTTGATTGTGCAAATAGGTGAGTACGAAATGGATCAGGTAATCTTGGATCTGTGTTTGGACGAAAATGTACTACCAAATAAAACATGGGAACACATGGGTAGACCGGCATTGCAATGGTCCCCTATTCAGTTAAGAATGGCGAACCAACAGAAGATTTTTCCCATGGGAAGATTGCAAGGGGTGACAGTTGATGTTGAAGGCGTGAGCGCATAGGTGGATTTTGAAGTGATAGAGATTTTCGATGAAAACAATCCCTATCCCACGCTACTAGGAATAGGCTGGGCTACCGATATGAATGGAGTCATAAATATGAAGAAGCGCAAAATGACCTTTTAGAAAAAGTCACTATGCGTAGTAGTACCACTGGACCCACCCGAGGGAACGCAATACACTGAACCGGTGCATGACGATGATAATGATGATGATATCTACTGTATCTATAAGTTAACTGCACAAGTTGAGGATTAGGTGAATCCAACTGCAAATGGAAGAATTTCGTCGAAGCACGAAAGCTCTGGCACTTCAGATTCAGACGAAGAGATAGAGCGATGGAAGAATCGACTGCACAAGGTAACAACACTGAACTACAACATGATGATTAGGTCATTGCATTGTGTAAAAGCAGAGGCAAGGGAGCCACCGACATATGATGGATTATCAGTGGTGGATGAATTTCTGAGAAAATTGCAAAGTGCAGTACTAAAGCAGCAGTGGTTCGATGTGCTGAAGTGGGCACTGCGCACAACACCCTCACGATGGTGGGGTACGCACCAAGGAACTTTTGAAGACTTGTGTGGATGTAGAAGGATGATGTTCCTATGTTTTGACAAACCCCAACATCGAATGAAAACCAATCAGCTGGGGTGGAACAACTTGCGCGCCCACTTTTCCCGATGGGTACAGGATTATGTTGTACAGTCCGCACAAGTGCACAACCTAGAGAATCGGAACAAACCACAACAGCAGGAAGGGCTACGCACATTACCAATTCTCCATGACTAGGAATTCGATAGGGTGTGCGGAGTACTGAACAAGGTTTACCAGACGAAATGAACTGATTGGGACCTACTGTTATGGAACTAGCTCAAGAAAAGATAGAAAAGATAGATCAATGCCTTAGAATTCAGCCTCTTCGAGGGGGCAACCTCCTTTACATTACATAAATGAACAATTCTTGGATGATACAAATGAAAAAACCTCCTTTCTATATATAGGAGTCTAAGGAGTCACAATATAATCCATCTGACCTAACAATAATAATATAAAGCCACAAAAATAATAATAGAGGGATTCTATGGGTCACAATAATAACAATATGGGGGCACTAGGGGCACAACAATATTAATAAAGGGTATAACTACAATAGTAGTGGGGTAATCACTAGTATTATAGGGACCCAACATGCCCCTCTCCTTCAAAAAATTGTTGTCCTCAATGCTTGAGTAGTTCTGGATACTTCTGCATAAAATTCTCATCCTCCCATGTGGAATCTTCAGCGGATAAGTTCTTCCACTTGATAAGGTACTCTGAAATTGATCGATTTTGTAGCTTTCGAGTTCTTGTTTCTGTGACTGCTTCCGGTTCCAATATAATTTTTCCTTCCTCGTCAAGTTCTGGCAATATTGTTTGAACTAGGAGATTGTCGCCTATAACCTTCTTTAAACATGAAAGATGGAAAACTGGGTGCAATCGAGAAGCTGTAGGAAGCTCCAATTTGTATGCCATAGTACCAATCTTTTGCAACGCCTTGTAAGGACCATAATACTTTGGTGATAATTTATTATCCTTCTTAGCTTTCTTGAGGGACATTTTCTTATATGGTTGTAGCCATAGGAATACCCAATCACCTACATCAAAACTTCTTTCACTATGATGTTGATCTGCCTGTTGTTTCATTCTATTCTGTGCCAACACGAGGTTATCCTTTAAGAGTTGGAGGACTTGTTGTTGATGTTCGATGTGATGTTCCACTGCCTGAACCTTAGAATTTTCTCTTAAATATGATGTGATGGATGGTGGTTGATACCCATAAAGTGCCATAAATGGGGTCATTTTTGTTGCTGTATGGAAGGAAGTGTTATACCACCATTCAGCCAAAGGCAACCATTTGACCCATTGTGTCTGTTTATCAGATACAAAGCAACGAAGATATCCTTCCAATCATTTTTTTACTATCTCAGTTTGCCCATCAGATCGAGGATGATAAGATGAGCTATGAGCTAATGGAGTACCAAGACAAGAAAATAATTCTGTCCAAAAATTTCCAGTGAAAATGGGATCTCCGTCACTTACAATAATCTTTGGGTTTCCATGTAGCTTTTGGATTGTTTCCATAAATGCAGTAGAAACTGTACTGGCTTTAAATGGATGTGATAATGCACAAAAGTGTGCATACTTGGTAAGTCTGTCAACTGCCACCATGATGACACTCTTTCCCCCAGACTTTGGTAAACCTATGATAAAATCCATTGAAACCTCCTCCCAACGTTGGCTTGGAATGGATAAAGGTTGTAATAGACCTGGTGTCTTAATTGTTTCAACTTTATTTTGTTGGAAAACCAAACATTCCGCCACAAACTTTTGAATATCTGATTGAAGGCCATCCCAAAAAAATTCCTTCTTAACCCTATGGTAAGTTTTTAAAAATCCTGAGTGCCCTCCTAAGGGAGAAGTGTGCAATTCCATAAGAATCTTTTGTTTTAGCTGGGAATTCTTACAGAGGTATACGCGACCTTTGTACCATAACGAATCATTTTTCCAGCTAAATGTATCAGACATACTGGAATCTTGTTGTAACTTTCGAATAAGTGCCCACACTTCTTCGTCATTCTTCCATTCCTCCCTTGCTTCGTTTATCCAATCTGGTTGGATAATAGAAATGGCGCACAACAATGCTTCCACATCCTCATCCTTTCTTGAGAGTGCATCTACCACCACATTTTGCTTCCCTTTTTTGTAGATGATTTCAAAGTCATAAACCAACATCTTTGTGACCCACTTTTGTTGCTCTTCAGAGGATAATCTTTGTTCTAAAAAGTATTTAAGGCTATCATGATCCGTTTTTACCTTGAAGTGTCTTCCCATTAGGTAGGGTCGCCATTTCTTAAGTGCATGGAGTATTGCCAACATTTCCTTCTCATAAATAGCTTTTTGTAAAAACTTTCCCTTGATTGGACGACTTTCAAAAGCAATGGGTCTTTCATCTTGCATTAAAACATCACCAATTCCATTTCCTGAAGCATCACATTCCACAATAAAGGTTTTTGTGAAGTGCGGTGTAGCTAAGACCGGTGCTTGGCACATTGCCTCTTTAAGATGTTTGAATGCCTTTGTTGCTTCTAGGGTCCATGAAAATGCATCTTTCTTCAATAATGTTGTTAGAGGTGCTGCTATTCTCCCATAATTCTTAACAAACTTGTAATAATACCCTGTCAACCCGAGAAATCCTCGAAGATGCTTTATGGATGTGGGAATTTTCCATTCCTTAATGGCTTTAATTTTTCTAGGGTCTACCTTAACTCCTTCATGAGATACAATATGACCCAGATATTCCACCTCTTGTACTCCAAAGAAACATTTGGATCTTTTTGCATATAACTGTTTCTCCTCCAATAATTGTAACACCCTGTCAACATGTTCAACATGATCCTTCCAAGACTTGCTGTAGATTAGTATATCATCAAAAAATACTAACACAAATTTTCTAAGGAATGGTTTGAAAATTGAATTCATCAAACCTTGAAATGTTGAAGGTGCATTGGTAAGGCCAAAAGGCATGACCAAAAATTCATAATGACCCTCATGAGTTCTAAATGATGTTTTCGGAATGTCTTCAATCTTCATTTCGATTTGATGATATCCCGAACGAAGATCCAACTTGGTGAAGTAAATTGATCCATGCAATTCATCCAGTAATTCATCAATGACAGGAATGGGAAACTTATCTTTAATAGTGAGCTTGTTGAGCTCCCTATAATCCGAACACATGCGCCATGATCCATCCTTCTTGTGCACCAATACGACTGGAGCAGAGAAAGAACTTTGACTTGGTTGAATTATACCAGGCTCTAGCATTTCTGCAACCATACATTCAATTTCACTCTTTTGGGCATAAGGATATCTGTACGGCCTGATGTTTGGAGGAACACTTCCTGGAATCAGATGAATAGCATGATCATGATCACAAATAGGTGGGAGACCTTTGGGAGTCTCAAATACCTTGGAATGATTGTCCAAGACGTTTTGGAGATCTGGAGAAATAGATGATTCCACTTTGGACACATCTAGCGAACATAATTGTGCAATTACACCTCTTTGTTCCTTTTTTAGAAGCTTTGTCATACCGTTAGAGCTGATTATCTTTCCCGGTTTCCCTGCAATACCCCTTAATTCAACTTCCTTTCCTTCCACAGAAAATTTCATGAAAAGTTCTTGAAAATTAAAAGCTATTGTACCCAAGGATTGTAGCCATTGGACTCCTAGTACAACATCAGCACCTCCCATTGGAATGGAAAGCATTGGGCTAGTCAATACATATTCTCCCATGGATAGCTTGATATTATTTTCCTGAGCAATTTATTGTTCCTCCATTTGCAACCATCACTTGACACTCTGGTGCTAGATATAAGAAGCAATTCAATTCTCTTGCTACCTTACAATGAATAAAATTGTGGGTACTTCCTGAATCAATCAACACTATTACCTTTTTCTTCTTGATTTGTCCTTCTATCTTGATGGTTTGAGGAGTGGTAATTCCCGCCAATGCATTACAAGATATGGTCGGATTCATTTCTTCTTTATCTAGGCTTTGTTCCTGGAGTATATCCTCTTCTTTTGACCTTTCTTGCTCCTTTTCTTCTTCCTCTTCACAATCTATGTAGAATAATTTCTTCTCAGCACACTTATGACCTTTAGTGTATTTGCTATCACAACTGTAACAAAGCCCTTTTGCTCTTTTTTCTTCCAATTGTTGTGGTGTCAACCTTATAGGTTGTGGAAGACTAGTGGCAACAACACTTCCGTCTTTATAATTGTGAGTGGTATGCTTCCTGGTTGCCATAATTTTGCTTTCCATTTTTCTTTCTAACCTGAATGCCTTCTCTAATGAATCAGGTTCCCAAAGGTGAACATCATGTTGGATATTATCCTTTAAAGACCCTATGAACACATCAATCCTATGCTCCTCTGGAATATCTTTTACCCTTATGTTCAATTTTTGGAACTCCTCAATGTGCTCCATTATTGAACCCTTTTGTTTGAGACTGATCATTTGGCTAAAAAAAGTGTTGCTTTTTGTATCCTCATAATGTGCTATCAATTCTTTCGTAAAAATTGCCCAAGTGATAAATTGTTTACGAGAGAAAAGCCATTGGTACCATACAAACTGATTTGGTTCCAAATATAAAGTTGCCATACGTACCTTTTGTGTGTTTTTCACATTATTGAGATCGAAGAATTGCTCCATCTGTAATATCCATGTGGCGGGATCCCTGCCATCAAACTTCCTCATATCAATTTTTGGAATATGGTGAGTCTTCGATCCAACATTAGAGTCTATGGAATCATGATTAACATTTCTTTTGTTTCTCATCATGAGTTTCCTTTAGTACCCTTTCACCCTTAGTGACCATTTCTTGTAGCAACTTATTCATATTTATCTTCAATTCTTCCATCTTATCATCCATGCCATCAATTTTAGCGTCCATGCCATTCACCTTAGCTTCCATGCCATCCATCTTAGCTTCTACGCCTTTCTTTAAACAATCCATCTTAGCTTCTACACTCTTCTTTAAACCATCCATCTTAGCTTCTACATCTTTCCTTAAACCATCCATCTTAGATTCTGTTGCTTTTTGTGCAAGTGACACTTGTTGCACTTGTTCTTGTAATTTTGATATATCATATAGCATTTCTTCTTCTTCTTCATGAGTCATGCTAGAGCTTTCAGGTTCCTTACTAGGTGTTTGAATTTTCTTTCCTCAGGGCATCCGTTACCGATAATAATGCTCTAATATGCCCTTTGAATTCCTTCAAAATAAATTTTCAAACCAAGCTTAAGCAAAAATTAAGGAAATCTACACACCTTTTTTCACTTTGTAGGAGCTCGATATTGCCTCTGATGTATCTCTGTACTTTCTGATTATATAGTTCTGAATTTATGACTTGTAGTAGCCCTCCGTGTCTTCTTTCCAATGCCACAAGTCTAACCCAAATTGGATTCTCCAAGGAAGAGTTATGCGAAATCTCCCATAGTGACTTGATTATAGACTAGTTCAGTAGAGCGAACTTGTACGACGTGCCACGAGTCACCATTTCGACCCTTGGATCTGAAAAACACATACAAGAAACTACAGTCCATCCTCTTTCTGTACCTTATTACAAACCTTCAATCCAATCCCCAAAGAGAAAGTTATGACGATATTCCCTAGGTCACCTGTTTTGAATGTAATTCAGGAGTCTAAAAAATACCAACTTCCGCAGATCATATCTCTGCAAATATTGTGTGAAAAGATATGAAATTCGGACCCAAGGTTCAGCGCGATTTTTTCTCAAATGGGTTTTTTTTGCAACTTCTGAAACATCACAAAACAAAAGTTATAGAAAAAATTCCACGATGACCTGTTTTGAGCAGCGAAACCCTAGAATCCAAAGCTCTGATACCAAATGTTATGGAACCAGCTCAAGAAAAGATAGAAAAGATAGATCAACGCCTTAGAATTAAGCCTCTTCGAGGGGGCAACCTCCTTTAAATTACATAAATGAACAATTCTTGGATGATACAAATGACAAAACCTCCTTTCTATATATAGGAGTCTAAGGAGTCACAATATAATCCAGCCGACCTAACAATAATAATATAAAGCCACAAAAATAACAATAGAGGGATTCTATGGGGCACAGTAATAACAATATAGGGGCACTAGGGACACAACAATATTAATAAGGGGTATAACTACAATAGTAATGGGGTAATCACTAGTATTATAGGGACCCAACACCTACGTGTGCCAGCGATTTGATGGGATTATAGGACCATGTGCAAAAATCTGAGTGCGGAGATGATTCCAAAGGTGTGAAATGGAGTAGAAACCAAGATTTCTGAAAGGAATACCAAAAGGAATCCACATGTAATAGCTCCCATAGTTATGACAATGAGCGAAGACCAAGATGAAGGAATCACACAAGTACGTTAAGACAACCATTTAAGGATTTGGGAAGCCATTCAACGAGGAAACCTCAGACTTCATGAACTCGAAGAGGATCGGGTATGATTAAGGAAGAAAATCATGTTGATGGACGCTGAGATCAAAATATTGGAAAGCAGGGTCATGCAAGCATGTATCATTGATAAACCAAGGATGACAAGGCAAGATACTGATGGTCATACCACTGCATTAGAAGAGTGTCGCCAAGAATTTATGACTTCGCTACCATGGCTGAGACCGCACCTTACTAAATGTAATAACAAGGGGAGCGAACCACATAAGATAGAACATGCGGTACCAGCTGTCGCGAGGGAAAGTGAGGAGTGTCCACGAGCTATGCTAGAAGGTGTGTTGCAGTCTCACACAGGTGGGGTGACTACCTGACTAGTTGTAGGGAGCACAGTATCAGTGCTCCAGACAGTTGAAAGAGAGTGCGGGACTCTAAAAGAGTTTGTTTTGGAATTGTGTGATGAGGGAGGTGCACACAGAATTAGCATGGTACAAGGTTCGCACCCACACATGGGGGACTACACTACCACGCAAGTAGGCTGGGAAGTAACTATTGACATCACTGTTCATGATGAGATGTCCAATTTAAGGAAAAAGGGAGCAGGCGACAAGCAATTAAGACATGAATTTAGAGCTAGATTTGGGACGATCTGCCACCAAGAATGCATTTATGACTCAGAAGTGGGGGGAACGGTCAAATTCAAACTAAAAAGATGCTATAAAAATCCCAAGGCTAGCCACGAGACAACACTTGTTAGTTTTAGATTTGAGCTATTATGAAGAGCACAGAGTGTTAAGCGCCAAGCGGTATTTGAGCCCCCAAGTTCGCGAACAACCACAGATAGTTCAGACAAGATGATAACTACCAGGAGAGGTGTGGGTTTTGTAGAGAGTACCATCGAGGAAGCCATGCAGAGCCCTACGGTGTAGGTGGGGGATGCGCTGGAAATTCCAAAATCACCTGGGACGTCAAGGCCCAAGAAGGATACATAGGCAGCTGGACTAGTCCACATGTCCCCACGAAATCCTGGGTTTGGTAAAATTTCCCTGGAAGAAAAGGGCAAGGCTGTCAACCTTGAGAAAGATGATGATGAGGAGGACCTCCAGGCTTTCATAGAGGAGATAGAGGCAGATGAAGAAATGGAAGAAGACATCCAACTGGTGCTTGCTGCAGCAAAAGTACCCCAGTACGTTCCTCCGCAGAAAGGGAAAGCTAAGGTACCCAAGGATTTGGATGCCGCTAAGAGCGCACTCCAAACCCCGCTCCTCCCAGATGTAATTCTTTTTGAGGGCTCAACTCTGGGCCGTGTGCCCATAATGAAATTTGAAGACTGGGACCTCACAGATAGTGAAAAGTTCCCACATTTATAGACTAAGAACCTCATGAAACAGAGCAAGGAGGGGTTAATGCTAGAGCCGCAGAAATGGTTGCGCGGTGTGGAGAAGGCAGGGCTACTCCACCTACTATGGATTCTGCATTTTCACTGCGCACTAATCATGATCTTTATCATTAGGTAGCTACTTTTCTTGGTGCATGATGGGTATTTATGGCTAGAGGAGCCTATTCCCATCACGACGGAGCTTATTCATAGGATTTTTCAGCTTCCTTGTGAGGGAAAGGACCCCATGGAGATAGCTAGCAAAATCTGAGATTTGGCGCTTGCAGATGCCATGGAAAAGAAGTATAAATTAGAAAATAAGAAGGGAGGCTACGTAATCAGTAGCATTAGAGACAAAGGGGTGCGCATAGCCACCCAATTGCTCGCCGAGAAGTTGATGAGAAAATGCCACAGAGATGAGGTACCAGTTCTGGTCGTTGCGTTGGCAAAACAATGCGTAGAGGGGGTCCAATTCAACTGCGCCGAATTCCTCTATGAAGAATTCCTAACCAACTGCAAGGAAGCTTAGGAGTAGGGCAAGACCTTCCACTACACGTGGTTTCTCTTGTCTATCTTACTGGTGACAAGGGAACTACCTGAGGACAGTCAGTTCCCTCATCTTGAACAAGACTTGCCAGAGGCTGCAAAATATGCATCGCTCTAGGCTAAAAAGGACGCCACACGGATCAACGAGATTAAGATCTTCTGGGTGCTCATGGAGGCGAGCTTCCAGATGTGGATTAATAGAAGGCCACACCTATCCCCCACATTGTACAGTAGTTTGTAGAGCTTTACATACTTCAAGGCGGATATGCACAATGTGTATATCAAGGCGCACAAGGATCCAACACAAAACTGTACCAAGCTACCTTTCATCGCAATTGATGATGCCATATTCTCCATGCTCAACTCATGGCCTCCTGAGTGGCACTCCCCAGATCTGGCAGAAAGGGATAGAATAGTAGCATAGAAGCAGAAGGATGCAACCATGTTGCGTGTCACAAAGTTGGCCCAGCAGAGGCGGAACGAACAAGCAGTCATGGAGGTAAGGGCTACTCGCGAAGAAGCAAAGGCAGCTACAGAACAAGCAAAGGCTGCCGAAAGAACAACAACAACACAAACAACAGGGGCCACCATGACATAGGAGGAAGGAGGCCAGGAAATGTCTATAGGAGAGGGACCAAATACAATAGAACATGTGGACCTGAGCACAACGTCCACTCAACTGAAACAGTCACACGTCACGGAGTGGTTAGGTCCATGCAAGAAGGCCAAATCTTCCAAATTAGACATCAAGCCAATTACACTGACAGAGGGTGACCTCTATGACATCAGCGACATAGTTCGAGAGGTCACCTGGGAAGCGCTCCAGAAAGCTATGATGGAGCAACATAATGTGTTGGGGGCCCTAAGGGTGCAGCTGTAGGAAATTCATGAGCGGGCCCCATAGGAAGGAATAGTAGCTGCCTATGGTGCCGTAGGTACATCAGCAGCAGAGCAGCTACTGAATGGCCAACACCATAGTGCCGCCGGAAGGAGCGCTAACAATGGAACACGAGGAGGACAGAACCGCAGTGGGCAGTGTTAGCCTCCTGCTGCAGCAGGTTAATCATCTTTCATGATCGACTTTTTTACATGCCAAATATGTCGTACTATGCATGCTGCAATGCTCCATATTTGCTAGAGATGGCCAAAGAAGTGTCCATAAGAATGTGCTAATCTAAGTACCACTGCTGTGTTCCAATTTTGATAAGCAATCCATTTTTCGGTTTAAGGCAGTTTTTCAGTTGGAGGTACTTAGGCTGGAATTCACTAACCTCTCCCTTTTTCTCATCACCCATATTATATAACTCCCTGATAATCTTCCCGTTTTCCCTATTTAAAACATGTATATAAATCCCTTTATGTAAATATTCCCCCCTGGCAATATAGCCATATTTTTACTAAGTTAGGGAAATCACAGTCCATCTGGGACTGTTTTTAGCCCATCCGTGTCCAGGGATTACTCTGACATCTGGTAAGAATAATAACCTCTTCCCAAACCAAAAAACCCATATTCGGCCCCTAACCCAAAGTTTCTGTGCATAAGTATTAAGCCCGCGCCTGTGAAACCCACATAAACCCATTTCCCTAAGTTCTTAACCCATTTGCGCAAATATTAAAAAGCGAATATACTCCGTATATACCTCACACTTAACCCACCATCCCTTCGCGTCCGCCGCCGGCCGTGCGATCCACAGCCCCGCAGATCGACGGTGGACGGGCCGCCCCATCCCCGAACTGCCCGGCCTTTAACGTCTGGGAGATGGGCGGTTTTGCCGCCGTACTCCCACCACGCATCAGGCGCTGGGCTGTGGCGGAGCCCCTCCCTCCGAAACCGCCATCCCCGAAAAGCGGTGTGCCACATACCGCTTACCGCCTCCTGCCTAGGTGACATCACCGCCTACGTCACCCCGGCACAGTCATCGCCCACGTCACCCCCTGTCTAGTCACCTGATGAGTCACCTGCCTGCGTGGCCTCCTGCCACGTCACTGCCACGTGTCCCCGCCACCGTACCTACCATGTCATCGTCTGTACGTGATGATGTCATGTTGACGTCATCCTGCCACGTCGCCCTACTGACGTCACCTGCCGTACAATGCTGACGTCATCAACCCTTTTTTGGACGCAGAGGCGCAAAAGTCGCACTTCGGAGCCCCGGAATCAAATTCTGAGGCAGTTTTTGATGAGCGATTTGTGCCTAGCAGGATTTTTTAGGCCGAAATGGAGAATCTTCAGGGAATCTTTAAGGAATCTTCTCACCATGCGGCCCCAGGAAGCCCGAAAAGGCACAAAAATGATCCGTTTTCTTCACAGAACATACGAAAAGGATCAGAAGACAACTCCAGATGATACAGAGGCCGAACAACGACCATTTACTGGTGAATAGACCTGCAGCACATCAGATCAGCAGTCTAGATTTTTTCAGAGAGTATCAGTGGAAGAAAAGACGCCAGAGGGAATCAGTCATGATTTTTTAGGGGCTCGAGGCACCTGAACATTGATGAAGCCCCCAGAAAGTCAAATCAATAAGCATCAGCCCATCCTTGCCTTCAAATCACCATCAAGGCATTCAAAGCACCAGGACAACAAGGAAGCAGAAACCCATACTCATTTATTGCAGAAAACACTGCAGCAAGCCACCAAGGACAACCTCATTTATTTAGTTTTGACACATCAGCCCTGAGCACGGCCCGATATATTTTTGTATTTATTTCAGGATAGGATTAGGTCAAGTAGTCATTTTTTATGACCTAATTAGGTCAAGATGTAATAAAAGCAGTAGATAGAAAGTTTTTCCCTATATATACCACCCTCTGTATAGTTTTAAGGGTTGGTTAATTGAGAATTTTCACCAGAGACTCGCTGTGTATACCTGAACTTTCCTGTAATTAAAGATTTCTTAAATCTTGGAGAGCGAACTGTCTGTTGTTGATGAATGTTTTGAAGAGTTGAAGATGGAATTCCTGCGCTGCGGTCTGAAGCAATAAGTGCCTCTTATCTCTGTTTATGTGTTTGCCATTATCTAAATAGCAGAAAAAAGGAATAGCCTAGAATGAGTTTAAATACTCTCTATGCTCAATTTCTGCTGTTTCTTGATGTTTTCCTCTAAAGAATTGGTTATGAACATTGAATTCCTTCCGGCTCATGTTTACCCCAATTCACCTGTGTCGGCCAATTATCTAGGGATTCTTAACTGCCCCTAGGTAGCGCCCTGTGATTTTCTCTGCTAATCTGTTGGAGAGATTCTTAACTACCTCTCTTTCTTTAGCATTCAATTCATCCCTTAAACCTGAAATTTACTTCAACCTCAACTATCTTGCTCCATGTTCCGTCACTGTGATTAAGAAAGCGCACCAGCGGTTCCCCTCCTCGACTCCACACCCAATGGCTTGAAAGATTCAGACTATACTCTGCCTCTCTACCTGAAAGTGTCAGTTTTCCCACCAAAACTCAATCAAAACCCTTGTGCATCATATCTAGCCTAAAATCATCCCTTTTCAACAAAGCTAAATCTCAAAGAGAGAGCCCTCTCTGACTGCAGGTAGGATAGGACCTGCAGTCCAAAGTTGGTTTGTGGTTACCTCGGCCGTATCCCTTTAGGATTCAAAAGGGACAACCTGAGTGATAACAGGCAGGATTAAGGGAATTGGCCTAAACTTGTCTGCCCTTCCACAGGATACATTATATTAGCTGCAGGATGGAGCAATAGTAGAACTCTGTGCTAGGGAAGGACATGCAGTGCAGATGCTCAACGAACAGAAAATCAACATTAAGCAGCTTAGTCTCCAGCGCGACGAACTGCTTGCGCAGAAGCAACAACTGGAGCAAATGGTAGAGGAAGCATGTTGTCATGTTCCAGAGTTAGAAATCGCAACAGACTTACCAGTTGGAGTGTGAATCCAAAAATTATCCAATGGAGAGGCAAAGGAGGAAGCAACGAGGGTACAACTGCACCTCAACCTTCATATTTCCGAACTGCGATTAAAGGTGCAGCCCTCTACACCCCCAGAAGTTAGGGAACAACGTGCTGACGCTATTTAGAAAGGGTTGGAGGAAATAGAAAAGGCAATACAGAACTGCACTGCTATGTTGGAAGAATCCTTCGTGGTCGTCACTTTATTACAGGAGGACCCCAACATACAGTGCCTGGAAACGGAGGCACGGGAACTTCAAGTGCAGTATGACAGTGTGCATGGAATGACGTAGACAGTTGTCCTAACCCAGCGGCTTGCGAAGCTATAGGAGGCAAAGGTGTTGAAGGAATAGGTGGATGTCACGCGACAGAAAGAAGTAGTCCTTAAAGCGCATGTCCAACCTTAGATTGATGAGGCCTTCCTCATCACTGCAAACATTGAAGGAAATCTCGTACAGATGAAGGCAATGCATGCCTTAAGACAGGGAGTTTCCCCTGACAGTGAGACTTTGGCCAAGAGAGTGGATCAGATCTAGTAGACTACAGATCATTGCGCTGCGGACCTCCAAGAAGCAAAGGAACGGTTGGAGGGGCTCCATGACAAGATCGCCACACCAGTAGAGTAACTCAGGATGAGTCAAGATGATTGTGTTGGGGGGCTATTGGGCATGGAATCCCCCCCAACAATAGGTTTTGGGGCTCAAAGCCCAAGTTTTGGTCAAAGATGTTGTAAAACTCCACAAATTGTGGGCACAGAGCGCGAAGTGTACGAGTGAGTCATAGGGTTTTCCGCCCTAAACATTGTATTGTAAATTAGTGTAAAGTCGGCCTACCCATGGTCCGCAGACTATGGGATTGTATAAATAGAGCGAGGCTCTAAGTTGCAAAGATAGTTAATAGTGAAGGAAATAGAGAGTAGCGAAGGAATGGTTCAAGCTTAAGAGTAGAAGTCTAAGTGTCTTAGTTTGTAGTAGTAGGAAGAGGCTCTGTAGCTGAGTGCACAAAGGCCTAGTAGAGTCCGCAGTTGAGTGCGCGGACCCTTGTAGCTAAGTGTGTAGGGTGGATTTGAGTCTGTAATTGAGACCGAAAGCTAATAAAGAGAAGTTGATTCCTAATTCTGTGTAATTTCTGTGCATATGTTCTTTATGTTTATATTCATTTATGTGTCACACACACTAATATAAATGTTGAATATACTATAATAACCATAAATCTTACACACATAAGCTAAGTAATCAGTTAATAAGTGAGGAACTTGGTTATTATACGGGTTGCGCCTCGAGTAGGGATGCGTGGAAGCCGCACCACAGGTCGCGAAGGGAACACAAGTACGCGCAGTGACAGGTCAGACTGCGGACCCCCGAAGTCCATCAGACATCCCAAGGGTGTGGAAACCTGGTTCTAGCACCATCCCATACTACTTCAGGTGAGACCTCAGTCCGCGCTCCGAGGACTATTGCCAAAAGGGCCAGTAGTACCGAGATTTGCTTGGCTAAATCACCTTTGAACCCGGGTCAGGCCCCACTAAGCCAATAGATACTGAGCATAGTATGACCTATTGTTCAAGATAATTAGACCATGAAGAAGACACTATATTGAGTATACTTTTAACTCTTTTTTAGGACTGTTAAAATTGAATGAAAATAAACTATCTTGTCCTCTTTTTTTCTCAGTAATTTTTGGAGGTACCAAAATAAAAGAGGGGAGGAAAGGTATTGGAGTTGATATGAATAAATGGTAGCATCAATTATGTCTCCTTTTAACATGAAAATTGATTGCATCATTTTTTAAAATTGGGTTATAACTTTACTAGGATCCATATCGTACATATGAGTCATATAATCCTTTGGTTGTTACTCTTCTAATCATTATGGAGCATGCTTTAATGTCTCTTGTGTAGTTTCATGATATCATGTGATTCTCATTATTCAATTCCACCAAGTCATTTTTGTGTCATGCCAAATATGTTTAAGGAACTTCTAAGCCTCCATTAACCATCTACAATCATGTTTACATTTTTTGTTAGCCACCCTTATGTCACTTATATGTGGTTACTTCATCTATTCACATAGTATATCATTTATTTTTGCATCAATTGATGGGGGATACATCAATTCCATCCTTCAATATATCCCTCCTATTGATCTCAACTCATTATATTGTAGAAAAATATAGAAACTAGTATGCCTTGGAGTTTGCAGTCCTTAGTGGAAGGTTTCCTTGCAATCAAAAGTGGGTTTTCCTCATTGATCCCTGATTGATTGAGTCTATTAATGTTAGAAATCATATTAGCTATTCATTATTAGTGTATTTTTATAGGTCCCTTGGGGTCCATTTTCATCATTGCTGGGTCCTGTCAATTTTGTTAACAATATTCTTTGAAATTAGGTGGTTTCTACCATGCTTGACATCGACTCTTGTATTTGCATGATGTAGAAGCATATCATTAGGGTTTGGAAAAATATCTTGGGGGCATATCACTCCTATACGTATCCCATCCAAATATGCAATTAAGTATTGTACCATATTATGTACTTTGAGGACCAATTCGAGGCACTCTCATTATTTGTGTATGATATCCTACCGATGTATATTGTTACATAGATCCACATTGTATTTTTTGGGGGATATGATCTCTTTCTTAATGGAATGGATCTTATCCAAATTTCACTCTTATAGAATACCATGTTCAAGATATACAAGGTAGAGTAGAAGTGTCGGGTTCCTAAATCTTGATGATTATAGCAAGAGTGTAGAACCAAATCATTGTCGAAAACTACTTGAGGAGAAAAAGGGTGAGTAGTCTCATGAGCTAACACAAATCCTTGATGATGGAAATTAATACACAATGGAGGTAAAATATGCTTATTTATTTATTTGGAGTAGGGTAGACAATATGGTGTAAATTTTTCTACCAGAAATCAAAGACTTAAATCGGTCTAAGGGTGGCACTTCACCTAATGATTAGGAAATTCCCCTAGTCTAACTCAACATATTTTTCTAAAGCTCCAGAATTTCCAAATATGGGAGAAAAGATACATCAAGAGGCATATCCTCCCTAATATTATTAATTGAATCCATGAATTCCAGGATGATGTCTTATGATGGAAGCTCAATATCAAGGGAGTCATGAAAATGCATGGAGTGATGGCTCATGTGGGTAGACTATCCAAATCATATTCCATATCAAGATGATTTTATCAACCTATGTACCACACTCAGGATGGAGGAGAATATATAGTTCAACTTAAATCAGTTGTAGAGCTGAGATACAACTCTCATATCCCTAGAAAGAAAGTTTTTACTACTCCATCTATCTATAAGTGTTGTAGAAGAGAGATGCATCACTTTCATGCAATGTGCAAGGAGTGATGAAGATATCCCCATCACTTTATGTCCTATAAAAGCGAGTTAAAAAGGGGTAAATATTATAGAAATGGGGTTTGCAAGATGGTCAATTCGAATGACAATGAGATGACCTATATAGGGTTTAATAAATGGATCCTCAAGCTAACTTCTCTTGGCTTGAGGTGTATAGACACATCTTCCTTGATCCATAAGAAGCCTATATAATGAAGACCACTCTAGTGTAGAGGAAGAGATACAAGGACATATTAAAGGTAAATTCTAGTGGAATTCTTAGGGGAATTTTTTTTACATGTTTAAGTGAGATTGACTTCAGACTATCAACCAAGAAGGGGTCAAGATAAAGAATACGGAAGGACATGTTTACATTCAAGGTATAACATTGTAAGTATTCCATGTTTTTTTTCTTAGGGCTAGGTAGGTATAACCACCCATGGGATATTTTAACCAATGAACTATTAGAATGAGTGCTTTAAAAATGCACCCATTAACTCTCAAACAAAATCCCCATGGGCTCCATCTTCATTAATGTGAAATTTAGTATAATTCCCCCAATTCTTATGTTCATTTGGTTGTATTTAGTTGGATTTGGATTTATTTGGAAATTCTAACATTAGATATAGTAAATATTATATGTTCATTTGGAGATATAATTCTTTGTTTATGATGTGCATAGGATGCAAGTGTGAGTAACTAGGAGAAGGCCTCTAGAGGCTCGAGCAAGATTCCATGCACTACATCATCCATGATCTACACTAGCATTCATGGGTAAAGGTATGGAAACATATTTCCATAGCTCTTTATCTATCATTGTGTGAAATAATACATATCTAGAGAGTATATTGAATGATTCACTTTATATTGATATAGATATAGGATAGGCATGTAGAGTGTTAAGCTTTCAGCCAACATTAGGAAAAATATAGTTAGCAAAGTTGGCTAAGGTGTTAACTTGATGGGATCGAACCTAATGCACAATGATGATTGGATGTTAAATAATGAAAAAGAGAGGTAGGGAAAGACATATCCATATTTGTTGAGATTAGAAATACAAACCTACGATTTAGTGGATGTTGCAATAAAAATTCCACCCTATCTTGTAAAAAACATCTAGAAAGGGTAGACATATGGTTAAATCTCATAATAAAAGAAACAAAAGATGGATCAGGTAAGAACATGACCATAAAATTTTTATTTTTTTCTTATATATATTTTTTGGATTTTTGGATATGGTGTACTATCTATGTTTGGTTTGACTCTTACTTAAAACTGCCACAAATATCAGTGGAAATCCATGTTTTATGTTCATGCATGCTTAAATTAATGCTCAATTATTATGAGAAATTATAACATAGCTAGATGACTAACGTATGTAACCTCCTAGTCTCACCATGGGTGTGCCTATGATGATCCAAGGGGATCTGACTAACATATTCCCATCAAGCACCAAAGGTGCCATGAAATTAAGCCTCATTATCCTCTCCTCTTCTAGCATTTAGCCATATCTCAAGGAGGATATTGAAACTCTTCTTCTTATTATTTGGTTATTTATTCCTATTGTTAATGTATAAATGCTTATAGCTATGATTTTTTCCCTTTATTTTCTTGTCACCACTACAATCATATTTTATTTCTTACCATTTGAATCATGACTTCTTCTCATGCTCTTCAAAAAATGGAATACAATGAGCTAACTCTTCTTCATTTCTCATGGTTGTTAAATAATATGATAAGGATACCAATCATAGTATGGTCTATTCTTCAAGATCGTTAAACCATGAAGAAAAAACTATATTGAGCATACGTTTAGCTCCTTTTTAGGCTCGTTAAAACTGAATGAAAATACACTATCTTGTCTTATCTTTTATTCTTAGTAGTTTGTGGAGATACAAAAGGAAAAGAGGGGAGGAAATGTATTGGAGCCCATATGAATAAGTGGTAGCATAAACTGTGTCCCCTTTGAACATGAAAATTGTTTGTATCATTGTTAGAAATTGGGTTATAGCTTGATTAGGAGCCATACCATACATATGACTCATTTAATCCTTTGGCTAGTTACTCTTCCAATCATTATGGAGCATGCTTTAATGTCTCTTGTGTAGTTTCATGATATCATGTGGTTCTCATTACTCAATTCCACCAAGTCATTCTTATGTCATGACGGATATGTTTAAGGTACTTCTAAGCCTCCATCAACCATTTGCAATCATGTTTACATTTTGTGTTGGCCACCCCCATGTCACTTATATGTGGTTACTTCATCTATTCACATAATATCTCGTTTATTTTTGCATCAATTTATGTGGGAATACATCAATGCCCTCTAATGGGTCCCATCAATAGGTATATTTTGAGGCCCATTATGCTATCCTCCAACCATTAAACTCACTTTTTCTCACATTAATTTACATTTTCGTTTTCCACAATATGCTTAGTAGGTAGAATAAAGGGTGCATGCCATATTTCATGGCCTAATGTAGTTAATATGAAAGAAAAAGAAGATTTTTTGGAGACATTTACTATACGGGGGCTCATTGGAGGCATCTAGGGAGAATATAGGAGGCTTGTCCACTACATTGACTCTCGAAGTCGACTTGAGTCCCAAGATTCCTCACCAAAAACTTGAAGTGCACTGGAAGCCAAGGAACTCAAGTGAATGTGGAGATATAAGGGAAATAGATCCACCAAATTAAAGACTTTAGAGGGTAGCAGGCCTCCTCTCAAAGGGAGCTACCCCTCAGTCACTTTTTGTATAAATAAACAGGCCTAAGGGCTCATTACGATTCAAACTCTTGGAGCTATGAAGAGATATTGAAGGCTGAGTACTTGATACTATTATCTCCATTTTGATATTATGTATTTTCACTATATCTTCCACTAATGAAAGTTATTTTGTGGATCTACATCTAAGTTAGATTAAGAGGGATAGAAATCCTAGGTTTGGGCCCAACCTAGAGGCTTTAGACCCTCTCATGTATATCTTTTTTCCTTTTTATTTCTTGTTCAAGTTATTTTATTTCTTTATTTGTTTAAGTAGGAATTAGATTGCAAAAATTGTAGTTACAAGTCAGATCACCACCTCTCTTGTGGGAAGTGTGGTTGAAGATTCTACAAAAACAAGCCAAAAATATTTGTTTATGATTCCTTGGAAATTGATAGGATTTGGATTGAAATTATTTTGTATGCTTGGTTCTTGCAACTTAGAAGTTAATATCATGATTCAAGAAATATGTTAGATGCATGTTGTAGGGTAGAATAGATCTTGAATAAATAAAATTCAAATCATCCTTTCCTCTTTGATTTATTTTACTAAAATATTGATTAGTAGATGTATGTACTTGATTTCTAGTCTACAGGAGCTATCGGTGAATTGTGGGGGTTGGAATACTCATCCACAACCACATAGACATTTCCATCCTCCTCCTAGACACCTCATACTACTCTCAACCTCTGCCACTAAGATCATCTTTTTAGGGCTAATGAAGGACATCATGGGCATGAAATTTTGTGCAAGATAGGCCTATAAGGGGTGCTAAGCTTGGAAAAATGCCTCACATATCCTTCATCCACCCTCATCCACCTTCATCCACCTTTAGAACACCTTATTTTCCTCAGAAAGATCTCGGACCCAATCATGGAGCAAAACATGGCACTCTTGTAGCACACTTTAGCAATCCTATAGCACTATCCAACCTCAACCAAATTTTCCCTAGGATCTTGATTTTTATATTTTGAGATTGAATGATGACCTCCAAGATTTGAATCCATGATTAGGGAGACCCAAGGACCACTCTAGACCCCTCCTTCCTCCACTGCAAGCACAAAACAACAAATAGAGTTAGGAAGCAAATTTTCACATTTGAATCACAATGAGTGTTCTCTTATGCAGTGAGTAAAGACCCTATTGTTAGTGTTAAAGCCATCTTACACTCAGTGACATGAAGGGAAAATATTCAATGCAAGTGAAATAGACTTAGTCTCTGAATTTCCTAGTTGTGTGTTGTAGACTAAATTTCTTCTTTCTAAGAAATTTGCAATTAGATTAATAATTTCCATTATGCAAGTAGAATATTGATTTGATTTGTTTGCAAATAGAGTAGCATGGTTTATTTCTGCAACTAGTATAGTTTCTTTCCCTCGTGCAATTACAATTAGTCTTTTACATCAAATGAATGGTACTTTCATTTCTACAATTAGGCTAATGCTCCTTTCCTTTCAATTAGGGTATGTTTTTTTTCCATAAAAATTCTGTATGTAGTTAGTTGAAGGAGTGGTCCCTTATTGCCGTGATCTGATGCAATGACTAAGGATGACATGAGTAGAACTTGACCTACTATGCATATAACAATGTCACCTTGTTGTACTAGAAACAACCCCCCCATTTATAAAGAACAATAGCTAAGGTTAGAGTTATAAATGGGGACCCTTTTAAATTTTTAGGCTTAGGATAATAAAACCTAACTCTAAGAAAATACCTAGCACAACCTTGCAAAATGAACTAAGGATGAAATCCACATCGTAAATCGCAAATCAAAATTTTTCGTATGACTATCTTAAAACACCTTCAAAAGATTGCGATTTGGGATTTAGGTCTCCCGCTGTGATTACCTGCTAAACACCACCTTGTCATTTTGCAATCACATTTTGCACTTCACAAACTTCGCAAGAAAATTAGCTATGCCATCAAAATGACCATTAGCGATTTGCAAAATGTGATATTGCGATATCTGCAATTTCATTTCGCTTGATACATTTGGTAGCGCTATACTGTGTCCCTTTGAAGATTGTGATGTGCGATTAAGAGTGGTAAAACGTGTGAAAAAATTACGTTTTAAATGCCAAAACAAATGAATTGACAGGTTAATAAATATTTAGCAGCTCTAGGAAGGATAATCATTTTCCAGGTTATGGTTATTTAACATCAAGTATCTCATTAAACCTTTCTCATGATACAAAGTCATTTTAGAGAAGCTTTTAGTCTTAATTACCTGATATCATTTGCACTGATATATCTTGTCTATTTCAGGCAAGCTACAAAAGACATGTCACTAAGAAAGTTGATGTAGAAATAGAGCAAGCAGACCATTGATGAATATGAGTTTACAGAGATGGTTCCTATCTTTGCTAATACTGTTTGTGACACTATTGGTGGTGCAACAACTTGGGAAGTTATTTACAATAGGCTGGAGGACGAACGTCCTAAAATCACTGTTATGAGAGCAACAACTGACTCAAAAATGGCTTCAGGACTTCAATGCAGAGATGCTTCATGTTCTTTCCCTCATAGGATAGGAGCAAGAGATAAAATCCTCCCATACATGGATATGATCAGGTGGGTGATCGAAAACCTTATCATTGAAGATAGGAAATTCAAGAATTCAAGAATGGAGCTAATAGGGTTGTTCAGAGTAGAAGACTTGAAGAAAATGTACCACATACCTGACCTACCTGATATCTAAGACAACACATTTGTGGTAACTTCACAAAGAAGAACCCAGACCCCTTCAAGCTAATTAAGGGTTCGAGAGTGTTGGAAAAAAAATTCAAATATGACAAATCAGGTATGTATGCTATAGCCTCTTTGGCAAACCCCTAAAACTATGCAGCAACCATGTTATGTAGATTGTATGGTCTACCCAATAATACTAAGTTTTCAATAGAATGGATTCCTCTAATTAATGCCTGTGTTAATTCCCATATCCTGAATTGGCCCTCCATCCTATCTGACAACCTAGCCACCACCATTATCGAATATTGGTAGAAGAAAGCCTCCTCTTCAGATAACCTCCCTCTTTTCTATTTTAGTGCCTACATTATGGATGCTATTTGTTTTTGCACGACATTTCCAACCATGGGTTGGAAATGGACCTTACAGGATCCCTACCCAATCCATCTCAGTCATAAACAAATATGGCAATCTCATTACATACCTCACTTCTATAAGATATTTCATGCTATTGTGTTGCCCCTACATCAAATACTTTTCAATAAGAAAGCCCCTAGGTTTTCCCATGAAGCCACAACAGACCTACTTACTGTCAACAAATATTTCATTGAAGAATGGTTCACCTACATTAGGGTTTTTGGTAGCACAGCCAATCCACTTGTCCTTCCTTTATATGTTTCTGATAAATTATTAGCAAGAGAGATTTCCCACCAGACTATGGGAAGAGACCTAACTAAACTTCTCAAAGACGACAAGAAGTCATTATGGCCTCCTTTCCCTGTCAAATGTGGTTCTTTTGCTTTAGTGAATTTTTTTCATGCTACTAAAGAGTCAGCACATATGGAAGCCCTTAGGCTTCATACGTTTCCTAAGAGGCAATTTGATCCAAACAAAGTGGCATATAATGTCACTGCTGGAGTAAAGCTCAAGCCATACAACCATGAAGATAATTATTTTGAGGACTTGTTACAGTTGTCCGTATCTGTCGAACAAGCATTTGAATGGGCAATGGCAAAACTAAAACCTGAAGATTTTCAAAGCTTTCAGGAATTATAAATGAGAGGCTCTAGGTGATCCCAATGCATCTATTAAAGCTCGAAGACAAGCCTACACCAACTGTCACAGTAGATAGTGGAGGTCCTATCTCTCCAGTAGACTCTCAGGTAAACACTGAGAAGACACCAGACATAGGGAAACCCCAAGACGCGGACAACACAGTTGAGTCCAATAGGAAGTCAACTGAGAAACAAGTGATGAGAACCCTGACTACAGAGATCAGTTCAGAGGTTGAAGGTAGTAGTTTGGAGCAGAAGTGGGATCAACTTAGTTAGAAATTGCAAGGCACTCCCAAAGTCACAAATACCCAAGAAACAGAGGAAGGTAAAACTCCTCTGCATGTTCATAAGGATACATAATCCAATCCTATGGAGGAACATGTGACAACATCCCAGCATACTGAAATTATCCTTGCTCTGCCCACATCAGAAATTATTCTGAAAGTAACTGAAATACCTCCACTTGATGTGTTCTATAGCCCTCTCCTCAAGGTTGTAGTTATAAGGAAGAGAAAAAGGTATACACCCAAATTCCCACCTGGAAACGAGCTGATGGACGTGGTTTGGAAGGAAATACCTTTCAATTCGGTCGAGAACTTGACTAGACTATCACAGTTCACAGGAGCATACACATCGGCCACTATGGACAAGGCTACTGAAGTCTATACTTTACTAAGGAAAAAATAGGAGAGGATTGTGCAGCTTGAACAAGAGCTCGAGGCAGTGAAAGCAAGCACAAACAGGTAGGTGGCTGAGTAGCTCACACAATTGTAGCAAGACATGGAGGTCCTGAAAATAATCCATGAGGCTAATATATCGGAAAAAAACATGCAACTCCAAGAAATGCAACAATCCATGGAAATATACAAGGATGTTCCCACTACTAAAGATTTTATTAAAGAGGCCCTGGAATTAAATTCCCTTCTAGTGAAACAACAGGAGTATTTCTACCAGAAGATGTCACACATTACTCCCTATCTGACTACTAGTGACCAACTAACATATAAGGCAATCAACCAGAGAACTAAGTTTAACGATTTAAACACTAGAATCTCTGAGTTCATTGAATGGTAGGAAACAGAAGACGAAAGGAAAGGCAATCCACCCAAGATTGAGGAAACTCATAAAGACATCCTCTTCACGGATTGGGATGCGAGAATCAAACAGGCTGAGCTAACAGTTGCAAGGGAAACCGAGGTATCAAAGAATATCATTAAGGAAGTGAATCACATCCCATTCTCCACCAATCTTATTAAAGAAGGAAATACGAAAGAAATGCCGATTTAAATGCTCTGTATAAAAGCTGGCAAGAAAAGGTAGGGAGTCAAAGAGAGGCAATTAAAAAACTAACCATGACCAACTAGAAGTCGTATTGGCAGTATCTTTTTAAGCCACACAACCAGATTATGATTCTCAATTGTTCCCTTCATACGACTCAACAAATACTTCCACCTCTCATTGATGTGATCTTCATAGGACAGCTCAAGACACATTTCGGGGCACCTCCTCAAATTCAACCGATGATCGATATTTTTGATTTAAAGGACAGGCTGGTAGATAACAATTCATCCTCTTAGTTCTATTCATTTAGCCTCTATTTATTTTTGGAGTTAGTTACCTAGTTAGGAGGAAGGTTGTTTGAAAACTCCTCAAATTTTGTATAATCTATTTTTGCACATTAGTGAGAATAGTATTTATACCCTTCTCATGCATTTACAGAAGGGTCTAGAATTTTATCAAAAAAATCTGCAAATAATGCACTATTGTAAGTTTGTGAATGCTTTGGTGAAATTATGGAACATGATCGTTTCTTTTATATATCAGACTACTTTCCTTTGTTGATGCACTTTTGTATTCTTGGGAGACAATTTGATTTGAAGAAAGAAGTTGGTCTATGTCATTTGTCAAATGAGCAGGACTTCACACATATGGTACTATTATCTTGTATGATTGATTCTGTTTACATTTAATTAGTGGAAAAAAATTACTTTCATGAATTTTATGTGAGATTTATTGTTTCTGTTAAGCGTTAATTGCACTTTTGTATGATGCCTAGCTGGAATTGTGATTTTCATATATAGCTCATCATATATGTGATATATTTTATAAATTTATTTGAATAACTATTTATTTAAAGGAATTATCTTTTACGTTATCATCTATGTTTAGTTGTGTTCAATATTTATTATCACGTGTTAAAAAAATATCTTTGTAGATCGCATACCACACAGGAATACCCGGGTTTATATTAGAATAAGTTAGTTAGAGAAATTGCATCATAGAATAGGTCATTTAGATTATCATTATTCTATTGCAAGCATTCATGAACCACCCACTCTCATCATAAAACCCACACCGGGAAAGTGGTCACATTATCCCCAGTCAGAGCCACCAGTTCAAACAGAAAAGGAGCTGTCTTAAGGTCCGGACCAGGTGGTTATACCCCATGTTTTGGCAACAGAATTTTGAGGCCACAACACACTTCTAATTTTGTACAAACCCTTGGTCGATAATTTAAGTTGAGAGTATTGGGAGTTGAAAAATCCTTGATGCAATACAAGGGCTCATCACCCTCCTTCAATATATCTCTCCTATTGATTTCAACTCATTATATAGGAGAAAAATATAGAAACTAGTAGTGCCTTGGAGTTTGCAGTCCTTAGTGGAGGGTTTCCTTGCAATAAAAAATGGGTTTCCTCATTAATCCCTATTCGGTTGAGTCTATGAGTGTTCAACCTCATCTTACTTATTCATTCTTAGTGTATTTTTATAGTTCCCTTGGGGTCCATTTTCATCATTGACGGGTTGTGACATTTCTGTTAAAAATATGCTTTGATACTAGTAACTAGGTGGTTTCTACCATGGTTTACATCGACTCCTATATTTTCATGATATATAAGCATGCCATCAGGGTTGGGACAAATACCTTGGGGGTATCTCACTCTTATAAGTAACCCCTCCCAATATGCAATGAATTATTGTACCATATGATGTACTTTGAGGAACAATCCGAGGCACTCTCATTCTTTGTGTCTGATATCCTACTAATGTAAATTGTGACATAGATCCACATTGTATTTTTTGGTGTCTATGATCTCTTTCTTAATTGAATGGATCTATAATGTGTTCCTTTGTGGCCATGTACTAGCATTTCATGTCATGGATCTATAGTATATAATGTTGGAATCCATGTTCAGTTAGTTTCTATACCGAGAATGGGCATACCTACCTCGAGGATGATATATATGATTATGTACATGAATGTCTTGCAAGTAATAATAAATTCCTTTTATTGTGACCCCTTCATTGTGCCACTTCACGAGATTCACCATATTGTAATGTATTTTAGATATCATTTTCTATTTTGACCTTACACATTAGGGGACATATATTACCAACCTATTTACCATCCTTAGTATGGAGGATAAACCCCATATTATTTACATCAATTTTAGAGTTGTGATATACCTATCATACCCTTGGAAAGACATATTTTAGTGCTCCATTAGTTTATAAGTGTTACAGAAGGGTGATGCATCACTTTGATGCAATGTACAAGGATTGATGAAGTTCTATCCATTGCTTTATGTTCTCGACAAGGAAGAAATGAAAAGGTAAATATTTTAGAAATTGGGTTTCCAAGATGATAAATTTAATGAGGATGCAATGAATTATAAATGATGTAATAATTGAGCCTTAATCTAACTTCTCTTGCCCCTAGGTGTTCAGATACATCCTCCCATATCCATGAGAATTATATAGAGGGAATACCATTCCAGGGGAGAGGAGGATACATAGAGACATACTGTAGGTAAATGCTAGTGGAATTCTTAAGGGAAAAATCTATACATGTTAAAGTGAGCCTAATTTTGGACTATCAATGAAGGTGGGGGAATGATCAAGAAGTTGTAAGGGGATGTTTACATCTAAGGTGTGGAGCTTTAAGCATTCCATATTAATTAATCTAAGTTTTAGTATATTTCCCCTTATTCTCATGTTAGTTTGGTTGGATTTGGATTTAAATGGAAAGTATAACATTAGATCTAGTAAATATTATGTACTTTGTAGGAGATCTAGTTTCCTTGTTTGTGATGTGTGCAAGATGTAGGCATGAGAAACTTAGACAAGGTATCTAGGAGCTAGAGTGAGATTCCATGAAGTTACATCCTAGGATATACATCAACCTTCAAGAAATGAGTTATGCAATAATATTTCACCACCTCTCTATCTTTCAATGTGTCAAAGAATCTAGATCTAAAGAGTATATTGAATTATTCACCTTTATTTATAGAAATATAAGGAAAGTTTGTAGAGTGTTAATATCTTAGACAACTATAGGAAAAATCTGGTTAACAGATGGAATTTTTGATCAATTTTAGTAGATTCTTAATTAATTGTTGGAACCTTTTTAAAAGAAACTAAATATTAAGATATATCACCCCATTATTTACCCATATTATGGTAGGATGCACCCATATACTAGGAACATAAAATGGGTTGTATGGTCCAAAGATAAATTAGGATGGTGATTATATAGTGTGAGTTGATCATTCATGGAAATGATTCCATTGTGGTGAAAATTCATCACCTGAAAGAGTGTCGACCCCATAAAATTTATAATATACACATAATCACACCCAAGAATCATATTGAATCCTAATGGTCCATTCACTACTATCACATCAAATAAGGAAATATTACCACCTAATCTGATAGGAAAATGAGAAAAAATCATTTGGAATTCACGAGGTATTCTATTAAGAGAAAATATTTGATTGGTAGCTGACAAAAACTTAGGAGAACCTAAATATTTCCATGCCAAGGATGATAAAATTCTTATGGAGGATCCTCCATCTACAATACATAGGTATACAATTATATGATAAATCTCCACTCTTACCTGGAAGGGGGTATAAGAGGGATGGAAAGGCTCAATAAGACCATTCCAATTAGAGAAAAAACTCCAAGAGCATGGGGGGAGTATGATTGAGTCTAGTGAGGTGCCCCCTTGTCTAGAAGGTTCTAAATTATTGATCTAGGAGGATCTTGTCAGTCGAACATGAGTGGAGTCTTCAGTGGTTCAACATCGAAGTGATCATAAAATGATCATTGGTCGATGAGGTCTCGTACTTAATTAGCTTCGCCGGTATTCATCGTCAGCATTCAGTGTCTAGTGTCTTCAACTTCGACAATGATGTTTATGGTTCAGGTTGTTTGGTGGATGTCAATGGTTGATATGGTTTTCATGGTGTTCGAAGGATATGTTCCTGGTTGTCAACATATGGTTATCACTAGTCCACCGGGGTTTGGTTGTCAGAGATGGAACAGGTCGTCTCATGGAGTTTTTATGTCACATTGTGACAAATGTTGTAAAAGGATTTTATTTTGATTATGTGACAAAATCTAAAAGACTAACTCTAAAAATCATCATATTAAAACCCTAATGTATAACCTAATTCCTAGACCTAACACCTAACACCATAATCGAGAACTACACCATGTATTCAAATAACTTAAACATACTCCACTAAACCCTCTTGGCTCATGAAATACATTGCAAATGAAAACAATATAAAACACAGTCCCTAACCACAGGGTTAACCATAGCAGGACCATAAAAATGGGGCATGTGATCAGTTGGGGAATAAGCTTCCGGGGTTTACAAATAATAGAGCCTAACCACATGGAGAATCCACATATCCTCGGCATGTGAACGGCGCAAACTCAACCATTGTCAGCTAACCATGTCGGAACTGCGCAGTGGGGAGGCAGTTAGACTAACCGCAGAACAACTGTCACATGTAGGAATGGAAAACCATGCCGATAGTTGGAACCAATGAGCCTAAACTATAATCATCTACCTTTGTGGCTTGACCACAAACTATTCACATGGGTGGTTAACAACTCCGCATAGTCAACTTGACTACCAACTGATTGTTGCTATTATAAAGTCATTTTTGGATTTTTAAATAAATTATGATGCTACTTTAATGCAAGACCTTGTAACTAACGTCTAAGGTGGATTTATGTCATAAGAAAGAACCGTACTTTTAGTTTTCATGCCTAAACTTAGCATCAGAGAGTTCAAATGAACCTTAAGGAATTATAAATACAAATTTTTGCTCATGAAGAAGACATTAGTGGTTTTGAATTTTTGTGTGCAAATTCTAGAGGTTATAGGTAGTTTTTGTTTTCAGTGTAACAGGAGCATCAGGAGTCAGAATTGGGAACCATGACATTTGTTGGAAAGCTATTTTAGAGAGCTTTCTTGTGAAAGTGACTAGAAGTGCCTGATTAGCTATTTTTCTATGTAATTGACCTCCTCAGATTTCAATCCTAATAAAGCGGCCGCCCATCTTGAAAGTGGACCCAGAGACGTAGTCCATTAGGCATGAACTTCGTAACCAATCTTGCTATCTAGTATCGCTGTGTTTTTGCTTCTTTTCACCTCTATTTACGTATTTCTTATGTTTCAATTCTGTCATCAATTCATTCCTTTTCAAGAAGTTCTCACGGTCAAATCACTTTAAGTTAACATTTGGTTCACTAATGAGATTAATAAATTCTACTTCAGTTTAAAATATGATCATTTTAGACCATATAATTTGGTATCGAAGTAGGTTGCGTATGTAGAATTTGTCAATGAACGTTAACCGGGTCAAAGTCACAATGTGGAGAAGGAATCCTTGAGGAGATTGATCCAAAGAAGGGAAAGCGAAGAGTCGCTCATAAGTCAACCATGACAGGATCTGATGCAGGTGAAACCCCTGAAACTAAGATGAGTGAGGAACAATTTTAGCAAGAATTCTTGAGTATGTAGCAGATGTTGGGAGAAATTTACAAACATAAGAAGGCGAGAGATGCAACTTCTTCTTCAAAGACATCGAAGAAGGACAAAGGTAAAGGCAAGGCTGATAAACCTTATTCACCTCCATCATCTCCATCATCATCATCATCTTCTTCTTCTTCTAGTGTAGAATCTGAAACAGAAGAGAAACCTAAGAAAACATCTCTTTTTAAACTTGATGTAAAATTTGAGTTACCTATTTATGATGGCAAAATGAATACTGAAAAGCTATATATTTGGATTAAGCAGTTAGAAGTGTATTGTAATATTTAGAACATTTCTGACAATAAAATGAAAATTCAGTTAGCTACGCTTAGAATGGGGGAAACAACTTTAATCTGGTGGGAAAGAAAAAATCAGATAGATGTAAAGTGGAAAGGTAAAGTCATCTCTTCATGGCATAAGTTTTTAAAAGCTCTTAGGAAACAATTCTACCATTTAGGATACATGCATCAAGATGTTATTGATTGGAAAAATTTGAGGCAAGGTAAAGGGTAGAGTGTTCAAGATTTTACTCAGGAGTTCAGAAAGAAATCATTGACGCTTGGTATTTCATTGGATACACGTGAAACTTTATTAAAATGCATTGATAGTTTACATTCATATTTGCAGCATACATTATTAATGTTTAATCCTGATGATTTTGATGAAGTGTGTGTTCAAGCCATACATATTGAATTAGGTGGCAGACCATTCAAATTTTCACTACAATCATCCAAAGATTTGGAAATCAAACATTCCAATGATAGTGAGGGGAAGAACAATTCGAAGAGAAAGAAATCAGTGACATCTCAGAAGGAAAGACCTACTTTTTCTCATTGCCAAAGAATCAGTCATGATGAATCTAGGTGTTGGAAACTTCATCCCAAACTCAAGCCCAAAAAGTTCCTTAAAGAGAAGGATGAAAAGAAAGAAATTGTCGAAATCTAGCAAGATCTAGGTTTCGATTCAGGTGATGAAAGGAGGATAACTGCCATAGTTTCGACAGGTAAAACTTCTAACACTGGTTCAAGTTCGAATACTATTGCATATACATCAAACATAAATCCTTCAAATGAGGATAAAAGATTTGAATTATTTAACATAAGGACAACTTCTAAGCACACAAAGATAGATGCAATGTTTGACAGTGGATCACAGGAAAATTTAATATCTGAATATTTAGTTAAGAACTTGGGATTAAAAACATAGAATCATCCAAGACCTTACCCATTAGGATGACTAAATAAATCAACTCAGATAAAAGTCACAAAACAGTAATATTTTCCATTACAACTAATTACATTAATGAAGGTGGAATTAGATGTGGTTCTAGTAGAAATATGTGGAGTTGTCTTAGGGAGTCCTTATCTTTATGATCGTGATGCCGTGTTTTATAGGAAAGAGCATAAATATCACCTTAAGAAATATGGGGTTGAATTTATTGTTAGGGCACATCAAAGTAAAAATCACCTGAATTTAGTTGTTGTTAATCATATGAAGTGATTACTAAGTTCAAATAAGAGATTTGGACTCATGTGTGTAAAATAACAACATAAGAATCAACATGATGTTTGTTCAAGTTATGAGTCCCAGTTTAGATATAGTTTGATCAAAGAGGTATAAAATTTTCCAGATCTATTTAAAGAACCCAAACATCTTACTCATAATTAGGGAATACAACATGAATTATAGTTGACGCCTAAAGCTCCTCTTCCTAATGTCAAAATGATCAATTCAGTGCAAGTTTGGAAGTTATCAGTTACAGGGATCTAGGTCAATATTGGGGAAAGTCAGTGTTAAATTTCTCTTGTATTGTGTCACCATTTCATGTTTCAAACAGTTTGGAAGCCTCTTTTCAAGTGGAGGGGAAGCACATTTGTTTTCATATCAAAGACTTCTCTAAAGCAGTGTCAAAGTATCCAATACATCTAAGGGAAACTTACGCATTAGGGGAAAGTGCTAACCAATGGAAACATCATTTAATGAATAAGGAAACAGTTATTCAAACAAATCAGCAACCATTTCAATACTTTCAAAATCAAACTAAGTTGTAGCAGTTTTCATATGACAGTTTGATGGGTTTATTGCAGCAAGTTCACTTAGTAATCAGGAATCAGGAAAGTATCTCAAGTCAAGTAGCTATTATGATGTCAAAAATGTCTTTGATTGTCTCTATCATTCAACAATATAGATTGTTAATACATGTCAATAGTATTGAACAGTATCTTATAGAGACTGTTTTCAAGGATTTTTATGAATCACTAATTCATGGTACTTCATGGAAATAAGTTAGTTTCCATGTTCATAACAGGTTGTTTAACCATCTTCGCAAGTTGTGCATACTGTAGATGGATGGAACACTTCATAGATTCAAAGGATGCCATGATCAACATCATCAGGGTCATCACTTTTAGGTGGTTGATCGAATGTATTGGTACATCTTTTGGACAAGGTGGAGAGTGAGGGAGCTCTACCCTCATCTACTATTTGTCTAGTCAAAACTTTTGTGGTCCAAAAGCTTTCAAGTGGAGAGGATTGATCCAGGAGGATCTTCTCAGTCTAGTGATTTTAAAATGATCATCGGTCGATGAGTTCTTGAACTTAATCAGCGTCGCTAGTATTCATCGTCAGCATTCAGTGTACAGTGTCTTCAACTTCGACAGTGATGTTTATGGTTCAGGTTGTCCGGTGGATGTTAATGGTTGATATGGTTTTCATGGTGTTCGAAGGATATGTTCCTAGTTGTAGACATATGGTTTTTGTCAGTTCGTCGAGGTTTGGTTGTCAAGGATGGACCTGGTTGTCTTGTGGGGTTTTTATGTCACATTGTGACAAATGTTGTAAAAGGAGTTTCTTTTGATTATGTGACAAAATCTAAAATACTAACTCTAAAATTCATCATATTAAAACCCTAATGTATAGCCTAAGTCCTAGACCTAACACCTAAGAACCTACACTAGAACTACACCATGTATTAAAATACCTTAAACCTAGTCCACTAAACCCTCTCAGCTCATGAAATACATTACAAATGAAAACAATATAAAACAAAATCCCTAACTGCAGGGTTAACCGTAGGGGGACCATGAAAATGGGGCATTTTATCAGTTGGGGAATAAGCCATCGAGGTTTACAAACAACAGAGTCTAACCGCCTGGAGAATCCACATAATGTCGGCATGTGAACGGTGCAAACTCCACTGCCGTTGGCTAACCACGTCGGAACCATGTAGTGGGGAGGCAATTAAACTAACCACAAAACAACTGTCACATGTAGGGATGGAAAACCACGCCGGTAGCTGGAACCGTTGGGCCTAAACTAAAATCATGTACCTTTGTGGCTTGACCGCAGACTATTCACATGGGAAGTTAACAACTTCACGTAGTCAACCTGACCGCCAATGGATTGTTGTTATTATAAAGTCATTTTTGGGTTTTTAAATAAATTATTATCCTAGTTTAATGCAAGTCCTTGTAACTAATGTCTAAGGTGGCTTTATGTCATAAGAAAGAAACCTAGTTTTAGTGTTCATCCCTAAGCTTAGCATCAGAGAGTTCAAATGAACCTTAAGGAATTATAAATACACCAGTTTGCTCATGAAGAAGACATTAGTGGTTTTGAAGTTTTGTGTGCAAATTGTGGAGGTTATAGGTAGTTTTAGTTTTCAATGTAACAAGAGCATCGGAAGTTAGAATTGGGAACCATGACAGGCGTTGGAAAGCTATTTCAGAGAGATTTCTTGTGACGGTGACTAGAAGTGCCTTCATGTACAATTAGTTTGGTTATTTTGCTGTGTAATCGACCTCCTCGAATTTAAATCCTAATAAAGCGGTCGCCCATCTTGAAATCGGACCTAGAGACGTAGTCCATTAGGGACGAACTTCGTAACCAATCTTGATGTCTAGTATCACTATGTTTTTCTACTTTTCACTTCTATTTTCATCTTGCTTATGTTTCAATTCTGCATCAATTCCTTCCTTTTCAAGCAGTTCTCATGGTCAAAGAACTTTAAGTTAACATTCAGTTCACTAATGACATTAATAAATTCTACTTCAGTTTAACATATGATCATTTCAAATCATATAATTTGGTATCAGAGCAGGTTGCGTTTGTAGATTTTGTTAGTGAATGTTAACCAGGTCCAAGTCACAACATGGAGAAGGAATCCTCGAGGAGATTGATCCAAAGATTGGAAAGTGAAGAGTTGCTCATAAGTCGACCATGACATGATCTGATGCAGGTGAAGCCCCTGAAACTAATATGAGCGCAGAATAGTTTCAACAAGCATTCTTGAGTATGCAGCAGATGTTGGGAAAAATTTACGAAGATAAGAAGGTGAGAGATGCAAATTCTTCTTCAAATACATCGAAGAAGGACAAAGATAAAGGAAAGGTTGATAAACCTCCTTTACCTCCATCATCTCCATCATCATCATCATCTTCTTCTTCTTCTTCTTCGAGTGTAGAATCTGAAATAGAAAATAAACCTAAGAAAACATATGTTTTGAAACTTGATGTAAAATTTGAGTTACCTATTTATGATGGTGAAATGAATCCTGAAAAGCTAGATAACTAGATCAAGCAGTTAGAAGTGTATTGTCGTATTCAGGACGTTTCTAATGATAAAATGAAAATTTAGGTAGCTACACTTAGAATGGGGGGAACAACTTTAATCTGGTGGGAAATTAAAACTTAGATAGATGTAAAGTGGAAAGGTAAAGTCATCTCTTCATGGTTTAAGTTTTTAAAAGCTCTTAGGAAACAATTCTACCCTTTAGGATACATGCAACAAGATATTATTTATTGGTAGCATTTGAGGCAAGGTAAAGGGCTAAGTGTTCAAGAGTTTACTCAGGAGTTCAGAAAGAAAGCATTGGCACTTGGTATTTCATTGGATACACATGAAACTTTATTAAAATACATCGACAATTTACATTTATATTTGTAGCATACATTATTGATGTTTAATCCTAATGATTTTGATGAAGTGTGTGTTCAAGCTATACATATTGAATCAAGTGGCAGACCATTCAAATTTTCAACACAATCATCCAAAGAGTTGGAAATAAAATATTCCAATGATAGTAAGGGGAAGAACAATTCGAAGAGAAAGAAATCAACGACGACTTAGAAGGAAATACCTACTCTTTCTCATTTCCAGAGAATCAGTCATGATGAATCTAGGTGTTGGAAACTTCATCCCAATCTTAAGCCCAAAAAGTTCCTTAAAGAGAAGGATGAAAAGAAAGCAGCTGCAGCAATCCAACAAGATCTAGGTTCCAATTTAGGTGATGAAAGGAGGATAACTACCACAGTTTTGACAGGTAAAACTTCTGACACTGGTTCAAGTTTGAATACTATTGCATCTTCATCAGACATTAATACTTCAAATGAGGATAAAAGATTTGAATTATTTAACATAAGGATAACTTATAAGAACACAAAGATACATGCAATGTTTGATAGTGGATCACAAGAAAATTTAATATTTGAATATCTAGTTAAGAACTTGGGTCTGGAGATACGGAATCATCAAAGACCTTACCTATTAAGATGGATAAATAAATCAACTCATATAAAAGTCACAAAACAATGTCGATTAAGATTTTCCATCATAACTAATTACATTGATGAAGTGGAATTAGATGTGGTTCCACTAGGGATATGTGGAGTTGTCTTAGGAAGTCCTTATCTTTATGATCGTGATGTAGTGTTTTATAGGAAAGAGCATAAATATCACCTTAAGAAAGATGGAGTTGAATTTATTGTCAGGGCACATCAAAGTAAAACTCACTTGAATTTAGTTGTTTCTAATTAGATGAAGCAATTAATAAGTTCAAATAAGATATTTGTACTCATGTGTGTAAAAGAACAACATAAGAGTTGACATGATGTTTGTTCAAGTTACGAGTCCCAGTTTAAAGATAGTTTGATCAAAGAGGTAGAAAATTTTCCAGTTCTATTTAAAGAACCCAAACATCTTACTCATAAGCAGGGAATAAAAGATGAATTATAGTTGATGCCTAAAGCTCATCTTCTTAATGTCAGAATGAATTAATTCAGTACAAGTTTTGAAGTTATCAGTTAAGGGTTCTAGGTCAGTATTGGGGAAAGTCAGTGTTAAATTTCTCTTGTATTGTGTCACCATTTCATGTTTCAAACAATTTGGAAGCCTCTTTTCAAGTGGAGGGGAAGCCCATTTGTTTTCATATCAAATCCTGTTACACTAAAATTTGTCACCATGACTATTTGCAGTCAGTATGGCTTCATCAATTGTCATACTGTCCTCCTTGGCAAGTCTTATACCTCTGCTCCTCATGTCAAACTCCAAGAAAGAGAGAAAGTCCTTAAAAGTCAATATAACTCTGGTTACGCAGTTTCTCTTACCCTTACCTGCGTGTACGCACCTCAAGTTCATAATACTTGCGTACTTGTACGCTCTGTCTGTAAAGGGGTGGGTGCGTACTCCTGTAAAGGTCAAAAGGCGCAAGTTTTACTTCAAAAACGTTACTTGTGGTCAAATCTAGAGCATTCTAGAAGATGGTTTGACGTGGATTGAGCGCCTCCAGATGGTTCATGCATCCCAAAGAAAGAGGAACTTATCCCATCAAGAGGGGATCTATCCCATTGAAAGAGGGGCTTATCCCATTGATGGTGGACTTGATTAACTTCCTCCAAAGCATTATAAATACAGGCATTGGGCCAGAGGGAGAGGAGGTTGAAAGCTGAACATTCCTAAGGGTAGATGCTGCTGAAATTAGGACTCCCTTATAGAGCTTGAGAGGAGAGATTCCAATCCTTTCTTAGCTTCATTTGGAAGTGGGTGAGCTGATCAAAGTAAAGGAGAACTCTTGCTGGACCCTGGGAGAGACCTGCACAACACCAAGGCACTGGTTGTAATGGTTTCTTTTGTTTCCAATTAATACAATTAGGTTCATTTTTCTCAACAAGTTGTTATATATAATTTGTTTCATAAACTCCTTGGTCTTTATGATGAATATGTTTTATTATATGAGTTATTCAGGTGCTATGTAATCGTTTGCTTGTTAGTGAATGCAGGCTTCAAGGAGAAGGAGCTCATCTGGATCGGAGAGGCTTGGTTGCTACAAACAACGTTGGACTAAAGGTAAGACTTGAACACTTGGTTGCTTTTATTTTAAATGCATATTTAGGGAAAGATAGTGCTTGATTGTTTTGTTTGTCACTAGAAAGCCTTAGCTTCTAGGGAGGTCGGTTTTTTCTGCAAAATTGACTCTTTCCGCATGACAAAATGGAAACTCTACTGGGGAATCCATGGATTTGATTGATTTCTCTTTTGATTGATACTTTGATTTGAGAAAAGTTGATTTCTTTCTAGTTTTTGACTGATTGATTGTGAATTTGGGTGGAATAGCTTAGGATTGAGTTAGTTTTTTATTTTTATTGTTTTTGAGAGCAGTACGCACCCTCTGCGTTAAGAACAGTGCGTACATATACGCACTTCTGCTTTGTACACAGAGCATGGCCGCACCTGTGCAAACAGGCTGCCTGCGTACCCTGTCAAAAGTTTAGAAAATTTCTATTTTTTCCTTTTTACCTATTAGATTTTGTTTATAGCTTGTTTGTTGCTGCCCATATCCACTGGTTACTTGTCAGAAGTTCTCATCTAAGCTTGTTTCATTGGCATTCCTACTTTAAGCTTTTATCAATTGGGTGTTTTGAGTCTCTTTTTTGAGAAATTCTTAATTTGATTTCCTTTGGTCTCTTTTTTGAGTCTCTTTTTTTATTTTTTGATCTTTGGAACTCTCACCCAATTTTCTCGACTTGCACTTGATTGGTTCTTAGATTACACTAGAATCGTCTTGTGTTTGAGAATTCTCTTGCATAGATCACATTTGCATAATTAGAATTCTCATTTTCAGAATATGAATGAAAATGTGCATAGATTACATTTGCATAATTTTCAAGTGAATTGTGCATAGATTACAATTGCATAGTTTACATTCTGAAAAATCAATCGTAGATTTAGATCAGTTTTCTTTGATTTGAATTTACAAAAAAAAAAAACTATTTTGGAATTGATTTGCATTAGTTTTTCTTGATGAAATTAGTGCATTAGAGAATTTGTTATATTTTCTCTTAGTGATCAATTTTTTGCATTGTTGGAAGTGAATGGAAACTCTCTCCTTACTTTAGTTAGGATTCATCGAATTGAAAAGATTACATTATCATATTCGATTGCATTCAGTTGAGTCGGGTCATAACGCCATTGGTTTCATATCCATTTACCCCTTTGAGTAATAACAACCTAAATAACACAGCGCTTAATTAAAATTCATCTAGTAATTTTTACATTTCTAGGACTCTGACACACACACATAGCTTAGGCTAGTCTCTTGGAGTAGGAGAGTAATTAACTCTCCAAGATAGTAAAACCAAACAAGTAGCTTATCTTGCGGTAGGATAAATCCAACTGTTACATTTATACTCTGGGAAAGCTCCTCTTAAAGGAGAAGCACGAGATCGTGTCCGAACCAGTGAGGGAATCAATCCTCCTTCATTGGGAACGATGCCAGATAGGCACGTACTACAAACGGTAAACCTCGGATTAACCATTGTCGAGGATCCTGGGGTCACTTGTCGGTAAACCTTGGATTATTGTCAAGGAATCGGCAAGGGGATTGAGCTTGTTACTTTGCCCTTGCATGTGTATCGGATCGTAGACTGTTCCCCCAGGTATATTTGTTGCTGTTGGTGACCTTAGTGACTATTATCTTTAGGATTCGTCCTAAGGTGATGGTGGAGGGAAGATCCCACTGTACCTGGAGCAGACTTTGGCTAGACTTACTTGGATTTTCTGGGGGGTTCACTTCACTTGAGATGGTTAAAGTGGAGGAGCTTAGTCTAGTATATTCATTAAGCAGGTTGCTGGGGTAACTGTTCCACCTGCCATTTCTGTACTGAATTCTGCGATGTTGGATTTCATCACCAACTAGTGTTTTCGGTCAAGAAAGTTACTGTTTATGTGTGGTTTGACTCCTAGATTTGATAGTGCGTGTTAATTTGTTTGTTTTTACTTTTAGAGACCATAGGTGTGAATTGTGAATTGTTACTTTTAGTTATAAATTGTTAATAAAATTCACTGAAGTTGAATATAATGGCAAATGTTCCGGAATTTACCAACCTAGGAACCCCTCCTAATGAGAATCCTAGTACCTTTCCTTTCTTTGGAAATGTTGGTCCTCCTTATATGGCTACTTTTTCATTACCTAGATTTACAATAGGATTACCAATATGGTTATTTTCAACTTCGTTGGCCCCAAATACTCCAATTGTTCCACCTCAACCGAATGCTTCACCTCAACAGAGTTCAACATCTCAACATCACCAACCTTTTGTTGACCCTTTACCTTCTTCGCCTAATTTTTCTTCCTCCATTTCTTCCTCTTCGCTTGGTAAAAGCCTTGATGCTAGTAACCAGGTGTCTAAGAAGAAGAAGAAAGGGAAGAAGAAGAAGAAGAAGAAGAAGAAGCAAGATAAGAAAGAAGTCAACCAACCAACCACGACTGTAAGTGTTAGTTGTGTTGAGGAAAACTCAGACATGCATCGTAAACCCAAATACCCTTGCAGGCTTTGTAGGGGTGACCAATTCCTTGTCAATTGTCCTGGTATTCCAAAGGTCTTGGAAGTATGGTCAGAAAAATCTCATCAACTTTCCATTGATCCATCAACCAGTAATAGTCAGGTTCCTGGGAAAAAGGGTAAAGTTAGGTTTCCTTGTAAGTTATGCAAAGGGAGTCATCAAACTCACATTTGCCCTCACATGGATGAAGCCTGAACATTGTTGGAAAACCTTCCTGTTCCACAGCAAGAATTTCCAACTGGTTACCGTAAACTTTCTCCCAACCTACCATCAACTGATGGAGTGATTGATCTAACTTCAAGTACAGTCGATCACACTCTTCCATTGGAGAGTGAAACTCATGTCACTCAGGTTGATGATCCATTAGTTGATCAAGTGGTTGATTCAATTTCACATTCGGTCGATCCCACTTTCCCTTTAGAGAGTGAACTTCATACTGCTCAGGTTCTTGTTGTTACATCAGATTCTTCTATGCCGGGGGGCATTTCACCTGTTTCTACAAAACCCCCTCCAAGTACTGAGGTCTTTTCCTTTGATTGGAATAGACTGACAGAACCTCGTCTTCCTTCCTCCATCCCTTTCCAAATCATTGTCAAGGCTGGTGGTAGGGACATACATCGTACTCAGGTAGATGAAGGTGCTTCTGTTAGTATTTTATCCTCAACTGTTTGGAAAGCTTTGGGTTCCCCTCAGCTTGCGCCTATTACGCAGAATCTGAAAGCTTTTAACAGAACCATTAGTGAAACTTTAGGGTTCCTTCCTAATTTTTCCATTACCTTGGAAGGTAAAACTGTCTGTATTGATCTTATGGTAGTTCGAGGTCCCTTGGATTTCAATTTACTCCTTGGGTGAGACTATGTTTATGCACTGAAAGCTGTCGTATCGACACTCTTTCGCGTGATGTCTTTCCCTCACAATGGCAGTATTGTGACTGTAGACCAGCTTTCGTTCCCTAGTCTTGTCTCAACTACCAATAATATGACACCCCTAAATGTTCCTGATTCTAAAGTGGTATCTACCCTGCCACGGGTTAATTATGTGGCAACTGGTCCCATGTTTTCAGTTACCAAAGTAAGTGAGCCTCTCACTGTTTTCTCATCTTCCTTTGATTTAGATCCGATAATTGACATGGAAAACTCTATGGGATTACTTGAACACGATGTTCTTATCCCTTTTGAGTCCCTTGACATGTGTTCCTTCCATAGAAGTATTCTTCCTTCTGATGAAGACCTCTTGGAAGCCATGATCAAGGTGTGTCCATTGACATGTCTTTCTTCCAGTTGGAAGCCATGATCAATGTTGCGAGGATAGTTTTTTCCTGTATCAACCTCATTAAAAAATGAAACAGGTTGTCACGAGGAAAGTTCCTATTACTGTGTCAACCTCGTTAAAAAATGAATTAGTGTGTGCGAGGATAGTTTTTTCCCGTCTCAACCTCATTAAAAAATGAAACTGGATGTTGCAAGGATAGTTTTTTCCTGTATCAACCTTGTTAAAAAATGAAACAGGCTAGTATGAGGATAGTTCTTTTCCTGTGTCAACCTAATTAAAAAATGAATCAGTTGACGAGGATAGTTTTTTCCTGTATCAACCTCGTTAAAAAATGAAACAGGCTGCCACGAGGATAGTTTTTTCATGTATCAACCTCGTTAAAAAATAAAATAGGCTGCCATGAGGATAGTTCTTTTCCTCTGTCAACCTCATTAAAAAATGAATCAGTTAGTACGAGGAAAGTTCCTTTTACTGTGTCGACCTCGTTAAAAAATGAATCAGTGAGTATGAGGAGAGTTCTTTTCCTATGTCAACCTCATTAAAAAATGAATCAGTTAGTACGAGGAAAGTTCCTTTTACTATGTCGACCTCGCTAAAAAATGAATCAGTGAGTATGAGGACAGTTCTTTTCTTGTATCAACCTCGTTAAAAAATGAAACAGGCTGCCATGAGGACAGTTCTTTTCCTGTGTCAACCTCGTTAAAAAATGAATCAGTTGGTCAGAGGAAAGTTCCTGTTACTGAGTCAACCTCATTAAAAAATGAATCAGGTATGAGGATAGTTCTTTTCTTGTGTCAACCTCCTTAAAAAATGAAACAACTCCCTTTTCAAGTTAAATCTTGAAAGTAAACCTTCATTCCATTCACCTGGTTGAATGCAATGAAGCTTGGGGGGCATGTACCTCGCTTTGCATCATTATGCTGGGGGCATGCGAACTTCTTGAGCATAGTTCCTTGTCTTGTGTCAAGCTCGTTAAAAAATGAAACAAATCCTCCTCTACTTGAGTCGCGAGTTTGACTAGATCTCATAAATGTTAAGTTGTATAGTTAGGTTAGTTATTTCAGTTTTTTGCATAATTTTCTTACAGTTTTAGGTCGAGTCTTTCAAATGCTCTCATCACTGAACCTTCATTTCATCCAACTGGTTGAATGAAATGAAGCTGGGGGGCATGCGCTCTAGCAGTTATGCTTAGGGGGCATCAAGCACAGTTTTCTCTCTGTTTCAAGCTTGTGTAAAAATGAAACTACTTTGAAGCATAGTTTTTCTCTGTTTCAAGCTTTTGTAAAAATGAAACCTATCTCGAGTCAATTTCAGTTATTTTCAAGACTCGTTAAACTCATGAAAATCCCAATATTATTTTGCTGTCTTTCATTCTCGTAAAACAAATGAAAATGGCGAGTTCTTTCCATCTTTTCCTGCTTGTAAATTAAATTGAAAGTCGGCCATATGAGTACATTTTTATCATTTTTTCGAACTCATTAAAACTTACGCAAAAGTGAAAACCATGAGTACATTTTTATGATTTTTTCGTAATCGTTAAAACTTATGAAAAAGTGAAACCTTGGAGTTCTCTTTTAAGCCCTTTTCAGACTCCTAAAACATGAAAAGATTGCCGAGTGTTTCTTTTAAACTCGTTAAAACAGAATTAAAAGACGGTCCTCTTACAACCCTTTTCTGACCGTAAAAACATGAAAAGATTGCTGGATTTTTGTCGTTTCAAATTCGATATTGGAAATAAAACGACATGTCCTTGATTGCTTTTTACTTTTCAGGTTGATGAGGTCTTTAACTTAATCAGCTTCGCCAATATTCGTCATCGGAATTCAGTGTCCAGTGTCTTCAGCTTCGAAAATGATGTTTATGGTTCAGGTTTTCGGTGGATGTCAATGGTTGATATGGCTTTCATGGTGTTCGAAGCATATGTTCCTGGTTGTCGACATATGGTTGTCATCAGTCCACCGGGGTTTGGTTGTCAGGGATGGACCAGGTCGTCTTCTTAGGTTTTTATGTCACATTGTGACAAATGTTATAAAAGGAGTTTCTTTTGATTATGTGACAAAATCTAAAAGACTCTAAAAATAATCATATTAAAACCCTAATGTATAACCTAATTCCTAGACCTAACACCTAAAAACCTAACCTAGAATTACACCATGTATTCACATACCTTAAACCTAGTCCACTAAACCCTCTTGAGTGATGAAATACATTACAAATGAAAATAATATAAAACACAGTCCCTAACCATAGGGTTAACTGCACCGGGACCATGAAAATGGGGCATGTGATTAGTTGGGGAATAATTTTTTTGGGTTTACAAACAACAGAGCCTAACCACATGGAGAATCCACATAACCTCGGCATGTGAATGATGCAAACTCAATTGCTGTTGGCTAACCATGTCGGAACCGCATAGTGGGGAGGCAGTTAGACTAACTGCATAACAACTGTCACTTGTAGGGATGGAAAACCACGTCGGTAGTCGGAACCGCTGATCCTAAACTGCAATCATGTACCTTTGTGGCTTGATCGCGGACTATTCACATGGGCGGTTGACAACTTCGCGTAGTCAACCTGACCGCCAACGGATTGTTGTTATTATAAAGTCATTTTTGGGTTTTTAAATAAATTATGATGCTAGTTTAATGCAAGACCTTGTAACTAATGTCTAAGGTGGATTTATGTCATAAGATCGAATCCTACTTTTCGTGTTCATGCCTAAACTTAGAATTTGAGAGTTTGAATGAACCTTAAGGAATTATAAATACACCAGGTTGCTCATGAAGAAGACATTAGAGGTTTTGAAGTTTTGTGTGCAGATTTTGGAGGTTATAGGCAATTTTTGTTTTCAGTGTAACAAGAGCATCGGGAGTCGGAATTGGGAACTATGATAGGTGTTGGAAAGCTATTTCAAAGAGCTTTCTTGTGATAGTGACCATAAGTGCTTGCATGTACATTCAGTCTAGTAATTTTGATGTGTAATCAACCTCCTTAGATTTCAATCCTAATAAAGCGGTCGCCCATCTTGAAAGTGGACCAGGAGACGTAGTCCATCAAGGACGAACTATGTAACCAATCTCGTTGTCTAGTATCATTGTGTTTTTGCTACTTTTCAGTTTTGTTTGCATCTTGATTATGTTTCAATTCTATTGTCAATTCATTCCTTTTCAAGTAGTTCTCATGGTCAAAACACTTTAAGTTAAGATTCGGTTCACTAATGACATTAGTCAATTCTACTTTAGTTTAACATATGATCATTTTAGATCAATTATAAGTGAAGAAAACATGTTTGGTAGACACATCAATCCTTAAAAGAGGAGTGGGATTTTCCAAAGATTGCATCAACTTGAAAACTTCATCAATTTATGGTTCAATAGTTTGTTGAGAAATCAAATATGGTTTAAGAGTTGAAGAGCCTTATACATGGACCAACTTATTTAATATATAGGATAAGAGGATATAAATGAGTAATGTGATCTCCATTAAAATCTTTAAAAGAGAAATTAGGATTGCATATTTCATGTATATAGTTCTCAATAATATCAATGCCCCTAACAATACTTGTTGTGGTTTGTTTCCTATTGCCAACATTACTTGCAGTAGCTAGTTTCTCATCTTCAAGATGACTTATAATGTTGATTACTTATCTGTTGACGGTGCTGGACCTGCCAACATGTCAGGGGATATCCCTGGAAAGAAGTACCAATTATAACTCAGACCGTTTGGTGTAGGAGTCCCAACAGTGGGTCGTACGGTAATGCCTTGACCGCAGTCTCACATAGAAGCAAGTAAGATGTCCCTGTTGGTAGCAAGGGTGTGAAATATGTGGTAAGTCAAGGAAGATGCATGAACAGTCCTAACACAGGGAAAGTGAGGTGAGTACGCCCCTTGGAAACCTATGATAGCATGGAGTAAATAATGGAACACACGAGAAAAGATGCATCACAACATGGAAGGAAAGTTAGCTAGCAATCCAAAGTGATGGTTAAACCAACAACACATTTTAGAAAGATTCATACAGACATATATAGAAATAGCTACACATGCACATGCAAGAAAACATATACATATATCATTTAGAGTACTCAAGATAGCTGTTGGGCAGCGGATCCCCTCGTAGCAAGTTTTTGGGGCTTAAAGCCCGAGTTTTGGTCAATGTAATGTAAAGACCCCGCAAAATGCGAGTGCGGAGCATGAGAGTCTAGGGTTGTCTACCCTAAAATAATGTAATTTAATGTAAAGTGTGTGGGCCTACCCATGGTCCATGGACCACTGGATTGTATAAATAGAGAGAGGCTCTAAGTGTAAGAGGAAGTCTTAGTTTTGAGAGATAATATGTTCTTTTGGATGATGAATCAGCTTTGAGTTTGTAAGTCTAAGTCTTGGGTTATAATAGTAGGTAGAGGCTTTGCAGCTGAGTGCGCAGATGCCTGGTAGAGTCTGTAGCTGTGTGCATGGACCCCTGTAGCTGAGTGCGTAGGGCGGAGTTGGGATTGTACTTGGATAGAGAATTAATGAAAGATAAGTTGATTTTGGAATATTCTGTGTCTATGTTCCGGTTATGAACCTCTTTATAGTTTTATAATTGCATGCACTTGTTATGAATGTTGAATGATTAATGAGAATATTGGGCCCACATAATTAAGTTAAGATCTGTAATAATAGCACAGTAAGGATAAAGGATCTAGAAAACACCTCTTCGTACTCTTTACAGAGCCGCGCAGGAGCAGTTGTACAAGTTGTGAAGGACAGACGGTTGCGTGGAGCAGTGTAAGCATGTAGGTTGGGTTCGTGAACTTCCCAAAATTCATCAAGACATCCCTAGGGTGCAGAAACTAGGTTGCAACACCATCCCATACTACCTTGGGTGAGACCTCAGTTCATGCATCGCAGACTGTTGCTGAAAGGGCAGGTAGTTTTGGGATTTGTTTGGCTAAATCACTTCTAAACCTAGGTCAGGCCCCAACAAGCCAACAAATGGTTCCATTGCTAGGACCAAGATCTACCTAAGGGATGTCTGATGTTGGAACACTAGAACCCAACAAAGAAGGAAATTGAAGATTGGTTAGACAAGAAGATTCACCTGTTCGTGACACAAGAAAACATAACTCCGCAGGTATCTGAGAAAAGGTGGTTGGATCACTATGTGTATACAGAGATCCATGAGATCTTCTTTGCATCCTTTCCTTCTTAACTGTATGAGTGGATCGCGAGGTTAGCTGACAGCCAAGGAAGGTGTAAGCTCGACCAACTGACAGCGTGGACTCTAGAATTGGTGCGCAGACTAGAGGCATCAAAAGATAAGTTTGTGCAGGCTGTGGACCATTGGCTCGATTGGATAATAGGGGGATTTATCGCTGAGTTTGCGATAGACATGGCTGTAAGCTGCAACGAATCAGAATGAAATTTGCTCAAGGGAGCACGAGGTAAATACATTAAATCTCTGAATACCTGGATTAAGATGTTGTTATGTGAAAAGCGTGTTATGCAAATACGTTAATGTTTAGAACAACATGGAGCGGAAAGGTCTACAAAAGTAGCGGGGAATTAGGAAACAATCCCTTAATTTCACCTTCATGTGAGAGTGAGGAGGAGCTCGCTCAGGTCTCTCCAAGAAGTGTGGTCAATTTGATAAGACAACACATTCTGTAGTTACCACCCCACACATGCCACCACCTGCTTCACCTCCTTCACCTCCATCTCTACCCACTCCACCTCCACCAACCCCGTAGTTCAGCATGGCAAATGCAATCAAGCTACCTGTATTCAGAGGAGTAGGGAATGATGATCCAGACTAGTTCTGGTTCATGGTAAGAGCAGTGTGTGAAGCACAAGGGGTCACAGACGACAACATTAAGAAGGCTACATTGGTGAGCGCACTGCAGGATCGCGCATTTACATGGTATATCAAGCACTCTAATGATCACCCAAATGCAGGAATAGCAGAGATCTAGAATGCATTGAACAAAGAAATTAGCCGGCTGAAATCAGAGACACAATCAATTATCAGGTTTAAAGAGATCGCGATGCTTCCAGGCAAGACCCCCTGGGATCTGGATCAGTGACCGAAGAGTACGATCTGAGAGGCTAATATGACACTCACAGATGCACAACACCATGCATGGTTTGTGGCATCTCTGACACCGCACTTGAGGAAGGCGTTGTCATAGCAGAAGCTTTCAACCCAGGCTGAAGCATTGGAAATGGCGATGAGGTTGCGTGAGACCCTGATACCAGACCCTGGGTTGGGAGTTCAAAAAATCCACGTGCAACTACAAAATCTATGCTTGGTGCAGAATTTGAAGCACGATAGGGCACCACGGCCAGAGGCACACGGAGAAGTATGGTGCATAAAATGCAAAGGCTAGGGCCACGACAAGGATCACTATCCAGTATTTGCAAACTACTTGGCAGGAGGGGGAACTATGCCATTAATACTATAAGCATAGGTAGGGCCGAGTGTGAAACTTGCATTATGGTGCATGATCTGCCAGATAGGGGGAAAACACACGATGGATAATTTTCATATGTTGCAGAAGTATACGCAGACCCCACAACAGCTGTTTTGTAATTTCGGCAGGTCGGTAGGCCACGACGAGCGTACTTGTCGCAACTACGAGTTAATGATGGAATGGACTCCAGCCTATAGGATGTAGACAGAAATGCGAGGCCTCAACCTAGCTGCGAGGATGGTGTGCACTGCATTTCAGGGGAAAGGTCAAGGAAAAGGAGGAATGGGGCTAGGAAGGGGCCGCAGACAGTTAATTTGTTACAATTGTGGAGGACTAGGGCACTACGCCTGTGATTGTACCAACCCGACGAGAATATCCTATTCATACTGTGCTCAGTTTGATCATGAAGCAGAAGATTGTCCTACGTTGATCGCACAAATTCACAAGAAAGGGGTACTCTAGCCTCCTCCGACTTAGAATATCCAAATGATGAGGTCTGAACCGCGCGAAGAAGACCCAAATGTAAACACGATGCTTAGAAGCGGTGCAACCACAGGGGCGGATAAGGGGAAGCAACCCAAGGAAGATGCATGGGTTCGCAAGGCTCCTACAAAGGAACCAGAGTTTGACCTAGAACGCGCAAAGGAGACGTTCATGGAAGCTAAGAAGAGCTTCGCAAAAGGCCTCCACTTCAGGTAGTAAGGATCAACCAGAGATAGGGATGGATCCTTCTATGATTACTACCTTTTTGGAGACATGCATGAAACTGTTGCGCGACAATAAGGCAGTTAAGGGACTACAGGAGTTGATCACTAGGTGCGCGAGATCAGGGGAACAACGCGTAGTCTGGAAATTGGGGAAACATACATTGCGCACTGGGAGGGAAATGAGATTGACGACAGAGATTGGTGAATATGAGATGGATCAAGTCATCCTAGATCTGGGATTGGACGTGAATGTGTTACCAAAGCAAACATGCGAACGCATGGGCAGGCCTGCATTGTAGTGGTCACCTATTCAATTATGAACCAACAGAAGATTTTTCCCATGGGAAGGTTGCAAGGGGTAACCATCGATATCGAAGGCGTGAGAACACAAATCTACTTTGAAGTAATAGAGATTGTCGATGAAAGAAACCCTTATCTCGCTTTGCTAGGAGTAGACTGGGTCGCTCATATGAATTTAGTCATTAACTGAAGAAGCGGAAGATGATATTCAAGAAAAACTCCCTACGCGTAGTAGGTCCACTAGATCCAACCGAAGGAGTGTGCTGCATTGAACCCGTGCACGACAATCGAAGCAATAATGAGTTGGATTGTATCTACAAGATAACTACGTGAGATCAGGATTTGGTTAATATGACTTCAGATGGAAGGATCTCGTGGGAGCACGCAAGTTCTTGCACCCTGGATTCAAATGAACAAGACGAACATTGACACAATCAGTTGAATGAAGTGACAACGCTGAATTGCAACATGATGACTAGATCACTACGTTGCGTAAAAACCTAGGCCCGAGATCTGCTAACATATGATGGATTGATAATGGTGGATGAATTCTTGAGAAAGTTTGAAAGTGTAGTACCGGAGCAATAGCGGTTCGATGCGCTGAAGTGGGTGTTGCGCGTGACACCTGTGCGCTGGTGGGGAACACATCAAGGAAATTTGGAAAAATGGCGTGGATGTAGAAGGATGATGTGCCTACAATTTGGGAAACCATAACTATGGATAGAAGATAAATACGATGGATGAGATGACCCATGCACGCACCTCATGAAATGGACCGAGGCCTATGGGGAAGAACAACAACCTAAATGGGTACACTTATTCTACCACACCCTGGATGTCATACCCATGAATTGGTATACTGAGACGGAACTCTGACATGGTACGGGAAAATGAGATTTTTTGCACGAGGGATTTTTGTTAACATTCACATTTGAAGACCGATGGTCGGATACTGTTGACGATGCACTGCAAGCCATAAAATCCGCCATATTTAAAATACAACAGGAACCATGGAAAGTAGTTCAACCAGCATGGGCAACCCAGTTAAGCAGTGCCCTAGAATGTTATAACATGAGAGTAGAGGAGGATGATGATGACCCCTGAAATATTAATATTCCAGAAACTAAAGGGTGTCATGAAATTCGAGGACCATTGATTGAGGATCCCGGTAAACATCGGCATAGACGCAGAGCCAAAGTACGCAATGCTTGGGGACTATTGAAATGATGTTATAGTAGATAAGGTTGCTGAGTTACTCTGCGAATATCAAGATTTGTTCCCGACCAAAATCACAGACCTAAAGGGGATCATTGGTGACTTAGGGATGATGAAGATCACTCTGAAACTGGATGCGAAGATAGTTAAACAGTGACCTTACCAATTGAATCCAAAGTATAAAGAAAAGGTCTGCAATGAATTAGACAAAATTCTTGCAGCCGAAATTATTGAACCAGTGGAAGAATCCGACTGGGTGAGTCCCATGGTAGTATAAGAGAAAAAGCAGAAGGGCGAAATTAGAATATGCGTGGACCTTAGGAATCTTAATGACTCCTGTGCTCACGATCCATTCCTGACATCATTTATAGATGAAGTATTGGAGAATGTTGGCGGTCAAGAAGCTTACTCATTCACGGATAGCTTCTCGGGGTACCATCAGATCAAGATCGCGCCGGAAGATAGGAGAAAGACAACCTTCGCAATCGAATGGGGTTGCTTTCAGTACACCATTATGCCCTTTGGACTGAAGAATGCGCCAACAATATTTTTGTGCGTAGTGGTGGCCGCGTTCAAGGAATACATCCACAAGTTCTTGGAGGTCTATCTAGATGATTGGACTATATTTGGGTTAGTTAAACACCATATAGCAAAATTACATCTAATGCAGGATACTTGCTGACGACACCAGATTGCACTGAATCTTAAAAAGTGCACCTTCCTCATCCCCTTTGGAAACCTACTTGGCCATGTGGTCTGCAAACAAGGCCTGATGGTGGATCCTGTGAAGATTTTTGTTATCATCAATCTGGAAGCAACGCGAAGTGTCAAACAACTACATGCTACGTTGGGGCACACTGGTTACTACAGAAAGTTTATCAAGAGATATGCACAAATAACAACGCCAATGGAACAACTATTGAAAAAGGACGCTACATATTGTTGGAATGATGATTGTAGGAAAATTTTGGATGTTCTCAAGGAGAAAATGGCATCTGCCACCATCTCAATCTTCCCAAAATGGGACGTAGAATTTCATGTACATGTTGATGTGTTGTGTATTGTGCTGGGAGCTGTATTGACATGGAAGGCATGGATCACCTAATCACATTCACGAGCCGATGGTTGTCAAAAGCCAAAAAGAACTACTCTATTACTGAGCGCAAAGGGTTGGCAATGGTATATGCACTCCAGAAATACTGACACTATTTAATTGGCAGGCACTTCAAGATGTATACTGATCATTCCACGTTGAAATACCTGGTGAACAAGCTTGTGTTGGGGGGGCGCATATGTAGAAGGCTATTACTGTTTCAAGAATATGACTTTGAGGTCATCGTAAAGCCGAGATGCCTAAATGCAGGACCAGATCACTTATCACGAATTGAGACAGGCGAGGAGCCAAAAAAGTTGGAAGAAGGACTACCTGATGCACAACTCTTTGCAGTGCACGTCGCAGACGAGAACTTCAAAGATATAATCCAATTTTTAACCATAGGGACTACACCAAAGGAATATTCAGTCCAACAGAAGAAGGAATTGGTGGTGCGCATGACGGACTTTTCTGTCATCGCGAGGCACCTCTACAAAATGGGAAATGATGAGATATTGTACCTGAATTTGAACAAGGAAAGATCCTCACGGAAGCACATGGGGTGGCTGCAGGAGGTCACTATGCAGGACGTGCGACGACACAGAAGATTATCTGCATAGGGCTATGGTGGCCAACCCTACATCAAGATTTGAAAGCACACTATCGGGCCTGTGACATATGTCAAAGGACTGGGAAACCATTATGAAGGGATGAGATGCCACTAAATCCATATATGACACTGTAGCCATTTGAAAAATGGGCAATCAACTTTGTGGGATTGATCAAATATCAGGGGAAGACAGGTGCATGTTACATCATCACCACGACAGTACCTAACTCGATGGGTGGAAGCACAACTAGTTAAGGACTGCACAGCCACTACAACTGCGAAATTTTTGTTCGACAACATGCTGACATGGTTTGGTTGCCTGAAAGTTTTAATGAGTGACTGCGGGATGCACTTCCTAAATGAAATCATCAGTGCACTCACCGAGGAATTCCAGGTGTATCATCAGCAAAGTACACCGTACCATCCATAGGCTAATGGGACAGTAGAAGCATTCAACAAAATTCTGGATACTGCGTTGACGAAAGTATGTAATGCACAACGAAATGACTGGGACCTGCACATACCTACTGTATTATGGGCATATAGAACCACGTGCAAGAAACTGATGGGTTAGACACCTTTCAGGTTAGTCTATGGCACAGAAGTAGTCATGCCAATGGAATACATCGTACCCAGTTTATGGATAGCAGCCATTACATGCATGTTGGACCGCGAAGCCTTGGAGGAGAGACTCGCGCAATTGGAAGAAATCGAGGAAGAATGGTTTCTGGGGGGATTCTACTAGCAGGTAAAGAAACAACACGAGAAAGCCTGGCACGATTTCCATATCAAGTTGTGCACATTTAAGGTCAATGATTTAGTGTTGTTGTATGAAAACAAGTTCAAAAAATTTCCTGGGAAATTCAGAATGCATTGGTTAGGACCATACGTGGTAAAAGAGGTCACAAACAGAGGCACGGTCCAGCTAGCCAAACTTAATGGAGAACCTTCCCAGGAAGAGTAAATGGCAGTCGATTGAATCCCTACACGGGGGGGCTGGCTATTTGACTAACCGACCAAAGCACATCCTTCATGACTCGACAAGCCAGACAGAGGTGCGGGACTATAAACACAGGTACTAGAAGCCGGCATCAAAGTAGAGAATCAAGTCAGAAACAGATGATTTAGAAGCAGAGATGGAGAAAATCCTGATGACAGCAGCATGGTGTGTTATGGACCTTCACATAACACAGGCACGGTTGGATGGACTTTGTGCAAAGATCACCCCACCAGCAGAGTGACTTGAGGACGAGTCAAGATCATTGTGTTGGGGGTCTGTTGGATAGCAAATCCCCCCATAGTAAGTTTTTGGGGCTTAAAGATCGAGTTTTGGTCAATGTAATGTAAAGACCCTGCAAAATGCGAGCACAGACCACAAGAGTCTAGGGTTGTCCACCCTAAAATAATGTAATTTAATTTAAAGTGTGTCACCTTACCCATGGTCCATGGACCATGGGATTGTATAAATAGAGCGAGGCTCTAAGTGTAGGAGGAAGTCTTAGTTTTGAGAGATAATATGTTATTTTGGATGATGAATTAGCTCTGAGTCTGTAAGTCTGAGTCTTGGGTTGTAATAGTAGGTAGAGACTCTGCAGTTTAGTGCACGGAGGCCTGGTAGAGTTCGTAGCTGTGTGTCCGGACCCTTGCAGCTGAGTGTGCAAGGTGAGTTGGGATTGTACTTGGACAGAGAATTAATAAAAGATAAGTTGACTCTGGAATATTATATGTCTATGTTCTGGTTATGCATCTCTTTATAGTTTTATAATTGTGCACACTTGTTATGAATGTTGAATGATTAATGAGAATATTGGGCCCACATAATTAAGTTAAGATCTGTAATAATAGCATAGTAAGGATAAAGGATCCAGACATCACCTCTTTGCACTCTTTACAGAGCTGCACAGAAGCAGATATACAAGTTACGAAGGACAGACGGTTGCGCAGAGCAGTGCAAGTGCGCAAGTTGGGTTTGTGAACTTCCCAGACTTCATCAAGACATCCCTAGGGTGCGGAAACTAGGTTCCAACACCCTCGCATACTACCTCGGGTGAGATCTTAGTCCGTGCACTGTAGACTTTTGCCGAAAGGGCCGGTAGTTTCAAGATTTGTTTAGCTAAATCACTTCTGAACCTGGGTCAAGCCCCAATAAGCCAAAAATAGTTGAAATGCAATACAACATATGCATGAAATGTGCTGGCTCTGTTATATTAAGAAGTGTAATTTTCAGTCATACGATATATCCATGTCCAACCACTAGTTCTGATAGCTGAACGTTATAGCCACAACTGCCTACTCCTCCAAAGAGATATACTAGCTCTGCGTAGTGGAGAAGCCAAGGCTCATTACAATACTATCTAAGCTTTCTCTAAGATATTCCTATTGGAAGTTTGGCTGACCTAAAGCCCCTATAATGAGTTATGAGGGACTATTTCTAGCAAAGGGTGAGGTGACCCTTGACTTTCCCCTTTGTGACCGTTCATCTATCCTCATGACTCTTCAACTACTCTATGATTGTTACATTCAACTATCTACACTCAAACTTCCACTTGACAAGACGTTACATTACAATGAACATGTGCCCATGTGAGACAAAATGGCTTGAGCAAGACATGCAAGACATCACTGACACTCGGACTATTACGGAGAGACCAAATCTTTGACATCCTTTTGAAGGTTGAAAGTGGTGAGATGATGGCAAGCTTGGTCGTCTCTGATGGTGTTTGTACACTCAATGGTGACATCTTGCTGAAGCAAACTCTTGCCTCTGTTGCATATGGGTACATTGATATGGCTCCTCCATCCAATTCATCTAATAGCATGTGCATGGTATTCCTGGGTGTGACCGGACCGACAACATGTTGATGCATAGTGTCTTCGCTGATCTCCAAGCATGTGCTGGTGGCCATGCGCATCAACTTGTCAAAATACATGTTCAGCTCCAGTCAAACTTTCTTCTTGTCTTCGCCTCAGTGAGTGTGCCAAATTAGTGGGATCACATGCGTGTGCATAATGAAATGTATGCTGCTGAATTCCCTTACATGTGATCAACAACACTTCTCACCTTGTCTTCTCTGTGCCAGCCACTGGGATGGATCTGTAACTTGTACGAGCATAGTTTCATCCGTCTGTACATGTTGCACACCCTGCTATATCTATTCCTACTACAACTCATTCTCTTGTCTGTGCAGCGCCTGTTCTTCCTTTAGTTGCTGCTTTAGCACATGAAACTCCTTCTCTATTCCTTTCTCTGCCTTCATGTGGTCTTCATGTTGTGCCATCACCTCATAGCCTTAACCTCCAAAGATGCTTTCATCATGAGTGGATCTGCTTTGAACATTCAGCTTTGCTTCGCCTCTATACTATCAACAACCTTCCTCTTGAGCTCACGACATGTAGGTGTGTTTCCTTCTGCTACTGCTCATGATGCTACTATCATCTTATCTTGATGTCCTTGTCTATGAACAACTTGATGTATTCACAGGTAGGCAAGCTCATAGACACTTGCTTGGCTACAACCCCCGTTGTGTTCTCAACGCTATCCTTTGACTCTCTTCTCCTGAAGGCCATTATACTTATGCTATTGAGAGACAGGCGAACACCTGTGGTGCTTGGAGACGTAGAAACACTCATGGCAAGAAATCTTTCCATCAAAAAGAACAACAAACTTAACAACTGACTTGAAACATATCTGTGTGAATGATCGTGAAGGTTGCACAATTTCCATTGGTAGGTCGGGAGACTAATTGCCAAAACTGTGCAAGACACACTCTGAGTTGTGGGGAGGCTGATTGACTACTGGAACTGTGCAATTCATAGTCCAGCATGGCCTGCTAAGCAATGAAACTGCGCAATGCACAATTTCATTCAGAAATGACATGCAACCAACAAACTACATTGCATAGTTTCTGGGGCTAGCAAGACACTGCCTCGAAGCATTGTGTAATGCAAGCCTAGAGGTTAGTGGTGGGCCAGACTTGTGCAATTTCTAGAGGGAAGGTAGAGCCTTCGCTTCCGGAAATATGTAGTGCTAGCCGGGCAAGGCATGGTCTCGGCCAAGGCAACCCATACCGGCTAACAGGCAACTGAAAACATGAAAATTCTGAATGCATGATGAGATGAGTGCAAACAAGAGTGCATGATCATACATGCAACCAAAAAGTGCAGGATTCAGAAAACAGGAAAGCATGCATGTGTGTGAAGGGAGTCACTGCAACAATGACAATAGTGAGATGCAAACAAAAACTGAAACAATGGTTGTACAAGCTAACATACATCAAAATGACAACAAGCGCTCACTGAAATCAAGCAAAAAACGCTCACATGAAGAGAAATGCAAAAAGCGACAGAAACACAACGCAAGACATGAAAATTTGGCTTACCCCAAAACAGCTGAGCTCAATGTTCCGATGACTCCTAGATGTAATGTGGGATGTCAAAACTACAAGGTTGATGTGAGGAATGAGCTCTGCAGTGTTTAGTTGATGATTTTTGATAAAATCGAGGTTGTGACATGCATGCCACAAATCTAGGAAAATCGACACTTGGCTGGAGGTTTCTGAAATGATCCTTGCATGTAACCTCCAACTGCTGAAAATAGATCCTTGAATCAAGGGATGCATTTACATGCTACCTTGGGAGAAGCATTCCATGCATGAAAATTAGTTTTACTCGGTCCTGGAGGGAATCGGTCAACCTGAAGGCACATGCAACAACCTGCTTTACTAATGGGAAAAATTACACATTTCTGGGAGGGAGTTGGGCTAGATGCCAAGAGGGATTGCCCAATTTCTGGGTTGAGCAACTGATTGCTGCCAAGAATTGCATAATTTCTGGGCTGATTAGTCCTACTATGGCAGATTGTGAAGTTTTTCCAGTGAAGCTTAACATGCAGAAATGTGCAATTCTGGAGCCTAGTAGGCTGCTAGTCAGGATTGTGTAATTTCTGGAGGGAAGGCTAGTTCCCCTCCATAATTTTGCAATTTATTGAGGGAGTTGCTCAGCCTGTAGCTAGACCAAGTCCGGAGAAACAACCCGTGAGGGGGATGCTAATGGGCCTCTAAAGTAGACATAAATTAAGGCCCATGCCTCTAATTTGAAACATAAATTAAGGCCTATGACCATCCTTTAGCACATTAAAACTCTCTTTTTGCATTGGATAATTTATTTTTAACTTTAATATATTCATTAGGAAGGTTTATGAATAATTGAATATTTGTGCCTAGTATTATTTATTTTTTGTGGAATATTATGAAAATATTGGGCAGATTATGAAGCGTTGGGGGAGGAGATAATTTAGGGACTTGTTCCATACTAATATAGGATCAATAATCAATAATAATTCAACAAGATATTATGGAATTATGACACAAATTGTAGAACTCCAATGATTGAGAAAATCTAGGAATGTGTTCCACTAATCAAGGGAGAAGATCCACCAATCAAGGGAGTAGATCCACTAATCAAGGGATTTTGGTGGGGAAAGATTCCTCCATCCATGGGGAATGATTCTTAATCATTTTTTGTAAGTACCAAGTTGAATTTTCCTCTAGGGAATGATTGAGAAAATCTAGGAATGTGTTCCCTGCCATTTAATGCAAATTCCTAGTATTGGGGACTAGATTCATTAATCAAGGGATTTTGGTGGGGAAAGCTTCCTCCATTCATGGGGAATGATTCCTAATCATTTTGTATAAGTACCAAGTCGAATTTTGCTTTAGGGATATTTTTTCATTAGTGTTATTGGTGAGAGAGCTTGTATTTTTGCAGCTCCATTGTATTTTCTTGCAGAGATGTAATTCTATTGATGAAACAAATGAAGATTGGTGTCATGTTCAGCTTATAAATATTGTTCTCCTCCATAGATCTCTAATTTTCCTTGGGATTGGCCATCCTAGGAACCTTAGAGCCCTTTTTCATCATTTTCTTTCCCTCTTTTCATTGTTGCCCTTTTTTATCATTTTCTTTCCCTCTTTTCATTTTTTATTCACATGCATCTCTTGCTTTTATTTCTTTCTATTTCTTCATTTAGAATTAATGATTTTTTGTTGTAGGATTGAGTTAAATGGTTGATGTAAGTTCTCTTGCAGGATCAAAAGCATTATTTCATCCTTGGAAAATCTTTGGAAGTTCATAGGAATCATTGAGTTTCTTGGATTAGTCTTCTTATTCCCAAATCTAGATTGCTAGACCTCCTTTTTAACAAAGAACATTAAATTTCTTCTATTTTTTATATCATGAAAACAAGCTTCAATCGAATTGATTCCACTTCAATTAGATCACAAAAAAATTCTAGTTCATAACAATAATTACCCCATTGCATTTTCACTTTATTTGGTTAGACATTTTTTAGATTTACTAGCTCACTAGTTTTCGAATTTCTAGATTTTCGACTAGTAATGTTTTTTATTTTTTATTTTTTATTTTGCATCGGTTAAATGAGGTCTTTTTGAGTGATTTGGAATAGGGACCTAAGACATCCTAGTTCATAAAAAAAATTGTCCCATACAATTTGGATTTGATTTTCTTGGTCATTAAACCCTCAGCAATTTCTTCATTTCACAAGGAAACTTTTCCAAGCTTTTTGAGCGAATCCATCCATCTCCCAGCTTTGGTTTTGAGTTCTGAGTGATCCTAGGAATTTTCTCGGTCAATCCACCCATCTACCACCTTCCCTAAGCCTTCCATCACCTCCAACACCTCACATTTTTCTATCAGCTATATCCTATAGGTTCACTATAATTCCTATAGGATCATCCTGTAGGTTTCTAGTACATCCTATAGGTTTTCTTGAAATGGCCTGTTTTGAGGCTGAAATGATGGAAAACCTCTAGGAAGTCACCAAAAGCTTCCCAAGGATCTCCCACACCATCCAACCATCTCCTAACCCTTCCATCCAACCTCCAACATCCTTAATTCACCTGCCACATCACCAAAAGAAATTAGTTTGCATACTTGATTTTGCATGAAAAGTCAAAAAGACAAAAACAAATTTATTTCAGTCTCTTTACTTGCACATTAGTGATGTTTGATGCTTCTTACTTTCATGTTAAGATAGTAGCATTTGGTTCATGATAATTTAGCATTATTGCAAAGCATAGTTTCTTGGCAGTTAATTAGGAAATGGTGTGATTTAGCATTTAATTTCTGTCTCTTTCCTTGTACTTTATTTCTTGCAATAGGTTAAGGTTCCATTTTGAACATTTCATTTTCTGCAATTTGTTTAGGATTTGAATTCCGTACATGCACTCCATCACATCATGATAGAAAATGAAGGACACATTGTATGCAACATATATTGTGCCGACACCTCTTAAGTTTGTACGAACCCCGAGTTGATAATTAAATTTGGTAGCCTTGGGAGTTGCAACATTATTATTGCAGTACTGAGGCTCATCACTTTTTGACACCGTTGCCAGGGAGGTGTCAAAGTATGCATTGTTTTCTTCCCTAGTTGATTCATTTCTTTTTCACTTTCTGCAAAAACAAAATATTTGCATTAGGCATATTTAATTTCAAAAGTAGAAAATTGCATTGCATTATAGTTTTCATTCAATCATAAAAACAAAAACAAAATTTCTCCAACACCAACCCACCCCCCCATTTGATCACATGGTGTAGTAAGAGCCATATCACCATTCACTTTTGTAGGTAGAAGAAGAAGATGGAAAAGAATGTAGAAGAAATGTATGGAGATGATGACAATGAGGAAGATCATCTCAAATTTCCCATTCAAGATACCGATGGTAGTGTGCACATGAAGAACATCCCTCCACATTTTCTTCCAAAATTTCATGGTCTAAGGTCAGAGGATCCGAAAATGTTTCTCTTTGAATTTGAAATTGTTTGTATATCTTATGGTTACTTATTGAAAACTCAAAAATTGAGATTGATTCCGACAACATTGAAGGATAGAGCTCTTAAATGGTTCATGAGTTTAGGGACTAATTCAATAAGATCATGGAATGATATGCAAAATATATTCCTAGAAAAATATAAACATCATGATATTAATGAAGAAATATTTAGAATGAAGCAAAGAGAAGATGAGAGCCCTGAGGATCTAATAGAGAGGTTCATGTATAATATTAAGAGGGTAAAACTACATCATTTAGGATTTGGCACACTACAAACCCTCTTACTTAGAACAATTAGGGATGAATGGATTGATCTCCTTAATCTCATGAGTAGAGGTGATGTATACCAATAATCATTTGAGGAAATTTGTGAAACATGCAAACACATATCAAGAGGAAAAGCAAGAGTAGGTAAATCAGCATCAAGATCGGTAAGTCAATCTAAACTTGGAAATTTGTTTGATGATTTTAAGACAGTAATTCTTAGCAATCTAACAAAACAAGTAGAAATGTTAAGAATACAAAATGAACAAAAATAAGATGTTTGTGTTGTCCATGTAGAATCGCATGATGTTAAATGTTGCTCCTCATTACCAAGGTTGAAGGAAGTTCACCAAGAGGACAATGGAGCAAGTCAATTTCCAATGCAGCAATGTTATGTAGCTCTAAGAGGACCATGGAAGCCTATTCAACCTGATATGATGCAAGAGACTAACTCATAATTTCAAGCTTACGCAAATCCACCTCAAAGTAATTGGAACAAACCCTTTCCTTGGCAACATTGGTCATCTCAACTCCAAAACCAATATTGGCAACAAGGTTGGCAAGGAACTTATGGGAGCCATCCACAATATCCTCAATATCCTCCATACCCAACTCCATGTAATTCCTACCATTCACCTCCACCACAACCACAACCCCATCCACATCCATCTCAAATATACACTCCCACTTAACTACCTGTACCACCATTTCCAAACCCACCAACCATGAAATTTGAACACTGGGACCTTGTAGACAACGAGAAGTTCCTACACTTAGAGATAACCAACCTGATGAAGTAGAATATGGAGGGGGTAGTGATAGCATTAGAGCTGCGAAAATGGCTGCGTGGTGTGGAAAACGCTAGGTTGGTGCACTTGTTATGGATACCGCATTTCCATCCCATGCCCATTGCCATTTTTGTCATCAGGAAGCTATTGTGCCTGGTGCATGATGGGTATCTATGGCTGGAGGAGCCTATTCCCATCACGACCAACCTCATTCACCAGATTTATTGGCTTCACTGCAAAGGAACGAACCCTGCGATGATAGTTGAAAAAAGTAGAAATCAGGCCCTTGCAGAGGCCATGAAGGCAAAGTATAAGCTGGAGAAAAAGAAGAGGGGCTACATCATCTCTAGCATCAAGGATAAGGGGGTGCACGTAGCCACCCAAATCCTAGCCTGAAAAGTGATGAGAAAATGTTGTGCTGGCAGAGCAGTGCATGGAGGGGGTTCAGTTCAACTGGGCTGAATTCCTCTGCGAAGAATTTTTGATAAACTGTCGTGAAGCCCAAGAGCAGGGTAATACCTTCCACTACACATGGTTGCTCTTATCTATATTGCTCGTAGTAGGAGAACTGCAGAAGAACAGTCAGTTCCCCCACATTGACAGAGAGTTACCAGAGGCGACGGAGTACACTTCACTTTGGGCCACCAAGGATGCGAAATGGATCTGCGACATCAACATTTTATGGGTGCTCATGGAGGCGAGCATTCGAATGTGGATCAATAGGAGGCCACGCCTATCACCTATGGTGTACAACAGTCTAAAATGTTTTGCAGAGTTTAAGGCAAATATGCTCAACACATACATCAGGGTGCAGAAGGATCCGACGAAGCAGTGGATGAAGCTACCATTCATAGTCACTGACAACGCAATCTTTACAGTATTGGAGACATGGCCTCCTAAGTGGCACACCCCAGATTTGGTAGAACTAAAAAAATGGCAACAAAGAAAAAGAAGGATGATGCTAAGCTGTGCGTCACTTAATTAGCAGAGAAACGATGGAATGAAAAAGCAGCAGTTGAGGAAAAGGCAGTGCGAGAAGCTGCAGAAGCAGCAGCAGCAGCGCAGGTAGCAGAGGCAGCAACAAAATAGGTAGACAAGGGCCACGCAACATCCTTAGGATAGGGGCAGAGGAACTAGATACAACGGAATGGAGCACAGATCTAGGGACCACGTCCACTCAGTTAAAACAACGACGCATTGCAGAGAGATTAGGTCCAAGGAAGAAGGTCAAGGCCTCGAAGCTGGCCATTGACCCGACCACCTTAACTGAAGGAGATCTCTATGACATCGTCGAGACGGTCCCCCATGTCACTAACAAAGTGCTCCAAGAGTTTATGACGAAGCACCAGAATGTGTTGCGGTCCCTCAGGGCACAGTTACAGGAGTTACAGGTGCAGGCCCCTCAGGAAGGTACCCTGTCTACCCACGTTGCAGTAGGTACTTTAACAACAAAGTAGATGTTGCATGCGAGGATGGATAACACAATAGCGTTTCCAGAGGGAGCGTTATTAGCCTCAGATGCGATGGACCGAATGACGGTTAGCAGTATGAAAGGCCTTGGCCTTAATCTAGCCGCCCTTTCCCAAGAAATTCTCTATTAGCTACAGGATGGAATAACAACAGAACTGTGTGCTAGGGAGAACCGCGCGATCCAAGTTCTTAGTGAACAAAAGATCACTATAGAGTAGCTCAGCTTATAGTGTGACGAGTTGGTGTCGCAGAACGAAAGGATGGTGGAGACGGTAGGTGACACTTGTCGACGCGTCCCAGAGTTTGCTATCGCAACATATCTACCAATGGAAGTACGGATCCACAATTTGGCCAGAGGAGTTCGCGACGCAAGAGAAGAGACAACAAGGGTGCAGCTGGAGCTGAATCTCCAGATTACCGAGCTATGGTTGAAGGCGCAACCTTCCACTCCCCTGGAAATCAAAGAATAATGCACCAACACTATTACAATATGGTCGGAAGAGATTGGAGGTGCAGTGCATGACTGTACCAACATGTTGGAACAAGGGCTTGAGGTCCTCACGACATTACAGGAGGACCCCAACATCCAGTGGCTGGAGACAGAGGCACGTGAACTCCAATAGGAGTATGACAACATCAGAGGAACTATGCAAACATTAGTCCTCACTCAGTGGCTTGCGAGGATGCAACAAGCCAAGGCATTAAAGGAGCAGGTGGACGTGACGTGCCATAAGGAAGAAGTTCTCGAAGTGCGCATCCAGCAATGGATTGATGAAGCCTTGACAATCACGATAGATATTGAAGGAAATCTCGTATAGATTCAAGGGATGCATGCACTGATGTAGCGTAGCATGCCGGAAACAAAGGGCTTAGAAGAAAGAATGCAACAGGAACAACAAACAACAGATCAGTGCACTGCAGACATCATGACCGTTCGGGACTAGCTGGAGGGACTCCATCTCAAGATCACTATGCTGAACGAGTGACTCGAGGGCGAGTCACGATGTTTGTGTTGGGGACCTGTTGGGCATGGAATCCCCCCCGCAACATGTTTTGGGGCTCAAAGCCCAAGTTTTGAATAATATTATTGTAAAAACTCAACGAATTGCGAGTGCGGAGCATGAATTGTATGTTAGAGTGATAGGGTTGTTCACCCTAAGTTTTGAATGTAGCGTTGGCCTACCCATGGTCCACAGACCATGAGATTGTATAAATAGAGCAAGGCTCTAAGTTGTAAAGCAGTTATGAAAAGGAAGTAGAATTAACAATCTGATGGAGTAAAATAGATAGCAAGAATAGAGAAAGAATCTAGTGTCTTGGGTCATAGTAGTAGGAAGAGGCTTTGCAGCTGAGTGCACAGAGTTCTAGTAGAGTCCGCAGTTGAGTGCACGGACCACTTCAGCTGAGTGTGCAGGGCGGAGACGAGTCTGCAACCAAGGAAGAAGAATAATAAAGAGAAGTTTACCTAAATTCTATGTATCTGTTCTTATGTTATTACATGTTTGATATCAATTTCACATATATTGTTTATGTACTACGCCCTATTGTATGAATGGTGAATATTGGTAAATACAAATGAAAGCATACAGATAAGCTAAGTTAATAAACTAATATTGGGTTACTAGTAAGGATTTGGGTAATAACACTATTCAGCCCCCGAGTAGGGCTGCGCGAAGGCAACATCACCGGCTGGGAACTACTAATAAGTATGTGTAGAGATGTGCGCACAGAGTCAAACCACGGACCACTAGAAAGCATCAGACATCTCCAGGGTGCGAAAACCTGGTTCTAGCACCCTCCCATACTACTTCGGGTAAGACCTCAGTCCGCCCTCCGTGGACTGTTGCTAAAAGGGCCAATAGTACTGGGATTTGTTTGGCTAAATCATCTCTGAACCTAGTTCAAGCCCCAACAAGCCAATAACCCACTTACAATGCTAAGGTACAAAACTTCCAAACCACTCCTTTTGAGCTCAATGGTATTCACCATAACCCAGCAATAGTATTGATAAAAATAGATTATATTGATATCATTGAAGGACCACATCCATAAGAAGAAGATTCAAATAAGAAGACCACAGAACCATGGGCTACGATTGATGAAAAGCAGACATGAAAATCAGATATTGAGAGAACTCCCTCATGGTTACCATCAAATCCTCCATGTATTCAAGAGAACAATCAGCAAAAATTGGAATATTTGAAGGTCATGGTAGAAGAAGACATGAAGAATGATCCAAATCATCAAAAGGACCAAGGAGATCACAACTATATTGAAATATGGTTCCAGACAGTCACTAAGTTGCAACATCACTCTCTTCTTCAACTATGCTTGATCCTTTCAAGTTCAAATCATTTGGTCTCTGAAATCCAGGTACATGTCAAAGCATACATTTCAAGCCTACACATCATTTTGTCTATCATCTTGATGTGCACATGGTTCCATTGGAAGTATTCTTATACTTGAAAGTTATTTGTTTTTCAAGTAGGGTAGGGTAGAAGAAGAAAAAAAGAAAAAATGAAAAAAAAGAGAAAAAAAACAAATATAAGGTGAAAAAAATTGATTGGAGGCGCCTCATATTGGCTCATTGATTGAAAACCTCCACGAGGCGAATAATGGGTTCAAAAAAAGAAAAAAAAGATCCTAGATGAAAGCCTCCTTGAGGTGCCTAGGAAGACCTACTAGTTGAAAACCTCATTGAGGGAGCTAGTAGGCCTAGAATAAAAAAAAAGAGAAAAAATAAAAGAATCCTTGCTCCATGCATCTGCAAGCAACAAGAACAAGTTGGTACCAAAAGGAAAATTGGTCAAGCCTAGTCAAAAGAAGTCAAATTTTGACTTTCTCCTACTTCGCTCAAATGCTCTAGCAAAGCCAAGGCCATGCTAATCCATCACCCTCATCTATTTCCATCCTCCACTCATCATTTCCAAGCTTCTACAACTCATTTTCCTTGTTGTCCTAAAAAAATACAAGATGTTATGTTTTTCTATAGGATACACAAAAACATAGAGCAGAAATTGGTTTTTGCCATAACTTGAAAACCATGCATCCATTTGCTAAGATGTTTCGAGGGGAGATGTATATGCATGATGATAACATGCTCAAGCAATTTTAGAAAATTCTAGTGCATGGTTTCCAAGAAATTGGCCTCCATCACCTTCAACCATTTTTTCATTTTCTCAATATTCATGCATTCATTTAAAAATTTGTTTCATGGGGAGATGCATATGGATGTTCGTAACATCTCCAAGCAATTTCAACAAATTCCAGTGCATGGTTTCCAAGAAATTGACCTCCATCACCTTCAGACATTTTCTGTTTTTCTTGAGATCCGTGTATGCATTGACCAAAATTTTTCTATGGGGAAGTGCATAATGATGATGACAACATGCTCAAAAAGTTTCAGCTCAATCTAGTCTATCGTTTGGGAGATATGGACAAAACAGGTTGTTGTCCTGTAAACCTATAGGATACTAAACAACACCTACAAGATTGGTAGTGAGCAGTTTTAAAGGAGATCCAGAGGTCAAAGAAGCTCCTGCAGAGCTTAGAAACAACATTAGGATCATCATCATCACCATCCAACACTTGCACAAAACATCAACTCAGCAGCAACATGCATGTCTCTCCAATAACCATCAGGTAGGTACAGGTATGCAATATTCTTGACCTCTTCTCTTGAGCATATTATAGTTAGAATTTTGTTGTCCATGCACGAGAGATGGGGTTTTATAAGCTAAGGATTGGTTAGAAGTCTCAGCCACCTTCAACTGGTTGATTGCAGCTCACTCCTTCACCCATGCAATGTTGAAAAGTCAAATTGTGAAGGGTGATGATTTCAGGAATGAGGATAGCAGTTAAAAGAAGAAATTTTGCAAAGGCCAAGGTCACCACAACACTCCAAGCCCTTCATCCACTTCATATTCACTATCTATTCATCATTCATCCATCCCATTTCATTCTTGAAAAAAAAACAAAGAGAGCATCCTCTCCATTTTCATGAAATTTCCATTTGCAGGTCACCAAGAAGGATAGTCAATGAGAAAATGAGGATCACAAAGATACCCCTGTCACTCACATTTTTATTTTACCACTCATTATCATTCATTCCTCCACCATTTCTGTCATTTTTTCCACTCCTTTACTTCAATTTACAAAGGGACTATGTTTTCTACAGGATGATCCTGTAGGAATTACAATGACCTATAAATCCTACAGGAGGCAGTTTGAAGGTTTTATAGGTGTCCAAATGGTGGAACAAGGTAGCAGAAGGTTGATAAGGATATGGAAGACCTTTCTAAACAAAAAATATTCAAGAAGTCATATTGAATAAGGGAAAGAAAGCAAGCTAATGGTCTCAAGAAACAATTATTTTTCTTTGAACAAATATGTTTTTGCGCTTTTTCTTGCAGAGCTTACAACCAAGATTCTCAATGCACAAGAGAGAGGCCACCGGGCCCATGGACGAGGCACAATGAGGTCACTAATTTGCTCAGATTATGAGCAAAACTTTCAGCAAGGGGTATGATGGGCCTCTAAATTAGACATAAATCAAGGCCCATGCCTCTAATTTGAAACATAATTTAAGGCCTATGACCATCCTTCAACAAATTGAGCCTCTCTTTTTGCATTGGATAATTTATTTTTAACTTTAATATATTCATTAGGAAGGTTTATGAATAACTGAATATTTGTGCCTAATATTATTTATTTTTTGTGGAATATTATGAGAATATTGGGCAGATTATGAAGAGTTGGAGGAGGAGATACTTTAGGGACTTGTTCCCTACTACTGGAGGATCAATAATAAGTAATAAGTCAACAATATATTATGGAATTATGGCACAAATTGTGGAACTCCAATGATTGAGAAAATCTAGGAATGTGTTCCACTAATCAAGGGAGCAAATCCACCAATCAATGGAGCAGATCCACTAATCAAGGGATTTCGGTGGGGAAAGCTTCCTCTATCCATGGGGAATGATTATTAATCATTTTGTGTAAGTACCAAGTCAAATTTTCCTCTAGGGAATGATTGAGAAAATCTAGGAATTTGTTCCCTGCCATTTAATGCAAATTCCTAGTCTTAGGGACTAGATTCACTAATCAAGGGATTTTGGTGGGAAAGCTTCCTCCATTCACGGGGAATGATTCATAATAATTTTGTATAAGTACCAAGTTGAATTTTCCTCTAAGGATATTTTTTCATTAGTGTTATTGGGGAGAGAGCTTGTATTTTTGCAGCTCCATTGTATTTTCTTGCAAGGATGTAATTCAATTGATGAAAATAATGAAGATTGATGTCATGTTCAACTTCTAAATCTTGTTCTCCTCCACAGGTCTTTGAGTTTCCTTGGGCTTGGCCATCCTAGGAACCTCAGAGCCCTTTTGTATCATTTTCTTTCCCTCTTTTCGTTGCTTATTCACATGCATCTCTTGTTTTTATTTCTTTCTATTTCTGCATTTAGAATTAATGATTTCTTGTCGTAGGATTGAGTTAAATTGGCTGATGTAAGTTCTTTTGTAGGATCACAAGCATTATTTTATCCTTGAAAAAGCTTTGGAAGTTCATAGGAATCATTGAGTTGCTTGGATTAGTCTTCTTATTCCCAAATCTAGATTGTTGGACCTCCTTTTTAGCAAAGAACAATAAATTTCTGCTATTTTTTAGAGCATTCTAATGAGCTTCAATCGAATTGATTCCACTTGCATTAGATCAAAAAAACATTCTAGTTCATAACACAAATTACCCCATTTCATTTTCACTTCATTTGGTTATTAATTTTTTAGATTTAGTAGCTCACTAGTTCTTGAATTTCTAGATTTGCGACTACTAATGTTTTTTTTTGCATGGGTTAATAGAGGTCTTTTTGAGTGATTCCACTTGGAATAGGGACCTAAGACATCCTATTTCATAAAAAAAATTGTCCCATCCAATTTGGATTTGATTCCCTTGGTCATTAAACCCTCACCAATTTCATCATTTCACAAGGAAACTTCTCCAAGCGTTTTGAGCAAATCCATCCATCTCCCAACTTTGGTTTTGAGTTCTGTGTGATCCTATGATCCAGGTGGATATTGGTGGCCACCTACCAAGTCCACTTGGATTCCCACCATTGTTTCTTTCAGCTTTTCAGTTTCCTTAATTGTAGCACAATTTACTATTTTTAGCAATTTTTCGGGTTCTGAACTTCCAGAGCCGTTTTGAGGCCCTAAACGACGTTTTTTGGGAAAACTGGGAACAACATGACTCCATGGACCGATGCTACTCTCCCCAAAGTTGTATTTCTTGGATAGATCTTTCTAAATATATATTTTGTGCATCAAACAGAGATCGTATGCCAAAGTTATGACCCAGGGAAGTTGATGTACCAATCTACCCAAATGGGGCCCACAGTTTGGCATTTCATCTTCTAGGGTTAGGTTTTTGGATGTTTATGGTTTTCCATTGTTTCTCAACAATAAATAGGTCTTCGAGCCTCATTGTAACATAGTTCAGAGGTATGTAGTTGCCACATCTCTTCTCAGAGATAAGCTACCATTGCCCTAGCTGGTTTATTTCCATTTCTGTTTGTAAGCATATTTCAGTATCTTACATTAATGAAATGAAGTATTATTTCCATTGCATCTTTGTGTTTATGGTTATCTTTGTAATTTTTTTCATTCTTATTTAAATCTAGATCAGTGGTATCAGAGTGGTCTGCTTTTTCTCTGTTTTTCTTTGCATGTCCCCAACGAGGCCGGGATATAAGGAGTTAGGGCTTGAAATGGTCGAACCTTTGCAAGACCAGCCTCGCAAATCCCGATGGCCTCCCATGGTAGATGAAAAGAAAGACAAGGGGGTAGGAGATCCTATCAAAATATTGATCGAAGAAGCCCTCGAGCGACAAATGAATGCAATGATGGACAACTTTGCTCAAATCCTTCAGCGGCTACCCAGGGGTGATGCATCGGCTTCCAAAAACTACTCGGGAAATGCCACACCATTTAAGGTACAAGTAAATTTTGAAATCCCCATATTCGAGGGTCAGATAGACACAGATGTCATCAATAAATAGTTAAATCTACTAGAGGGTTATTTTTCTGTTCTTGATTTTTTCAGTCGGGAAAATATTATTTTCGCTCTTCTCAAAGCAGTCCCCCATGTCAAGGACTAGTGGGAAACCTACTGCGAGCAGAAGGATGATAGTACAGGCTCTCTATTTTCATCCGCACCCACTTGGGATTCATTCTGGGATGCCATCAAGGAGCAGTACTACCCTATTGGAAGCTATGAGGACCAATACGTAAAGTGGACCACACTGCGGCAGGGAAGGGACCAAGATGTGCCGGAGTTCACCAATATTTTCCATACCCTTCACACAAAGTTGGGTATCAAGGATTCATAACAACATTTGATACTCAAATACCGTGGCTGCCTGCACAAGTACATCTAGGAAGAAATAGAATTCTTGAACATCTCCTCGCTCGACACGGCATACCGATATGTCGTCAAGGTCAAGCAAAAGTTTAAACAAAAGAAGCGAGACTTTGGATCTGGGAATTTGAAGAAAGGGAAAGGTGCCCCCAAACTGTAGAACAAAGGAAAAAGCCAAGGTAGGGTGGCCCAAGACAACCCGCCAAAGTGCAAGCAAAGAACAGTGTCGCGAAGCCGAAAAAGGACACGGGAAAGTGGTGTGAGTTCCATAAGAGCTCTACTCACAACACAAGTGAGTGTCAGGCCAAGTAGTCACTAGTGGCCAAACTAAAGGTTTCAGAATCATATGCATGTTCTGACTCTGAGTCATAACCCGGCAAGGGGAATGACAAAGGGACGTAGATTATCGATGCGGAGCCCAATGCCACCGTTGCCACCATGAAGATCCAAAAGGAGGAACCCAAATATCTAGAGGAGGAGGAACGTCTCTTCCACTCCCAGATGTGGGTAAAGGGCTCCTCGCTACAGTTCATTTTCGATAGTGGGATCCAAAAGAACCTCATTTTAGCAGAGGTCATGAAGCGGCTGGGCTTACTGACCACAGCACATCCACAACCGTACACCATTAGGGGGCTTCACAAAGGACGGGATCTTCGCGTGAGCCAGCAATGTCACCTTCCATACAACATCAAGCCCTTCACAGATGAGGTATTGTGTGACATTGCTCCCCTTGAAGTTTGTGATGTATTATTAGGACAAAAATACTTATGGAAGTGGCAGGATGTGTATGAATCAAGGCCCTGTGTTGTTATTGTTACTTTGGCAAATAAGTTGTACAGGATACTAGAGGTAGCACCGCTTATCGCCATTTCTTTGGTTACTACAAAACAATGCAGTAAGCTCATTTCCAAAATTGGGAAATTTGTTTTCTTGATGATACGCCCTCAAGGAAAGAAGAAGACGGTGTCCATGACCTCTAGATAGGGCCCCTCCACACGACAACGACAGATGGATAAGATCGTGGAGGAGTACAAGGACATATTCACCTCCCCCATAGGGATTCCTTTGCACTGTCAGGTCAAGCACTCCATCGATCTGACCCTAGGTGTGCTGCTGCCGAATGGACCAATCTATCGGCACCCCATTCTAGAGAACGATTAAATCAAGAGGCAGATTTAGGAGCTCTTATAGAAAGGTCACATCATCCGAGTTCATCACCCTGTGGGAGCCCGATCGTGTTGGTACAGAAAAAGGATGGGACTTGGAGACTTTGTATTGACTATCGGACGCTGAACAAGATCACTATTTGTAATAGGTACTTGATCCCATGGATTGATGACCTCTTGGACTAACTGAAGGGGGGAAAATATTTCAGCTAGATCGATTTGAAGTTAGGATATCACCGGGTACCAATTGAACCCTCCGATGTGTGGAAGACTGCCTTCAAAGCCAAGGAGGGCCTTTTTTAATGGTTGGTTATGCCTTTCGTATTGACAAATGCTCCTTCAACCTTCATGAGGCTAATGGATGACATATTGTGGCCATTCACAAACTCATTTGTAGTGGTATACTTGGATTACATCCTGATCTTCAGCCAGAGTTGGGAAGAGCACCTCGACCACATTCCACAAGTTCTCCAAACACTGCAGCAACACAAGTTATGTGCAAATTTGGAGAAGTGCACTTTTGGCATGACCCAGGTTTAGTGTTTGGGGTAAATTACTGATGAAAAGGGGGTGCATGTGGATCTATCCAAGATCCAAATCATTTGGGATTGGCCATCTCCAACCACTCCGATAGAGCTCTATAGCTTTCTAGGTCTTGCAAACTTATACCGTAGGTTTGTGTTGGGGTTTTCTCATATCACTTGGCCCTTGAGTCAAGTCACCAAGGGAGGAGTGAAAGAAAAATTATTTTGGCCTAAATCTCAACAGAAGGAATTCACAAAGTTGAAAGATCACGTCTGCTTGGCACCAGTGCTCAAATTAATAGACTTGCAACAACCATTTGAGGTCGAGACAGATGCCTCTAACTATGCTATTGGGGCAGTCCTTACTCAACACAGGCATCCAGTGGCATATCACAGTGAGGCACTTTCAGACATAGTCTAGAAGTATCCCATTTATGACAAAGAAATGTATTCCATTGTGCAGGCCTGTTAATAATGGAAGCATTACATTTTGGGGAAGGAAACGGTCATCAACACATACCGTTGACCCCTGCAGTTCATACAGACCCAAGGGAAATTACAAAATGATTTCCATTAGAAGTGGTCCACATACCTGCAATAGTTCCATTTGAATATCAAGTATAACAAGGGCAACACCAATAATGTTGCAGATTGCCTCAGTTGACCACCGATCATGGCGTTAACCATTGTGCTCGACTCTTATGGGAATGAGACTTCTGATTGGCCACTTCTCCACAAAAGTGACCAAGAAGTCGGCCACACGTACTAGACAGTCTTGGAGGGTTAGCATGTTCTAGATTTGCACCTCCAGGATGCCCTGTTGTGCCACCTGGATCACCTTTGTGTTCCTTCAAGCGAGCGTTCCTTGATGATTTGGGAAGCACACTACAGTCAAGCTACTGGGCATTTTGGGGTTGAAAAAATGGTGGTAGTACTGCAAAAGTATTTCTATTGGCCGAATCTTCGACAAGATGTTAGGAAGTATATCAAATCATGCACTGCTTGTGCCATTGCCAAACCAACCATCAAGAAGCAAGGCATTTATACCTCGCTGCCTACACGTAGTTGACCTTGGGAATCCATCTCCATGGATTACATGTCAGGCCTTCCTTCCATTAAGCATGGAAATGACTATGTTTTTGTGGTCGTCGACAGGTTCTCGAAAATGGCCATTATGACACCCTGCAAGAAGAATATCACAATAGAAGTCACTGCTAAACTCTTCTTTGAACGAGTGTGGGTACACTTTGGGATATACAATCTATCATCTCAGATTAAGATAACAGGTTCCTCAGTACATTTTGGTCTAGTCTCTAGTCGATTCTGGACACCAAACTCACCAAATCCACAGCCTTCCATCCTCAAACTAATGGCCAGATAGAGGTTGTCAACAAGATGATTGTACACATTCTGCGCATGTACAACTCAAAGCATCCACACACATGGGATGAGAGCCTCCCCTATGTTCAACACAGCTACAACCGGGTTCTCCATAGCTCGACTGGCCACAACCCTTTTCAGGTGGACTTGGGATTCTAGCCACTATGTCCCATTGATGTGGCCATGCCATTTGCAGCTACTCACGCAGATTCGGCTCATGTCCAATCCAAAACAGATAAGACAAATAGCTTCATTGAGCACATCCAACATATTCTTCAGCAGGTCCATGACATTATGGAGAAATCAAATTCCAAGTACAAGCAGCGACATGATCAACATCGGGTGCCACACAAGTTTAAGGTGGGTGAAAAAGTCTGGTTGCATTTGCAAAAGGAACGCCCTACCAGAGCCTATCTGTTAAAATTGGTAACTAGGGCCAAACTCCATGTGGGTCATCTTATTCATGGCTGATAATATTTTTATTAGATTCCTCTCATCGAGAGTTGTAGGATTGATCTAAAGATCATCCTATTCCGATAAGTATTTATGGAGATATGAATTTATTTTGATTATGGAATAATTATCAAGCTGACCAACGGCTCATGTAGGCTCAGAAGCCCAACAGACGCATCTATTCCTCATCAAAATTTGTGTATAAATACAGGAGGAAATTTCCTCATTTGCACTCATCTCATCTCATCTCTCTCTCTCACCCGAGTCGAAAAAGGTCGTTCGAAATCCTGGACTAGTGCACAGCGAAATCTTGCATTGGTGCACGGCATAATCTTGCACTGGTGCGTGGCAAAATCTTGCATTGGTGCGCGGAAAAATCTTGCACTAGTGTGTGGTGATATCTTGCACTGGTGCATGGTGAAATCTTGAACTGGTGTGTGGCAAAGTCTCGGATTGGTGCACGCTAAACGACTCACCGGTGGAGACTTGACAAGTTTGATCTAAGGTTTGCTGCCTTAGTTTAGGGCTGATCTGGGGTTTGCTATTGTTGATGTAAATTAGATTTATGTACTATTTGTCTCTACTGAATTATTTAAGATAAAAGAAGATTTGATCAAATGGTTCCCCACATTAGGGTTTGTCCCTGGCTAGCCACCACATCTTGTGTCTCTTGTCTTGGCTTGTTTTCTATTGATCGTTTAATGTTCTATCTACGCTTTACTTTATGTACATGTGATTGCTAATCTGTGGATAATAATAAGAAAAAGAAGTAAACTGCTCTAAGAATGGAACATAACATAACTTAACATGGAATCAGAGCTAAGGTGAAGAAAAAGCCCGAGCAAGAGCAAGAGAAATCATCGAAGAGAAGATTGGCAAGGCTATCCTAAAAGAATTCATGGGGTCCTCAACACACTTCCCTGTTGAAGACAAGCTCTGTGAGAAGTCTGATTTCCATGGATGGAAGATGTCTCTTGATCTAACATTAGAAGAATAGGAAGTGTTGGACCATGTGAAATGCGGAATTATTGAGCCTCCATCAAATGCATCTGCTGCTGCTAGGAACAAATGGACCTAAGGGTGGAAGAAAAGGATGATGTTACATTTGTGATAAAGCAAGTCAATATGAAAGGGAGTGCCTTGATAGAAGGGACTGACACTGGAATGATGATCAAAATCCATCTCATGGAAATCATAGGAATGAAAAATCTAATAGCATAGGAAAAAGGAGTGCTAGAAATCAAGGAAGAGGACAACCATTCAAGAAGGCTAGAAATTCCAAAACCTGGTGCCCATCTCGAAAATGGAAGACAAACGCTACAAGGTGGCTTTCATCAATGGCAAGAGGCTAGCGTTAAGAGGGAGACTATGACACCATATACTCCTGAACAGAATGGTGTGGCGGAAAGGAAGAATTGTATGATTGTGGAAGATGTCTGTGCCATCCTTCATGATCAAAGACTTCCGAAGTATCTATGGGCCAAAGCTACAAACACCGCCATATATGTACAAAACCAATGCCCTCATCAAGAATTGGGTTCCAAGACTCTTGAAGAAATGTTCACTGGTAAGAAACCTGATGTATCTCATTTTAGAATTTTTGGAAGCCCTGTATATTTTCATGTGCCGAAAGAAAAAAAGAAATAAATTGGGTGCATCTGGAAAGAAAGGAATCTTCGTGGGATATTGTGAAAATACTAAGGGCTATAGAATCTATGTAGCTAGTCAAAGGGAAGTCGTGATTAGTAATGATGTCACCTTTGACAAAGATATGGCTCTCAGCAAGGTGGACAATCTTTCGACTTTGAGGAGCTCTCAAGAAGCCGACACTAGGGAACTGAAAAAAAAGGATGATGAAACAATGGCTGATGTGGAAGCACCCATGGATCCAATTTATCCTCCTCCACATCAACCTTCCTCTTCTAGGAAGAGGTCTTCATGGCTTAGGGGGCTACTTGATGATGCTGAAGGACATGTTGCACCCCGAGGAACCTTCCGTGAAAGTAAGAAACCTAACAGGTATCAGAGATACCTGACCATCATGAGCACGATCATACAAAATGAGCCTTCATCATTCTTAGATGCCGTCAAGCATCAAGTATGGAAGGATGCTATGACTGAAGAATATGCATCTATTATGAAGAATGATGTTTGGGAAGTAGTTCCCAGACCCCAGGACAAGACAATTGTCCCTTCTAAATGGCTTTACAAGATAAAGCATGCAACAGATAGAAGTACGGAAAATTATAAGGCTCGTTTTGTTGCTCGTGGTTTCTCCCATACGGAAGGTATAGACTATGACGAGATATTTGCACTTGTTGCCAGATATACCACCATCCACTCGATTATAGCCCTTGTGGCTTCACAAGGATTGAACCTACATCAGATGGATGTCAAGTCCGTGTTCTTACATGGTTCAATAAAAGAAGAGGTCTACGTGGAACAACCCAAAGGATTGAGATTTATGATCGAAAATCTCATGTATGCAGGTTAAAGAAATCTCTCTATGGGCTGAAGCAAGCACCCTGAGCATGGTATGAGAGGGTCGATAGCTACTTGATGAGGTTGGGATTCACTAGGAGTGAAGCCAATCCTAAACTCTACTTTAAGGTTGAAGATGACAAACCTCTCATACTGGTGCTGTATGTGGATGACCTCTTTCTAATTGGTACAAACCCTCTCACTCACAAATGTAAAAGGGAGTTGGCTTCTGAATTTGAAATGAAGGACCTAGGACTGATGCACTATTTCTTAGGACTTGAAGTCCGGTAGAAGCCAAGGGAAATTTTTGTATCTTAAGGAAAATATGTGGTGATGATATTGGAAAGATTTGGTATGGTAGACTGCAAGCCTATAACTACCACGATGGAACTTGACTTCAAGAAGTTAAGCAATAGTGCTACTGTACCTGTTTTACGAAATGCTATCAAGTATAGGCAACTCATCGGAGCATTAATGTTCTTAGTGAACTCCTGTCCAGACATATGTTTTGCAGTCAACACATTGAGTCAACATATGGTTGAACCTCACCACATACATTGGATTGGTGCCAAGAACCTGTTAAGATATCTTCGTGGCACAATCACTTATGGGTTAAGATAGACTGCTGGAGATGTGAGACTACTTGGATACACAGATGCTGATTTGGCAGGCAGTATGGTGGATCGTAAGAGCACTTCTAGGTGATGTTTCACCTTGGGATCTACTTTGATATCCTAGATGAGCAGGAAGCAGAAGTCGATGGCTTTGAGCACCACCGAAGCAGAGTATATTGCTACTAGCATGGCCTCCTATGAGGTAGTCTGGTTGTGAAAGCTCTTTAGTGAGCTATTTGAATTTATATTGGATACCACTATGATCCTATGTGTGAAGTAGGAAATTTTTCCTCTGCAGACAAAGGCAACCCCTCTAGCCCTAGAGTGGGTCTAGTCACAGCAAAACAAAACAATAATCGATTTCCTCAAATAGTCATTGTTGGAAGCCTACCACAAAACCGGTGTTCAGTGAACCTTTCATTGGGATGCTCCAGCTTTCGTTTCCTTCTCCTCAATGAGCAATCAACCTGAAACAACACAAGAGAACAATAAAACATGTAACCGAGAACAACAATGATCTATTTACTTATAAAGTCAAGAAATCATAAGCTATCAAGTAAATTATGCACAAGATATAGGAAATCATCATTGATTGTATTAAAATGAATCAAGAGCAAATCTTACAACCAAGTCTTGACATCGCAAGCCTTCTCGGAGGGTCCAACCGATATGTTTCTTCAAGAATTCACTCTCAAGAATGGGTCTCACAAATGGATGATATCTCTCTCTCACTCATAAGCTCTAACACAAGGCTAAGGCACTCCACAACCTCTTGCTAAACTATTAGCAATTTCACATAGAAAACTTGTCAAACTCACACCAAAGCTATCTAATTTGCTTCAATCCAAAAACCAAGAACTAGGAACTAGCTAATCATAGCAATGGGGAGTGCTTTTATAAGTGGAGGAGCCTCCATAAAATGAGGGAGAGGGAGCTTATATCAAAGGGAGGTTTCTCAAAATGTGGAACTACCATCCCATAGGAGGAAAGGCGAGCTCATTTAACCCAACAACCAGTTCTAGAGTCACCCAAAAGAATTCTGTTTGAACTAATTCGCCATATTTGGATCGTCACACGTCATACACTAGGGCTCGGTGACAACGTTGCATGGAAGCAGTGCATTCAGAAAAATCATCGCAAGAAGAATGTTGAGGACTTTCACCAAGCCCTAAAATATTACCATTGCAGGAAACTAATGTACCCCTGCGACGACGATGCGACATTATAGTTCAACACAGAGAATCGTCACAAGAATAATGATGCTTACTTGTGACGATGCAGAAACATAGGTAAAAGGGTCAATCTTTAGGATTTAGAGAGCACTTTCTTGATCATCTTAAATGAGTGGGAAGATATGGACATGCTTATTTGATGTATGACACAGTGGAGATGTCGCTTAGGGACTGACATGAGGTCAGTGACAAATTACTGTGTAACAAATGCTCCCTAAAGTATGAAGCCCGAGAGAGTGGGAGGGGTGAAATGATTTACGAAATCATAATCGAACCAGAACACCATCACGAAAAACTTGCAGGCACAAGTACAACTAATATCTCTGATAGTGAAATACATGTAGTCTAGGCATGGGCACAACCATCCAGAAGACATTTGAAGCTTGGTCTGTGGTATGGATGCAGCCACCTAGTCGAGAAGACCATATAAAGATAGAGGTATGGTCGCAACCATCCAGAGGGACTTAGGTATGGTTGCAGCCATCCAATCAAAGAGTTATGTATGCAATCACTAACCAATCCACACAACCCGAACATATGTAATATTATTCCAAGGTCTTGAATCCCAACCGATCATAGTACAATTTCGAACATGCAAATAGATTTTCTGAAGTCGAGCATGGTAGAAAATCGTTGGATTACCAGTCAATAATGAAAACCATTAACAAGCACGAGAGAAACCACCAATAATGTCTATGGTTCTCAAGGTACTACTAGTACAATCCACAAAGTGTGAAGAATGATCTGGAGTCCAACACTCGTGGAATCACCTGATCGAAGACCAATGATGTAAGTCCGCCGTCGAGAACGAAGAACTTTCCATTGAGGCATGTAAGCTCCAAGGTACCAAAATAAATGTCTAGATCAACTTCCTAGATAATGAGCTAGTGTTGACAGGAAGTGACCTGTCATAGGAGGGCCATAATGTTTCCCCCATAAATGACATGAGACAAGGAACAAGAGGAAGATGGTGAAAAAAAGAATCAGAGGAGGAGGTAAAGGGCACGAACTATAGAAGGATTATACTCTTGAACATATCGGTGACACGACTCCGGAATGCGGCAACATTTTGGTACCAAGGGATCGGAGGTCTGATGGAGACAACAAGGATCAAATGGAATGAGGCAAAATGACAACCCAAACCCCAGAAGGTAAATGACGACGTGAGGATATCCAAAACCCGACGAGAAGCAAAAGTGTCGATGTTTAAGAGTGACTAGCTGCCGTAGGTAACCAATGAAGATTTCCAAAATTTTCCCCCACCATTGTTGTTGAGTAACCCAATTATTTTTTAAAAACAAGCTTGAAGGGGATAGCATATGCTTGTGATATAAATTTGACCTTCAGACGAATCCAACCTAGTGAAATTTTAACGAGCCCTAGGGAGGAGAAGCTTGGGTCTCATCATGGCGATGAGTCTAATGTCGTCAGGTTTTAACGAGTCCAATATAGGTAAAACTCAAAGTATTTTTCATGTTTAGAGAGTTTGAAATAGACACGAAAAAGAAAACTCTATGGGGGCCCCTTTTCGTAAATTTGTGTCCCTCGAACCTGGAAAGGTAGAAAATAATACTCGAGAGAACCGCTTGACCATTTCGATCAAGGAGTACTTTTCATAATTAGTGTTCCCGATCTGAAAAAGTAAAAAAACGATTGGAGACATGATGTTTCATATCCAAAAACGAGCTTGAAATGATAAAATCCTGGCCATATTTTTGTGTTTATTCAGTCGGAAAAGAGCTGAAAGTAGACCGCCTTTTTATTCTGTTTAATGAGTCAAAAGTGAAAAACTCGGAAATCTTTTTCATCTTTAATAAGTCCGAAAAGAGCTTAAAGAAGACTTGTGGAAGATTTCACAATATGGACCAAGCATGTATTAACCATTAAATGTATCCATCGCCCTTGTTTCTGCACAGAAAAACAAAATATAAGATCCATTCGACAAAAATATGCATCGTAATATTGAAAATTAGGTCAAAACCTTAAAACCATAGGTAAAAATCAAAACATGTTGTAAAACCCTAAGTCCTATAGTTTAAAAACCCTAAAATTGTGAAAAATATCTATATAAAGACCCATGGTAAATCATTTTTACATTGTGTTTCGAGTTTTAACCTTTGGTAATTTTTTAACTATGAACCTATGCGATCTTTAGAGCTTAATTCCATCACCTACGATCAGCCATTTTGCGCGAGAGCTTCACCAAATAAGTACAACAATCTCATCACTGCATTTTGATTTTTTTTAAGTCAATTTTATGCATTTTGGGTGGATTTAAGAGGATTTTTGGTTTCAAATCCACACCTTGGTCGTCGTGGAAGTCCCTCATGTGTTCACATCGAGGATTTTAGACACACCACAATCGACATCGTCGCAGGAAACACGTGTACCACTGCAACGACCCAACAAAAAATGAACTATCAAATGGAGCCATCGCAGCTGTTTTAAAAACAGCCACGACAGCGCCACGAACATGAAATTTTCATTTTTGACAGCATTTCAAACCAAGAAAGTGGCTCAAAACAATTTTATTTAATTGCCATTTGCTTATGTAGGGTGAAAAAAATGATATATGTGTGGCAAGAGTGAACGCATGATGTTGATGATGAAAGAGGATTTAATGAACCACAATGCAGAAGAGCCCTGTGGAACTATGGGTTACTAAAATTATTCCTCACACCTTCTCTTCTGGCACAACTAGATTTACTCGAGTTCTTGATCCGCTCGTGGAACCCGATGGAGGGAAACTTTATCATTCAGGGTCCGGAGATTGAGTTCGATGTGACCGACATATATTTCCTAACAGGCTTATCTCATCGAGGTGAGAGACCTCGCATGGAGGGTATGCGGGTTGCCAGAGAGACTCTCGACATGTTGATTGAACGAGTGTGCTCGGGGGCACGCAAGTCACCCACCAGTGGGAAACTGCAGATCCCAACCATGGAGGACTTGACACTGCGTATCTTACTATTTATGATCATGAGAGTAGCAGGCTATTAGGCACAACATGAGGTGACCAAGACCCAACTACGGTTGGTTCTAGATTGCCTTAACCCGACCATGTATGACTGGGCTGAGGCAGTGTCTCTAAACATGAAGAGACAACTGACCAAGTGCTGTCGTGGGGAGACCAAACAATTTGGATATGGGTCCATCCTGGTACCACTCATGCTGGAGCAGGTACCACTACTTCAGCTGCAGGACATGGATGTTTCATTTCCAGGACCATGAGAGACCCGTATCACCAGATGGGCACATGTGATGCCACAAGGAGGTGGTGGTTCGTCAGTCTCATGGGGAGCACTCTTCATGGAGTGGCTGGATCGATAGCAAGTTTTCATTGATTATTGGCTCTATCTGGGTACAGACTTCCAAGAAGACCTTGACATGCTGCTCTCGCATGGCGAGCAATGGGATGAGAGAGGTAACACACTTGGTTAACCACCACACTGTTTATATTTTTTTTTGTTTTTTATAATGTTTTTGGATTTTTAAATGTATATGTCTTTTATAAATGTGTTCATTTTTTGTAGATGTGGGACCTGAGAGACCTGTTGTTATAGACATTTTTGTGCCTAACAGCATGGAGCATGAAATGTCAATAATCTGAGGGATCCAAAGTCCCTAAACATGTTGTTCTTACCCTTAGAGGAACAAGGTCTACAAACCACAGCACTGAAAATCAGTTCTCCACCTGAAAACACTCAAAAACAGGCTATTTCTGGATCATGTCAGCTGCTCCACTGAGCATCTGCGCTGAATGTCAACTGCTCCTCCTTGTACCTGTGCTGAAGGTCAAAACTAATGAAGGCTACCTGTGCTGGGCGAGATTGGCCAAGTGGCACAGTCATTCTGCAAGGTGTCAACTGCCCAGGAAGCTTCCAAACTGACACTTGGGTCAAGGAATTCGCCTAGTGATGAGTAAGAGGGTCTTGATCTCCAAGTGGAAGCAAGATTCTCCAAGTGGACTCAAGAACTGAAGATTAACTAAAGTGGGAGAGGACACAAGTCAGCTTCAGGCCAGTCTCAAGATGACTCATCCTTTCTCCAAAACCCTATATATAGATCTCTCTCATGAGGTCTAGGGAGGTTGGAATTTTGTGCAAGTAAGGAAGTGCTGTTGGTTTGTGTATAGAGCTATTGGGTGTTTTGCTTGAAGGAGGTGAAGAGGAGATTTCTTTCAGCTGGGAGGTGTTGCTGGATTGGGCCCATTGTGGTTGTAACTCTCTCAGAACTTTACTTCTATTATCAATAAAGTATTTGAGATTCTTCTATATGCATGTGTCTTTATGATGAATAGATGCTTGTATATTTGATTTATGCTAATCCTATAATCGATTATGGATGTATGCTTCTTGTAGTTTCCTTTTCTTGTGCTTTTATAGGATCTGTGTGCAGCTGGGCCAGTGAAAGAACAAGGAGCTAGGAGCAAGCGGCAAGGAGTGAAGACTGGATCGACTATTAGCGCAAGATAACGGTTAGTAGATCATCCTTTTCTTCCTTCTCTCATCTCATAAAGAAGAATCCTTGAATAGCTTTGCATTCTGTTGTTGCTGAGGTACTATCACCCTTAGAGTGGGATAGAGGCATTCTGCATTAGATACTTTTCCCCCCAACAAATTGGCGACTCCGCTGGGGATCGTATCTTGTTGGTTTGTTGTGTTTCTTGCTATTCATTTCATAAACAAGGAGAGTACCGAATCAAACTGTGTTTGGATCTATCAAACACAAAGTAGAGGGCAGCTACTCTAGCTCACTTTCTGGGCAAGTTTATGATTTGAAGAGCTGATCCACAAGGACTCTAATAAGCTCTTAGTGATAAATTTTCATCCTCCTTTACATCCCTTAGTGTGTCCTTGACTGATAGCTTCTGATTTGAGCAAAAACTGTGAATTTTTTAGCAATCTGTGACCCGAAAACCAAGACGGACGAAAGTCTCATTCTTCATTGCAGGCTGTACAAAGGCAGTCTGCATTTCAACGCAGTTCCCGAAGGGGCTACCTGCGTTGAAGGTCAAACAGGAAGTGTTACACCTGCGCTGGACCAGTCTTGGCTTGAGTTCCTGGGGTTTCCTGTTGTGTCTTGATTTGTTTTCACTCTTGTTTTTGTTGTTTGTTGCCAGTCAGTAGGCCTATCTGAAACCATCTTCCTTTGTCATTATTCCGCCTCAGTTGTATAAAGAAACTGTATTTGTTCTTTTGTATTTCTTGTGTCATTTACAGTTTCCCATAACGAAAGTGAACCAGTCTTGCTTTGACCTCTTAGATCTAGACCTGTGATTAAGTGTCGTTCTGATCTTAAGAGTTAGTTTATTTGCTGTTCATAGCTGATTGTGTTTGTCGCTTTCATTATATGGTTTGAATTTATATATTTCTAGTGTCGAAACAAGTAGAACGTAAGGTGTATTTCGATTTTGGACAAACTTGTTTGCTTTCGCTTGAAATTGAGTTCAAAGTTATACAACAGCTTTCTTTTTGTATTTCATCAACATTAAGAAAGAGAAAATAAATACTTGCATTGTGCATGTGCATTATGACAGTTTGCATGCTGATTTAGGAAAGTGCATTAGTGTGTGCTCTATGATCTGTGTGAAAAGGTGTTATCTTCCTTCTCCCTCAGTAGTTAAGGTTTTCAAAGTTGAAATATTGAAAAGCTTGTTTATCATCTTAGATTGCATTCAGGAGTGTTTCTATACATCTCGCGGTGATCCATAAAGGCAAACTGCTAAACAAGATCAACCTTAAAATAAATTGAATTTACATAACAACGCATTGAAACATAACGCAAACATCTAGAGGTCTAAGCTAGAGACATGTTCCGGCGTCGTTAAACGTGATATCTTAGCGTTGAGTGGTTGGGTGATTCCTCCACGGTGAAGCGATAAGTATCAATACGGACTTGTGCTCCCACGTACCGTCGCGTATATATTGGGAGACCCCTATAGGATCAAAGCCTTTATCCATAGGAAACCGTGTCGGCCATCCTACTGATCGCAATGCAGTGAACACAGCATTCACGAAGATCGACCACTCGTACCGTAAAACGTATTCTGTGGTTTTGCGAAAGGTTTGGCACACCCTCTGCCTAGAACTCCAGAGCAGTTTCTTTTGGCCTTTTTCAAACTCTATAACTGAAAAAGTCCATCCGAGCATTTGTCACTTCGGGCTCGTTAAAACATCGAAGGAGACTAGAGTCATCTTTAGCTTTTTCTCGACTCTTAAAAAGTGAAAAAGCAAGTTGTGTCTAAGCGTCGTTATAAAATTTATTTTAAACGGAACATAATCACCTCCTATTCCCGCATTGATCTTTAAGTTGAGAACATGGAACGCCCCAACCAAGGAACTCCACATGATGGAAGTCCTAGTCCCTTCTCCTCTTGGGGAGAAGTTGGTTTGCCCCACATGGCCACATTGTCGCTTCCAGGACTGACAATTGGCTTGCCTGTTTGGCTATTCTCAACTAGTGTAGTTCAGAACACCATGGTTCCTGAGTAGTCGAGTCAACAGTTAGATGAGTCTAGAGCATCCCACCGGCCTTCTACTTCGTCTAACCCTTCCTCCGATCCTTCATCTTCAAAAGGTAAAGCGGGCAAAAGCCAAGCTCCCATAGAGAAGAAGGAAAAGAAGAAGAAAGAAAAGAAGAAGAAGGAGCTAAGGCGACTGGGGGCAAGCAAAAGACATCTAATAAAAACCCACACACAGCACAGACCGGGCCTAAATCACCATGTGTCATATGTAGAGGAGACCATTTCCATAGAGATTGTCCTTGTATTCCCCGGATACTAAGGGACTGGTCCCCTCGTCTGCACAATTCGGGAGCATCAACCTCTGATAGCCATGTTGATTGCTTACCGTCAACCAGTGAAAGTGAAGGTTCAAGACAAAGAGGGGGAGCAAGATCCCCCTGCAAACTGTGTGACAACGGTCATGCCATCCACCGTTGTCCCTTCTTAGACGAAGCGAAGAGAGTTTTGGAAGATCGTCCGGTTTCACCGTTGAGACTTCCTCCTGGATACAAAAAACTCGTGCCAAGTCCTTCATTGGTTGAAAATACAGCTGGCCCGCTCAAGTGGTCAGCTGAAGCGTCAGTCATTGAAAATGAACCTACTGAATCCAGACGTTGACCCGGTTCTTCCTTCAGAGGCTTCATCCTCAAATGACACCGTCACTGAAGATTCATCTTCAAATGACACCCTCACGGAAGAGAATAAGGATGACACCATCCAGATTCTTTTCGTCAACACAGATTCTGATGAGCATCAGGGCAATGCGCCCATTCCTTTATCGCAGGAAGGAACATCGTCAGGATCGTATCCGGCCGTGTATTCGGTCCCACCACCAAGCAACCTGGTTGTGTCCTTTGATTGGAACCAACTGGGCAGACCCCGGTTACCAGCCAGTATACCATTCAGAATCATAGTCCAAATTTATAGAATGGTGATGGCTGGAACTATCATTGATGAAGGGGCATCTGTGAGTATCCTTTCCTCTATTTCTTGGAAAGCTCTGGGTTCCCCGGCGCTTTTGCCTGAGATAAGAAATCTCTCGGGCTTTGATAAAGGAACCAGTCGACCATTAGGGATCCTCCCCAATGTGCCTGTTACATTGAAAGGGAAGACCGTTAATATGAACGTGATGGTCGTTCAAGGACCCTTGGATTATAACCTACTCCTTGGACGTGACTATATATATTGCGTGGGAGCTATAGTCTCCTCACTCTTTAGAGTAATGTGTTTTCCACACGAAGGAAGGGTGGTCAAGCTCGTAGACCAACTTTCATTTCCAGGATCACGCATCACAAATATTCAAATACCAATCCTCAATGGTCTATTTACTCAAGAAATGTCTCCACCCCTAGTCCTCCTTCCCGATGAGTGCGAGTGATTCGGAAAGATGGGACTGGAACCTAGGGGGCATGCATCCTGGTCTGCTTCGGGCAGAAGAAACCTTGGGTATAAAGTAGAATTTCCGCGAGAGAATATGACTAGTCCGTACCCCGTCCGTGGATGGAAGAGGGGTTGTTCTAGAATAGGATTCTTTTGATAAGGTTACTTGTCTGACAAAGGTCATTCAACTCTGTCTAAACAGGTAGGCTACCAAGGAAAGAGATTCTATTGCGGCAGCAAATGGAAACCATCTTTGGGTAAAAGGCAAGCCTCACCCATTAAAACTAATGTTTTAGAGGATAAGTAGGGGCAGCCTCCAAAGAAGGGGATTCGTTTGCTGCAACAAGTAGTAACCATCTTTGAGTAACCTAATGATAGACATTGCCGAAGAAAGAGTTTCATTTGCGGCAGCAAATAAAACCATTCTTTGGGTAACCAGAAAGAGGCAAGCCTCACCCTTTAAAACAAATGTTTTATCGGATAAGTAGGGGCAGCCTTGAAATTGTACCTTATACCTGGGGGCATGCAAACCTTTTGGAGTGTAAGCTAAGAGCGGTCATTGATCGTTTCCTAACTTACATAAAGAAAGGATGAGGGGCAAAGGTCAAAAATTGCCAAATTTAGAGCATAGCTTATGTGAGGTGCAAGCTCTATAAAAATTGGAATCTTGCAGGAAGACATTTCTTATCCTATGACTGGTATAACGAGCAGTTTTAGCATAAAGTTCATGCTCGTTAAAAAATAAACGCAAGATCCGAGCAGTTTTAGCGTCATAGTTCATGCTCGTTAAAAAATAAACATAAGCTTTTGAGCAGTGTTTTGGTGCATTCAAGCTCTTTAAAAAATGAACCCAGTACCGGTAAATAACCATTGTGATCGTAAATTTATTAGCCATAAAAGCCTTGGTCGTGTTTTGCACCTGCCACCTCCATTCCATTTGGCCTATCGTTCACCTCCATATGATTGTTTACCCATTTTGAGGAACAACTGCGAAGAGTGATTCCACTTAGCCATCCTTGTGACACTGCCGTGATTGGAAAATTCCAACCTGTGCCTGGAATCTGCTGCTATCCTTGTTTATCACTCGTTCCTCAAAAGACGAGTCTTCTTTAAGCTATTTTCAACTGACTCGTAAAATATGAAAAGATTACCGAGTTTTGGCCTTCCAGCTCGTTAAAAGGACCGGAAGAGCTATCCCTCCTCTAGATTTTAATCTTTTTGGACCTGAGGGATTATTGCACAAAAAGGTCGAGCGCTTGTTTTATTCGGCTCGTTAAAGTTATCGAAAATTCATCCCTTTTGTATCGTTTTATACTTTTTCGGACTTAAGGGATTAGATGACGAAAAAGGAATTTTGGAGTTAACTTTCTATACCTTTTCAGACTCTCTAAAAATGAAAAGGACCGAGTTGTCTTTGTCGCTAGACTCGTTAAAATGATTAAATAGCGACAAACTTGTCTTTAGACGAGAACGAGTTTCCCTATCGCTAAGCTCGTTAAAACATAGCGATGGGCTTGCCCGAAGGGTAGGTTATAGAACAAGCATATGTTATCCTCCTCAAGCTTGACAAAAATAAAGAGGTACTGGTCAGAAATGACTGGGGAAAAATTGGGAGAACCTCAAAGCTTTGATGGTAGCAAGTCACTCTTGAACATGACACTTTGTCCTCCGTACCACATCGGGTTGGGTTGTTTCATTCACCGGTCTCATCACCATGGTCCTCGCCAAACCATCCGTATTTGGGGTAATGCTACCGATCCATCACATTAGTGTCGTTATATGTTCAAGAGATGTGTTCAGAAAGAGTCAACCGTGTCCCATCCACTGCCATGCATTATCCTTCATCCACCCATGATCGCCACCCTGAATCATATCTCACAGTTTGTTTTCACCTCCACTAAAGTCATTAGCTCCGTTCCATGTCACTGATGTGGGATTCATTAAGGCCCTCCTTTGACGGATTGCTTCTTGTCGACTTCAGCTCATTATCCAAGAAGTTGATCTAGGAACACCCCCCCGGTACTTTGAAGCTTGCATGCCTCAATGGCAAGTTTCTCACTTCCGGCGACAGGTATACATCAATGACCTTCGACCAGAAGATTTTGCGTGGTGTTCGACGCCAAGTCCTTTATTCACACCACGTGAATTGTACTGCAGTACCTTGAGGGTCATTGTCATTATTGGTGACTCCTCTCGCGCTTGTTAACGGTTTACATTATTGACCGGTAATCAAGCGATGTCTTTCCATGTTCGACTTCAACGCAATTCTCACATGGATCGACTTGTACTTAGAGTGAAGATCGAACGAGATTGAAGACCCCGGATCTAGTTTCATCCATCCGGGCTGCGATATATATTCGGGAAATATAAAAACATTTGATATGTACATTATTACAGCAGATGATCATCCTACTCAAAGGATGATAATTTCAGCAGAGAATTATCAGTCTATCATCAGACGGTCGTCTGTTATATGTACCAAAATGAATTTATAAAGCTGAGCATGGGAATGCCCGCCTCAGCTAGATCATGAAAGCAGAATGAAAAATAATGTATTGTATTGTATTTTATTGCAGGGCACCTCTCAGCCGATTGAATGAACTTCGGATCCTCCTGATAAAGCATTTCACCCGATAAATGACCTCATACTTTAGGGGCAACTGTTATAGACATTTTTGTGCCTAACAGCATGGAGCATGAAATGTCAATAATCTGAGGGATCCAAATTCCCTAAACATGTTGTTCTTACCCTTAGAGGAACAAGGTCTACAAACCACAGCACTGAAAATCAGTTCTCCACCTGAAAACACTCAAAAACAGGGTATTTCTGGATCATTTCAGCTGCTCCACTGAGCATCTGTGCTGAATGTCAACTGCTCCTCCTTGTACCTACGCTAAAGGTCAAAACTAATGAAGGCTACCTGTGCTGGGCGAGATTGGCCAAGTGGCACAGTCATTCTGCAAGGTGTCAATTGCCCAGGAAGCTTCCAAACTGACACTTGGGTCAAGGAATTCGCCTAGTGATGAGTAAGAGGGTCTTGATCTCCAAGTGGAAGCAAGATTCTCCAAGTGGACTCAAGAACTGAAGATTAACTAAAGTGGGAGAGGACACAAGTCAGCTTCAGGCCAGTCTCAAGATGACTCATCCTTTCTCCAAAACCCTATATATAGATCTCTCTCATGAGGTCTAGGGAGGCTGGAATTTTGTGCAAGTAAGGAAGTGCTGTTGGTTTGTGTATAGAGCTATTGAGTATTTTGCTTGAAGGAGGTGAAGAGGAGATTTCTTTCAGCTGGGAGGTGTTGCTGGATTGGGCCCATTGTGGTTGTAACTCTCTCAGAACTTTACTTCTATTATCAATAAAGTATTTGAGATTCTTCTATATGCATGTGTCTTTATGATGAATAGATGCTTGTATATTTGATTTATGCTAATCCTATAATCGATTATGGATGTATGCTTCTTGTAGTTTCCTTTTCTTGTGCTTTTACAGGATCTGTGTGCAGCTGGGCCGGTGAAAGAACAAGGAGCTAGGAGCAAGCGGCAAGGAGTGAAGACTGGATCGACTATTAGCGCAAGATAACGGTTAGTAGATCATCCTTTTCTTCCCTCTCTCATCTCATAAAGAAGAATCCTTGAATAGCTTTGCATTCTGTTCTTGCTGAGGTACTATCATCCTTAGAGTGGGATAGAGGCATTCTGCATTAGACACTTTTCCCCCCAACACCTGTGGGTCTCGCTCCTACAGCACAGATGGAGGGGAACAAAGAGCTTGCCTTGCCACCCCCAGGTGGTAATGCGGAGGAGGAGATAGCCTAGAACCTCGAGGGTTTGATGGAGGGGGTCTTGGACTATAGGGGGTTCGAGGAGGTCCCACGAGAGTACCAGAGACGTACTACTGGTGTATTGCCCAAGGTCCATAGACCACTTAGACGAGTAGTGCGGATGGTGGTCTGCTATAGGGAGAAGAACCCACCACAGTAGATACCTAGGTTTCCTTTTCTGCTATTTTGAGAGACATGTGTCTTAGATGTATCACGAACATATACCGTATTTTTTGACATACACATTATTTTTTGAGCGCCTCGGTGCACCACATAATATATATATATACTATCTATGGTTTATCACTATGTTTGAATACTTACATACAATGTTCATTTATAAATTGCGTAAATATATGTCTAATACATGATTGGCCAATGCATCAGTTAACGTGTTTAATCTTCTAGGAATGTGTTGATATGTGATAAAATCAAAATTTCTTTCCAATAGGTGAACACACAAGTAAAACCTTAAAATTTGAGGATTTCTGATGGAAAAACACCCGTTAAGTTGAAGAATGACAAGTTGAGAGTCCAGATTGAAAATCAATGCATGAATATCGAGGTTAACAACCTCGATCAATAGTTCAATGACAACGCTATATTCAGTGACATTGTTTGTGGTACACCCTAGACAAACACCTTGAAGGTCTACCAACTCACCATGAGGATCATAGATCACCCATGCTGCGGAGGAGAGATTCCGAGTACTGTGACAGCACCATCAGCGAAACTGATATAAGGTGCACCAGACATCCGCACAAGAAGTAAAAAGACACAATAAGTGGCAATAACGCCTACACACCAAGCCACATGTGCACACACAACAAACACACGTATGTACATAGCAAATGCATGAAAATTCATGCATAATATGTTTTAAGATAAAGCCCATTGCGGGTCTTATTGAGAGGATTTCCTTTGTAGTCAATTAGCTCATAGGGCCCTTTCTGAAAAACGTGTTTCACAATATAGGGCCCATGCCACATCGGTTCGAATCTTCCTTTTTCGAGCGTATCATTCGCTTGATCATACATTAGGACTAAATCTCCCTCAACAAAAGAACGAGGAGTAATAATTTGATCGAAGTGAGTTTTCACTATCTTCTTTTGTGCTTCGATGACTAGAGAGGCGAGTCGATGCGTCTCGTCTAACTGCTCTAGGTAAAGATGGCGTTCCTTTACAGGAGTAGTATTCGGGAGCAATTCGATAGCTATCTTGAGAGAAGGTATCTCGCATTCAATCGGAAGGGTAGCCTCCAGATCATAAACAAGTTGAAATGGGGTGAATCCAGTGGAATCCTTCATTGAGGTACGGTAGGCCCATAAGGCAGAAAACAACATCAAATGCCAATTAGACTTGTGCATTCCAATGGTGCATTGAAGCATCGTGACCAACACTTTGTTGATGGCTTCGACTTGGCCATTGGCTTGAGGATAGTAAGGCATCAAACTATCATGATGCAAGCCTAACTGGGTTGTTAACTCAGTCATCATGTGACCACAGAAATGAGACCCATGGTCAGTGACAATAACTTGAGGGACACTGAATTGAGTAATTACATGATTGAATAAGAACTAAGCCGGTGTCTTGCCATCATTAGATAATGTAGGCATTGCCTTGGCCGATTTTGTAAAATAATTGACAACAACGATGATATACCCATTCCCCCCCAGCTGAACGAGGGTTACAGGTCATAAAATCTATGCCCCATTTAGCAAAAGGGCCTACGATAATGACAGGGTGCAAAGGGGATGGGGGCGCATGCATCTTCCATTGGTAAATTTGGCGCACGTGACAAGAACGGACAATGAGAATGTAATCCTTGAAAATAGAGGGCCAAAAAAAAACCAGCGCGGAGGATCTTTTGTGCAGTAGCATAACCAGACATGTGACCACCACAGGCACTAGAGTGGTATTCATTTACGACTCGTTCAACTTCCTCGAACATCAAACAATTTCGGAGAACAGAATCAACGTCGAGATGGTACAAGGTGTCTCCAACAATTCGATAAGGTTGAGAATGATGGCGAATACGTTGCCAAGCATCCTTGGATGAATCAAGATGGAAGGAGGATGTTTGGAGGTAGACGATAATGTCGCCATGCCAGGGATCAAGGGTGCTGATCAAGAAAAGGGTATCATCTGAAATGCGATCCTCTAAGTGAGAGGGAGTGGTATTGGATGGTGGCGAGCAAATAAATTCAATGAAGACAAGGAACTTCTTTGACTTGGAAGTAGTAAACTCCAAGTCAAACTCTTGAAGGATGACAATCCATTTCGAGTATTTTCACCCCAGCAATTGATGTGACAAGATGTACGTCATCGGGTTGCAATTGAAAATCACTATCGTCATGTGCAACAAAATATAGTGACAGAAACGTTGGATAGCGTGAACAACAACCAAAGTGAGCTTCTCGATGTAAGAATATTGAGTTTCTGTGTCAAGGAGGTTGCGACTAAGATAATGAATGACATGCTCAGAACTGTCGTCATTGTCTTGAACCAACACCATGCCAATAGTGCTATCAGCAGCAGCGAGATAAAGAGTGTAGTCATGATGATAATCAGGTGGAAACAATAAGGGAGCAGAGGTAAGGAGGGCCTTGAGTTGCTTGAATGAATCTTGGGCAGTGGCATCCCAAACAAAGGAAGTGTCACGCTTTAAGAGCTGCGTATAGCCTTTAACAATTTCAGCGTAGTTTGGAATAAAACGATGTAAAAAATTAGTTTTACCCTGTAAACTTTGTAATTGCTGCAATGAGGCAGGAGGAGGAAGATTTAGGATGGATTCAACTTTGAGGGGATCCACGTGAATTCCCTCTTTAGAGACGACAAATCCAAGAACTCTGCCGGATTCGACACAGAAGACACACTTATGTGGATTAAGACGAATACGGTAGTGTCGACAACGAAGAAATTTTTTGTGAAGGTGGCCCAGATGGTCAAACCACTTTGCTGAATGAGCCGGAAGGTCATCCAGGTATGGCTAAATAATGTGCTGAATGTCTTGAAATGCATAAGACATTGCTCGTTGGAAGGTAGCACCGGTGTTCTTAAGGCCGAAAGGAATCTTTTTATAGGCAAAGGTACCCCACGGACAAATGAAGGCAGTTTTATGTTGATCAACAGGTGATATATTGATCTGGTTGTAACCACAAAAGATGTCCATAAAGGAGTAGATCTCACTTCCAACACAATCATCGATGAGCTAGTCGATAAACGTGTAGGATAATTATCCTTTGGACATGCATGGTTAATATCACAGTAATCAACACAAACCATAATAGTGCCCTGATTTTTGGTCACTGTTATGAAACCAGCTCACAAAAAGATAGAAAAGATAGATCAACGCCTTAGAATTCAACCTCTTCGAGGGGGCAACCTCCTTTACATTACATAAATGAAAAATTCTTGGATGATACAAATGAAAAGACCTCCTTTCTATATATAGGAGTCTAAGGGGTCATAACATAATCAGAGCCGACATAACAATAATAATGTAAGGGCATAATAATAACAATAGTGGGCTTCTATGGGGCACAATAGTAACAATATGGGTACTACATGGGTACATCAATATAATAAGTGGGTTGTACTAATAACAATAAGGGGTTACACTAGTAGTATAGGGGCCTAACATGCCCCCTCCTTCAAAAAGTGTTGTCCTCAATGTGTGAGTAGTTCTTGGTGCTTCTGTATAAAATTCTTGTCCTCCCATGTGGAATCTTCAGCAGGTAAGTTATTCCACTTGATGAGATACTATGAAATTGATTTCGTAGCTGTCGGGTTCTTGTTTCTGTGACTGCTCCAAGTTCCAATATGATTTTTCCTTCCTCTTCTATTTCTAGCAATATTGTTTGAATTTGGATCTCTTGCAACTTTTGAATAAGTGGCCATACTTCTTCATCCTTCTTCCATTCACCCCTTGCTTCATTTATCCAATCTAGTTGGATAATAGAAATAGCACAAAACAATGCTTCCACATCCTCATCCTTGAAGAGTCTTCCCATTCGGTAAGGTCGCCATTTTTTAAGTGCATGTAGTATTGCCAACATTTTCTTCTCATAAATAGCTTGCTTGAGATTTAGCAGTAAAAATACCCAATCACCTACATCAAAACATTTTTCACTACGATGTTGATCTACCTGTTGTTTCGTTTGATTTTGCACCAAAGTGGTGTTATCCTTTAAAATTTGGAGAACTTGTTGTTGATGCTCGATGTGATCTTTCACTGCTTGAACCTTTTTCTTCTTGATATGTCCTTCTATCTCTAGAGTTTGAGGAGTGGTAATTTCTTCCAATCTTTTACAAGATATGGTCGGATTCATTTCTTGATGCTCGATGTGATCTTTCACTTCTTGAACATTTTTCTTCTTGATATGTCCATCTATTTTGATAGTTTGAGGAGTGGTAATTTCAACCAATGAATTACAAGATATGGTTGGATTCATTTCTTCTTTCTCGATGTGATCTTTCATTTCTTGCACCTTTTTCTTCTTGATATGTCCTTCTATCTTGAGAGTTTGAGGAGTGGTAATTCTTGCCAATGCTTTACAAGATATGGTCTGATTCATTTCTTCTTTCTCTAGGGTGGTGTCCTGGCATATATCTTCTTCTTTTGATGTTTCTTGGTCATTTTCTTCCTCCTCTTCATATTCTATGTAAAATAATTTCTTCTCGACACACTTATGACCTTTACTGCATTTTCTATCACAATTGTAACAAAGCCCTTTTTCTCTTTTTTCTTCCAATTATTGTGGTGTAACCCTTGTAGGTTGTGGAAGGCTAGGAGAAACAACACTTTCATCTTTATAGTTGTGAGGGGTATGCTTCTTGGTTTCCATAATTTTTTTTCCACTATGTCACAAAGCCCTTTTACTCCTTCCAATTGTTGTGGTGTTTCTCTAAAGAAGGTGTTGCTCTTTGTATCCTCATAATGTGCTATCATTTCCTCTGTGAAAATTGACATCGTAACAAGTTGTTTATGAGAACAAAGCCCTTCATACCATAAAAATCGATCTGGTTCTAAATATGAAGATGCAATACATACATTTTGTAACAGTGGTACACCATGTATATCAAAATATTGCTCCATCTGTAGTATCCAATTTACGGATCCTTGCCATCAAACTTCCTCATCTTGCCTTTTCTTGATTTTAGGAGCTCGATATTGAAATGACTGTAACTCTATACTTTCGGATCTTTAAGTTCTGAAATTGCGATCTGTCGTAGCCCTCTATGTCCTATTTCCAATGCCACTAGCCTGATCCAAATTGGATTCTCCAAGAAAGAGTTATGCACAATCTCCCAAGATGACCTGATTAAAGACATTTCCAGAAGAGAAAACTTATATGAAATTCCACGTGTCACTATTTTTACCTTTGGCTTTGAAAAATATCTACAAGAAATGGCAGTCCGTCCTCTTTCTGTACCTTCTTACGAAATTTCAATCCGATGCTCAGAGAGAAAGTTATGACGATTTTCCCCAGGTCACCTGTTTGGAATGTAATTCAGGAGTCTGCAAAAAGACCAACTTCCTCAGATCATATCTCCACAAATATAGCGTGAAAAGCTATGAAATTTGGACCCGAGGTTCAGTGCAATTTCATGTCAAATGGGTTTTTTTTTCACTTCTGAAACGTCACAGAAAAAAGTTATAGCGAAAATTCCACGGTGACCTATTTGGAGCAGTGAAACCCTAGAATCCAAAGCTTTGATACCAAATGTTATGAAACCAGCTCACAAAAAGATAGAAAAGATAGATCAACGCCTTAGAATTTAGCCTCTTTGAGGGGGCAACCTCCTTTACATTACATAAATGAAAATTTCTTGGATGATACAAATGAAAAGACCACCTTTCTATATATATGATTCTAAGGGGTCATAACATAATTAGAGCCGACATAATAATAATAATGTAAGGGCACAATAATAACAATAGTGGGCTTCTATGGGGCACAATAGTAACAATATGGGCACTACATGGGTACATCAATATAATAAGTGGGTTGTACTAATAACAATTAGGGGTTACACTAGTAGTATAGGGGCCTAACAGTCATAGGAACAATATTAGAGACCCAATCGATCAGCAGGATAGGGTAAATAAACCTGGCCTTGAGAATTTTTTCAACTTCTCCCTTAATAGCCACAGCCTTTCTCGGGTGCACGGGGCGTAAACGTTGCCGAACAGGCTTGGCACCAGGATATGTAGGGATCTTGTGCACCATGATACTAGGATCAATGTTGGGCATTTCTTTGTATGACCAAGCAAAAACATCGTGAAATTTTCTGAAAAGGTCAGTGTAAAGTTGAATCTCCTCTGGAGTGCAAGCGACTCCAATATGGATATGCTCAACAATCCCTGGCTTGAAAGAGATGTTGATGGGCATCATTTGCATAATGTTCCCCATATTGCCTTCAGAAAAACCTTCATGAACTTGAATAGGCATCTGAAGGGGCTGCGAAGGGAAACAAGAAGCAAACTTCTCTAGACAAGCAGTCATAGCCCCATGGCTCAGGAGAAATGAGGAGTGATGGTCTTGATCAAACCAAGGAGGCTCCTCAAAAGACATAGTCTCTATAATGGCTTCATCGGAAGGAAAGATTTCCTATAACGGATCTGAAGAAACAATATCCCCAAGCCAAGGGGATTGTATGTACATGTCGAGAGCTCTACTCGAAGGAGCAGGATCAGAAAAGGAAACTGATGCAGAAACAATTTTGACATAGTTGAGATCAACAAGACTCAATGGCATGACATTGCCCCAAGAGTCTATCTGATCAGTGGGAGGGAGAACCCAAGGATCAGAACAGACAGAAATCATATTAATGGGAGCGATGTTGGGAGGTGGGAGCGAAAAGACACCCATAAGGGCAGGATCTTTGAAAAGTACAACACCCATGATTTCATATGGATCAAAGGTATGCTCCACAAAAGGCATGTTGCCATCTAAAGAAGAAGTGGCGAAGAAGGACAACTGATCAACCGTGACTATTTTACCTTGATGGGGAAAACAAAGGACATGGAATAGAGATGAAGCCACAGCCCGCATGACATATGTCCAGCTTCGACCTAAGAGAAGGTTGTAAGTCAAATTTGAGTCAACAACTTCGACTTCAACCTCCACCATCTTCCCTTCCAAAGTAATAGGAAAACGTGGGAGTATACCGAAAGGGCGGTAATCTCTTCCATCGAAGGCTTCCAAGTTATTAGGAGATTGACTCAACATCGGGGAACCGATAGCCTTCCAACAAGCAACATACATGATGAAAGTGGAGGCACCCTCATCAATAACAGTGCGATGAATATTCTTGGAGTTAATGATGACTTGAATGAGGAAAGCAATCTGATGAGGCAATCTCAATACATGATTATCAAGATTGAAAGTGATCAAATCCAAATAGGTCGGGTCAATGCCACCAATGGATGATAGTAAATCCTTCCTCTAGGAGGGGCAACTTTGGAGGACTTACAAAGTGGACATAGTCGAAGGTGCTTGGGCTAAGTCCTCAACAATGTTATAGTGCTGCACGGCATGAGCATTAGGGTTGTAGGAATGTTGCAAAAAAAAATGTCACCTTGACATTCTGCAATCTGTGTGAGTCCATTACCACTCATACTTTCCTCCTTTGCAAGTCTTAAACCTCAGTTCCTCATATCAAGCCTTGAAAATAAGAGAAAGTCCTCAAAAGTCTCTAAAACTCTGATTTCGCACTTTCTCTTAGCATTAACCGCGGTCCCGCACCTGAAGGTCATGTCTCCTACACACTTGACTGCTCTGTCTCTATGTTATAGGTGCGGATCCCTGTAAAAGTTAAAAAGGCGCAAGTATATTCTTAAAAACTCACTTTGAGTCATTTCTAGAAGCTTCTGGAAGGAATCTTGAGGTGGCAAGTTCACTCCCTTAAGGTTCATGCATCCCATACCTTAAGGAGCTAACCCCTTGATGTAAGGAGCTTATCCCTTTGAAGGAGGACTCTATCCCTTCATAGGTGGACCTGTAACCTCCTTCCTCTACACTTTAAAATGAAGCATTGGGCTGGTTATTGGAGAGGGAAAAAGTTGAATATTTTTGAGGTGAAATGTTGCTGGAACTTAGTCTTCTTAATTGAGCTTTTATGATGAGAGATTACATACCTCTTTGATCTCATTTGGAAGAGTGTAAGGCTTGTCAAAGTAAAGGAGATTCCTGTTTCAGACCTTGGGAAGAGCTTGTTCAACATCAAGGCTGAAAAGGTTATAAGGTTCTTCTACTTCAAAGTTAATACAAATAAGTTTGTTTTTCTCAATAAGCTATTGTTTTATGGTTTATTTTATGGATTCCTTGATCACCATAATCAACATGATTTATGATATTAGCTATGCAGGTGTTATTTGACGTTTTCTTGTTTGTGATTGTAGGTTCTCAAAAGGAAACTCTTTCGGATGGTTGAAGGATGGCTGCTACAAACTAGCATTGGACTTAAGGTAGGGTCTAAACACCTCTGTAGTTTTTATTTATGAATCATATATGCTTAGAGAAAGATATATTTTTTTGTCTACTTGTTGCTAGATATCTTTTGATACTAGGGAGATCGACCTTGTCCGTGCAAGATCGGTTTATCCGGCCAACAAATTGGCCACCATATTGGCCACCATATTGGGGAACTGAATTTGTTTTTTGGTTTTCCTTTGTATTTGACTTGAGTAACTTGTTCTCGTTTCTAGTTTTTTCTTGATGTGTGTTGATTGGGTATTTTTAGGATCTGGATTATTTTTTTTGTTTTTACGAAGTTTTCAGGGGACCGCACTTTCTCTTTATAGACAGAGTGGGCATCTCCGCACTTTTCCTTTAGTACATAGAGTGGTACCGCATCTGGTTCTTCTGGAAGCCTGCGGACCCCGTAATTTTTTTTGAAAAACCTAAAAATGTTTTCTTCCAGTTAAGTTTAGGTTTTGTTTATGGCTTTTAGTGTCTACCCAGATCTGCATGTGTTCTGTCAAAAATCTCTTGTGAGTGAGTTCCATTGGTATTTTTGTTTTAGATGATTTTCTAGAAGTTTTGCATGCCTGGAGTGGTTTTCACTTGGTCTCTGTAGTGACTCAAAGATCAAAAGCCTGAGAAACCTTAGATTACCCTGGTGTCTTTTCGTCTTCTTGATGAGTCTGACCTGTTTGTGAAATCTGTCCTTTGTGAGAAATAGATTTACTTTTCTCTTTGCAAATCTTTGAACAAGCTTTGTCATAAGTTTTGAATTTCATTTTTATAAAAGAAAACATATCTGGATGTTTTTTGATTGATTTGTTATTCTGAATGAATGAATCCTTAGTTTATTGAACAACTAAGTAAAATGTCCTCAAAAAGAATTGAAGCTTTTATACAATTAGGTTTTTAGAAGTTTTTAGATCTCAATATTAGTTTTGTAGTTTTGAGTGTTTTCTAGAACTTGTAGATCTCTTTTGAAAGAAATTGTTTTTTGTAGTTTTGAGTTTTGAAAAAGAAAGGGATTTATTGTGAGCATAATTAGTAGTCTCGTTTTGAGTTCTTATTGAAAAAGACAAAAAAGTTTTTCTTTTCATTTACATGTTGAAAGAAAGATTTGTTTCTCGAAGAATTTCATTCTCGAACTCTTTCTTTTAGCTAAAAATTCATTGAAAGAAAAATGAATGGTTTATCATTTTAGGTGCATTTTTTAGTGTTTTTGGAGTCGAGTCTTCACACCATCAAAGTTTCATTTCCATACCTATTGACTTAAAGAACAACCCATAAAAGTAATGCTTAATTAAAATTGATCTAGCAATCTTTTTTATTTCTAGGGCTCTCCAAGATAGTTAAAACAAAAAAGTAGCTATATCTTACGGTAGGAAATAAATCCAATTGTAATTGATACATTCTGGGAAGCTTCTCTTAAAGGAGTTAATCATGAGATCATGTTCGAACCTTTGAGACAATCAAGTTTGTTTCATTAGGAAAGATGAAAGATTTGTGCATATTATAAACGGTAAACCTTGGATTAACCATTGTCAAGGAGCCTGGGGTCACTTTTTGGTAAACCTTGAATTGATCATGTCGAGGAGCCTTCAAGGGGATTGAGCTTTGTTACTCTGCCCTTGCGCGTAGATCGGATCATAGAATTTTCCCCTAGTTGTATTTGTTGTTGTTGGTAACCTTAGTGTCCATAAACTTAATATTATTTCCTAAGGTGACGGTGAAGGACGGGTCTCACTGTACCTGGAGCAGACATCGACTAGACTCACTTGGACTCTCTCGGGGGTTCTCTTCACTCGAGATGGTTTTTTCAAGAAACTTGTGCCAGTCTGTTTCATTAAGCAGGTTGTCGGGGTAACTGTTCAAACTGCCCTTTCTGTATTAAAATTCTACAACGTTGGATTTCATCACCAACTAGTGTTTTTAGTATGGGAAGTTACTATTTGTGTGTGGTTTGAACTCTTAGATTTTTTTTAGGCATGTGATTCAATTGTTTGTTTCTTTAGAGACTTTAAGTGCTTTTATTGAAATTTTCTTTGTTTGCGTGTGATTATTTTCATCCTACACCCAAAGATTATTATCCTTGATCAATCATGTCAAGATAGTCATCTATGTTTTCCCAATCACTGGAAACATTTTTATATTGCGGTCCTACTATTCCTTTGGGGTACCAGTCACTTTCTGGTACTTTTTCAGGAGCAACTCCTCGACTGACTAAACATAAGTTATCACCTGGTAATAATGGAACTAAAAAATTGAGCGCAAAGCAGATTTTTATGATGTCAGGTAGTATTCCAAATCCTCAACCTCAAGGTAGTCAATTACCACCTGGGGGGGCAAGGTAGTTAGTTACTGCCTGAAGGGAAAGGTAGTCAGTTACCGCCTGGGGGGAGACCTCAAGGTAGTAATTTATTGCCTAGGGGGCAACCCCAAGGTAGTCAGTTTCCGCTTGGAGGGCTACCTCAAGGTTTTCAACCTTCAGGACAATACATACCCCAAGGTCAACCCCAAACTCAGTATATTCCTCAGGATACTTATCAACCCCAGACATATTACGTACCTCAGGGTTATGAACCTCAAGGTCAGTACCCAACTCAAGGTTTCCAACCGCCTTCTGGTCAGTCATTTTTACAAGGAGCTGGAAATGTACCTCCTAATTATTAGCCCTATGTTCAACCAGGTTATGGTCCTCCATATGTACAACCTTTTATGGGTCCCGGAATGAATATGGTGTGGGATCCATCTCAAACTCAACAGACTTTGCAACCTAATGTGCAGTTATCTAATCAACCTGGACAACCTTTGGTTTTTGGTCCAACCCAGCAACTTGTCCAACCTACGGTTCAAACCTCTGCACCTAGTTTAGTTCAGCAGCTTGGGCCTAGCTCACCTCAGACTCTGCCTCGAACTGTTGTTGCCACTGCTGCAATTTCTGTTCAACCTACCACACCTGTTTCTGGAGTATCTGTAGCTCCGATTTCTACTATCCCTGCATCCGTGCAAAATCCTAAAGTCTCTGTGCCCCAGTCAAGACCTACAATTCAGACTTCGGTCCATATTCCTACAGGACAAGCTGGTCCAAGTATAATTGCCATGAGTTAACCATACCAGGGATAGTATCAATCCGGTCCTACTGTACAAAATCCAGTTTATTAGTATCAACCATACCCTGGCTATACTTATCAATAGACTCAACAACCTCAGTTTGGTCTGGTTAATCTTGGTTTTCCAGGAGGTTATAAAATTCCTAATGCAGATCTGATTCTAGGTTATCCTGGATATCCTCCTCCTGGAGCTGGTCTCATTACTCAAGGTTTTCATGAACCTAACCATTAGTTACCATTTATTGCAACTTTGGATTTACCTGATTTGTCGCGCCTTACAATGATCCGATTTACTATCTTCTGTATTGGATGCCAATGCCTAATAAGTTGCCCAGTGATATCCCGAAATTCGAGGGTAAGGTAAGTGAGGATCTGTCAAATCATGTTATGACTTATCACCTCTGGTGTGCATCTAATTCAATCATTGATTCAATTCGATTGTGTCTTTTTCAAAGAACTCTTATTGGTCTTGTCGCCAAATGGTACGTTGAGTTACCACGAGGCTCTTTTTATAATTTCAGTTAGTTAGCCACTTCTTTCTTAACTCATTTTTAGTTGCCTGTCAGATACGACAATGGCACAGAACTTTTAACTTCACTAAAACATCCATGTCCACATATATCTCTGATCATATTCATGAATGGCGACGTAGGAGGCATTTAGTGAAATTTTTCATTCCGGATCAAATTTTAGTGGAATGGTTCGTTAAATCATTGTTACCTAAAATCACTGAAGATGTAGCTAAGGCAAGAGTTGTCACTGAAGAGCAAGTCATTGCTCAGGCTCAGTACCTTGACCTCGTTTATACGCAGTCATGTAATTTACATGAAAGAATCCCTGATCTTCCATAAACTACAGCTCCTTCAGGGTCTCATGCCACTGATGGTATGATTGGTTTAGTTAGTATTAAAAGCAAGAAGAAATCCTCAAAGAATTCTTCTCCTACAATAACTTTACCTGATTCCCTGAAAGGAGATTCATCCGCTGAAGTTTCTGCTTATGTCCATGTCGTAGATTCATCTACAACCAAATCCGATACTAAAGAGAAGGGGAAGAACAAAAACAATCAAAATTCAAAAGATAAAACAAATAAAAATGAATCTATTGACGAAAAACGAAAACCTCGCTATCCTTGTTTCATTTTCGACGAGGATCATTTTACCAAAGAATGCCCATATCAAGCAGAGTTTTCAAAATTCATTAAAGGTTCTCAAACGCTTACTGTCTTGAAGGATCCTTCTCCTACTGAAGATAGTAAAGTGGTTGCTTCTTCCTCGAATACCTCAGAAGAACCCATTATGATGATGTATCATGTCAGGATTACGATGCGATCGCAAGATTATGGTAGTAAAAATCCTGTGGATGGTAAAGAAGAAGAATCTTCTAATTCAAACACATCAACTTCATCTCCTCCTAGTTCTGGTCCACTACAGATCGAGAAACCCAATCCTAACTTAGTAATCAAACCACTTGCTAAAGGTATATTTCAGAAATCAATTTTCAACCCACATGTGAGAGCTGCTCAGAATTATAACATTGTTGAAGACTTAGCTACTTCCCCTTCAGCAATGTTGGCTTTGGAAGTGCTGCAATCATGCCCAGCACATCGTAAATTACTATTTCCTGCTATAGGAGCTGTTGATATTTAGGATTTGAACCTAATAATATTCGATTTAGAGGATAGTACACCCCACCTCCCTCATCAAATGGCTTTCTAGATTCCAGTGTTAGTAAAAAACAGACCTTGCTTTCGGACTGTGATTGATGAGGGAGCTTCTACATGTATTATGTCGATCCAGTGTTGGAGATCGCTTGGTTCTCCTACACTCAACTAGTCTCTGACAATTCTAAAGAATTTTGATGGTCGAGGGTTCCATCCTTTTGGTATTTTGGAAGTTTTACCTATAGGGGTTGAAGGTAAAACCGTAAATCTAGATGTGGAAGTGGTTGATGCCCCTCTAGATTACAACCTTCTCTTGGGTCGCAGTTGGTATTATGCTATGACTTCTATTGTTTCATTGGTCTTTCGGCTTATTAAGTTTCTTCATAATAGAAAGATTGTTATGATAGACCAGCTGAATTATTTCTCATTCGACCTGGCCTCTACAGATAGTGTTCAACATATCGGTAAAACGACTATCCCTTACAAGGATGTTGGGGTAGGTTTGATTAAAGATTCCGGTTTACTAGGAACTTTTTCCTTCCCTCCTCCTAACGTATCGCCTTCTATTGCAACTATTCATATGATTTCATTGAACACTATTGCTTTTGATGATCCTTGGATTGTACCTTACGATTCTGAGGTGGATTCATTTGATGGCGCAATGCCTTTGTGTCCCTTTGAAATTGCATATCAGGTTGTACAATCGTTTTTGGATTCTTAGTCGCCTCGAGGATAGTTTTGTTCCTATTTCAACCTCGTTAAAAAATGAAACAGGGTGTCTCGAGGATAGTTTGTTCCCATGTCAACGTCATTAAAAAATGAAATCGGATGTCTCGAGGATAGTTTGTTCCCGTGTCAACCTCGTTAAAAAATGAAACCGGATGTAGCAAGGATAGTTTCTTCCTATATCAACCTCGTTAAAAAATGAAACTGGATGTTGTGAGGATAGTTTCTTCTTGTATCAACCTTATTAAAATTTGAAACTGGATGTCTGGAGCATAGTTCCTTGTTTTGTGTCAAGCTCGCTAAAAACTGAAACAAGGAGTTGTGAGCATAGTTCTTTGTCTTGTGTCAAGCTCATTAAAAAATGAAACAAGGAATTGTGAGCATAGTTCTTTGTCTTGTGTCAAGCTCATTAAAAAATGAAACAATGGTCATGGACCATAGTTCCTTGTCTTGTGTCAAGCTCATTTAAAAAATGAAACGAGGGTCATGAGGATAGTTCTGTTACTATGTCAACCTCATTAAAAAAATGAAACAACTCTCTTTCCAAATCGAGTCTTTGATTAAGATCTTGTAAAATCCAAGTCGAGTCTTTCCAAGATATCAAAAGTGAACCTTCATTCCATCCACTGCATTGAATGTAATGAAACTTGGGGGGCATGTACCTCGATTTGAGACATTATACTGGGGGCATGCAAACTTATCACAAGCATAGTTTTTTGTTTCAAGCTTGCGTAAACATGAAACTGAATACAAGCAGAGTTCTCTATGGTTCAAGCTTGTATAAAAATGAACCATACCCAATTTACATCTTGTGATTGTCGTTTTTATTCGCTAAATTCTGCTAGATGAGCCTTGGTTGTTTTCATTCCATCGCCACCATCTTTTTGGCTGATCATATGCTTTCACTTGGTTGTTTTTCCTTTCCTAAGGGACCACAGCAATGAGTGGTTTTATTAGCCAGCCTCTTAACCATTACATGTTTTGAATAGTTCCACCATTTTCGGAACTAGTTGCTACCCTTTATACCACTTGTTCCTCTAAGACGAGTCTTCTTTAAGCTCTTTTCTGACTTGTAGAATATGAAAATATTGGCAAGTTTTTCCCTTTTAACTCGTTAAACAGAATAGAAAGGCGGTCTACTTTCAGCTCTTTTCTGACTGTATAAACATGAAAATATCACCGGATTTTTGTTGTTTCAAGTTTGATACTGGTTCTAAAATGATGTGTCTTCCATCACTTTTTTATTTTTTCAGATCGGAGCCACTAATTATGAAAAGTACTCCTTGATCGTAATGGTCAAGCGGTTCTCTCAAGTATTATTTTATACTTTTTCGGGCTTGAGGGACACAAATTTACGAAAAAGGACACCCATGGAGTTTTCTTAAGTTTTTCTTCTGACTCCCTAAAATTGAAAAACACCGAGTTTTTCCTATACTAGACTCATTAAAATTTAACAGTAAAGGACCTGTTCAATTTTAAATAGGAACGAACCACTCCTTCTTAGGGTTCGAATTTTAAACTAAGTTGGACTCATTCGAAGGATGAGCTTATAAACAAGCAAATGTTATCCTCCTCAAGCTTGTAAAAAATAAAGAGGTACTTGCCAGAAATGGTGGGAGAAAAGAGAGAAAAATGAACCTATTTGTTACACTTTGTTTTGTAAAAAGAAGTTAACCACTCTTGAACACGACACTTTTTGTTCACCTAGGTTGGGAAATCCTTTGCCTAATAGTTAATCAAACCATATTGAAAGTCTTCAGCTGGTTTCTAGGTATTAGCTTTGCGTCGATTGTCACCAAACCATCTGCAGTGTTGTTATGTGTTCAAGAGGTCAGTTCAAATAAACCATTCATCTGAAAAATATTCGTCATCCATTTTGACCATCCCTCAGTTAGTCCTTGCCAAATATATTTCTTCAAAACTTGATCTATGATTTCATGTTGTGGGGTTGCCTATGACAGATTGCTTTCTATCGACTTCAGCTCATTATCTGGAAAGATGATCTAGAAATCATCAGTACCTTGAAAGCTTCATGCCCTAATGGCAGGTTTCTCACCTTTGACGATAGGTTGCATCATTGACCTTTGATCAAAGGACTCTATGACATGTTCGACATCATCTCATTTATTCACATTTCATGGATTTTACTGAGTACTTTGACAACCATTGACATTACTAGCGGTTTCTCTCACACTTGTTAACAGTTCACATCATTGACTGGTAATCAAGTGGTTTCTACCATGTTTGACTTCGACATATTCATTCACATGGATAGAATCGTACTAGTTCAGGAAGCATAAATCAAGACCATGGATCTAGTTTCTACCATCCAGGCTGCGAGGAATTTTGTTATTCATTATACAATGGACTATTCATAAATAGATGGATGCACCCATACTGTGTCTACATATGTATATACTCTTGGCATATTACAAAATCATTCCTGTATCAGAACAATTTAGTCAGTTTTAATCTGAGTATGGGAATGCCTACCTCAACGATGATATGTTCACATATATATATTTTGCATTGAATGTTTTTACAGGTTCTGACTGGGGTGTCCACAGGATGATCCTTGAAATGATAAAGTACTTCACTCTTCATAGATGACAAACTCTATCTTCATCTATTACAGACTTCGCACTTTAGGGGGCAATCTGTTGCACAAAAACTTGTCACCTTGACATTTTGCAATCTGTCTGAGTCCATTACCACTCATACTTTCCTCCTTTGCAAGTCTTAAACCTCAGTTCCTCATATCAAGCCCTGAAAATAAGAGAAATTCCTCAAAAGTCTCTAAAACTCTGGTTCCGCACTTTCTCTTAGCATTACCTGCGGTCTCGCATCTGAAGGTCATGTCTCTTGTGCACCTGACATCTCTGTCTCTGTGTTATGGGTGCGTACCCCTGTAAAAGTTAAAAAGGCGCAAGTATATTCTTAAAAACTCACTTTGAGTCATTTCTAGAAGCTTTTGGAAGGAATCTTGAGGTGGCAAGTTCGCTTCGTTAAGGTTCATGCATCCCATACCTTAAGGAGCTAACCCTTTGATGTGAGGAGCTTATCCCTTTGAAGGAGGAATCTATCCCTTCATAGGTGGACTTATAACCTCCTTCCTCTACTATAAAATGAAGCATTGGGCTGGTTATTGGGGAGGGAAAAAGTTGAATATTTTTGAGGTGAAATGCTGCTAGAACTTAGTCTTCTTAATTGAGCTTTTATGAGGATAGATTACATACCTCTTTGATCTCATTTGGAAGAGTGTAAGGCTTGTCAAAGTAAAGGAGATTCCGGTTTCAGACCCTGGGAAGAGCTTGTTCAACATCAAGGCTGAAAAGGTTGTAAGGTTCTTCTACTTCAAAGTTAATACAAATAAGTTTGCTTTTCTCAATAAGCTGTTGTTTTATGGTTTATTTTATGGATTCCTTGATCACCATAATGAACATGATTTATGATATTAGCTATGTAGGTGTTATTTGATGTTTTCTTGTTTGTGATTGCAGGTTCTCAAAAGGAAACTCTTTCGGACGGTTGAAGGATGGCTGCTATAAACTAGTGTTGGATTTAAGGTAGGGTCTAAACACCTCTATAGTTTTTATTTGTGAATCATATATGTTTAGAGAAAGATAGATTTGTTTGTCTGCTTGTTGCTAGATATCTTTTGATACTAGGGAGATCGGCCTTGTTCACAAGATCAATTTATCCGGCCAACAAGGAAGACTTCCGGAGCACTCCTTTTGTAGGAGGTCGGATGACAGACTCTGTACTAGGCCACGCAATATGGAGAGGACCAGTACTGGATGAAGGAGCACTTGAAGGGGCTTCAGGTTCCTTCCCGGTGGGAGGAGGGTATTCTTTCAATCGAGTACTGGTATGAATGGGAATAGTCCCAACCATAAAAAATTGGGAACCAAAAGTGGAAGAAGGTTGAGGTTGATTGACCACCATTTGAGTCTGTTGTGAGGGAAAAGGCTCTTTGAGCATAGCAGGAGTTCAAGGGGTGCTTTTAAGAAAATGACTAACCTCAGACCATCTAGGATAGTCTTTAGTATATTGATATTCGTCACAGATGAGACAAGGATACTTGGGTTTGCGTTTGGTACCTTCATTGACTAGAGGCTTAGGAGCGTCCTGCTTTGGTGGATCAGCTTTATTTTTGCCTTTACCATTTTTCTTACCTTTTGAAGCCTTGTATGCTATGGTGGACTAGATAGCATTGACTTCAGAAGTTTTACTGAGATTAGAGTGGGCCTGAGAAGCATTTTCATTTGGAGCAGTAGATTTTTGCTTCGCAGGGGTCGCGGAAGACTTTCGAGAGGATGAACTAATAGAACCAATGACACCATCAATAGATGACGTTGACAGAGCCTTAGAAGTTCCAGGCCACACAACATCAGGCAAATAATCATACAACGTACCAGACTGGGAATAAACCAAGTCAAGATACTGAGCACGCGTGATAGATTACTCTTCAGTAATACATGCCCCCATAGCAATATCCCGAGCTATCGGACCGACGAACGAGGTTGTAAACTAGTCAATCAAAAGCTAATCAGGGATCCAGAACTTAATCAAGTGACGATGCCTTCTACACTCATGAATATGATTGGAGATTTGTGTTGTCGTGTCCTATTTCAAAGATGTAAGGAGGTGTGTGCCCGTTTCATAACGAATAGGAAACTGAAAATGAGTTAAAAATTCCATAGCAAGCGAGTTAAAATCCTGGAAAGTTCCACGAGCTAGCTCAATATAACATTTCCCGGCTGAGCCAGTGAGAGTCCATTGAAATAGACAGAGTCGGATAGAATCGTCAAGCCATGAGTTAGATGAACACCAAAGGTGATAAGTCATAACATGAGCTTGAGGATCTTCCCCAAACTTACCATCAAATTTGGGACAATCACCAAGAATATTAGTTGGAACCGCTGGCTAATACGGATTATGAAGAATGGGATCATTTTTTAGTTTGGACACATCAGGCAGTTCCAAAGTCACTAGGAAAGGTAATTGAGGATTAAGGACATCTTAGGCCTCAGATAAGAGCTTGTATTAGGATTCCATCCAACTCCTTGTTTCCCCCATTGGTTTTTCCCATAAGGATTTTTCCCATAAGGTTTTTATCCATAAGGGTTTTGACCATAGGGATTATAAGTATAACTAGATAGTTGACCCGGGTTCTGACCACCAGCAACCCATTGGTTACTAGCCTAACCAATAGGAGTAGCATAAGGATGTTGAAAATTTTGGTAGGGATTAACCTGTAGTTGCTGATAATTCTGGTACAGAGAATTTTGAAGATGCCCTTGGGGTTGCTGAAGCATTTGAAGACCATATGGCAGCTGGGCTCCAAACTGCGCCTGAGGCCCAAGATGCATTTGATAAGCAGGTTGGGTTTGAAATCTAACTTGAGTTTGGAGACCAGGTTGGGTCTGGAGTCCAGCCTGAGTCTGGAAACCTGGTGGGGCTTGAGAAAAAATGAGTGCTTGAGTGCTTGATTGACTAGCAGATGGATTAAATTGACTAGACAGATGTCCTTGTTGAAATCAAGGTTAACCCAACTGGCTAGAAGGCTAGCCTTGTTTATGTTGAGGTTGACCTATTTGTCCAGAAGGTTGAGCTTGCTGGGTAATAGGTTGACCTTGCTGAAGTTGAGGCTAGCCTGGTTAACCAGAGGGTTGAGCTAATTGAACAGTAGGTTGGCCTTGTTGAGTCTAAGGCTGGCCTACCTGTCCAAAGGGTTGACTAGGCTGGACAGTAGGTTGGCCTTGTGAGATTTGAGGCTGGCCTACTTACCCAGTGGGGTGACCTTGCTGGGCACCAGGTTGGCTTGGTTGGATTTGAGGCTGACCTGGTTGACCAGAAGGCTACCTGAAGTAAGTAAAAGAGGAACCTGTGAAGGCCGAATGTTGTCCCTTTAACGGTTGTCCTTATGGGCCAACAGGTTGTCCTAGATAAGGTTTCCCTTGATACGGCTACTCGTAAGACAACTGCCCCTAATATGGCCGTCCGTAAGATGGTTGCCCTTGATATGGGGGACCTTAAAAAGCCGAAGGGTGCTCCTGGCCACCATGATAACCAATACGACCCCAAGCAACAAATAATGGAATGGAAACCTCAACCATAGGTTGAAGTGGGAGGATCTATTATGATAAATATGATCCCCTCAAGGATCATAATAATAGAGCGGATTATGCGGATCCAGGTTTTGAAGAGCATACATGTATTGCTCATATGTCCACCCCACCGGAATGGAACCAGAAGAGAGCGGAACACTACCGGTGGGATTAACGACTCTGGATGTCGAAGCTGACGGACCACCACTAGTGGGACCAACTGAAGGACCAGCGATAGTAGTAACCACCATGGATGCAGCGACGACACTAACAGCAGGAGTTGTAGAGGCCACACAGATAGTAGGTATGGATGAAACCGATGTGACAGACACATTGTGAATTCAAGGTACAAAAGGTTCTGAGGTTGGAGCTATAGTACGAGACCACATGGAACTCGAATTAAGAGACAGGGAATTCATGATGTCAGACAAGGCACGATAGAGTAAATGCAATGTCATGCCAAGGGAAGTGATGTGAAAAGGCTTTGTAGTGAGAGGAATTTCGCCACTTGACATAATATCCTCTTCACTGGTCATGAGGGTCATCACATCCATGTCGGAAGAAGACATTACAGCCAAAACACGAGGAGGAGTAATCGGGAAGTCCTCGTCTGAGGGTTCCCAAATAGGATTCCAATTGATATCGTAAGGTTCCCCTTCTGGAGCGTGAGAGTTAAGAGGTTGAATACTCAGAATAATAGGAAGGGTATCACTAATAGCCGATACCTCAGAAGAGAAAGAAGATGCAGAGCCTTGGTCGTTTGGTACGGGAGATGAGATCAATGATTTCGCCAGATGATTTAACTCAAAAGTCCTAGGAAAAATATAATCGAGCATAGACACAATTCTAAGCAAACCAAAATCCAGTCAAGATTAACAGGGAAAATGTGAATGTGGTCAAATAAATTTTATGACAAAGGAACAAAACTTGACCTTTTCATGTTTAAAGAGTCGAGAAAAAGGACAAAATATGACTCTAGTCGCCTTCAAATATTTAATGAGCCTGAAAGGAAAAGTGCTCAAATGATCCTTTTCTTTTAAGGAGTTGAAAAGGAACAAAAGTGACCACTCTGGAGAACTAGGCAAAAGGTTTACCAGACAAATCGTAAAATTGCATATACGCCATGGTGATCAAATGAAAGAGAAATGGCCAAGGACTTTCCGTACAGTAGCCAATCTTCCCGAATGCTGTGTTCAGTGTGTTACAGTTCATAAGGTGACAGACACGGCTTCCTGTGGATGTATGATGATAACCTAGTGGATTCTCCCGACATATACTCAACGGTACGGGGAGCACAATTCTGTATTAGCGGCTATTGGATCACGGAAGGAGGAATCACCCAACCTTAAGTGAAAACAATAGTGACTAGGTTTAACGACGCTGGAGCACGTCTCTAGCCTAGACCTCTAAATAATGTGCGTTAAGTTCCAATGCATTGTTAAGTTTATTCAATTGATTTTAAGAGTTAATCTTGAGTTAAGTTTCGATTTTCAGGCCCTATCGAATGTATTTCAATAATTCCTAGGATGCAACTACAATGAGTAAAGCATCAATCGCTTCGATGAACACCTACTTAAAGAAGGGTAAAGAGTTCATTTCCAAGAAAACACAAACCAAGACAAGCAAATGCAAGTGCTAAGAAACATAATGCATCAATACACTAATCTCACAATGTATCAATACTACTAATGAAAGATTTAAAGCTTACTTTCCAATTCTTCAATCATGAAAATTTAGTAATGAAAATGCACTTTCACTTTCGTATGTTAAATGGATGCAATATTTTGATTTTTTGGAATTGAAATGACAAAAAAGCAAGTGTAAAACTGATTGATCCAAACAATTGTGATCTATGTTCGATAGTGCAGAAATCAAATCAATGTGAGCAACTAGTTCAATAACCAATAATAAAAATCAATCAAAAAGACAACAAGCAATAAAAAAGCCTCGAGCAAATCAAACAGATGGTTGTGGATGAATCTTGAAAAGAGAGGAAACTCAAGCAAATGACTTCCTGATGAAACCTTTAAGGAGCTAGGTCACACAGTCTAAAAACACAAGACTCACTCAATGAAACCAAAGAGATAGTACCTAAACCAAAAGAAATCAAAACAAGCTAATGAGAGACAAGAAATAGCAGGGGATAAACAAGACTAATGGATTCAGGAGGTAAAGTTGTAAAAACAACTTTTACAAGAATTGTCACGGGTCTATAACTAGCAACTTGAGACGAAAATCCAATCGTCGCAAGCACTGAGACAGCAACTAGGCGACGTCGTCGTAGGTGTACACCTGTTCTGTGACGTGTCGATTTCAGGAATCGTCGTAATGGTACGACGGGTTATCTGCGACGTGCAGGTTTACTAAAGAGGACAGGGGTGACGTCGTCGCAACTCTTAAGCTATCTTCAGCAACGATCTTACTTAAAGGAAAAGACAAAGTAAAATCACCTAAATGACACCAGATTGATCTTCCAAACAGTCAAAAGGACTCCTAGACTAACCTAGGTAACCCAAAATACTGATGGCTTAACCCCAAAATCAAGAGACACTATATCAAAACCAAACAAAAGCAAACAAGATAAAAAAACATACAAAGGTCTCCCCAGTGGAGTCGCCAACTTGTGAAGTAGGAAATGTTCCCTCTATGGACAGAGGCAACCCCTCTAGCCCTAGAGTGGGTCCAGTCATAGCAAAACAAAACAATAATCGATTTCCTTAAATAGTCATTGTTGGAAGCCTACCTCAAAACCGGTGTGCTTTTGTTGTGCCGCTCTAGCTTTCGTTTCCTTCTCCTCAATGAGCAATCAACCTGAAACAACACAAGAGAACAATAGAACATGTAACCGAGAACAAAAATGATCTATTTACTTATAAAGTCAAGAAATCATAAGCTATCAAGTAAATTATGCACAAGATATAAGAAATCATCATTAATTGTATTAAAATGAATCAAGAGAAAAGCTTACTACTGAGTCTTGACGTCGCAAGCTTTCTTGGAGGGTCCAGCCGATATGTTTCTTCAAGCATTCACTCTCAAGAATCGGTCTCCCAAATGGATGATATCTCTCTCTCACTCACAAGCTCTAACACAAGGCTAAGGCACTCCACAACCTCTTGCTAAACTATCAACAATTTCACATAGCAAACTTGTCAAACTCACACCAAAGCTCTCTAATCTGCTTCAATCCGAAAACCAAGAACTAGGAACTAGCTGATCATAGCAATGGGGAGTGCTTTTATAAGAGGAGGAGCCTCCATAAAATGAGGGAGAGGTAGCTTATCTCGAAGGGAGGTTTCTCAAAAGGTGGAACTACCATCCTAGAGGAGGAAAGGCGAACTCCTTTGACCCAACAACCAGCTCTAGAATCACCTAGAAGCATTCTGTTTGAACTAATTCACCATATCTAGATCATCGTGTGTCATACACTAGGGCTCGGTGATGACGTCGCATGGAAGCAGTGCATTTAGACAAATCGTCGCAAGAAGAATCTTGAGGACTTGCATCGAGCCCTAAAATCTGATTGTTTCAGGAAACTGATGTGCCCTGCGATGACAGTGCGACATTATAGTTCAGCATAGAGAATTGTTGCAAGAATAATGATGCTTACTTGCAACGATGCATAAACATAGGTAAAAGGGTTAATCTTCAAGATTTAGAGAGCACTTTCTTGATCATCTTAAATGAGTGGGAAGATATGGACATGCTTATTTGATGTATGACACAGTAGAGATGTTGCTTAGGGACTGACATGAGGTCGGTGACAAACTATTGTGTAACACCATGTGACAACCATAGTGGGATTCATTTGTCCGAGAATCCCGTATTTCATGATCACTCCAAGCATATCGATATCAGGTACCACTATATTCGAGATATGGTGTAGAGAGGAGAAATAAGGCTCCAACATATTGGTACAGATGAATAGGTCGCTGACATTATGACAAATCCCCTAGTGCAAGTCAAATTCCTAACTTTCCGAGAACAACTTGGTGTTGTTCAAAGACCATCTGATGAGGGTCCTGTATGATGCATTGAGCTCTGGGAGCTCCGGGGGGGTGCGGGGTACTTCTTGGAGCAACATATGATCACAAGGTGATTCACCATTCCCTGGTGGTATACATGTACACCCCATGACAACTATGTAGCAAGATGATTGGTTCTCCTGTGAGGTCTGGATGATGTGTTCTCCATGACAACTATGTAGCAGGATGATTGGTTCTCCTGTGAGGTTTGGATGATGTGTTCTCCATGATGACTATGTAGCAAGATGATTGGTTCTCTTGTGAGGTCTGGATGATGCATTCTCCATGACGACTATGTAGCAGGATGATTGGTTCTCCTGTGAGGCCTGGATGATGTGTTCTCCATGACGACTATGTAGTAGGATGATTAGTTCTTCTTTGAGGTCTAGATGATGTGTTCTCCATGATGACTATGTAGTAGGATGATTGGTTCTCCTGTGAGGTCTGGATGATGTGTTCTCCATGACGACTATGTAGCAGGATGTCCTGTGAGGCCTGGATGATGTGTTCTCCATGGTATTTTGGTAGTAGGATGATTAGTTCTCCTATGAGGACAAGATTGATTAAGTTCTCCTGTCAAGGCATCCTACCCATGCAGTCTGGGACTCATGGGAAGTACCTCTCATCTGATCAATGAATAGGAAAATGAGGATAGGGACCATAGTAGTACCAATGGATACATCACTGTATCTATCATAGTCCCTATGCTAGGATGACCTTCATTGATCTAGGATCAATAATACTGGTTTGGGACTAGTGGTAGGAGTTGTACCCAATATGATGCTGACTTTGGGTCGGTTGAGGCTGGTCTAGGACCAGTGGTACACACTCTGAGACTGACTTTGAGTCAGTGGAGGATGGTATGATACATCCTCGTTCATTGATCTGGGATCAATGATACTGGTCTGGGACCAGTGGTAGGAGTTGTACCCACTATGACGTTGACTTCGGGTCGGTTGAGACTGGTTTGGGACCAGTGGTACACACTCTGAGACTGACTTTGAGTCAGTGGAGGATGGTATGATACATCCTCATTCATTAATTTGGGATCAATGATACTGGTCTGGGACCAGTGGTAGGATTTGTACCCACTATGACACTGACTCCAGGTTGATTGAGACTGGTCTGGGACCAATGGTACACACTCTGAGATTGACTTTGAGTCAGTGGAGGATGATACTGGTCTGCGACCAGTAGTAGGAGTTGCACCCACTATGGCGCTAACTGCGGGTCGGTTGAGACTGGTCTGGGACCAGTGGTACACACTTTGAGACTGACTTTGAGTCAGTATGATACATCCTCGATCATTTCTTCCTCTTCATAATTCAGACAAAGCAGAGTAGAGTAGAATAGAGTAGAGCAGAGAAAATTAGAATAGGGAAAAATAGAACATAGCAGAGCAGGTAGGATAGAGTAGAGCAGAGCAGGGGCCAAGCTATACGGGGCAGTGCATTTGATGGATGAATAGTAGTGACCGACAAACAGATTGCAGATGGAGTTCTTCCTAGTTGAAGGGGAGTGTTAAAATTTTCAACTAGGGCCAAATTGCATGTGGGTCCTCTTATTCATGGCCAATAATATTTTTATTAGATTCCTCTCGTCGAGAGGTGTACGATTGATCTAAAGATCATCTAATTCTGATAAGTGTTTATGGAGATATGAATTTATTTTGATTATGGAATAATTATCAAGCATGCCAACAACTCATGTAGGCTCAGACACCCAATAGATGCATCTATTCATCATCAACAATTGTGTATAAATATAGGAGTATTTTTCTCATTTGCACTCATCTCATCTCATCTCTCTCTCTCTCACCCGAGCCAAAAAAGGTTGTTCGAAATCTTGGACTAGTGTGCGGTGAAATCTTGCACTGGTACACAGCATAATCTTGCACTGGTGCACGATGAAATCTTGCACTGGTGCACGGTGAAATCTTGCATTGGTGCACAGTGAAATCTTGCACTGGTGCACGACGAAATCTTGCACTGGTGCGTGGTCAAGTCTCAGACTAGTGCATGGTGAATGACTCACTAGTGGAGACTTGACAAGTTTGATCTAGGGTTTGCTGCCCTAGTTTAGGGCTGATCTGGGGTTTGTTGCTGCTAATGTAAATCATATTTATGTACTATTTCTCTCTGCTGAATTATTGAAGATAAAGGAAGATTTGATCAAAGGGTTTCCCCACATTAGGGTTTGTCCTTGGCTAGTCGCCACATCTTGTGTCTCTTGTCTTGGCTTGTTTTTGGTCGATCATTTAATGTTCTATTTGCACTTTACTTTATGTACATGTGATTGCTAATCTATGGATAATAATAATAAAAATAAGTAAACTGCTCTAAGCATGGAACATACCATAATTTAACACTATTGGAAACTCAGACCACTCTGAAGTGGTCCTTACACCATTACCAAGGTCGTGGGAGACAATGCATTTGAGCTCAGCATTCCCCCATTCCTTGGCCTGCACCTAGTGTTCAACGCGGACCACCTTCGACCATACTTTCCACCATTACTAGACACATCCGACATTGCAGAACAACTCACACCGACACAGTTAAATCTAGATTGCATGGAACAAGATGCAACTGATTGGATCATGGAAACATAGATCAAGCACACTCACCAGCAAAATACCCAACTATATTGAGTTTTCAAAGTAGGCCAACTCCTTCACTAGGGTAGGTGGCTCACCAGGGACCAAGTTTAGTAGAAGTTTCCTCATCTCATGGAGGAACTCAACGCAATGGGTACTATTGCTTCCTAAGGGGGGAGGAATGATCCAGGTGGATATTCGTGGCCACCGGCCAAGTCCACTTGGACCCCCACCATTGTTTCTTTCAGCTTTTCAGTTTCCTCAATTGTAGCACAATTTACTATTTTTAGCAATTTTTCGGGTCATGAACTTCCGGAGCTGTTTTGAGGCCCTAAACGAAGTTTTTTGGGAAAACTGGGAGCAACATGGGTCCATGGATGAATGTTTCTCTTCCTAGAGTTGTATTTCTCAGATAGATCTTTCTAATGAGATATTTTGTGCGTCAAACGGAGATCGTCTGCCAAAGTTAGGACCCCGGGAAGTTGATGTACCAATTTACCCAAACGGGGCCCACAATTTGGTGTTTCATCTTCTAAGGTTAGGTTTTTGGATGCTTAGGGTTTTCCATTGTTTCTCAACAATATATAGGCCTTCGAGCCTCGTTGTCACACAGTTCATAGGCATGTAGCTGCCACATCTCTTCTTAGAGATAAGCTACCATCGCCCTAGCTGGTTTATTTCCATTTCTGTTTGTAAGCATATTTCAGTATTTTACATTAATGAAATGAAGTATTATTTCCACTGCATCTTTGTGTTTATGGTTATCTCTGTAATTTTTTGCGTTCCTATTTAAATCCAGATCATCCTAGGCATTTTCTCACTCCATTCCACCCATCTACCACCTTCTCTAAGCCTTCCATCACCTCCAACACCTCACATTTTTCTCACTGTATCCTGTAGGTTCATTGTAAATCCTACAGGATCATCCTGTAGTTTTTTAGTACATCTTGTAGGTTATCCTGAAATGGCCTATTTTGAGGCCGAATTGATGGAAAACCTCTAGGAAGTCACCAAAAGCTTCCCAAGGGTCTCCCACACCATCCAACCATCTCCTAACTGTTCAATCCAACCTCCAACATCCTTAATTCACCTGCCACATCACCAAAAGAAAATAGTTTGCATACTTGATTTTGCATGAAAAGACAAAAAGAAATTTATTTCAGTCCCTTTACTTGCACATTAGTGATGCTTGATGCTTCTTACTTCCACGCTTTGATAATATCACTTGGTTCATGATAATTTAGCATTATTGCAAAGCATTGTTTCTTGGCAGTTAATTAGGAAATGGTGTGATTTAGCATTGAATTTCCGTTTTTTTCCTTGTACTTTCTTTCTTGCAATAGGTTAAGATTCCATTTCAAACATTTCATTTACTACAATTAGTTTAGGATTTGACTTCAGTACATACACACCATTACATGATGACAGCAAAGGAAGGACACATTGTATGTCGTGCATATAGTACCGACACCTCTTAATTTTGTATGTACCCCGGGTTGATAATTAAAGTCAGTACCCTTGGGAGTTGCAACATTCTTGTTGCAATGCCGAGGCTCATCACTTTTTGGCGCAATGTTTTGGGAGGTGTCAAAGTATTCATTGTTTTCTTCCCTAGTTGATTCATTTCTTTTTCACTTTCTGCAAAAACAAAATATTTGCATTAGGCATATTTAATTTCAAAAGTAGAAAATTGCATTGCATTTTAGTTTTCATTCAATCATAAAAACAAAAACAAAATTTCTCCAATACCAACCCACCCCGCCATTTGGTCACTTGGTGCAGTAAGAGCAATATCACCATTCACTTTTGCAGGTAGAAGAAGAAGATGGCTTTGCCTTTTGTTCTTCGAGCAGAAGTTTAAACAAAAGAAGCGGGATTTTGGATTTGTGAATCCGAAGAACAAAGGACAAAACCAAGGCAGGGTGACCCAAGAAAACTCGTTGAAGCTGCAAGAAAAGAACAACACCATGAGTCAAAGAAGGACACAGGAAAGTGGTGTGAGTTCCATAAGAGTCCCACTCATAACACAAGTGAGTGTCAGACCAAGTAGTCATTGGTGGACGAGTTGAAGGCTTCAGAATTAGATGCATGTTCCAACCCTGAGTCGGAACCTGACAAGGGAAATGACAAAGGGAAGCAAATCATTGATGCGGATCCCAACACCACTATTGCCACCACCAAGGTCTAGAAGAATGAGCCTGAAGATCCAAAGGAGGGGGAGCATCCTTTCCACTCACAGATGTGGGTAAAGGGTTCACTGCTGCAATTCATTGTTGACAATGGGAGCCAAAAGAACCTAATTTCAACAGAGGTTGTGAAGCGACTTAGACTACCGACCATACCACACCTACAACTGTACAACATTGAGTGGCTTCACCAAGGATGAGATCTCCAAGTCCTCCAGCAATGCCACCTTCCATACAGTATCAATCCCTTCACAGATGAGGTATTGTGTGATGTTGCACCTATTGATGTTTGTGATGTATTATTAGGCCAACCATACCTGTGGAGGTGACATGATATGTATGAGTAAAGGCCCTACACTCTTCTTATTTCTTTGGGTAATTAATTATGCAGGATACTGGAGGTAGCCCCACCTACCACCACCTCTTCGATCTCTGCTAAGAAAGGCAGTAAGATCTCCTAGACTAGGAAATTTCTTTTCTATCTGGTTCTCCCTCAAAGTAAGGGGAATATCATAGCCACATCCATGGCCCCCGGGAAGGGTTCCTACATGAAACAAAAGTAGGTGCATACGGTCATGAAAGAAGACAAGAACATCTTCTCCTCAACCATAGGGGTATCTTTGCACTGTCAGGTCAGGCATTCGTTCGATCTGACTTCTAGAGCACCTCTACCCAATGGGCTGATCTAGCACCACTCCATTCTAGAAAATGAAAAGTACAAGCAATGACATGATCAGCATCAAGTACCACACAAGTTTCAAGTGGGTGACCAAGTCTGGTTGCATCTGCAGAAAGAACACCTTACAAGAGCCCATTAGAAGCTCAGACCACTCTGATATGGTCGTTACACTATTACCAAGGTTGTGGGAAACAATGCTTCGGATCACAACATTCCCCCATTTTTGCGTATGCACTAAGTGTTCAATGTGGACCACCCTCAACCATGCTTCCCACCATTACTGGACACATCAGAGATTGCAGAACAGCTCACTAGGGACCAAGTTGAGCAGAAGTTTCCTCATCTCATGGAGGAACTCAACGCAATGGGGATCATTGCTTCCTAAGGGGGGAGGAATGATCCAGGTGGATATTGGTGGCCACCCACCTATCCCACGTGGACCCCCACAACTATCTCTTTTAGATTTTTAGTTTCCTTAATTGTAGCACAATTTAGTATTTTTAGTAGTTTTTTTGGGTCCTGAACTTTCGGAGCCATTTTGAGGTCATAAACGACTATTTTTGGGAAAAATAGGAGCAACATGGGTCCTTGGACCAATATTTCTCATCCCAAAGTGTAGTTCCCGGATAGATATTTCTAACGAGGTATTGTGCGTATCAAACGAAGATCGTATGCCAAAGTTACGACCTCGGGAAGTTGATGTACCAATTTACCCAAAATGGGGCGCATAGTTTGGCATTTCATCTCCTAGGGTTAGGTTTTTGGATGTTTAGGGTTTTCCATTGTTTCTCAACAATAAATAGGCCTTCGAGCCTCATCGTAATATAGTTCAGAGGCATGTAGCTGCCACATCTCTTCTCAGAGATAAGCTACCATCACCCTGGCTGGTTTATTTCCATTTCTGTTTGTAAGCATATTTCAGTATTTTACATTAATGAATTGAAGTATCATTTCTACTGCATCTCTATACTTAAGGTTATATCTATAATCTGTTGCGTTCCTATCCAAATTCGGATCACTGAATGTACCTTGTTCGTGAAAATCAAGTCTAACACCTCTAGAAGTATTGTTCAGTTCTTTATTTGTCTTGGTTTCCACACTTGCTTGATTGTAAGATGTAGCATCTGCCAAGCCCTTGGTTGGTCGACACACATTTCAATCCAAGCCAACATAGTTCTTTTGATTAGGGATGAGGGGTATATTGGTGCACAAGTAGTATATTCTTCAGAGTTTTAGTTTCATCTCTCGTGTTGCTCAACTGCTAGCAGACCTAGACAGTACCTCGGTGGAGTCACGCAGGAACACAAGCATCGCTACACTGCCAGCAAGCCTAGTTAGTACCTCGGAAGAGTTACTTGTATCACCTCTCCGTGCAAGAATCCTTTCTCTTCTTTTGCCTTATTCATTTTCATTTTTTTGGAAAATTTTCACTTTTTCATTTTTTCATTTTTCATTTTCATAACCGTGCATAGCACTTGTTCATTTCAGAGGCGGAAGAAGGATCCTGACTTATTTATAGTAGAAGAGATTGTTCCTGAGAAGTAGCTTTTATATACCTTTGATGTGCCTGTTAAGGTTTTCCCCCTCACCTCCTCTACTTGATTGAGCTGACAAGGATTAACCCAAAAACAACTGACTAGAGTAGGTGATACTATTTAGTGTGAAAGCGTTATGTTTTCACCAAGGTTCGCTTCGAACAATACGTATTTTCCATTGGCGTATCATGGACGAAAGGTAACAAGTTCTTCATACAGAGGTAGGATGACAGATAACCAAGTAGTGATAGCTGCACAAGACCTCTTATACTTTACCCAGTTTGTTTCAAGAGTCACACACGGTTTCATGCGAGACTAACCTATGAACATAAACAAGAAAACAAACCAAAAAACAAAGCAAGAAGCAGAAGAAAATGCGTATGCAAAGCGAGTAAGCAAACAAACAAGCAAGCAAGAAAACACACAAAGAAATAAGAAAACATTCATGCAAGCAAACAACTCAAAGAAAATACTATTCCTACTCCTAAGCTAACAGTGCATGGGTTGTCTCACGTGAGGTGATACTTCCAATGCAACCACAGACGCATTGGTCGACCCAGGTTGGTGAAGGCATGGTTCACGAACATTGCAGTTGCACAAACCAGCAAGCATGAAATATATAACGACGAAGACGTACACAGTCTGAGCTTACAAGTGTTCATATAACCAAAATGAGTGAAAGCGCATGACATGCACTCTGTGGACTTTCCATGGTACTATGCTACACTGCATGCAGATGTTGAGTGTATGAATTCTCTTGACTGTGACATGCAAGAAAATGTGAGAAAGGTAGACCACGTACGTTGCACAAGTGTGCTTTCTGTGTACGATTCCTCTAATGCATGAGCGATGGGATCGTGTAGTTCGAGTGTAGGAAGTGAAATCTGAGTGTTAGATTTATGTTGAATGAAAAGTAGAGAGTGATGAGGAGCCTTGAGTGTTTCAAAAATTTCCTGATCAAAAGTGAAACCAACCTTAGGAAAGCGAGGGCCTCACATAACCATCAGCTCGGGCTAAAGTGCCTCGACAGCTTGCAGGGTTTTGACTTTGTTGATAGATAGATCGTCATAGAATAGTGTCTCAGACATATTAAAAACGATTGAGTCAAAATCGTGATCAAATGAAGAAGTAGAGAGATCATGACAACCAATATCAGAAAATTTAGGATGTTTGTCGACATCCTCATGATTTGATGAATCATGTAGAGGGGTAGATGAGAAGCAAGGATGTTCACCCTTTGTGTTTTCAGAAATGATAGATGACAGATTGGATGGATTTTCAGAGGAAGATGTGTCCTCTCTGAAATGTAATGACAGATTGACATCTGATGTGTCCTGTTAATGATCGGGAGTAGAAACATATAGAAACGAGTTTTCACAGGGGAAATCAGCAGTGAAATAATCACAAGGGATGTCAGGATGAAGTGGATGAGGCACAGTTGGAAGGGAGCCATCCTTCACCACAAGTTCTTCTTTAGATTCCCACACACACACATCATGAATGATGGTGTAGGTTGGCTGCATAACACTAACTCCATCGACAACTTGATCCTCATTCCAGTAGGTGAGGAGTCTGGAATGGAAGAATACAAGACAATACAATCCAGAGGATCAACAGATTGTAGGGACAAAGGTTGACAAAATGAATGCACGTGACAACCAACAGGCGTGCAAGCAAAATCTATGTAGATATCAAGAGCAGGTGGGGTGGGAGGATGTGAAAGTTCAATAGATGTGTGTTCATAATCTCCCACATCACTCTGTGGTGGTGGAGCTATTTGATGAGGTGAAGGTAGACAGTCACTTGTGACAACAACTATGATTGTGCATCTCCATGACCGAATTGTGATGAGCAGGGTTCGAGTGATTTCAAGAATTGCAGATTTTTGGATATGTGAAGAAGATACTGAAATATTCCATCAAGAAATTCCCAATAAATTTCATCTTTAGGAAATCGGTATGCAAGATTACAAAAGCGTGTGTGAAACTGTTCAATGGATTCATTGGGTGCTTTTCGTAATTCAATAATTTCTTGATCGAGTGTTTTACAGTTAAAGTGATTGAAAGCACGGTCTATCTCTAAGACCTGATGAGCAAGAGAATGAATAGATTTTTTAGGCAACGTGGCACACCAGTGCATTGGGTGCCCTCGGAGCGTGTAGACGAACAATACGCAGGTCATGTATTCTTCAAAGATACCATGTCTTTTGCATGATCCTAAAACACTGACCGTGTGCTTAACGAAGGCTACGTGGCCTCCACCATTGTATGTTTTATGTGATAAGTTATCCGAGAGATTTTTTGAGAGAATGAAGTCGTTTCCATAATACATACACTCTAGAAGAGCAACTTTGTAGTTAGTCATGATAGATATGTAGAGATTCAAAACATATGGGACGACTTAGCTTGTCATCTAGCCCTCCTTTTAGTGCCAAAATGTTGACGGTGTTGGACCCACCAACATGTCCGGTGATCTCCCCGGCAAGAAGTCCCAGTTGGACCTCATGTTGTTTGGTGTAGGAGTCCCAGTAGTGTGTTTTACGGTAATTCCTTTACCGCAGTTTCTCACTGAGGCAAGTAAGATTTCCCTATTGATAAAAAGGGTGTGAAATATGTGGTATGTCAAGGAAGGTGCATGAATGGTCCTAACACATGGAAATTGAAATGAGTGCGCCCCTTGTAAACCTATGATAGCACGGAGTTAAGAAGTGAACACATGAGCAAAGATACATTAGAACATGGAAGGAAAGTTAGCTAGCAATCCAAAGTGATGGTTAAACCAACAACACATTTCAGAAATATTCATACATACATATACAGAATTAGCTACACATGCATGCGTAATCAAACAAATACATATATCATTTAGAGTACTCAAGATAGCTGAAATACAATACAACATATGCATGAAATGTGTTGGCTCTATTATATTAAGAAGTGTAATTTCTAGTCATACAATACATCCATGTCCAACCACTAGTTTCGACAGAGGAACGTTACAACCACAACCGCCTGCTCATCCAAAGAGATATACTAGCTCTGCGTAGTAGAGAAGCCAAGGCTCGTTACAATACTGTCCAAAATTTCTCTAAGATATTCCTGTTGGAAGATTGGTTGACCAAAATCCCCTACAATGAGTTATGAGGTACTATTTATAACAAAGGGTGGGGTGACCATTGACCTTCCCCTTTGTGACCGTTCATCTATCCTCATGACTCTTCAACTACTCTATGACTGTTACATTCAACTATCGACACTTGAACTTCCACTTGACAAGATGTTACATTACAATGCACATGTTCCGATGCGGGACAAAATGGCTTGAACAAGCCATGCAAGACATCACTGACACTCAAACTATTGTGGTGAGACCAACTCTTTGACATCCTTGTGATGGTTGAAGGTGGTGAGTTGATGCCAAGCTTGGTCGTTTGTGATGGTGTCTATGGGCTCAATGGTGACATCTTGCTGAAGTGAACTCTTGCCTCCATTGTATCTGGGTACACTGATATGGATTCTCCATCCAACTCGTCTAATAGAATTCACATGGTCATCCTGGGTGTGATCGAACCGACAACATGTTGATGCATAGTGTCTGCATTGATCTTCAAGAATGTGCTGGTGGCCGTGAACATCAACTTGTCAAAATGCACGTTTAGCTCCAGTCAGACTTACTTCTTGTCTTCACCTTGATGAGTGTTCCAAATGGGTGGGATCGCATGAGTATGCACAATGATATGCATGCTACTGAATTCCCCTGCATGTGATCAACAACACTGTTCACCTTGTCTTCTCCGTGCTAGTTGTGGGGATGGATCTGTAACTTGTACGGGCGCAATTTCATCCGTCTGTGAATGTTGCACCCCCTATTGTATTTGTTCATGCTGCAACTCATTCTCTCGTCTGTGCAATTCCTATTCTTCCTTGAGTTGCTGCTTCAACACATGCAACTCCTTCTCTGTTACTTTCTCTGCCTTCGCACGATCTTCATGTCACGTCGTCACCTCATAGCCTCAACCTCCAAATATGCTTTCTTCATGAGTGGATCTGCTTTGAACTTGAAGGTTTGCTTCGCCTCTATATTGTTAACAACCTTCCTCTTACACTCGCAACATGCAGATGTGTTTCCTTCTGCTGCTACTAATGATGCTGCTCGTTGTGATACTGCTACCATATTATCTTGATGTCCTTGTCTACAAACAACTTGATGTCTTCACAGGTAGGCAAGCTCATAGACACTTACTTGGCTGCAACCCTCATTGTGTTCTCAACGGTTTCCTTTGAATCTATTCTCCTGAAGGCCATTGTACTTGTGCTATTGAGAGACAGACGAATACCTATGATGCCTAGAGACATAGTGTTGGGATGGGGTCCCCTGGGCCAATTTTGGGGCAAAAGCCCAATTTTAATGTAAAAGGATGGAAAGTATCCACAACCTATGGTCGCGAAGAACGTAGTTAAGTAAAAGTAAAAAATGGTTTTTACGCTCTTTTATGTAAGTTAAGTCGGCTTTGTGAAGATCTACCCATGGTTCGCGGACCATGGGATTGTATAAATAGGTGTGTCTTAGAGAGCCTAAGGTATGATAATAGAAGAATAGAAGTTTTCTATGGGTATGACAGAAGGAGTCTAAGTTAGCGCAGAAGGTAGAAGAAAGGCTCTGAAGCTGTGTGCACAGAGGCCTAGAGTAGTGTCCACAACTAAGTGCGTAGACCCCTGCAGCTGAGTCTGCAAGGAAGTCTTGAGTCTTTAAGCTTAACTGATTATCAATAAAGAAGATTATTACAGAAATTCCCGTGTTTATCCATTTACTTCTATTATAATGCACTTTATGCTGTGATGAATGATGGGTTTATGAAATAATTTTGTATTGATGTGTGAAATTACTAGATCTATATTGTTATGTGAATGCAATTGATGTCAAGTCTTTACGCGAAGATTATATTGTTGTATGTTAAATTTATCTAAAAATTAAGTAGATATGAATGAATACCAGGTTAACAATAATGTTATATGTGCGTAAGTAGTTGATTAGCCTATTAAGGGTTCGCAAAAGCCAGTCATAGACCTTCACGGAGGTCTATAATCTGATTAAATGGAGTTCCATAAGACATAAAGGCTTATCGATTTTGTGCGAAGGTAGATCTAGATCACAAAAAGACATCACAATGCCCTCTAGGTGCACAAACTTGGTTCCAGCATCCCCCCATACTGCTTCGGGTGAGACTTCAGTCTGCACTCCATGGATTGATGCTGAAAGGGCCAATAGTGTAGGGATTTGTTTGGTGCAACTAACTCTAAACCTAGGTCAGGACCCACTAAGCCAACCAATGGATTCGTTTTCAGGACGGGGATCTGCATAAAGAGATGTGTGATGTCACATCACTAGAATCTAACCAAGAAGGAAATTGAGAAGTGGTTGGATAGAAATATCCACGAATTCGTAGCGCAAGAAAACAAAAATTCACACTTGATGAAAGAATAGTGGTTAGACAGTTATTTGTATGAAAAAATACACGAGATCTTCTTCTGCACCTTCCCTATATGAGTGGATCGCTAAATTGGCAGACGACCAAGGAAGGTGGAGGCTTGATGGTCTGATAGTGTGGACCCTAGATCTCATGTGGAGGTTGGAAGCTTTTGAAGATAAGATCGCACGCATAGTTGATCACTGGCTTGATCGATTCATTGGAGGATTTGTTATAGATTTCACGGTTGATACCTCAGTCAATTACAGTGAAGTAGAGTGGCACTTCTTTAAGGGGCCGCGAGGTAAGTATTTAATATCTTTGAATACTTGGATTAAGATGCTCTTGTGTGAAAAGCAGGTTATGCCATTACCTTGATGTTTGGATCTACGCGAAGTAGACGAAGTTTTAGAAATCAAGGGAGAACAGGTCCTGAATATAGTCCATTGATTGGACCTCCTTCAAGTGACGACGAGGGAGCAACACAGGCTTCAACGCAGAGTGTTGTCTAGTTGATAAGGCAGGGCTTTCCGCGGATACCTCATCTGCCCACACCACCTCCACATTCACCTCCACAACATACACCTTCACCCACACCGCCACCACCTCCGTCGTTGTTCAACATGTCGAATACGATGAAGTTGTCGGTTTTCAAGGGCTTAGGAAGTGAGGATCCAGATCAGTTTTGGTTTTTTGTGAAGGATGTGTGTACAACACAGCAAATTATAGATGAAAATATAAATAATGCGTAGTTGGTTACCGCTCGGTAGGATCACATGCTAACATGATACATTAAGTACTGCACCGATAACCTGATGACATCATTAGTAGACACTCAAACTACTCTGAACAAAGAATTCGATAAGACTAAGTCTGAATCACGATTAGTAATTGGATTCAAGGAAATCATGATGAGGCTCGACGAAATGCCCTAGGAATTAGATCAAAGATTGAAGTTCCAAATCCACGAAACTAATATGAATCTCACAGATAGTCAGCACGTGAATGGTTTGTAGCCTCATTCCCATCCCACCTAACAGTTGCTTTATCACAACAAAAGATAGGAACTTAGGTAGAAGACCTCAAAATTGCGATGAGATTAAATGAAATGCCTATTTAGGATGCTTATTTAGGGGTTAAACAGATTCATGTGGAATTACAAAATCTCTGCTTGGAGTTGCAGAGTTTGAAGAAGGAAAGAGTGGTTCAAGCCGGAGGTGCACGAAGAGGTCTTGTGCCTCAAGTGTAAAATCTAGGGGCATGATAAAGATCACTACCCTATCTTCACGAACTATATTACAGGGGGAGAGCTAATGCCCCTAAGGTAGGAAGCTCTAGCAGGACCAAGTACGAGGCCCATGCTATGGTGTGCTATCTGTCAGGTGGTTGGAAAACATGTAACGCAAAATTTCCACTTGCTGCAAAAATTTGTGCAGACACCCCAACAATTATTCTATGATTTCTGTAAATCACTGGGCCACGATGAATGCCATTTTCGTAGCTACGAACTAATGATGGACAAAATGCCCACGTATAGAATGCAAAAAGAAACTTGGCCTCTGGATCAGGGCGTTGGGGGAGCGCGTAGAGGATATTAAGTCTGCAGATGAGGCCGAGGAGGAGGAGGACCTAGGAGAGGTCAAGGGAAAGTTATTTGTTATAATTGTGGAATGCTAGGACAATACGCATGAGATTGTACAGACCAAACATGTCGTCATGTCAATACTACACTCAGTTTGACCATGCAATAGAAGAATGCCCTATATTGATAGCTAAAATGTAGGAGAAGATGGTTCAGCCTTAGCATGCTACCCAAAATTTAAAGATGATGAGGGCCAAGCCCCACGAAGAGGTTCCCAATGTGAATATTGTGCTACGAAGCAGAATGATGACTAGTGATGATAAAGGGAAACAACCTGAAGAAATTGAGTGGGTCTGCAAGGCTCCAGAAAAGGAGGTTGGGTTTGATCTAGAGCGTGTGAAGGAAACATTCATGGAAGTGAAGAAAATATTTGTTGAGGCCTCTACCTTAGGAAGTCAGAACAAACTGTTAGATACCAGCGTGCCTACAGAGGATGACCCCTCTATGCTTACCACATTCTTGGAGACTTGTATGAAACTATTATGCAACAGAAAGGCTATAAAAGGGCTACAAGAGTTGATCAACAAATGCGCCGGTAAGGACAATTCTTCTGATGGACCCTGCGTAGTCAAAAAGATTGGTAAGCATAAGGCAAGAACAGAGCACGAGATGAGCCTTACCGTGCAAATGGGAGACTATGAGATGGACCAGGTTATTTTGTATTTGGGGTCTGTCAACATGTTTCCTATTAAAAATTAGAAGAGGATGGGAATACTTGCGCTGCAGCGGTCTCTGATTCAATTGAGGATGGCGAACCAACAGAAGATTATCCCTATGGGACGATTGCTGGGGGTTACCATAGATATCGAAGGTGTGAGAGTGCTAGCTGATTCTGAAGTAATAGAGATTGTTGATGATAGAAACCCATACCCCGCGCTCCTAGGAATTGATTGGGATATCAATATGAATGGGGCCATCAATTTGAAGAAGCAAACAATGTCGTTTCAAAGGAAATCACTTCACATTGTAGTACCATTAGACCCTACAGAAGGACTGCACTATACCGAACCGGTCTGTAACTATGAGGAGAGTGATGATGATTTGGATCAAATCTATAAAATCACAATGTGAGACCAAGACTGGGTTAATCCAATAACCGATGGACGAATTTCATGGGACTGCGAAAGTTCCTATACTTCGGATTTAGATGAAGATTTGGAACATTGGCAAAACAAGATGTATGAAGTATCCACATTTCACTGCAACATGATGACTAAATCATTGTGTTGTGCGTTGTCGGAGTTAAGAAATTTGCCTTATTATGATGGTTTAACTAATGTGGATAAATTTTTGGATTCTTTTGAAAGATAAGTTCCAGAGGATTACCATTTTTAGGCATTGGACTAGGCACTGCATGCTACGCCCGCTTGTTGGTAGGGTATGCACAAAGACAACTTTGATGAGTGGCATGATTATAGAAGAATTATGAGAATGCAGTTTTGTTAGCCTAAATTATGGGTAATTGAGAAGTATGATGGGAGGAATGATCTACGCGATCACTTGGCTAAATGGAATAAGGTATATGGAACGAAGCTATAACCAAAATGGGTGCATCTATTCTGTCACACTCTGGATGTAATCCCTATGAATTGGTATTTGGAGACGGAGCTTCGCCATGACACCGTGAAATGGGATGTCTTAAGAGAAGGGTTCATGAGGAGATTCAACTTTGAGGATGGGTTCAAAAGCATTGATGAGGCACTACAGAAGTTTAAGGTAGCGATCTTGAGAATACCGCAGGATCCTTTGGAATTGATTCAACTAGATTGGAGAACCCAGCTGCGCCATGCGCTGGAGTGCTATAATGTGACTATTGAAGGAGAGGATGTGGATCTAAGGGATATTAACATTCCAGAAATAGAAGGCCACCACAAGGTAGAGGGAGCAAAGATATAGAATACATGCATCACCACGCCATTGAAAACTAGGCAAGTAAACATTGGCACAGAGGTGGAGCCGAAGTTTACAAATATAGGGGATTACTGGGATGATGCTATAGTAGATAAGATCACTGAGTTTCTCCATGACTATTAGGACTTGTTCCCTACAAAATTTTCGGACTTGAAAGGCATAATAGGCAATTTGGGAGTGATGAAAATAACTCTAAAACTAGATGCAAAGCCTGTTAAGCAGAGGTTATATCGACTTAATCCTAAATACAAGGAAAAGGTCTGCTTGTAGTTGGACAAGATGCTTGAAGCAGGTATTATTGAACCCATGGAGGATTCTAATTGGGTGAGTCCAATGGTAGTTCAGGAAAAGAAGCAGAAGGACGAAATAAGGATTTGTGTAGATCTCAGAAAGCTTAATGATGCCTGTATCCATGATCCCTTTCTAACACCGTTCATTGATGAAGTACTGGACAATGTGGGAGGACATGAAGCATATTCCTTCACTGATGGGTTCTATGGATACCATTAGATTAATATCATGACATAGGATAGGAGTAAGACATCCTTCACAACAGAATGGGGTTGTTTCTAGTATACAATAATTCCGTTTGGACTCAAGAATGCGCCGACAATATTCTCTCGCATAGTCATTGCGACGTTCAAAGAGTTCATTCACAAATTCTTTGAGGCCTATTTCAATGACTGGATAGTGTTTGGGCTAGTCAAGTGCCATGTAGATAGTTTGTGCTTAATGTTGGATACGTGCCGAAGGTATCAGATTGTGCTGAACCTGAAGAAGTGCTTATTTTGTGTCCCCTTTGGGATTTTTCTAGGTCATGTGGTATGCAGGAAAGGACTCATGGTGGACCTTGCCAAGATCATGGTAACAATAAATTTAGAAAACCTAAGGAGTATTAAATAGTTGCGTGAAATTTTGGGCCATACCGAGTATTATCGAAATTTCATCAAGGCTTATGCTCAGATTACCGTGCCCATGGAAAAGTTGCTAAAGAAGGATGCTACATTTTATTGGAATGAAGAATGTCAGTGCAGTCTGGATGTCTTGAAGGAGAAAATGGTTACCATGCCAATCTTGGTCTTCCTAGACTGGAAGAAAGAATTCCATGTGCACGTTGATGCCTCATGTATTGCATTGGGAGCAGTATTGACACAGGTTGGTGAAGAAGAATTGGATCACCCAATAACATTTTCAAACATAAAATTGTCAAAAGCTGAGAATAATTACTCAACGACAAAGCGTGAAGGGCTGGCTATGGTGTATGCACTCCAGAAATTCAAACATTACCTACTAGGCGGAGATTTCAATATGTACACAGACCAATCTCCATTGAAGTATCTAGTCAATAAGCCTGTGTTGGGGGGGGGGGAATATGCAGGTGGCTGTTGTTGTTTCAAGAATATGATTTTGAAGTAATTGTGAAACTAGGAAGATTGAATGCAGCGCCCGACCATATGTCACACATTGAGATAGGAGAAGAGCCTACTAATTTGGAGGAAGGGCTGCCTGACGTGTATCTCTTCATGGTTTGTGTAGTGGATAACCACTTCGTGGATATTATCCATTTCTTGATTACAGGGACGACTCCAGAAAGGTACACTAGTCAACAGAAGAAAGAGTTGGTAGTGCATGCGGCAAATTTCTCTGTAATTGCAGGCCATTTGTATAAGATGGGATTAGATGAGCTACTTCAATGATATGTGCCTGATTTTGAATGAAATAGTATCCTCGATGAAGCTCATGAAAGAGCTACAGGAGGACATTATGCGGGAAAAACAATAACGTAGAAGGTTTTGCGCACTTGGTTGTGGTGGCCAACGCTGCATAAGGATTCTAAAGCATATTGTAGGGCATGTGATGCATGTCAGAGGATGGGCATGATGTCACAAAGGGAAGAGCTGCCGCTAAATCCATAGGTGTCATTGCAACCATTTGAGAAATGGGCAATTGATTTTGTAGGACTGATTCAGCCCCTAGGTAAGAAAACGGGTGCACACTACATCATCACTGCAATAAAGTATTTGAACAGGTGGGTAGAGGAACAACCTGTGAAAGACTGTACAAGGGAAACAACAATTTTTTTTTTGTTTGAATATGTGTTGACCATGTTTGGTTGCTCGAAGGTATTGATGAGTGATCATGGTACACATTTTCTCAATGAAACGATCAACACACTGACATAAGAGTTCCAAGTTTACCACCAGAAGAGCACACCATATCATCCTCGGGCCAATGGAATGGTTGAGGCTTTTAATAAGATATTGGAGAATACATTGACAAAGGTTTGCAACACGTAACAGAATGATTGGTACGTGTGGGTACCTACAGTATTGTGGGCATACATGACTACTTGCAAAGTGTTCACAGGTCAGACACCTTTTAGGTTGGTCTATGGCATAGAAGTTGTGATGCCCATGGAGTATATCATGTCTAGTCTATGCATAATAGCTTTCACAGGAATGATGGACCATGGAGCCTTAGAAGAACGGCTCACGCAACTAATGGATCTTGAAGAAGATAGGTTTTTGGCTGGATTCTATCAGGAGGTTCAAAAGGAACACTAAAAATATTGACATGATCGACACATTAAACTGTGCACCTTCAAGGTAGATGATTTAGTTTTATTATATCACAGTAAGTTTGCTAAGTTTCGAAGTTTTAGATCCACTAGCTGGGGCCCTATGTCGTCAAAGAAATTATAGATGGTGGCACAGTTCAGCTTACAAAGTGGAATGGGGAACCATTTCCAGGAAGGGTAAATGGAAGCTGGTTGAAGCCATAAACAGGGGATCTGACCCAATGAATACATGATGGTAGGATAGTATTAGCACTCCAAGAGGCTTCAAGGGAGCACGAGACTAAAAACTACACTTCCCGGTTGATAGAGCTACGTGAGAGGGGGATATGCGAAAAAGGGAGATGTCACAATACCAAAAGAGGCATGAAGGGAGCTGTGCTATAGAGGGAGGTACCGCACAACACAACCATAAAATGATCGTTACAGTCACTGTTCATGATTTGACAGTGAGGAGATGGTTAAGAGGAGTGGGGGGTAGCATTTAAGGCATTTAAGGCTGAAATATTTGGATATCTGCCGCCAAATCAACATTTATGAACGGATTTTGGGGGGAATGGTCGAATTTGAATTCGAATTCACCTTTAAATTACGTGTGGCCATCCAGTAGAGAACACTTTGCATCCTTATAATTTTTGAGTTGTGTTGTCCATTGTTTATGAATCCTCAGGTTTTCACAGATTTAGTCACTAGCTCTGTATTTGATAAATTACCCGAGGATACCCAACAATTTATTCTCAGCACAATGTTTGGACTAGGTGAAACCATAAGCATTGGAGGAGTTGTCGCCTCTGAGGGATCTTCTCTAGAGGTTGTGAACATGGTGGTTTTGGCTGTTGTGCCTACAACACTGAGGTAACCTCGGTCGAAGCCTATACTAGTGAGAGAAACCCCCAAGCCCAACAGAGACAAGCAAAAGAGGCCAATTCCAGTGTGCGAGTCACCAAGGAAGCATTCTGCTACCCAGGCCTAGAAGAAAGAAAAACCACCAGCAAAGGATAAGGGGAAAGTGATACATTTGGAGGTGAAAGAGGGTGCAAAGGATATAGATGTCGAGGGCGTGGAGCCTATCTCCAAGCTACCAGATTATATCCCTCCATGTAAGGGAAAAGTGAAGCTAACCAAATACTAAGACATAGGGAATTCCTCCCAAATATGCCACCGCTACTAGAAGGAATCACCTTTGGAGGTTCACACTTGGTTTGGATTCCCCATTTAAAGCTAGAAGACTTGGGGTGGACCACAAGAGGTTCCCCCACCTTGAGACAAATAATTATATCAAGAGGGTATATTATAAGGAATCTGGTGTCACCGCGTTAGAGCTAGTTGAGTGGATTCACGGAGTGAATCAGTCGGGGTTGTTGAACCTATTGTGGGTGCCCCACTACCACTGCTCCAACATCAACCTCATTTGTATCAAGTAGTTTCTAACCTTGGTGCATGATGGATGTTTGTGGCTGAAGGTGTCGATCCTGGTTACAGATATGTTGATCCATCAGATCACGCTATTACCACACTCAGGCTTGAATCTGGCCAAGGAGTTTGGTGGAAAGACGAGTGAGCGCGACTTGGAAGAGAAGATGAAGGAAAAGTTCAAGCTAGTTAAAAATCTACGTGGGTACTCCATCACATCTATCACTGACCCCGCGGTGAAAATTTCTACATAGATATTAGCTGGAAAGGTCATGACAAAATGTCATGCGGATGAGGTTCTGGCGCCCATAATTTCATTGGTTGCACGATGCGCGAAGGGCGTGCAGTTCAATTTTTCACACTACCTCTGTAGCAAGTTCCTCGTAAATTGTCAGGAGGCTCAGGACGAGAGAAAAACCTTCTACTACTCATGGTTGTTTCTCTCCATTATACTAGTGGCTTGGGACTTATCGGAGGATAGTCAATTTCCTTCCCTGGAGAAAGGATTGCCAGAGGCTAGCCAATTTTCCTCCCTTTGGGCCACAAAGGACGCTGCGTGGGTCACGGAGGTCAAAGTTTTCTAGGTGTTGATGGAGGCAAGCCTGCACATGGCCATAAACCAGAAGCCATGGTTGTCTCCGACTATGTTCGAACAATTAGTAGAGTATACGGAGTTTAATGCTGAACTCCATCGCATATATATCAGGGCATGGAAGGATCCACAACATAAATGGTTTGAACTGCCTTACCTTGATACAAACGATGTTATTCAAGAGGTTATCAAGCGATGGCCGACAAATTGGCATTCTCCATCTCATCTAGCCGCAGGCACCAGCAAATCCATGGAGAATAAAAAGAAGGAAGAAATGAAGTAAGTGGTCTAGAAGTTGGTCGAGAAGCGAAGGAAAGAGGCCAAGGAGAAGGCTCGGCTAGAAAAGGTGCACACTATGAAGCAGTAGGCCTAAAAAGAAGACTGACTCCGAGTAGAGCGGTAAGTCCCCTTTGCCCCAGATAGAGGAGGAGGTGAAGTCAAAGCAGGGCGGTGGCGGTGAGGAAGGACAGAGCACTCCCTTCCCAGTAAAAAGGTATGGGGATCAGTAGAAGGAGGGGCCCTAGAAGAAGTTGAAAGAGATAAAGCCATCATTGGATCCAATCACACTAACAGAAGGAAATCTCGATGAGATTGGATATAAGGTGTGCGATACCATAGTGGAACTATTGAAGAAGTTAAAATAGTAGCAACAACAGGTGCTAAGTACTATCCAAAAGGATCTATGTGAGCTGCAGATCTAGACAAGTAGGATCTAGGTTGGTGTAGGGCGGGTAAGCGCTGCACGAACGAGCTTGGCACCTAGGACCAGTCAAGAAGCAAAGATGGTCAGATCACTAGATCTCTAGGAAGTCGCGCTACCAGAAGGATCATTGAGCGCGGAGGCGGTCGATGACAAGGTCATCGTGAGTTCTCTAAAGAACATCGGCCTCAACCTCACCACACTCCCCAATGAGTATCTTCACATGCTGTAGATAGGTGTGAGGACATAGTTAAGAGCATGGGATCAGCACACCCTTAGCCTCATAAGCGAATATCAAGTGAAAAATGAGCATATGTTTTGTGAGAAGACAGAGGCCTTGAAAGCCAAAGAAACCATCCAAGTGTAGAGCGCTCAGTTAGTGGCCACAGTGGTAGAAGCATGAAGGACAATACCGAAGATGCACATACCTGAGGAAGCACCATTGGAGGCCAAGATCAGGAAACTTGTTGCTAGTATGCATGATTCCAAGGCAGAGGTGGCCAGAGTTCAGTTCGAGCTGAACATGAAAATCACTGAAGTAGAGCTGAAGTCACATCCTTCAACCCCACCAGAGGTTAGGGAACAACGTGAAGCCGCTGTTAAGGATGGAGTTACTATGGTGGATGCCGCAGTTGTGGACTACACTGCACTGTATGAGCAAGCTATGTAAGTAGTGACGACCCTACAGGAAGATCCCACCTTGTAGGCATTAAATACATAGGTTCGCGAGCTTCAACAACAATATGAAGAAGTAAGGGCAAAGTTGCGCACCGTTGCTACAACACACCACCTTGCTGAGCTACAGGAGGCTAAGTAGCTCCTTACACAGGTGGAAGAAACACAAATGAAAGAGGTAGTCCTTAAGGCCAAGTTGGGGCCTTAGTTGGATGAAGCCTACGTAGTCTCGGCTAACATACAGGAAAAGTTGGCGAACTTATAGTGTATGCAACAAAAGATCAAGCGAGCCACCGAAGGACTAGTGACAGAGAAATTGGTAGAACAAATCAAGCAAGCCACCATAGGGCGAGTCACAATCTTTGTGTTGGGGGCCTGTTGGGATCGGGTCCCCTGGGTCAAATTTGGGGAAAAATCCCAAGTTTTATGTAAAAATATGGAAATTATCTGCAAATTATGGTCATGGAGGGCGTAGTTAAATAAAGAGTCAAAAAGGGTTTTTACCCTCTTTTATGTATGTTAAGTCGTCTTTGTCAAGATCTACCCATGGTCCACAGACCATGGAATTGCATAAATAGGTGTGTCTTAGAGAGTCTAAGGTATGATAATAGAAGAATAGAAGTTAGTGCAAAAGGAGTCTAAGTTGGTGTAGAAGGTAGAATAAAGGCTCTGCAGCTGTGTGCACAGAGGCCTAGAGTAGTGTCTGTAGCTGAGTGCATGGATCCCTTAAGCTGAGTGCGTAGGGAAGTCTTGAGTCTGTAAGCTTAATTGATTATCAATAAAGAAGATTATTACATAAATTCTTGTGTTTATCCATTTACTTCTGTTATAATGCGCTTTATGCTGTGATGAATGATGGGTTTATGAAATAATGTTGTATTGATGCACGACTTTACTAGATCTATATTGTTATGTGAATACAATTGATGTCAAGTATTTACACGAAGATTATATTATTGTATGTTAAATTTATCTAACACTTAAGAAGATTTGAGTAAATACTAGGTTAAGAATAATCTTAGATGCATTTAAGTCACTGATTAGCTTATTCAGGGTCTGCAAAAGGCAGTCATAGACCTTCACGGAGGTTTAGACGTGGATTAAAGGGAGTTCCATTGATAATCCATAAAGGCTTATTGATTTGCGTGAAGGCAGATCTAAATCACAAAAATACATCACACTGCTCTCTAGGTGCAAAAACTTGGTTCCAGCATCCCCCCATACTGCTTCGAGTGAGACTTCAATCCCCGCTCCGTGGATTGATGCTGAAAGGGCTAGCAGTGTAGGGATTTGTTTGGAACAACTAACTCTGAACATGGTTCAGGACCCACTAAGCCAACGCATAAAAACACTCATGGCAAGAAATCTGTTAGTTGAAAACCAAAACAAACATGAGGAATGACTTGCAACATACCTGTGTGATTGTTCATGAAGGTTGCGTAATTTCTGCCAGGAGGTTGGGAGACTGACTGCCAAAACTGCGCAAGGCATAGTTTGGGATGTGTGGAGGTTGACTGACTACTGGAAATGCACAATGCAAGTTCCAGCTTGGCCTACTGAGGACTGAAACTGTTCAATGCGCAATTTCAATCAGCAATGACTTGCAACCAGCAAACTGCATTACGCAGTTTCTGGGGCCATCAGGACACTACCTCCAAGCATTACACAATGCAAGCCTAGAGGTTAGTGCTAGGTGAGACTCATGCAATTTCTTGAGGGAAGGCATAACCTTCACTTCTAGAAATGCACAGTGCTAGCTAGGCAAGGCATGGTTTGGGCCAAGGCAACCCAGATCGGCTGATGGACGATTGAAAATATGAGAAGTATGAATGCATGATGAGATGAGTGCAAACAAGAGTGAATGATCATACATGAAAACAGCAAGTGCAAGATTCAAAAAATGGGAAAGCATGCATGTGTGTGAAGCGAGTCGTTGTAACAACGACCATCTGTGCAAAACAATATCATGCATGCGACATCAGTGAGATGCGAACGAAACTGAAACAGTGCTTCTCAAGCTAACATACATCAAAATGACAACAAGTGCTCACTGAAATCAAGTATACAACACACACAAAACAAAACACAAAAAGCGATAGAAATGAAACACAAGACATCAAAAGCGGGCTTACCCCAAAACAACTTAACTGAATGTGTTGATGAATCCTAGATGCAATGTGGGATTTCATAGCTGCAAGGTAGATGTGAGGAATTAGCTTTATAGTGTCCAGTTGATGCGTTTCGATAAAATCGAGGTTGTGATGCGCATGCCATAAATATAGGAAAAACGACACTTGGTGGGAGGTTTCTGAAATGATCCTTTCATGTAACCTCTAGCTGCTAAAAATAGATCCCTGAATTAAGGGATGCATTTAAATGTTTCCTTGGGAGAAGCAATCCATGCATGCAAATCAGTTTTACTCGGTCCTAGAAGGAACCGATCAACCCAAAGGCACATGCAATATCCTGTTTGACTAATGGGAAAAATTGCACATTTCTGGGAGGGAGCTAGGCTGGCTGCCCAGAGGGATTATGCAATTTTTGGGCTGAGCAGCTGAGTGCTGCCCAGAATTGTGCAATTTATAGGTTTAGCAGTCTGGTTGGGGTATTTTGCGCATTTTTTTAGTGAAGCTTGATAGGAAAAATTGCACAATTCTGAAGCCCAGTAGGCTTCCAACTAGGATTGCATAATTTTTAGAGGGAAGGCTTGCTCCCCTCCAGAATTGCATGATTTCTTGAGGGAGCTACTCAGCCTGCAGCTGGACCAAGTCCAGAGAAACACCTGTGAGGGGGATGCAACAAGCTATCATGCACAAGCTGGCAATTTGCTAGAAAACCACTGAAGCTTGTGTAATTGACAGTGCAAGACATGTTGCTAAGGATGGTTGGTAGGGAGGCTCCAAAATGAAGCTACGACAAAATTTTGGAGGGTGGTTGTAGCCGCGACAACATTATCCACAACATGATTGGAAGTTGTTGGTGAATCATCACTAGAATGAATTGCAATGGAAGATGAATTATCCTTTTTTTATTTGATCCTTCTTCTTATTCTTCCTCTTTTTATTCCTTTTATACTTCTAGTTACTAATATCTAGACTTTCACCAGACAAGGAATTAATTGGAGGAACACTTTTTATTGATAAATAAGTTATATAATCATTTGAAATATTTGGATTACAAATCAACCAAATAGGTAGTCCTATAGTCAAACCAAGAGTATACAATATGGTCATCAAAGGGGCACCAATATTTCCAAAGAAAAGAAAATCTTAGGAGTCCCCTTAGGGAGGGGTCCTAGTTGGAATTCACAAAATAAATTCTGAGAGTATGACTAGTACTAAAGTAAAAGGGAGCATTGGTGGGGTAGGGATTAATCGATCTTCCCATATAACTACCCCTAGGGAAATTGGTGCTTCTAGAGACATGATTTCCAATAACATTAGAAAAAGAAATAGAGGCAATACTAGCCTTAGGGTTAAAGTTCCAAATATATAGGAAACTAGTATTTAATATCACTTGGATACCTATAGGAATGTTAGAAATAGGTAGAAAACCACTTCCATTGGTAAAATATGGTTTCACCCCCACTGAATATGAATTCATACATGAGAACTTGGGATAATGAAATGGGTTTAATAACACTAAATATAATCATGGGAGGAAGAATAATGACCGATGACATCATAGAATGGAATGATTAGATGTTAAAGGTATAAAGTTGGAAGTATCTAGCCCATTAAAAGGTGGAAATGTGGTGGTCATTGCGATTCCTCCTATCACAACTGAAGTTTGATGTTCCATTTATGTTAAGCATCATATGATGTTTCCTAAAGTAATAAAAAGAATAACCAAATATTTTATTCACCTAAATGAGTAAAGGTTTGATGGGACTAGTGAGAATGTTGGTTAGCCACAATGTAAAGTATGTTTTAACCAATGGAAAAAATAATCCAATGGACAACTCGAAACCAACAACCATAAAGAACACCCCTATCAAATATAAACATATTAATAGGAAAACAAAAATATCAAGGGGGCATTTTGGAAGTTATATTAGGATGATCAAGGTCAAATTCCAACCATTTAAGATATGAGAAATAGTTCCACTAGCATCCGAATACCAACCTTTACCAACATAAGTGTCCTTGAAAGTAGCATGAAGAATGATAAATAGTTCCACTAATATCCTAATACTAACATTTACCGACATAAGTTTCCTTGCAAGTAGCATGAACAATGATCCCCCATGAGTCCTGATAAGGTGATGTGATATCTTTCTTAGTTATCACAGGTACTTCCCATCCATAGTAACCTAGGTTAGGTATCTTAAGAATTTCTTGTATGGATACCACTTCACAACAAAACGATCAAGAAGAATAGTTGTGGGTTGAGACCACACATGGGTAGGGAAACTAGTACCAAAATATTAGTGACGATTTTTTCTTAGAGAATTGCACCCCCAAAATATTCCCATATGCATGGTAGTACAATAGATACTAGAAACAAATGAATATGGGATATCACTTCATGTGCCTCTAATGAAGCCTCATGTTTGAATCCTATGTTAAAGGAGTTTTCTTAACAAATCCTTATTGTTACTAATGGATTTTGTTTTCACTCTTCAGTGACATCTAATTTTAATATTAAGGGAATTTTGAGGTATAATGCTTTACTATGCCCTTTGAATTCCTTCAAACCAAGCTTATGCAAAAATTAAAAAAACACTACACACCTTTTTTTTAGAAGCCTGATATTGAATCTGATGTATCTCTGTAATTTCGAATCATCCAGTTTTGAAATTGTGACCTGTAGTAGCCTTTTATGTCCTCTTTCCAATGCCACTAGTCTGATCCAAATTGGATTCTCCAAGAAAGAGTTATGCACAATCTCCCGCAGTGACCTGATTATAGACTAGTTCAGTAGAGCGAACTTGTATGAAGTTCCACGTGTCACTGTTTCAACCTTTGACTTTGAAAAATATATAAAAGAAAACTGCATTCCGTCCTCTTTCTGTACCTTCTTACGAAATTTCAATCCGATGCTCAGAAAGAAAGTTATGACGATTTTCCCCAGGTCACCTGTTTTGAGTGTAATTCAGGAGTCTGCAAAAAGACCAACTTCCTCAGATCATCTCTCCGAAAATATCACGCAAAAAGCTCTGAAATTTGGACCCACGGTTCAGCGCGATTTCTTCTCAAATGGGTTTTTTTTGCGACTTCTGAAACGTCACAGCAAAAACGTTATAGCGCAAATTCTACGATGACCTGTTTGGAGCAGCGAAACCCTAGAATCCAAAGCTCTGATACCAAATGTTATGAAACCAGCTCAAGAAAAGATAGAAAAGAGAGATCAACGCCTTATAATTCAGCCTATTTGAGGGGGAAACCTCCTTTACATTACATAAATAAACAATTCTTGTATCATACAGATGACAAAACCTCCTTTCTATATATAGGAGTCTAAGGAGTCACAATATAATCGAGCCGACCTAACAATAATAATATAAAACCACAAAAATAACAATAGAGGGATTCTATGGGGCACAGAAATAACAATATGGGGGTAATAGGGGCACAACAATATAAATAAGGGGTATAACTACAATAGTAATGGGGTAATTACTAGTATTATAGGGACCCAACAATCTTATTGTGACTGCAACAATTCAGTCTCTCCTACAATAAATTCTACCCAAACTTATTCGCACATGTGAGGAATTTCATCCCTAAAAACAATCCTAAAAAGTTCATATTTTCCTTCCTTGAAGTCTTCTATTTCTTTGTTGGCTTTAGGTCACTCTTCCTTCCTTTTATCAAACTTATTTATTTCTTTGATTGATCTCCTTTGAATGAGGTTGAGTGCTTCTATTTATAGGGTTCTTTGAGTTTCCTAATAGGCCAACTTATTCCTTTTGGTAGGCCAACTTGTCATTATTTGAAGGTGGACTTGTTGTAGCACTATGAAGAGGTCTTGGAGGATCTCTGACTCTAATTTGACTCAAATAATTTTTTCTTTACAATACGTAACATGCCCAAAAGGGTCTTCCATATATGACAATGACTCTTATGACTTGTTGACTAAAAATCAAGCCCTATAATCACACAATGGGTGCTTGACCTATAAGTCAAATAACCTTCAGCATGAAACCCATGCCTTAAGAATGAAAATAATAAATTTATTTTTCTCTTTACATCAAATATATAAAATCATGATTACATATTTCATTATGAAGATTGAACCTAGTTACATATTTCAACACACTTCATAAACTCAAAGAAAAATATTTCAGTATTGACAATAACTATGTACTTGAACACCATCAGGCTACTAAAACCTTGTTGCCACCAAGTTATCTTGTGATGTGGATGATACTTTTTCTTTCTATGAATCATTACTCATGTTATTAGCAATCTTTGATAAAAGGAAACATAAATGCACAAAGAAAGTGTGAGGTCCCTATAATACTAGTGATTCCCCCATTACTATTGTCATTGTAGCCCTTATTATTATTATTGTGCCCATATTGTCCCCATATTGTTATTATTGTGCCCCATAGAAGCCCACTATTGTTATTGTTTTGCCCTTATATTATTGTTGTTATGTCTGCTTTGATTATATTGTGATCCCTTAGAATCCTATATATAGAAAGGAGGTTTTTTCATTTGGATCATCCAAGAATTGTTCATTTCTGTAATGTAAAGGAGGTTTCCCCCTCAAAGAGGTTGATTTTGAAGGCGTTGATCTATCTTTTCTTCTATTTTGTGAGTTGGTTGCATAACATTTGGTATCAAAGTATTGGATTCTAGGGTTTTGTTACTCCAAACAGGTAATCGTGGCATTTTCGCTATAACTTTTTTTTCTGCGACGTTTCAGAAGCTAAAAAAAAACAAACACAAAAGTTACGTATTACAACTTTATATTTGGAACCAAATTAGTTTGTATGGTATCGATGACTTTTCTCTCATAAACAAATTGTCACTTGGGAAATTTTTACGGAAGAAATGATAGCACATTATGAGGATACAAAAAGCAACACTTTTTTTATCCAATTGATAAATATCAAACAAAATATTCTTATGGAATTGCACACTTCTCCCTTAGGAGGGCACTTAGGATTTTTAAAAACTTACCATAGGGTTAAGAAGGAATTTTTTTGGGATGGCCTTAAATCGGATATTCAAAAGTTTATGGCAGAATGTTTGGTTTTCCAACAAAATAAAGTTGAAACAATTAAGACCCCAAGTCTAATACAAACTTTATCCATTCCAAGACAACGTTGGGAGGAGGTTTCAATGGATTTTATCACAGGTTTACCTGAGTCTGAAGGAAAGAGTGTCATCGTGGTGGTAGTTTACAGACTTACCAAGTATGCACACTTTTGTGCGTTATCTCATTCATTTAAATCCAGTAAAATTTCTACTGCATTTATGGAAATAATTCAAAAGGTACATGGAAACCCAAAGATTATTGTAAGTGTCAGAGATCCCATTTTCACTGGAAATGTTTGGACATAATTATTTTTTTGTATTGGTACTCAGTTATTTTATAGCTCATCTTATCATCCTCAATCTGATGGGAAAAATCAGATAGTAAAAAAATGTTTGGAAGGATATCTTCATTGATTTGTCTCTGATAAACAGATACAATGGGTCAAATGGTTGCCTCTGGCTGAATGGTGGTATAGCAATTCCTTCCATACTTCGACGAAAAATAACCCCATTTGTGGCACTTTATGGATGTAATCCACCATCCGTCACATCATATTTAAGATAAAATTCTGAGGTTCAAGCAGTGGAAGATCACATTGAGTATCAACAAGTTCTCCAACTCTTAAAGGATAACCTCACTTTGGCACAGAATAGAAAGAAACAATAGGCAGATCAACATCGTAATGAAAAAAGTTTTGATGTATGTGACTGGGTATTCCTACGGATACAACCATATAAACAAATATCCCTCAACCAAGCTAATAAGGATAATAAATTATCACCAAAGTATTATGGTCCATACAAGGTGTTGCAAAATATTGGTACTATGGCATACAAATTAGAGCTTCCTACAACTTCCTGAGTGCACCCAGTTTTCCATGTTTCATGCTTAAAGAAGGTTATAGGTGACAAGCTCCTAGTTCAAACAATATTGCCAGAACTTGATAAGAAAGGAAAAAACATATTAGAACCTGAAGCAGTCATGAAAACAAGAACTCGACATCTATGAAATCGATCAATTTTAGAGTATCTCATAAAGTGGAAGAACTTACTCGCTGAAGATTCCACATGGGAGGATGAGAATTTTATAAAGAAACATCCAGAACTACTCAAGGGTTGAGGAAAATAATTTTTTGAAGGAGAGGGGCATGTTAGGTCCCTATAATACTATTGATTCCCCCATTACTATTGTCATTGTAGCCCTTATTGTTATTGTTGTGCCCTTATATTATTATTTTTATGTCAACTTTGATTATATTGTGACCCCTTAGACTCCTATATATAGAAAGGAGGTTTTGTCATTTGGATCATCCAAGAATTGTTTATTGGTGTAATGTAAAGGAGGTTGCCCCTTCGAAGATGCTAATTTTGAAGGTGTTGATCTATCTTTTCTTCTATTTTGTGAGTTGGTTGCACAACAAAAAATAAATGAAGAAATATGAAAAAAAAAGAGCTTCCATGATATATTTGGAGTGATCTCAATTCTCCCAAGAACAAGGTAGCAACCAACTCTATAACATTCTAAACTAAACCAAGGCATACTACTCATAGAACTATAAAATGACAAACTATGCAAAGAGAAATGCCAAGAACTTTTATTCTATTCCATCATAATCTGGACATATGTTCTAAGAGTCCTTCCCTTGAAATGAAGAAGAAACTTTTATTTGTACATATATTTCCTTTCAGGATAGGATAAACAATGGTTAATTAATACCCATAAATCTCTCTTGGGGTTTCAACCTTTTACTAATAACTAGAGCTAAAATACCAACTAGTAAGTTATTACAAGATCTTTGATAATAATTTAGAACTAATCAAACTAATCTTGTAAATGGTCCAAGATTCCTTCCATATACAAGATATTTGATGATGATCCAAATCCATGAAAAATATTTAATGGTTGAATATGAAATGCAAACTTAAGGATAGGTGGTGAAAATGAGCATTGTTAGAATCTCCAAATATAACCATAATCATTAAAAAAATCATACAACTTTCAACAATAAGTGAAAAAATATTATTTTACTAATATTTAATCATAAACTCACTTGAAATACAAAAGTAAATGCAATGGAAAATATGAAGCCTAATCCTACTTGTAAATATTAAAATGTTTTGAATTCAAGATTACAGTTAAGTGGAAAATGATTAAAGATAAAGAAAAATGATGTGCAATAATGGTAATTTTTAGGACTTAACATGCCCCAATCTAACACCCGACCACCCCAACTAATTATGTTTCATTTATGCACACAACCTTGCATCTAATTCTCCTTAGTTGTGTGACTAGGTCTTCTTCCTTTGGCAATTTGACTTAGAGGGACTTATGTTGTAGCAAGATTTCTTGTGGTTAGTTCTTATGTGACAAAAACAAGTTTGTAAGAGCTAGATCTTGTGTGGTAACACATACCTTTTCAACATGCATTTCAATTGAACATATTGTAGTTTTTTCTTGTGTGAAAACCACCGATTTGTATGTCTTGGTTCTTTTGTGGAAACACTTACCTTTCATTTTCCTCCTTGCTACAACAAAAGGTTGTCATGCTTAGTCAATAAAATCAAGAAATAAAACCATGTTCATTCATTGATAACCCAAAAATGTGCACATTAACCAAATTTGTATGTTATGGATCCTTCATTAACTCTAATTTTGATCATGATATAGTGCCATCCTCATTCAGTTTGGAACTGGTTTAATCATTACAAAACCATCTCATGGCATCTGCACATAAAATTTATGTGATATAATTAAGTTTGTGGAAGTGTTAGTATAAAAACCAAATTAATTGTAATGGGATCTACACTATGGTTACCAAATTTCATAAGTATATTGATCTGAATTTGAAACTACTTGAAATTTGTTTGCAAGGAATTCAATTCAGAATTAAACATGTTTAAAAGACTTCCATGTCTTGCAGAAAGAAAACACATGAAATTTTCAGTTGTTCATGACTCATTTAAGCATAGCAGAGTTAATTCCTTTTACTATTTAACACATTAAAACGAATTTGTTCTGCAAAATGAATCAACCACAAATGCAAAAGAAGTTGATAAAGCATTTCACCCCCTCCAGGGCTACGTCTGCTGGGTCCAAAGCTCCCAACCAGGTTTGTCCTTGTTTTTATTAAATTCTCAAATTGAAAATACAGCTGAATAGAAGCATCTATATGAGAAATAGATGGTAGAAATGGATTCATAACACTTGAATCCTTCAGGATTGACTATTGGATCACCTCCAATGGATACCTGCAACCCTGTACAGTCTTCCCAATACTGGGCCCTGGTGGCTCCTAGAACTTCTACGGCTTCAAAGCGTCTGCAAATGACCTCTGATGGATGTAAGACCTACACCAATGGCTTCATAAGGTCGAAAATACCCAAAATAAAAAAAAAACATTTGTCCAAAACCGACTTTCCTAGCCAAAGTTATGGCCATTTACTCCCAACTGCCAGTTTGGCCTAACAAAACCCCATTTAACTTTAGTTACGGCCAATTAGGCCCGCCAAATATGGAGTGGCCGCCAAATTTGGCGCCACCGCCAACTGTAACTGCAGTTTAATAAATGCGCATGTGACCACAGATTTCGGGTGGCGGTTAACATCGGATTTCGCGCCGGAGGTTAGGGGTTAGCCCACGGTTCTGGGCACCCGGTCATATGGTGTGCGGGGGCTGGCGCTTAGGGGCTGGCCCCCTTAATTTTCCCGCCCATTACCATTTCAAACTTTATTACAATATTGCTCCGCCCATTGAACAAATGAGCCGTTGGTGGCACGTTGGTAAGCCTTTGTAGTGACAAGGTAGAGGTCACGGGTTCAAACCCGGCCCATGCCAAACTTTTATTAAAATGCGCCCAAAAAAAGGGTTGCTGACGTCATCTGGGGCCACGTGGCGCCCTCCGGGCCTGCCACGTGGCAGCCTCTGATTGGTGGCTGAAAAGGAAATATTCTGTGGAATATTCTGTGGAATATTCTTTTTAAATTTTTTTTAAAAAAAATAATTTTTCTAATGTTATGGACCAATTATGCGTTTTGCCATATCTTCCTCATACGACGACCGTTTTTCGAACCGTTTGTGGTGCCATAATCGAGAGGACGAGCACTTTCCAGTCATTCAACTTTGAACCAGTTCTGAGCACTTTAAATTTTGAGCATTTTTACGACACTTAGGACATGAGCACCTGATCATATATTGTATCATGTTTGACCATCCATTTTCTCATGAGTTAAAAACTAGGTTCTTGGGAAATTTTGTGGGGTGGTTGGTATTGCATTATGCTTATGCCCACCAAAATTTGCATCCAACCAAATTTATATAGGTGATGGTGGCCATTTTCATAAAAAATATGAAGTTTATTAAATTTATTAAATTTAAAATTTATGTATTTATTCATCTTACTCTAGTTCATTTGTCCTCCAAATTTCATGGCCATCTGATGCATAGTTCTTGTGAAATAACCAAAATGGCTATAAGTGATGGTGACCATTTTATCAAAAATTATGAAGTGGTTGAGTTGAAATTTTCCACGTTTATTTACCTTAATCGAGTACATTTATCCTCCAAATTTAGTGACCATCCAACAAATTATTTGATATATATAAGAAAATCAATTTCTGCATTGTTTTAAGATAAACTACTTGGAATTTGTAAGAAAATTTATGTTTTTGTGTTTTTATGAATGTTGTATACTAATCATCATTGTGCAAATGATCCTTAAGAAAAAAGAAAAAAAATTGAGCATATTATTTCCTAGGCCTTTTTAAAGCACTGAGAGGTTGGTTAAGCCAAAATATTTTTAGGATAACTTTAAACATGTTTGCACAAAAATACTATCCCACCTCAATTCCTCTAATTTTCTTTACATTTTTTTTATATATGTTCCTAGGCTCCAAAAATTCAAACGATGCATGAAATTTTGGATAACCAACCTTAAACATTCCATGATATTTTAGGGTTGGCAAAAGTTGGAAGAAGGGTGAACATGATAGGAGTGCTTGTAGTGTTGCATTAAGAAAATACCAATTTCTAGTGTTAACCAGACCTCTTGGCTACAACTTTCCCATTTTCATATCCTTCTTTTTAGGTTGTTTGTTATATGTTACACATATAGGTTCATGCTTCATAATCCCATGAGAAGAAGGAGCTTGAATGTTATAGGTTGATGCAAATTTATAAATAAAGATGAAAGAGACAGCTATAAAGTCAAAATCCAAAAGAAAATAAGGATATTAATGATGAGAAAAAATCCAAAATAAACATTGAGCTCTACTATTGGATGGAGTTTCCTCCTATTTCTAACATGTGTAACTCCTCAGATATTTCCAAAGACCTAATAGACTGATGGTAAGATCACTTGTAACCCTAACCCTTAGATATATTCTCTAGTTTCCTTATATGTATGAAATGGAAAAGAAGATGGAAAGAACCATACATTTTGTGGTGAAGGTTGTGATGATCCTAGTTGTTAATGGATGATATCAATCTTGCTTCTTCCTATGAATTTCTTGCTCCTCATTCCTATACTTGCAACCTGAACACAAAAAACAACACCAAGATCTCTTCCAAATATATAAGGTTATAGAAACTAGATCTACTCTAAATTCCCCAAACTAATCTAGATCCAACACAAATCAACAATATTTTGTGGAGAATGAATTACAAGATCTATATATTAATGGAAATGAAAACATACACCGAGTTATTATACATTGGGATGCATGCATCCCCTTCCAATTCCTTGGCCTTGTCTTTTCCTTTCCTTATATACTAGTATCCAGGCTCACCAAAGTATGCAAAGAGGCTTACCCAAGTATTCCACCATCATTTCCTCACTTAATTTCTCTCTTTATGCCCCCAAGTTGGCCTTCACTTAGAATAATTCAAAATATCTCAGAGATGGGATTAATGGCATGTGAATTAGGTGGATACGCATCATGAATAGCTGCCATGGAATGTGAACCAAGAAGTTACAAATCATGCACACTTTTCATTCTCAATTATGAGTTTTTTCCAACCTATAATGAAATTGTTTTCTCAAGTTACATGCTAAATTATGAACTTTTCTCAACTCACTAAGAATTTTCTTTTCAATTATGATTAATTCTCAATTATGAAATAATTATTATTTCATAATAATCAAATTGTGAAAAAATAATTACTTGTGAAAAAATTATGAGGAATTACTCAAATACGTAATTTTAGCTTCATAACATCTAATAACTTCCTTGTAATGCCTACGGTGGAAAATTAAAGTATAACACATGTCCCCTAGTATGAGGCAAGAATATCTATATATTAATGGAAATGGAAACATACACAAAGTTATTATACATTGGGATGCATGCAACCCCTTCTAATTGTAGATTTTTACTTGTAGATTCAACAACTCTTGTGATGTACTAAATCATAAGACAAGAATATACTCTACTCTTCAGTGGAAGCCAAACTAGATCAATGAAAACAATAATCAGAAAGAGGAAAAATATCAATGGCACATAACACAATATTTCTCTAGGGAAAGAAACTACTCAAAAACCTGACTATCTATATTGCATTAACCAAAAGATCTGAGAAGAAAATACAAAGCTTGTTCTAATTAGAAAAATTCCTGCACAAGTATGATCAACTCTCTGCTCACAAGCTAGCTCAATCCAACACTTAACCTATTTTGTTGTTCTCAAAGCCCCTACTTCCTTGCGCAATTCCTAGAGGAATTAGCCTCTTGTTAATGAGGAAATCCTTCTTCCATAACTGCACAATCCAAACTTAGGTCCTCAACTGATTGCATGCACCATTTGTACATTGTCCTTGCCCTCTAGTCTCAACTGGGTCTTCTTATCAACTGACATGCATGAGTTATTCTTGAGTGACTCTTCAATTATTTGGTGTGGCACTGAGGATGCACTACTGCACCAACTCACTACCAGACCTATATTAGTTCCTCCAATAGTTAGAACTAGTTTAAATGACCGTAAATCATTCAAATTGAGTTATCTAATTACAACTCAAATAAACTCATCCTGGACCCCTAAAATTTAGGGATCACACCTACCTAACTACAGAAAGACTTCCAACTCAAAATTCCTAATTTAATTAAGTCAATTAAGCTTAATTAGCTATTTACAAGTTGCTATGAGAATATAATTCAATTTTTAATCCACAATTTAATTCAAGGACAAATTAAATTGGAATTTATTTTTTCCATTTCTCAACACTCCCTCTCAACAAGAAAGGGATTATCAACTACCCTGATCCTGTCTCTGTGAAACTCAAATTTACATCTTAACAATTCCTTTGTCAAAATGTCAGCATCCTGCTCCTCTGTGGGAATGTACTCCAATAACATACTCTGCCTCAAAACACAATCTCAATGATGATGATATCATATATCAATATGCTTGGACTGATCATGAAAAACTAGATTTTCAGAGAGTTTGATGCAACTTTAATTATCACATTAAATCACAGTTGGATCCATCTGCTGACTAAACAAACCAACAAGAATCTTCCTCATCCAAATGGCCTCACATGATGCTTGACTTGCAACCATTTACTCTTCCTCTGTCGAACTGAGTTCAACCGATATCTGTTCCCTGATGTACTAAGAAATAACTGCTGACCCAATACTGAATATCCCACCTGATGTGCTCTTCCTGTCAGACGGACTACCTACCCAATATGCATCGGTGAAGCCTTGAAGCTTCACTCCCTCTTTCCATCTGTACCACAATCCATATTGAGTAGTGGCTTTGAGGTATCTCAACACATGCTTGGCTGCCTTCCAATACAGCTTGGTAGGCCTAACCATCGCTTGACTAAGTTGGTTAACTGCATAACACATGTCCAGTTGTGTATTCACCAAATACATGAGTGAACCCACAAGTTTTCTGTAAATGGTAGCTTCCACTACCTCACCCGAAGTAACATCCTCCTTCCTCTAGTTACCTACTAGAGGAGTCTCCATGGGTTTTGTTGTACCTTTGAGATAGTAGTAGGTTAGGATACCAATGGAAGAGCACCTAAAATAATTATTTTGATGGTTTTTGGTTTAAGTTTATGGAAGACCAATGAATGAAGACAGATGCAGAATTGAAGTAATAAATCCTTTTGGGTATATTAATACTTCAGCAAGGGGCTGCTATAAAGCATTACACCATGATATAGAACAAAATAGTGGTGAGTAGAAGACAACAAAAAATATGATTATCATAGTTTCTAGACTGTAAAACAAAACAATCACAAGTTGGAAAACCTCCTAAACTATGTTCTAGAGATTCAAGGCAGTATGCTTAATGCTTACACAAGATGTTGATGATTTACTGATTAGAGGGGATTAGCTACACAAACAATTGCATTAATCCAATCCCTTAATAGATGATCACTTCAGGAGATTATAGGAATCAATTGAAACTCTAATTGTTCCTACCTAGATATCTCTGGAAGTCATAAGCATATGAAGAACAACATAATAATTGAAAAACTGGAAAAACTTACAAGATAACACAAGCTGTGCAAGATAATATTCAGAATTCTTTGCTTTGCATTAAGGTTCCAGAAAGATTTAGTACATCAAGAGTATACAAAAGCTTCCTTCAAAGGTGGCTTCTAGGTTCAAAGTAGCATTAACAGTCAAGACTTTACAAGAAATTAACTATGAATCTTCAACTCTGAACCATTTACAACTCAGAAAAGGAGTTATTTATACAACAATAAAACTACAAATATCTTAAAACTGTTTAAGATTTATTCTAGGAATGAAGAAGATCTTCATGGCAAGAAGATAGGGGTAGCTATTGAACTGCTTCTTGTTGTCCCCTTTATTCAGGCTGTGCTGGCTTCATTTGTTTGATATTTTGCCCCTTTAGCTGATTTTTTATTTGTATCTTCATGCTGGCAGATTGCTTTAGTTAAATCCTTTCATCCGATACTCTCTAAACTCTGTAAAATATGCTTTAGCCTGGCTAAGTGATTTTGACTGCGCATTCCAATTTTTACTGTGTTTTTCATAGTAAATCACATATTGTGTCTTTCAACTATTATCCGGGCTTGTTTTTATAAACCTGGAACAACATCTTCTAACCTGCAAAACATATAACTTTTTAAGAAAAACATGGTGGTTGAGGGTCTTTAATGGCTCCGCCAAGCTTGAAAGACTATCGGAGGAGTTTGGGGCGTATCAGAGCTAAATGATGGCTTACAATGGCCACAAAGGCTTATTGGAGGCTACTCTGTGTAAAACAGGCATAACAGAGGAAAGACAATCTTCTTTTCAGGTTATCGGGTAAAGCTTGTTAGAAAATTATATATTACGGAGCAATGGAACATATAAAATATTACAGAAATATAAACACAGAAAAAACATAAAATAAGAGAGACACAGATATACGTGGTTCACCCAGTTTGGGCTACATCCACGGAGAAATAACCAGTCCTTCTTTTGTTATATTATCCAATAAACTGAAGATATACAACCTACAACAGATCCTCTGTAACACCCTCTTCGCTCTCAATCTCCTCTCTCTTCCTCACTTAGAATCAGATCTACATAGATGCAATACAATTCCCTCATATATAGTGAGGGGTTGCCTTCTAGGGCAAAAACCCCCGAATTAAACATAACTTCGACCGTCAGATCATCCACCTAATGAACAATCCAGATTGACTAGAAATTACTAGACTTTTACAAGGCAATTTTACATCTATTTTTAGCTTTGGGGAACCGCTGGCCCCCGGACCCCCTGGAGGGGTGTACAGTCTTCCTGGGGTATACATCCAGCTGAAACCTTTGAATACAAAAGATAATCAGACTCCACACCCAACAATCTCCCACTTGGAGACTAATTATAGCAACTCCACCACTGATTCATTTGCTAGACAATGACTCCACTTTGGACCTAGCTATTTCTCATCTTCTTCATCATACTTGAAGACCAACTGAAACTGAGTAGGTTCTTAGTTTCTCCCTAGTTACAACTTTTGTTGGCATATCTGCAGGATTCTGGCTAGTGTGTATCTTTTCCAGCTTCAATTGTCCATCTTCCAATGCTGACCATATGAAATAGTACTTGAGCTATATATGTTTAGTCTTGGAATGAAATGCAAAGTTCTTTGCAAGATGTATGGAACTATGGTTGTCACTGTATAACTTGCCCAACTCCTGCTTCTTACCCAATTCATCCAGAAACCTTTGCAAACAAATCATTTCTTTACTAGCCTCTGTAGCAGCAACATACTCTACTTCTATTGTTGAAAGTGCAAAAACACTGGATTTTTGAAACCCAACTGACAACTGTTCCACCTACAGTAAATACATATCCTGTAGTGCTCCTCCTGTTATCTCTATCACCTGCCATACCTGCATCAACATATCCCTGTAGAGAAATGTTTTAACCACCAAAGCATAATGCTTGATTTGTGGTACCTCTCAAATACCTAAGAATCCACTTCACTGTCGTCCAATTTTCTTTTCCTGGATTTTTCATGTACCTGCTTACAACTCCCACTACATGTGCAATATCAAGCCTTGTGCAAACCATTGCATACATTAAGCTTCCAACTGCTGATGCATATGGAACTTTAGACATATGAGCCATTTCTTCCCAAGTCTTGGGACACACCTCCTTACTTAATTTGAAATGGCTAGCCAAAGGTATACTAACTGGTTTTGCATTATGCATATTAAACGTTTTCAACACCTTTTCTATGTCCTCACTTTGAGACAATGTTAATTTGTGATTCTTCCTATCTCTAGTTATTCTCATACCAAGGATTTGTTTTGCAGCACCCAAATCCTTCATTGAAAATGAGTTTGCCAATTTCCTTTTGAGCACATTTATTTCTTGCATGTTGGAACCTGCAACAAGCATGTCATCTACACACAATAACAATATAATATAGTTTTCATCATTTTGGCTTTTGGGATAAACACAATGATCAGAGTGACATCTAGTATAACCTTGTTTAGACATAAACCTGTCAAATTTTAGATACCACTGCCTTGGATCCTGTTTTAATCCATACAAGCTCTTCTTCAACTTGCACACTAGTTTCTCCTTCCCTTTTACCTCATATCCTTGTGGCTTCTTCATATATATCTCTTCCTCCAAATCCCCATGGAGAAAGGCTGTATTTACATCTAACTGCTCAAGATGCAAATCTTCAACTGCTACTAGACTTAAAATAGTTCTGATTGAAGTCATTTTAACAACAGGAGAAAATATTTCATCAAAATCAATACCTTTCTTCTGTGCAAACCCCTTCACCACAAGTTTAGCTTTGTACCTTTGTTTTCCTCCATCTTCTTCCTTCAACCTCTAAACCCGTTTATTCTGCAATGTTGTTTTACCTACGGGCAACTTGACTAAGTCACAAGTTTGGTTATGTGCTAAGGATTCCATCTCTTCTTTCATGGCTTGTTCCCACTTCTTCCTGGTTTCTACCTGCACTGCTTCTTCATAACATTTTGGTTCACCAGAATCAGTCAACAATACATAATATAATGAAGGAGAGTATTGTTTAGGGGGTCTACTTATCTTGGTAGATCTTCTAACACCACTTTCAGGTGTTTGAAGTGCTTGTTGTTGTTGTAGTTGTTGATCATTATGATTTTCAGGCACCATCTCTTTTCCTATGATATCTTCAAGCATTGTGTATTCTTTGTTTTCTTTTTCCTGTTTCTTTTCCTGCAACTAATTCTTATACAAGACCTTTTCATTGAATATTACATCTCTGCTCCTAATGATTTTGTGATTTTCATAATCATATAAGCGATAACCAAAATCATTAACACCATATCCAATAAAGGTACATTTATTTGATTTTTCCTCAAGCTTTGTTCTATTTTCTTTGTTAATGTGGATAAAGGCTTCCTAACCAAAAGTCTTTAAAAATGAGTAGTTTACCTTTTTACCTATCCATGCCTCCTCTAGAATACCACCATCCAAGGAACTTGAAGGCCCTCTGTTTATTAGATAAACAACAATATCTACAGCATCTGCCCAAAATTGTAAAGGCAATCCTACATGCAATCTCATGTAGCTTGCATGCTCCATGATTGTCCTATTCATCCTTTCTAAAACACCATTTTCTTATGGTGTTCCTAGAACTGTCTTCTCTCTGCGAATTCCATTCTTTGAATAGTAGCTATCAAAATCTTTGCTGCAATATTCACCTCCATTATCTGATCTGAGACACTTCAACCTTTTCCCTGTCTCATTTTCAACCAAAGCTTTCCATTTCTGGAAAGTATCAAATACATCAGATTTATTTCGAATACAATAAATCTAGGTTTTTCTGGTTGCATCATCAATAAAAGTAACATAATAACAAGAGCCACCAAGAGATGATACCTGAGTAGGTCCCCATACATCTGTATGCACAAGCTCTATTTTTGCGCTCTTCCTTTCTTTCCCAACTCTAAGGAATCTAACTCTCTTCTATATTCCATAAACAAAATTCTCACAGAATTTCAAATCAACATGCTTCAAACCTAGCAACAAATTTCTTGAGTGAAGAATCTACATCCCCTTCTCACTCATGTGCCCGAGCCTATGATGCCACAATGCCATATCTTCTCCTATAGAGGTTAAAGCATTAACAAAATTAGAACTACCATTGCATAAATACAATGTACCAACCTTTTCTCCTTTCACTATTACCAGGGATCCTTTAGTGAACTTCCAGGTTTTATCTGTGAAAGTACTTACGCAACCTTCACCTCCCAACTGCCCTGTTGAAATCAAATTTTTCTTTAGATCTAGAACATGCCTTACCTTCTTCAATAGTCACTAATTTCCATTTTGCTGTTTTATGAAAAGTGTACTCATTCCAATGATTTTACAGGGTTTATCATCACCTAATCGAACTTGTCCAAAATCTCCTTGAACATAATCATGAAAATGTTTCTTATTAGGTGTGGCATGGAATGAGGCCCCTGAATCTACCACCCAGGCATCAATAATATTTTCTAATGAAATAATCAAAGCATCTTGCAACACATCACCTGTTAAATTTGCTTCATGGTTAGTTTCTTACTGCACATCTCCTTCTTTTCCCTTTCGAGACTTGCAGTCTCTCTTCAGGTGTCCTTTGTTCGTGCATTTCCAGCACACTATCCCCGATTTGGACTTGGATCTGCCTTTTCTTGACTTACTGCGATATCCTAGGCTCTTTCCTCTTTCCATTTTTCTTCCCCTAGTCTCTATAGTCAAATCATTACCTGATGACTCACCGGAGCTTTTCCGTCGCATTTCTTCGCTAAGGATTGCACTGACAACATCATCAAACTTTAAAGTACTAGATCTAGAGATAGAATTACTAATGGCCATAACTAAACCATTCCAACTTTCTGGCAATGAGCACAGAAATAACAGAGCCGTAACTTCATCATCAAAAGTTACCCCTACAGAAATTAACTGACTTGTAACTGTATTAAAATCATTTAAATGATCTACAACGGATCCACCTTCTGACTTCTTCGTAAACACTTCATAAATACCTTATTTGAGGCCGAGGATTTTTCATATAGTTTGGCCAATGTCAACATTAAACCCTGTGTTGTCGTTTCCTTTGAAATATTAAATGCTATCGATGCCGCTAGGCACAACAGTATTGTTCCAAGTGCCTTTTTGTCGAGAATATCCCATTTTGTGTCTGTCATACTCATCGGCTTCTTTGTCTTTCCACTCAATGGTAGGTACAGATCTATCTGATATAGATAATCTTCCATCTGCATCTTCCACAACTAGTATTTTTGGCTATTGAATTTTTCAACCCTAAACCTACCATCTTCCGCCACTGCTCCCACTTGAACCAGGAACCCTTCTCTCTTGCAAGTTTATCAGCCAAATAGACCTTTTGCTCTGATACCAGTTGTTAGAAAATTATATATTACGGAGTAATGGAACATATAAAATATTGCAGAAATATAAACACATAAAACAAGAGGGACACAGATATATGTGGTTTACCCAGTTTGGGCTACATCCACGGAGAAATAGCCAGTCCTTCTTTTATTATATTATCTAGCAAATTGAAGAGATACAACCTACAGTAGATCCTCTATAACACCCTCTTCGCTCTCAATCTCCTCTCTCTTCCTCACTCAGAATTAGATCTACATAGACGCAATACAATTCCCTCATATATAGTGAGGGGTTGCCTTCTAGGGAAAAAATACCTAAATTAAACATAACTTCTACCATCTGATCATCTGCCTAATGAACGACCCAGATTGACTACAAATTACTAGACTTTTACAAGGCAATTTTACATCAATTTTTAGCTTCAGGGGTGCTGCCCCCTGAACCCCCGCTAGGGGACCGCTGGCCCCTGAACCCCCACGAGGGGGACAAGTCCCCCCTTGAACCCCCCCGCGTGAAGGGGTGTACAGTCTTCCTGGGGTATACATCCGGCTAAAACCTTTGAATACAGAAGATAATCAGGCTCCAAACCCAATAAAGCTGAACAAAGGTGGAGTGGAAAATAGGAATACGGAGGGATTAATTATGGCAAGAATGACTTAATCATGGTTAAAACCCAGATTAGGGATGAAATGGAGGCTTTGGGTCATTTCCATGCTTAAATCAAAAAATGATTTAACACAAGAAACCTTCACAAAACACAATTATACGAACTTGAAATTTTATTAACCTGAGTAGATAACGACATCGGGTTTGGGCGGATATTGCTTATCGCAATCGGAGTTGGTGGGTGGGAAGCCCATTACAAAGGACTTTGATATGGACCAAACGTGACATAACATTGAACTATATTTTATATTGGGTCAGGTCCAGGCCCCTTATCGCATATCGGCAATCGCAACGGCACAGGTGTATTGTTTATAACGGGACATTGCAATGGAGGCAAATGCGATGTGGGATTAGGTCAATATATATATTTTTAGATAGAGGAGGAATGACATGTTGACGAGTTTTTTGAACCCAACGTTTCGGACTACGAAGTGAGTCCATCATCAGGGGATGCGGCAATAGATAATCTTTAAAACTAATGATGTATCCCAGAGCTACGATTATTGATATATATATAAGAGGGTTATTAAGAAATGAAGTGAGAAATTAGGTCGGCTTATTTTATTTAAAATTCATTTGTTTATTATTCAATTTTATTATTATTGTTATATATATATATATATATATATATATATATATATATATATTTGTTATTATTATTATAAATTAATGTGTTAATATTATTATTATTATTAATATTTATTTCGTTATTATTTATTCACTATATTTATTTATTTATTTTTATAATAATATCATTTTATTATTATTATTATTTTTATTAGAATATTATTTATTTATTTAATTATTATTATTATTATTATTGGTTTATTATTTTTGATAATCTAATTATATAAAGTTAAATATTTTTTTTTACTTACCTTATTCATGTGTTTAAACTAATTATTGAATTATTAGTTTATTTACTTGTTTAGTTTATTATGTATTTATTTGTTATTATGATAGAATTATTATTTGTTTATTAATTATTATTATTATTATTATTATTATTATATATTTATTTCAAAAGTTTGGAATATATAAATACTTTGATTAACTTTATAAATAATAATGTTTATTATTATTATCTTTATTTTTATTTATATATTTATTTTATTTAATTATTTGTTTATATATTATTATTATTCTTATTGTATTTTATTTTTATTTAATTTGTATCTTCAAATTATTAATTTCCATTAATTAATTAGACTTATGATAGGTGAGTTAATTTATTAATTTGTTATTATTATTATAAATTAATGTGTTATTATTATTATTATTATTAATATTTAAATCGCTATTATTTATTTATTTATTTTTATAATAATATCACTTTTTTATTATTATTATTTTTATTAGAATATTATTTATTTATTTAATTATTATTATTATTATTATTGGTTTATTATTTTTGATAATTTAATTATATAAAGTTAAATATTTTTTACTTACTTTATTCATGTGTTTAAACTAATTATTGAATTATTAGTTTATTTACTTATTTAATTTATTATTATGTATTTCTTTGTTATTATCATAAATTTATTGTTTGTTTATTAAATATTATTATTATTATTATTATTATTATTATATATTTATTTCAAAAGTTTGGAATATATAAATACTTTGATTAATTTGATAAATAATAATATATATTATTATTATTATTATTATTATTTATATATTTATTTTATTTAATTATTTGTTTATGTATTATTATTATTATTCTTATTTTATTTTATTTTTATTTAATTTGTATCTTCCAGTTATTAATTTCAATTAATTAATTAGACTTATGATAGGTGAGATAATATTATAGTATTATCTATAATCATAGAGGAGATTTTTATTGAAATAAGAAGAGTTTTTTAATGTTATGTGTTATTGATCTAGAATAAATTTTTAAGAATGATTAGGTCAATGATTTGAGGTTTTAAGGAGGATGGTTAAGATTAATACTCACTGTTTTTTTAATTTTTCTAATAAAGGTTTCCAAGTGTTACTCAGTTTTAATCCATCATCACGGTTAAAGTTATTTTTCCTTTTTTCTATTTCAATGGCTTCTTTAATTTTTTTTTTGAGACAATGTTCTTCTTTTCTAACAAGTTTGGCCTCTTCCATACAGATGTAATGAGAGGAAGAATGAACATGCTCTGCTAAGGCAGATTTAGAAATTCATTCTCTTCTTAAGTCAGCAGTGTGTTCTTTGATTCTAACCTTAAGAGATCTTCCTATTTCACCTATGTATTCTTTGTCGCATGAGCAAGGAATCACATAAACACCTTTCTGAAGGTTAGGGTTTATAGGGTCTTTAACAGAGTTAAATAATTGTCTGATTGTGTTAGCCGGGGTGAATGCTATACTAATGTACATCAATCGGTGAACGCAGGACGAATTTGTGACAAACTCCGTTACAGGTAAGGATCATAATATTGGAATGAGAAATCCGCATATAAATAAGATGGACAATAGCGTGGCTGCGACCCTGGATATCAACAAAGCCGATGTAATCTGTAATATGAATAAATCAAAAATCTTATCTAATAACCCAGTTACTAGTTTAAAAACGCAAAACCCTCATAACAAATTAATTATGACATCTGACAAAGCCCAGGTTATTAATTTATCAGACTTCTCCCTTGATCATGCTGCTGAATCTATCTTGAAAAAAGGCCTGAATTTTGCCATAACCCCAAATAAAATTCCTATAGAAGAGATTATCAGTATTATCGAAGTAGCCATAAAAAACTTAGATTTAGCAAAAAGTGAGGAAATCAGACAAGATATTGCTAAAATCCTGAGAACTGCTAAACCTCCTTCATCCAACATTTCTAAAGAAGAAAAAAGAGCTTTAAACACCCTAAGAAATAATAAAAACATAGTCATCCTTAAAGCTGATAAGGGCAATGCAACTGTGATCATGAACAAAAATGATTATGACCAGAAAATGGAAGATCATCTAAACAACAGTGGCTGTTATAAAATAATAAACAAAGACCCCAGTGAGAAAATCATGCGTGAATTTGTTCATAAAATCAAAGAATCATCATTAGATGATGCCACTAAAAAGAAAATAATCCCTAATAGTTCCATCATCCCTAGAATTTATGGGGCCCCTAAAGTCCATAAACCAAACATTCCTCTGAGACCTATAGTTAACACCATAGGCTCTCCTACTTACCTATTGGTAAAATACCTTGCCAAAAAGCTCAGACCCCTATCTGGTAATACCCCTTCTTATATTAAAGACTCTTATTCTTTTGTTCAATGGATTAAGGGCTTAGAAATGAAAGACGAAGATCTTATGGTCAGCTTTGACATTGTATCCCTTTATACCATGATTCCTATCGATGAAGCCATTGAAATCATGAGAAACCTCACTGATAAAGAGACTGTGGATCTTTTGGAACTATGCTTGAAATCTTCATACTTCAGTTTCAAAGGCAAAATTTATGAACAAACTCATGGTGTGGCTATGGGTTCTCCTCTATCTCCTATAATTGCCAACATCTTTATGGAGCACTTTGAGAAGAAGGCTCTCATGTCATTTCCATACACCCCTGAAGAATGGAAAAGGTTTGTAGATGACATATTTGCTAAGTGGAGTCATGGAAAAGAAAAGCTTGACTTATTCCTTAATCACTTAAATAGCCTCTCGGACCATATAAAATTTACCATTGAAATTGAAAATAACAACCAGCTTCCTTTTCTTGATGTCCTTTTAACTAAAAGAAAAGGGCCTCTTAGTTTCCAAGTCTATAGAAAGAAAACCCATACAGAAAGATATCTTCATGCAAATTCTCACCATCACCCTAAACAAAAGATAGGCATCATTAGAACCTTAACCACTAGGGCTGTCAGAATATCGGATCCTGACCATTTAAACGATGAACTCAACCATCTTCTCAAAGTGTTTGAACTAAATGGCTATAATAGAAACACCATCAAGAAAGCCATGCACCTATCCCTAAAGAAAAATAACAATAATATTAATGATCAAAACTTATCAATTCCTAAGATCTCCCTTCCTTACATAAAAGATACCACAGATAAAATTTCTAAAGTTCTTAATAAACATAACATTAGTGTAGCATTCACCCCGGCTAACACAATCAGACAATTATTTAACTCTGTTAAAGACCCTATAAACCCTAACCTTCAGAAAGGTGTTTATGTGATTCCTTGCTCATGCGACAAAGAATACATAGGTGAAACAGGAAGATCTCTTAAGGTTAGAATCAAAGAACACACTGCTGACTTAAGAAGAGAAAGAATTTCTAAATCTGCCTTAGCAGAGCATGTTCATTCTTCCTCTCATTACATCTGCATGGAAGAGGCCAAACTTGTTAGAAAAGAAGAACATTGTCTCAAAAGAAAAATTAAAGAAGCCATTGAAATAGAAAAAAGGAAAAATAACTTTAATCGTGATGATGGATTAAAACTGAGTAACACTTGGAAACCTTTATTAGAAAAATTAAAAAAACAGTGAGTATTAATCTTAACCATCCTCCTTAAACCTCAAATCATTGACCTAATCATTCTTAAAAATTTATTCTAGATCAATAACACATAACATTAAAAAACTCTTCTTATTTCAATAAAAATCTCCTCTATGATTATAGATAATACTATAATATTATCTCACCTATCATAAGTCTAATTAATTAATTGAAATTAATAACTGGAAGATACAAATTAAATAAAAATAAAATAAAATAAGAATAATAATAATAATACATAAACAAATAATTAAATAAAATAAATATATAAATAATAATAATAATAATATATATTATTATTTATCAAATTAATCAAAGTATTTATATATTCCAAACTTTTGAAATAAATATATTATAATAATAATAATAATAATATTTAATAAACAAACAATAAATTTATGATAATAACAAAGAAATACATAATAATAAATTAAATAAGTAAATAAACTAATAATTCAATAATTAGTTTAAACACATGAATAAAGTAAGTAAAACATATTTAACTTTATATAATTAAATTATCAAAAATAATAAACCAATAATAATAATAATAATAATTAAATAAATAAATAATATTCTAATAAAAATAATAATAATAATAAAAATGATATTATTATAAAAATAAATAAATAAATATAGTGAATAAATAATAGCGATTTAAATATTATTAATAATAATAATAATAACACATTAATTTATAATAATAATAACAAATTAATAAATTATCTCACCTATCATAAGTCTAATTAATTAATGGAAATTAATAATGTGAAGATACAAATTAAATAAAAATAAAATACAATAAGAATAATAATAATATATAAACAAATAATTAAATAAAATAAATATATAAATAAAAATAAAGATAATAATAATAAACATTATTATTTATAAAGTTAATCAAAGTATTTATATATTCCAAACTTTTGAAATAAATATATAATAATAATAATAATAATAATAATAATAATAATAATAATAATAATAATAATTAATAAACAAATAATAATTCTATGATAATAACAAATAAATACATAATAAATTAAACAAGTATATAAACTAATAATTCAATAATTAGTTTAAACACATGAATAAGAATAAGGTAAGTAAAAAAAAATATTTAACTTTATATAATTAGATTATCAAAAATAATAAACCATTAATAATAATAATAATAATTAAATAAATAAATAAATAATATTCTAATAAAAATAATAATAATAATAATAAAATGATATTATTATAAAAATAAATAAATAAATATAGTGAATAAATAATAACGAAATAAATATTAATAATAATAATAATATTAACACATTAATTTATAATAATAATAACAAATTAATTAATTAATTAATAAAAATAAAAATTAATAAGAATAATAATAATAATAATAATAATAATAACAATATATATATATATATATATATATATATATATATATATATATATATATATATATAATAAAATTGAATAATAAACAAATGAATTTTAAATAAAATAAGCTGACCTAATTTCTCACTTCATTTCTTAATAACCCTCTTATATATATATCAATAATCGTAGCTCTGGGATACATCATTAGTTTTAAAGATTATCTATTGCCGCATCCCCTGATGATGGACTCACTTCGTAGTCCGAAACGTTGGGTTCAAAAAACTCGTCAACAGGTCATTCCTCCTCTATCTAAAACCATTCTCACCTGTATGGATTCTTTATTTAACAATATATATATTGTTTCGGGTTCGGGTCCCATTGCAATCAGAGATCGGAGTTGGGGATTGCAATATGTGGAGGGTTAAGCTTGAGTGGGGACTTGTGCTATCTGTTGATGCGATTTTTTAAATAATACATAGTTTTATTTCAAAACTAATGTATATCATGTTTTAAAGGCCCGTGGTTATATGTGATGCGATATGTTTATTACATATTTTTATCAAATAAAACTATGTATATGCATGTTTTTAAAGGCCCACGGCTCTACCGATTTGCAATGTAATATTTTATATAAGGCACAGTTTCTATTGAAACTAAAGGGTTTTCGGGGTCTGTTAATGAGCTATATTATATATGCGAAAAGGAAATTTTAAGGGTTTAATACATAAATTAATATTAATATGAAAATATGAGTGGACGGGAAAATTTTATGTGAAAAGGGGAATTATATGGTAAGAATGGATTCTCATGATGTGTTACATTTCCTTGGTAAAAAGGGTTTTTACCATATGAAAAGGGGTTCTTATGGAATTAATGATAATGAATATATGAAGGGGAAGTTAGTAAATATATGAATGAATGGAGATGAATGGGAAGTTAATTACTTGATCAAGTAGACCTTCATTTGCCTTGTATAATTGCCTCCTAGACATAGAAACATGATAACTGTACATTTTTTCCAATCAACCATTAAACTTTTGCAACCTTTCTCTACTTCCCCTTTGCTTATACTAATATTTTTTCTTCATTTAATGGGTGCATTTAAGCTAGCAAACCCTTATTATTTCTTCTTATTTAAAAAAAATAAACTATCTAAATCTACCCTTATAACGTCCAAGGGCTCAGATTAAATTGATGAGCACCTTATTATTCTCTACCTAACTACTAATCTGCCAAGATTAAACAGTTTGGACAGATCTTTATTCTCTATCTAGAGCATCAAATTTAAAGAATGAAGTAATCAAGATTAAATAGTTTTATTGTCATGGGTTGTGGCATTTAAAACAAGTTGCACAAAACTATTATTTTGCAGAAAAAGAGTAGTGGCATTTAGACTTGCTCACTTTTAGAGTTTATTTGTTTTCTTTATACCTAAGATTTTCTTTTTGCCTTTATTTTTTAGGGAAGCTACCCTAACATTTTCTTTGATATGGACATCATCATCAAATTATTTTTTTAAACTAACTTTTTATTCACTATAGTTATGTCCATATCCTAACTTAACATTTTTTGAAATATCCCATCTAATCAAAACCAAAAAATGTTACAACATTGCCTCCATCTGGGGACTACATTCTCCTGTAGAATGCAGAAAACCTGCAAATCCATGTGCCTTATCCTCGGGCTATGGAGTCTTTGCTGTAAAAATTATCGAATTTGCCATGCTTTCCTTTCTCTTCTCTCTTAGCGTCCCATCTTAGAACTAGATCACCTTCCTTAAAGTCCCTTTCCCTAGCTCTTCTATCAAACAAGACTTTCATCTTATTCTGATATTTCTGCAATTTGTATTGAACTTCATCTCTGTTTTCATTAAGTTCAATAATCTGATTGATTCTTCTTGAAAAATCATCAGGTTCATCTATTGCATCCTGCAGAAATTTTAAAACAGGGAAAGCCAAATTGGTAGGGAAGATTGCATCTTTACCATAGACTAATTGAAATGGAGATTTGCCAGTTGATATTTTTGGAGTAATTCTATTTTCCCATACTGCATAAATCAAATGTGAATCCCAACTCTTCTTATGATCAGCTAGTGTCTTTTTGATTACCTTTACCAAGCTTTTGTTTGATGATTCTATAAGGCCATTACCCTGAGGGTAATATGGAGTTGAATGATGTAGAAAAATCTGATATTTCTGGCAAAAGTCAATCATTTTAACACTAGAAAAAGATGTTGCATTATCAGTTATAATTTGAGTTGGGAAACCAAATCTAGCTAAGATGTTCTCCTCAATAAACTTAATTACTGCTGCATTAGTAGCATTTCTGACAGGAATTGCTTCCACCCATTTAGTAAAGTAATCTGTTGCAGTGAGGATCCATCTATGCTAATTACTTGAAGTGGGGTGAATTTCTCCAATAAAATCTAATCCCCATCAAGAAAAAGGTGTTGAAACTATTGATGGAACAAGCGGAAGAGCTGCTAGTTTCTGTTTTCCAGCAAACATTTGGCAAGGAACACAACCTCTTACCTTTGCTCCTACTTGTAAAAACAATGAGGGCCAATAAGATCCTCCCCTCAGAATCTTGTATGCCGTAGCTCTCCAAACAAAGTGTCCCCCACAAAATCTTGTATGAAACTGATCAATGATGCCTTCAGTTTTTGATTCTATTAAACATAATAAAAAAATGTTAAGTGGATCTTTCTAGTATAAATTTGCGTTAATAGTGCAGTACTTGACTGATTTCAAATTGAGGGGTTTACACTGGGTTTTGGAGAATGATGCTGGACACTCAAAATTGATCAAGAAATTAACAATATCTTGAAACCAGTTTGACAACATGTATTTTTCATCAATGTTAATTGGAATGATTTGCTCTAAAGGTGGAGGTTCTTGTATATTCTTCCCTTGTATTTCTAAAACATAATTGATTCCAAGTATTTTGCAGTTAGATTCAGCTAGAAGCTTAGCTAATCCTTGACCTTTTACTAGCTTGGTAGTCTTGATAGTTAGATAAAATTCCAGAATTTGAGTGATCCATCTACCTCTTTTCCCATCAGTGTTTGGTTGAGTTAAGACGAGTTTGACATCACTATTTGGGACATAAGCAGTAATAGGTGAGTGTAAGACATACATTCTGAATGATTTCAGAGCATGAATAAGGGCATAAGCTTGCTTCTCAATGATGTCATACTTCAGCTCAACATCTCCCATAACCTTGCTAAAAAAGGCTATGGGTTGGTCATGGGAATCTTCATTTTTCTGTAAAAGAATAGCAACAAGGGTTGTTTCAGAGGCAAAATAGAATATACTAAATGGCTTGGTATAATCAGGGTTGGTTAAGGTGGGAGCTTCAGAGATGGCCCTTTTTATTTGTTCAAATGCATGCCTAGAAGAGGGAGTCCATTTGACTTCATGATCCTTTTGGAGCATGTCTGTTATATCCTTCACTATCTCTGCATAATTGGGAATGAATCGCCTTAGAAAATTAATCTTGCCTAGAAAGGCTTGAATCTCCTTTCTGTTTCTAGGCAAGGTCAATGATTCTATGGCAGATACTCGTTTGGGATCAATTACTACGCCCTCCTTTGAAATTATATGGCCCAGTAATTTTCCTTCTTTGACAGCAAACAAGGACTTCTTTGGGTTTAGTGATATTCCAAATTTTCTACACCTATCAAAAACCTTCATCAAGTGCTTTAAATGTTTCTGATCAGACTTAGAAAAAATAGTTATGTCATCAAGATAAATGACCACAAATTTATTTACCTGACCCATGAAAGCAATGTCCATTGCTCTCTGAAATGTTGCTCCAACATTTGTTAAGCCAAATGGCATCCTTGCGTACATGAATGTACCCTAGGGTGTTGTAAAGGTTATCTTCTCTCTGTCTGCTATATCAACATTTACCTGATTATAGCTTGCAAAAGCTTCAAGCATAGATAGTATTTGTGATCCTGAAACCATTTACAGTAACTAGTCCATTTTGGGCAAAGGATAATTATCTTTTAACGATGCCTTGTTCAGATTTTTGACATCTACGCAGAGTCGTATTTCTCCATTTTTATTTCTAACAGGAACCGGATTTGCAACCCAATTAGAATATCTAAGAGGAAGGATGATCTGCGCATCTAACATTTTCTTCTACAATGGGTAGAAGAGTTGGATTTATCCTTCTAAGCTTCTGCTGATATGGTTTTGCTTTTGGCTTCAGAGGGATCTTGTGCTATATTAAAGATGTGTCATAGGTTTTAAAATCAGTGTAAGTCTAGGCAAACACGTCTTTATAATTTTGCAATAACTTAAAATACTGCGTTTTGATTTCTGGGTCTAAAGATGTGCACAATTTGATGTTTTTAACATCTTCAATAGTTCCAATGTTAATCTCTTCAACATCATCTTCTGAAGAAATAGACTGCGGGTTTTGGAAAACATCATTTTGATCAAATAATTTTTCTAAAGGAATGAGTCCCTTTGGAATAAAATTATTTGACAGTTGGATAACGTCATGATTATCAATTTGGGATTTAAAATCTGAATTTTCATTCCCTTCTATGCTTTCATTTCGTTCTGCATTTTCAGTTTTGTCATCATCAATTTGCAAAAATGAAAAATCATCTATGACTTGGAGAAACATTTTCAATTGTTCATCATCTTCAAATATTTTCCAATGCTTGAGGTTATTAGGGATAGAGAGCCTATATTTGACTTGTGTAGGTTTTAACCCCGTACAAAATTACCTGCATACAAATTATAAAACACAGAAAATAAACAATGCGAGAGCATAACACATAAAACACATATACACAGAGATTTCCCTTGGATCCCAAAACCGGGACTACCAACTTGATTTTTCATTATGTTCCTTTCAATGTTATAATACATATTTATACATGTTGAAGCATCCAATACCATGGAATGAAAACCATTGCGTCCAATACCATGGATTGAAAACCATCGCGTCTAAAAACATGTGCGAAAATCATGCACAAAACCATAGGTGGGTCCGCCCAACCTAACATAAGGTCCAAAACCAAAATTTTCCGAGGCGCTGCCCCAGACCCCATAAAGTGGGGTTACGTGTTGGGTTGTGTTATATTCTTTCCATGTAGTTAATAGGGGATTTGAAGGGCACCCGTAACCCCACTTTATGGACCCTATGTTAGGTTAGGCGGACCCACCTATGGTTTTGTGCATGATTTTCGCACATGTTTTTTGGATGCGATGGTTTTCAGTCCATAGTATTGGATGCGATGGTTTTTGGTCCATGGTATTGGATGCTTCGGCATGTATAAATATGTATTGCATCATTGAAAGGAAAATAATGAAAAAAATCAAGTTGGTAGTCCCGGTTTTGGGATCCAGGGGAAAATATCTGTGTATATGTGTTTTATGTGTTACGATCTCGCATTGTTTATTTTCTATGTTTTAGAATTCGTATGCAAGGAATTTCTGTATGGGGTTAAAACCTACATTTGGTATCAGAGCTGTTTTGGCTTCAAGGGGACACCTTTGTTGCTAAGGGGTTTCGCTCGGGCCTGTGGTAGACCGTGTTCAGTGGGAGATCTGCAAGATTGATTCTAGTGTTGAAAGAAGATGGCGAGCAGTGGAAAGATAGAGATCAAGAAATTTAATGGTTAGAGTTTTGAGTTGTGGAAACTCAAGATGGAGGATCTGTTAGTGGATAAAGACCAGTGGATCACAGTAGATCCGAGTACTAAACCAATGGGAATGTCCGATGAAGAATGGAAGAAGTTGGATCGGAAGGCAAAGAGCACAATATGATTGTGTGTCTCAGATTCAGTATTGCTGAATGTATCAGGGGAAACTACGGTGAAGGATTTATGGGACATGTTAGGGACTTTGTACCAATCTAAGTCTCTAGTGAATAAACTGTTCCTGTGGAAAAAGCTATATAACTTGAGGATTAAAGATGGATACTCGGTGACAAAGCATCTAAACGCATTTAATACTATGGTAAGTCAATTAGCATCTATTGATATTAAAATTTCAGATGAAGATAAGTGCATTATTTTGTTGTGTTCTCTACCAAATTCGTGGGATAGTCTGGTTATTGCAATAGGTAGCAATGCAACTACCTTGCATTTTGATGAAATAGTCTCATCCTTGCTGACGGAGGAGATGAGACGGAATAATATGGAGAGCCAGAATGGTGATGCCTTGTCTGTACAAGGACGATCCTAGAACAGAAAAAAAAAATAAGTCATCAAGTGGGAGATCTAAATCTAGAGGGAGATCTAAATCTCCAAGAAAACCTGTAAAGAGGGTGTGATGGAAATGCAGAAAGGAAGGGCACTTCAAAAGGGATTGTAAATCTAAAGCTCCTGATAAAGGAAAGGGATTTGATGATACGCCTTCTACAGAGGCGAAAACCACCTTAAATGAAGGTGGGGATGTGTACTTGGCTTCTTCAAGTACACATGTAGATCATGAGGCATGGTTGATTGACTCAGGTGCATCCTTTCACTTCACTCCCCATAGAGAGTGGTTCTGTGAGTATGAGAAATACGATAGTGGTGATGTCTTCTTGGGGGATGACAGGAAGGCTAGAATCATTGTTCGAGGAAAAGTAAAGTTAAAGTTGCAAGGTGGAAGGGTTAGAACACTTCCGGGTGTTCTACATATTCCTACATTAGCCAGAAATCTGATTTCTATAAGCAAGCTGGATGATGCAAGTGTAAAAATAGTGTTCGAGAAGCATATTAGTAAGATGGTTCGGGGAGCACTGGTATTGATGTAGGGAGTTCGGATTGGAACTCTGTACAAGTTGCAAGGTAGCACTGTTGTTGATGGGTGCAATAGTTCTATGGTTCCTAAAAGTGGAGAAAAAAATCTAGTGGTCTTTGGAGAGAATACCATGTTGTGGCATCAAAGGCTTGGACATATTGGAGAGAAGTGCCTTCGAATACTTCATGGTAAAGGTATGGTAGAAGGTATGAGTAATAGCTCTCCGGATTTTTATTTCTGTGAAAATTGTGTATATGGGAATCAGAATCGGGTGAGTTTCCACTCTAGTAGTAAGAGGGCGAAACATATATTAGAACTTGTGCACAGTGATGTGTTTGGACCTATGAAGGTTCCATCACTGGGTAAGTCTGTGTACTATGTATCATTTATAGATGACTTCTCAAGGAATACATGGACATATTTACTTAAGAAGAAATTTTAAGCCTTTGACAAGTTTAAAGAATTTAAGGCTCTGGTGGAAAACTAAACAGAGAAGAAGATAAAGGTGCTAAGGATAGATAATGGTGGAGATTTTTGCAGTTAGGAATTTGAAGAATTCTGTAAGAAGTGTGGTATAGCATGGTAGAAGACTACTCCATATACATCTCAGCAAAATGGAGTTGCAGAAAGAATGAATAAGACGTTGATGGAAAGGGAAGGAAGCATGCTCATTGGTGCCAAGTTAGGACAGGAATTCTGGGTAGAGGCGGTGGATATTGCATGTTACCTGGTCAACAGGTCACCTTCATCAGCATTGGAGGAAAATACTCCACAAGAGGTATGGACTGGTAAGAAACCCTCTCTTTCACATCTGAGGGTATTTGGATGTGATGCATATGTACATGTTCCAAAGGAGAAACGAACCAAATTGGATAGTAAATCTGAAAAGTGCATATTTATTGGGTACAAGGATAGTTTAAAGGGTTATAAGCTTTGGAACCCAATCACACATAAGGTTGTGTATAGCCGAGATGTGGTGTTCAGAGAAGTGGAAGATGTTATTAAACATGAAATCCAACGAAAGGAACCTAAGAAGATAGAGTTTGAGCTAAAGGAGGAAGAATCAGACTCTACAGCAGAGGAGGAATCAGGAGATGAAGAGCCACAAACTCCAACTGTGAGAAGATCAGTTCAAGAAAGAAGGCAGCCTGAATGGTATAGTCAATCTGCTTTTTGTTAAATTTTTTCTTTATCTATTACTAAAGATGATCCCAGAACTGTGAAGGAAGCAGTAGATTCAGAGGATGGAAAAGTCTGGAAAGAGGCCATAGTTGATGAAATGGCATCTTTGCACAAAAATTAGGCTTGGGATCTGGTGGAGTTGCTGGCTGGAAGGAAACCCATTGGTGGAAAATGGGTGTTCAAAAAGAAGACAAATGCAGAAGGAAAAGTGGAGAAATACAAAACTCGGTTGGTAGCAAAAGGTTATTCCCAGGTGCCGGGAATTGATTTTGGTGATATTTTTTCTCTTGTTGCCAAGGTAACTTCTATTAGATTAGTTTTATCTGTTGCTGTCGCTTTTGATTTTGAGGTGGAAGAAATGGATGTGAAGACAACATTTCTTCACGGGGATCTAGAAGAGGAAATCTACATGAAGCAACCTAAAGGCTTTGTAGCAAAGGGTAAGAAAGAACTGGTATGCAAGTTATAGAAGTCTTTGTATGGGTTAAAACAGTCACCAAGGATGTGGTATCAGAAATTTGATACATTTATACGGGGACTTGGCTTCACTAGAAGCAAAGCAGATCACTGTGTGTATTTTAAATTAATTGGTGACCATGTTATTTATCTAGTCCTGTATGTCGATGATATGTTACTGGTTGGAAATGACAAAGAAATTATCCAGGATTTGAAGACCCAATTGTCCTCCAAATTCGACATAAAATATCTTGGTGTTGTAAACCATATTTTGGGCATGGAAATGAAAAGAGATCACACAAAGAGGAAGCTCTGGTTAAACTAGAGGAAGTATGTCGAGACAATACTGTAGAGGTTTAATATGCAGGATAGTAAACCGGTGAAGGGTCCTATTCCTGTAGGTGCGAGGTTATTTGTTGAACAATGTCCCAAGACACAAGAAGAGGAAGAGGACATGTCTCGTGTTCCATATACTTCTTGCCCTTTCCATCAATGTCTTGTTCATTCTTTCTGCTTCTCCATTTTTTTGAGGTGTATATGGAGTAGTCTTTTGCCGTGATATACCACACTTCTTACAGAATTCTTCAAATTCCTTGCTGCAAAACTCTCCACCATTATCTGTTCTCAGCACCTTTATCCTTCTTTGTTTGGTTTTACACCAGAGAGTTAAATTCTTTAAACCTGTCAAAAACTTTAGATTTATTCTTAAGGAAATATATCCATGTACTCCTTGAGAAGTCATCTATAAATGATACATAGTACACAGAATTACCCAGTGATGGAACCTTCACAGGTCCAAACACATCACTGTGCACAAGCTCTAATATCTGTTTCGCCCTCTTACCACCACAGGGGAAACTCACCCGATTCTGCTTCCCATATACACAATTTTCACAAAAATCAAAATCCAGAAAGATATTACTCATACCTTCTACCATACCTTTACCATGAAGTATTCGAAGGCCCTTCTCTCCAATATGTCCAAGCCTTTGATGCCAAAGCATGGTCTTCTCTCGAGAGACCACTAGATTTTCTACTCCACTTTCAGGAACCATAAAACTATTGCACCCATCAACAACAGTGCTACCTTGTAGCTTGTACAGTGTTCCAATCCGAACTCCCTGCATCAATACTAGTGCTCCCTGAACCATTTTGCAGGTATCCTTCTCGAACACTATTTTTACACCTGCATCATCCAGCTTGCTTACAGAAATCAGATTTCTCGCTAATGCAGGAATATGTAGAACACCTGGAAGTGTTCTAACCCTTCCACCTTGCAACTTCAACTTTACTTTTCCACGACCAATGATTCTATCTGTCCTGTCATCCCCCAAGAAGACATCACCACCATCATATTTCTCATACTCACAGAACCACTCTCTATGGGGAGTGAAGTGAAAGGATGCACCTGAGTCAATCAACCATGCCTCATGATCTACTTCTGTACTTGAAGAAGCCAAGTACACATCCCCACCTTCATCTGAGGTGGTTTTCACCTCTGCAGAAGGAGCCTCATCAGATCCCTTTCCTTTGTCAGGAACTTTAGATTTACAGTCCATTTTAAAGTGGACTTCCTTTCCACATTTCCAGCACACCACATTTACAGGTTTTCCTAGAGATTTAGATCTCCCTCTAGATTTAGATCTCCCACTCGATGACTTATTTTTGTTTCTGTTCTGGGACCATCCTCGTATAGACAAGGCATCACCATTCTGGCTCTCCATATTTTTCTGTCTCATCTCCTCCATCAACAAAGATGAGTCTATTTCATCAAACTGCAAGGTAGTTGCATTGATACCTATTGCAATAACCAGACTATCCCATGAATCTAGTAGAGAAAACAACAAGCTAATACCCTTATCTTCATCTAAAATTTTAATATCAACAGATGCTAACTGACTTACCACAGTATTAAATGCATTTAGATGCTCTGTCACTGAGTCTCCATCTTTCATCCTCAGGTTATACATCTTTTTCCACAGGAACAGTTTATTCACGAAAGACTTAGATTGGTACAAATTCCCTAACTTGTCCCACAAAGCCTTCGCCGTAGCTTCCCTTGATACATTCAGCAATACTGAATCTGAGACACACAATCGTATTGTGATCATTGCCTTCTGATCCAACTTCTTCCATTCTTCATTAGACACTCCCATTGGTTTACTACCCGGATATACCATGATCCACTGATCTTTATCCACCAACAGATCCTCCATCTTGAGTTTCCACAACTCAAAACTCTGACCATTGAATTTATCGATCTCTATCTTTCCACTACTCGCCATATTCTTTCACCACCAGAATTGATCTCGCAGATCTCCCACTGAACAGGGTCTACCACAGGCCTAAGAAAAACCCCTCAGCAATAAAGGCATCCCCTTGAAGCCAAATCTGCTTTGATACCAAATGTAGGTTTTAACCCCGTACAGAAATTACCTACATACGAATTCTAAAACACAGAAAATAAACAGTGTGAGAGCATAACACGTAAAACACATATACACAGAGATTTTCCCCTGGATCCCAAAACTGAGACTAACAACTTGATTTTTCATTACGTTCCTTTCAATGTTATAATACATATTTATACATGCCGAAGCATCCAATACCATGGACCGAAAACCATCGCGTCCAAAAACATGTGTAAAAATCATGCACAAAACCATTGATGGGTCCGCCCAACCTAACATAGGGTTCAATAAAGTGGGGTTATGGGTGCCCCTCAAACCCCCTGTTAACTACATGGAAAGAATATACACAACCCAACAACTTGAAATTGATAGAGTACATCAGTATGATCAGGGATTTTAAAAGCGCTGGTAGAGTTAGCTAAGGCATCTGCGTCAACATTCTGATCTCTGGGAATGTAAGTCAAATTAAAGGCATCAAAAAGATTTTCAACTGAATCCCATACCTCATTTCGGTAGGACCAAAGTCTTGGGTGCTTGGTCTGGCAATAATTTTTTACTTGTTTAACAATAAGCTCAGAATCGGTAAAAACACTTAAGTTCTGAACTTTCAGGCTTTTGGCTAGCTGCAATCCTAAAAGGAAGGCTTCATATTCAACAACATTATTGATAACTTCAAAATATAATTTACATGATTGTGTTATATTTTCCTTTTCATGAGAAATTAAAACAACACCAGCTCCTGCCCCATCTTTCGTGCAAGAGCCATCAAATAACAGTTTCCAAATATCAGTTTTCTTTGGTTTAGGACTTTCAACTACTTCTTCAATTTTGACTTGAGTTTTGTGTTGGTTTGAAGTGAGCTGAAAGCAACCAAAGTCTTTATCTATTGCATATATTGGATGGTTCCTTTGCTGGTCAGTCTTACAAATAGTATGTGCAAATCTTACCTCTCTATATAATCTCAATTACTCTCCTCCATAAACATGAATAGTAGCATATGACATGTCCATCTGTAGACTCCCCCCTAGTTTGGCACAACATGACCTAGAAAGGGGCATTCTAAACTTGGGAGGGATATTTGTAACAACAGTGTCAAGCACTACACTTTTAACTGGGATTTGGGCAAGGGTAACCACTAAATCCTTGATCAATCCTAAACAGCGCATCTTTTTAGAATCAAAGGTGTACAGGTCATGGTAGGATTTAGTGATATCTAATTTCAAAAGGTCCATGATGGATTTAGGCATAAGGTTGTGTGATGATCCTGAATCAAGCATACAATTGTATAACATGGAGTCATTTGTTTTAAGAGTTACAGAGAAGGGAGGCACTATCTCATCTATCATATCTGAACTAGGGCCAAAGACTACTGTTGGTTTTTCATCTTGTAGACTTATGACGTCACCTTCAGCATCAACCGAGGTGTTTTGTATCCATTTTGTCACTTAGATTTTGTAACTAGGGTTTTTAGAAAGTTCTAACAATGGAATTGGGATCTTAACCCTCTCTAATTCCTTTTCAACGTTAAATGTAGTCAAAATGTGTTTACCATCTTGGGTAGTATCAATTGACTGATCTAAGGGTTGAATAAGAGTTGTTTGAGCTTCAATAGTCTTGTTACATGGTTTAATCACTGGAGTTTCCTTTGGAGTTCTCCCAGGACTAGGCCTAGGTCTAAGATCATACCTTTTGTTTAATTATGCAATTAAAAATTCAGAAAAAGCATGATATTTAAATACCTGTGCAGCTCCCTAATCCTCTTGAACCTGATTCTGTTGAGAGAGAAGAATGATGGCTATTTGATTAGAAGAAGAAGAATCCATACTATTAATATCTTCAGTAATTGTCATAGTATTATCATCATGTCGTTGGTAATCTATCAATAGAGGAGTAGGAACCTGTTGATCATTGGTAGGTCTCTGAAGAATTTATAGTGGTTGGTTTCTCTTATACTGACCTTGATTTTGGTTTTGAGGTCTATCAGTTGTTTGTTGTATGGTCCTAGGTTGGGTCTCAATCTTTGAAATCCTATTCGATAGGTTTCTAAGAAGAGATGTTATTTCATCAATTTTTGAGTCTTCTGACTTAGTCTTTGAGAAACTAGAGGCTTCTTGAGCAGATTTAAGTTTTCTTTGGGCTTTTTCTTCTTTAAGGTTTAAAGATGTTAAGGCTACCCTATTTTATTCTACTTATATAGTGTTTGTTTGCATGTCTTCTAGAGTTCTTGAATTTCTTTCACATAACATAAAAGAAAAGTCATCATTGAAAGCCTTACAAAACCTAGACTTAGCTGTTGCTACAAGGGGCTTACAATCAACAGGCATTTTGTGATAGAGTTTGTTAAATCTTTTGATAAAATCTACAACTGGTTCACCGAAGTTCCTTTTAAGCTCTTCAAATTCTGTGAGAAAATAAAGAGGATCCTTTTTGACACCCCACTGATTTTTGAATGTGGTAGTAAGCTCTTCCCAATTTCTAATGGAAGTTGCTTGTAACTGCCTAAAACAAATCCTCATGCTTCGTTCTAATGACTATACAAACAATCTCATATAAACATTCTCTGCTTCTATGTTCATGTTGTATGTAAAGTCAAGGAAAGCTTAAGATGGTGTTCAGCTGAGGGACCAGTTTCTCCATTGTACTTGGGAAGGTATTTTAAATATCCAGTTGGGAATGCATCAAGGTTATTAGGTAAGACTAAGGTAGCATATCTGGCCTATATAATTGGTCAAAACGCCATGTCAACAGGTGGTGTATGAGGTGCTTGAGGAATATGAGGTGTTTGAGGTATATGAGGTTGTCCAGGTGGAGTATGAGGTGTTTTTGTGGATGTAGAGGATGAAGAAGAAATAGAGGATGATGATGGTGTCTGAGGAGTTGGTGAACTAGTTGGAGGTGAAGGAGGAGGAGATCTTCTAAAAGACTTCAAAGGAGTCTTAAGAACTAACTTTAGGACCTACAAAGGAATACCTTCTTTTGATTCAAAGAGAGGACTGGTATACATAGAAAAGGTCTCTTCAGGTTGTTCAGAAGACGAAGCTTCAGGTTGATCAAAAATGGAAGGAAATGGATTTGTGGTATGGGATATGAAATCTATGGGTTTATATTTAGGAAGATTAACACCCATATCAGATTTAGTTTTAGGTGATCCTGGTGGTAGTGTGGGTCTAGGATGAGATTATATGAATGAATAAGGTAGGCTGACCTAAAATCAACTCCTTTATTTAAAATTTAAACAATCTTAGGTGATAAATGGGAGTAATCAGGATCAACTGGGATATTACTAAAGGGTTCAAATGATTCTACTTCTTCAGATTGTAGGACTGTTGAGTCCCAAACCTGCACTTCCCTATATACCCTTTCAGCCTTCTTTTTCCATTTACTTCATCCACCAAGCTGTCAAATCGTTACATATTAGTCTAAAAAGAGCTTATGAAATGGTTTCCTAACTATGTTTATGACTGTTGTTTGATTTAGATTTTTGTTCAAGCAGCTGCGGAAACTTGTCACTTTCCGTAGCCAGCCCAAGTTTCTGCAGCCATTTTGTTAAAGGCTATGCTACAGGTGTCCAATGGAGAAACCGGCCACATGGGTAAGCTGCAAGTGAAATGTACATGGAGTGTGTCCCCTTAGATCAGCCAAATCACTCATAAACAGTCGCGGTCAATGATGGTCAAAGGAAGTGCCAAATGAGGAATTTTGCGGTGGCACGACTCTGTTTTGCCCATGTGAAGGTTTGCGTGGCACGATCCTTAGTTTCCAGAGGTACTAGCACACCTGGAGAACAGCCTGTGAACGGAACCAAGCAGCCACCACTCCATGAATTCATGACCATCACGCTAGATCTCGGGTCAAGGAGATTTACGTGTCTCTTGGCAGCATAAATCTAGGAACTAGTTGTAGCACCTTTTCTTATAAATAACGCGTTGATATATGTTGAATAGATTAGCTCTTGTATTGTAATCTTGACTGTTTTTGCCCACTGTACTACATTTCACTTTGCTTTAAATACATGAGAAGACAGTTTTTATGAATCTGATTTGTGACTAAGTGATTGACTGGCCGAGGTTGCAGAGGGCCCCTGTACACCAGAGCTTTGTATAGTTTCTAACTTGCTTTCATTTACTGTCTTTTTAAATCATTGCTTGTATATATATTGTGTTGTTCTGATGTTCATTTGCTGTCTATATTTCCTTTATGTTTCTTTTATAACTGTTAGCTGATCAGTGCTTCTTTTACAGGTTTTGTTGTAGGTAGCCCGGGTAGATTTACATAATTTTTTGATAACTACTGACATGAGATCATCTTGCCCTTTCTGCTGATTTTCATTTCCTGAGTTTAATTCCAACACTGTCATTTTTCAAATTGCATTTTGTTTATTTACTTTTCTGCTACTTAGACATCATATTACTCATCTGTTTATAATTCCCTTTCTATAGTCAAGTGACTCTATTAGTAAGGAATCAGAATATTACTTATTGTAGTATGATTTAGTTTGCTTTCCTGCAAGTTAGAGATTGAATTACTTATGTCATTTTCAAGAGTTGAAATATGATTGAGTAGTTAAATCGTAGTTTCCTTTTATGCAATTTAATTTCCTGCAGTTTAGATATCATATTACTCAGCTTGTTTATGATTACTTCCTATAGGCAGATTGAGTTGAAGGGTAAAGGATCAGGACATGGGTTGAAGTAGTGTGATTTAGTTGCTTTGCTTTCAGTCTTTGAGTTGCTTTAAGTTCAGTTTTTACTTTCTTTTTCATACAGCAGTAAGGATACTGGGCCATTGTCACTAGTTCACTGTTTGGTACATTTACTTCCTCTTGAGAATTGATTCCATTACAGTCAGTTTAGAGCTTTCTTTTTGAAAACTTTTAAGTTTGGAGAATCACTATAGAAATCACCATTACCATCCATACTTAACTTTCAATTTCAACATCACACACTAGGGAATCCATAAAAGATAAATCCAAAAACAAACTAAAAAAACTCAAAAACGACAAAAGACAAGAAAATGATTATCTTGTACATATAGTACACCTCACTTTGTCAGTTTACAAATCCCGGATTAACATTTTAATTAGCAATTTAGAACACACTAAATTGACCAAACAAGGACTGAAGAGGAAGAAGAAGATGATCGGTGGTTTCCCCTTTTAGATCTAGCTTTTCTCAGAAGCCTTTCAGGATCTGACAAAGGTTTAACTATGTCAGCTTCTGAACGAGATCTGGTATGTTTATAAGGTGCTAGCTTGGGAGTGTGGAGTTGCCTAGGTGAATGAGTTTAACCTTTCCAAACCTTTAATCACCTTTAAAGGAAAAGAGTGAATGAATATCGTTGTCCCAAGGGAAATTTGAATGGAATTCAAATCCTTGTCAATGGCACTAGTCTGATGTTGTAACTCTAAGATAGTAGTAGGTTAGGCTACCAATGCCAGAGCATCTAAAATAATTATTCTGGGGGTTTTTGGTTTAAGTTTATGGAATACCAATGAATGAAGACAGATGCAGAATTGAAGTAATAAATCCTTTGGGGTATATTAATACTTCAACAAGGGGCTGCTATAAAGAATTACATAGTGATATAGATCAAAATAGTGGTGAGTAGAAGACAACAAAAAATATGATTATCACAGTTTCCAGACTGTAAAATAGAACAATCACAAGTTGGAAAACCTCCTAAACTATGTTCTACAAGTTCAAGGTAGTATGCTTAATTCTTACACAAGATGCTGATGATTTATTGATTAGAGAAAATTAGCTACACAAATAGTTTCATTAATCTAATCTCTCAATAGATGATCACTTCAGGAGCTTATAGGAATAAATTGAAACTCTAATTGTTCCTACCTAGATATCTCTGGAAGTCATAAGCATATGAAGAAAGACATAATGATTGAAAAATTGGAAAAACTTATAGGATAACACAAATTGTGCAAGACAATATTCAGAATCCTTTTCTTTGTATTAAGGTTCTAGAAAGATTTAGTACATCAAGAGTCTGCAAAATCTTCCTTCAAAGGTGGCTTCCAGGTTCAAAGTAGCATTAATAGTCAAGACTTTACAAGTAATGAATTATGAATCTTCAACTCCGAACCATTTACAACTCAGAAAAGGAGTAATTTATACAACAATAAAACTACAAATATCTTAAAACTATTTAAGATTTATTCTTGGAATGAAGAAGATATTCATGGAAAGAAGATAGGGGCAGCTATTGAACTGCTTCTTGCTATCCCCTTTATTCAGGTTGTGCTGGCTTCATTTGTTTGATATTTTTCCCCTTTAGCTGATTTGTTGTTTGTATCTTCACGCTGGCAAATTGCTTCAGTTAAATCCTTTCATCCGATACTCTTTAAACTTTGTAAAATATGCTTTAACATGGATGAGTGATTTTCACTACACATTCCAATTTTTAATGTGTTTTTCACAGTAAATTGCATATTGTGTCTTCCAACTATTATCCGGGATTGTTTTTATAAACCTGGAATAACATCTTATAACTTGCAAAAACAGAACTTGTTAAGAAAAACATGGTGGCTGAGGGTCTTTAATGGCTTTGCCAAGCTTGAAATACTATTTGAGGAGTCTGGGGCATAGCGGAGGCTAAATGATGGCTTACAATGGTTGTAGAGGCTTATTGGAGGATGCTCTATGTAAAACAGGTGTGACAAAGGAAATATAATCTTCTTTTCAGATTATCGGGCAATGTTGAACAAAAGTGGAGTGGAAAATAAGAATGCAGAGGGATTAATTCTAGCGAGAATGACTTAATCATGGTTAAAACCTAGATCAGGGGTGAAATGGAGGTTTTGGGTCATTTCTGCGTTTAAATCGAAAAATGATTTAACACAGGAAACCTTCACAAAACACAATTATACGGACTTGAAATTTTATTACCCTAAGCGGATAATGACATCGGCTTCGGGCGGATATCACTCATCGCAATTAGAGTTGGCAGGTGGGAGGCCCATTACAAAGGACCGCGATAGGGGCCAAACGTGACATAACATTGAACTGTAATATATATTGAGTCGAGTCTGGGCCCCTTATCGCATATCGGCGATTGCAACGACGGAGGTGTATTGTTTATAACGGGACACTGCGTGGAGGTGGATGTGATGTGGGATTAGGTCAATATATATATATATATATATATATATATATATATATATATATATAGATATATATATATATATATATATATATATATATATATATATATATATATATATATATATATATATATATATATATATATATATATATATATATATATATATATATATATATTGTTTTGGTTCCAAGTCCCATCGCGATCAGAGATCAGAATCGGGGATTGCAATAGGCGGAGGGTTAAGCTTGAGTGGGGACTTGTGCTATCCATTGATGCGATTTTTCAAATAATACATAGTTTTATTTCAAAACTAATGTATATCATGTTTTAAAGGCCCACGGCTCTGCCGATTTACAATGTAATATTTTATATAATGCATAGTTTCTATCGAAACTAAAGGGTTTTCGGGGTCTGTTAATGAGCTATATTATATATGGGAAAAGGAAATTTTAAGGGTTTAATACATAAATTAATGTTAATATGAAAATATGAGTGGAAGGGAAAATTTTATGTGAAAGGGGAATTATATGGTAAGAAGGGATTATCATGATGTTTTACTTTTCCTAGGTAAAAATGGTTTTTACCATAGGAAAAGGGGTTCTTATGGAATGAATGATAATGAATATATGAAGGGGAAGTTAGTAAATATATGAACGAATGGAGATGAATGGGAAGTTAATTACTTGATCAAGTTTGCCTTCATTTGCCTTGTATAATTGCCTCTTGGACATAGAAACATGATAAATGTACATTTTGTCCAATCAACCATTAAACTTCTGCAACCTTTCTCTACTTACCCTTTGCCTATCCTATTATTTTTTCTTCATTTAATGGGTGCATTTAAGCTAGAAAACCCTTATTCTTTCATCTTATTTAACAAAATAAACTATCTAAATCTATCCTTATAACTTCCAAGGGCTCAGATTAAACTGATGAGCACCTTATTATTCTCTACGTAACTACTGATCTGCCAAGATTAAACAGTTTGGACAGATCTTTATTTTCTATCTAGAACATCAAATTTAAGGCATGAAGTAGTCAAGATTAAATAGTTTGACTGTCATGGGTTGTGGCATTTAAAACACATTGCACACAACTATTATTTTGCAGAAAAAGAGTAGTGGAATTTAGACTTGCTTACTTTCAAAGTTTATTTGTTTTCTTTCTACCTAACATTTTCTTTTTACCTTTATTTTTTAGAGTAGCTACCGTAACATTTTCTTTGATATGGACATCATCATCAAAATATTTTTTTAAACTAAAATTTTATTCAATATTGTTATGTCCATATCCTAACTTAACAATTTTTGAAATATCCTATCTAATCAAAACCAAAAAATGTTACAACAGGTTTACTGCTCTACATGTGGAACCTTTTTAGTATCTCGTTGGCATACTTGCCTTGAGAGGAAAAAATTTCACCATCACCTTGGCATACTTCCATGCCTAGAAAGTAATGTATGAGACCTAGGTCCTTCATCTCAAACTCTCTTGCAAGATCCTTCTTGCAAGACTTGATCAACTTGTCATCATTTGTTAGAATCAAATAGTCGACATATAAAACAATGATCAACAATTTACCTTCCACCACAATATGGCACAGTTTCGCATCCACTTCACTTTTAATGAAACCCAACCCGGTGAAGTAGCTATTAATCCTAGTGTACCAAGCATGGGGTGCTTGCTTCAGCCCATACAACACCCACTTAAGTCAACACACATGTGACTCACGGTCAAAGGCCTCAAAACCTTCAGGCTACTTAATATACACCTCTTCCTTAATCTTTCCATTAAGTAAGGTTGTCTTTACATCCATCTGAAGTATCTTCCAACCCATCTGCACTAATAGTGCCAATGTGGATCTGATCGATGAGTACCTTGCAACAGAAGAAAAGGTCTCATCATAGTCAATCCCCTCTACCTGAGAAAGCCTCTGGCCATAAACCTAGCCTTATGTTTCTCCACACTACCATTCACTACTTTATTTACCTTGTAAAGCCATGGGGAGATCGCCACTGACTTTGTTGGGTCCCTATAATACTAGTAATTACCCCATTACTATTGTAGTTTCATCTCTTATTAATATTTTTGTGCCCCTATTATCCCCATATTGTTATTACTGTGCCCCATAGAATCCCTCTATTGTTATTTTTGTGGCTTTATATTATTATTGTTAGGTCGGCTGGGTTATATTGTGACTCCTTAGACTCCTATATATAGAAAGGAGGTTTTTTCATTTGAATCATCCAAGAATTGTTCATTTATTTAACGTAAAGGAGGTTTCCCCCTTGGAGAGGCTAAATTCTAAGGCATTGATCTATATTTTCTATCTTTTCTTGAGCTGGTTTCATAACATTTGGTATCAGAGCTTTGGATTCTAGGGTTTCACTGCTCGAAACAGGTCATTGTGGATTTTTCGCTATAACTTTTTTCTGCGGCGTTTCCAAAGTTGAAAAAAAAACCCATTTGAGAAGAAATTGCGCTGAACCTCGGGTCCAGATTTCAGAGATTTTCGAGCTATATTTGAGGAGATATGATCTGAGGAAATTGGTCTTTTTGCAGACTCCTAAATTACATTCCAAACAGGTGACCTGGGGAAAATCGTCATAACTTTCTCTCTAGGGATCGGTGATGAGCCCCAAATTTTGGTAACATTTTGGGCTCATTTTTCCTACTTACCTTGCTCAACCATTCATTTTTATCACTTATGCATCATTTCTTAGTATATTCATGTTATTTGTAGGAAGGAGGGCAGTCACTATGCCTAGGTGGCTAATACATGTTTATTTCAGGTTTTTTGACATTAAATGGAGCAAAACCATGCAGATGAAGGCAAGGAGACAACCAAGGTGGCATTGCGGTTTTGTAGGAAGGTTGTCCACAGCCTTGAATGACCTTCCTCGTGATCTCCACCCCAACTCCGAGCTCCAACAGCTATCACCACCGAGCTAGAAGGCAGCCAACGGATTCTAAAGGAACAACAGTTTACTTTTAGTTGGTCAGCCAAGCCCCACTAATTTAGGAGGCCAGCTTGGCCCTCATAATGTATAAATATTGAGGTTGTAGCCTTCGATGGGGACTTTTTAACCTTTGTTGCAAATTCTGAAGTACGAGCTACAACTCTGTTTTGCTCTTTGTAAGCCATTTTTGGCATGTTGTTAGACTTTTGACTATGATCTTTTAATAAAAGGCAGGCAGATTTGAGTTCAATTCTGAGTTCTTAGAGGAGCTATAGCTCTCAGGTTTGGGCCCAACCTGCGAGCAATAGACCTCCTTTCTTTGTATTGTTACTTGTCTTTCTCTCAGCATTATATTTCTTGTCCTTTACATGCACTTGGAAACACAGTTTGCTGATTCAGATTTCTTGGTGTGGTTACATAGGTTAGTGTTATGAACAAAGTTGCTTTCAGTAGTTTAGATTAGAGTAAGGAGATTAGAGTGATCAGAGCTCCAAAAAAGGGTTGATTGCACACTCACTTCCACCTCTGTTTAGAGATTGGGATTGCAGCCTGTGCCACCCACCAAAAACACAGTTTTACATGTTCATGCAAGCTTTAACGTAATATTTTCAGTTGTAGAAGTGTCCATGCATTTAGATCTTGTGGAATAACTCTTTGTTTCAGCACCATGCATGATTTCCCTTTAACTTACATTGTTGTTCTTTGGTTTTTAATAAAACAGTTAGAGTAGGTTGATGACATTTCGGTTATACGCAAGACAGAGGTGATTTGTTTCATTTACACTGCGCAGCACCACTCTATCATTTCCTTATCCTTCTCAGTCGTGCCTAAGCCATCTACTTACCTCCCAGCTAGATCATTTGCTCACCAACTCTTCTATTATCCATGTTGTTTTATCTTTTCGGCCTTCCATTGCCTCTACCCTCCTATCGACCAACCAGCTTTACACACCCCCTCTCCATCTCATCTCTCTGTCCATAAGCCATCACAAGCTCCTCTCTCATCCTCCCTATCTACCCATATAGCTCATTCACTCCTCCATCACCCAAAACTCCAATTGCAGAACATCCAGTAGAAGTTAGCAGACTTCCTGTAGAAATCCTGAACTTCCTGTAGGATTCCCTACAAACATCCCGTAGAAGCTTGACATGATTGCCAGGCATCTGAACTTTGTGAACTTCTATGGAATGATGTAAGGGATCCCTTAGACCCTCTCAGAGTCTTCCTGACCTTTTCCAAGCCTTCCTCCCCTTTTTTCTACCCCTGCACAGTCAAGACCCAGTAAGAAGCACAGTCATAATAACTCCACCAACTTGAGCAAAAATACAAAAACATGTTCTCTTCAGATGAAAGTAGTTTAAACACATGCATCTCATCCCAATAGGAGTAATGGCATCATTGTTAGAAGTTGCATTCCCACCATTGCATCGTAAGGATTAAGCTGGTCAAATTAGGGTTTACTAGGGTTTCTATGTTTTGTTGGCTTTCAGTTCATTCTTGCAAAGTAGGATAATTGCCTTTGAGATAGCTTTCATTCATCACTTAAAAATCTTCTTCTGCGAACATATAGAAGTTGGCTTGAGCCCTAGCGGACTTGTGCCAGCTGACCAAGTGACAACTGTGACAAGAGCTAGTACTTGTGCATACAGCACCGTCGCTTCCAAGTTTGTTACGAACTACCAGATTGATAAAATTAGAGAAGGAAGCTCCAGGAGTTGTAGCATTATTGCTACAATACTGGAGCCCACCATCTTTTTGGCGCCGTTGTCGGGGAAGCGTCAGAGTATTAGTAATTGCTGCTTTTCTTCTATTTTCTTACTCTCGCCTTCTGCCAAGTAGTTTATTTCATTTCCATTCTGCAAAAGTAGCATAGACATTTCCTGCTTTCATAGATTAACATTTCAATTCCGCAATTTCAATTTTGCAAGCATAGATTAGCATTTCAATTCTGCAAGCGTAGACTAGCATTTCCATTCCTGCAATTCCATTTGAGCAAAGTAGATTAGTTCTTTCCTACTTTCATTTCAATTCTGCATTTTCATTTCAGCAAGATAGTTAGTTGTAGATCAATCTGTTTCAGTTTTTGCAGGTACCAGAAAAAAAAAAAACAAAAGCAATCAAAAAAGTCTTTCCGTTTCATGCCTCGTAGGAATTGAGATAAAACAGGAAAATTCTTACCCAACACCCCCACCACATCACTGAGTCACCCTTCTCTCTTCTTCGGTGACAGTGATCCAGAAGAACCTATAGGTGAACCTCCTGAGATATATGAAGATCCTATAGCAGAAGGAGAATTAGAGACCATCCCATCTGAAGCTATGGCTGACAATAGAGGAGAAGATGAGAGAATAGAAGGTGCCTTCCCCATCTGAGAAACCAATGGAGACATGAAAATAAAGAACATTAGCCCCTTCGCTTTACCTCACTTCCATGGACTGACTACTGAAGATCCTGATACCTTCCTGTTTGAGTTTGCTGTCCTTTGTCGAACCTATGACTATACTGAAGATGAGCAGAGGCTGAAACTCTTCCCTTCAACTCTTAAGGATGTAGCATTACACTGGTTCATGGGCTTACCTGGGAATAGTATCACCACATGGGCTCAGATGTAGCAAGCTTTCAATACCAAGTACCGGGACTACTGTAGGTCCAAGGAAACCAAGGGAGAAATCTTTCGGATGACCATGGGAAATGATGAGTCCTTAGAGGATTATGAGGAAAGGTTCCAACTTAGCTATAAACGGGCCAGGTGCACACTTGACCCTGAATCCCTCAAGTTGGTCCTGCTCCGAGGAGTCCCTGAAGACCTCTTAGATACCCTTCACATGTTAGCTGGAGGAGATATTTACCAACTGCGTTATGAGGACATAAAGACTGTGTTTAGAAACCACTCTAGGGCAGCCTGGAAACGAGGTAGAGGAAACCTCCTCTCAGTTGGTATTCCTTTCTCCAAACATGAGTTTGCAAATCAATTAGAGGATCTCAAAAGTGAGGTGAGACAGACCATTGCCATGCAACTTGATACATTCAGGATCCAGCAGAAGAAGGAAGAAGCTGAGAGGGTTTTGGCTATCTTCTGCCCTAGATGTACAAGGAGACACCCTAAGAACGAGTGCCCATTACATTCGATTGAGGTATGTTTCGTTTGTGAGGAGGACCATCCCACAAATCAATGTCCAACCTTACCTGGGCTTAAGGCCATGTACCAAGGGACAGAAGCCCCCACTGAACCTCTTTATTTCCTCAACCAAATGAGGCCACAAGGACCTAGACCTTACCAGCAGGGGATGCAAGGGGCACCCCAAGCTTATTACAACCCCAACCAATCTACTCCTATGCCTTCCTGGGGTCCCCCTGCTCATCCTTCCTAGTCTGTGCCTCCTCCATGGTCTTATCCACCTCAGTACCACACTCAACCCACTACTCATTCATATCACTCACATACCCAACCACAGCCTCAGTGGAATGCACCTCAGTCGGGGTGGAGGCCCCAGTACAACACTCCTCCCGCCATTTTTCCTCCACCACTAGTTCAACCTCAACCATTACCTCCTACTCCTCCAAGGAAACCTCAAATTCCTGCTCAACCAAACCCGAACCCCAACAACAGACAGGCCCAACAGGTATACACTGGGGAAACATCATGCCCTACCTATGCTGTGGAGATCCAGGAGATCAATCTTCGATCTGGAAAGACACTTGTGGATCACCAACCTCCTCCCCCAGAGGATGAGGAAGACAAACAGGAAAGTGAACCAAAGGCTATTCCACCCTTTCCTAAGAGACTAACAGCCACCACACAACCCAACCCAGAGGAGGATGAGCTTCTGGGAGAGCTCAAGCCGTTGTGTGTGAAAATACCACTTCTCTAAGCCATCAAAGATGTACCGATATACAAAAAACTGGTTAAGGAAAAGTGTTTCAAACACCCAGGCAGGAGAAAGAGGGATGCTTCAACCATCAATGTCTTAGGACAACTGTCTGACCTTATGTTAGGACAAGTCATCTGCCCAAAGTATCTAGATCCTGGGAGTCCTGTAGTAGATGTCCACATCAATGGCACCATCATACCTCACACCTTGATTGATCTGGGGGCTGCCATTAATGTGATGACAAGGGATACCATGCTCAAACTCAACCTTCAGGGTTCCTTGAGGAAGACCTCGACAGTCCTGCAACTAGCAGATCGCTCCACCGTGACTCCCGAAGGGATTTTGGAGGATGTCTTGGTCTCTGTTGACTCTTGGGAATACCCTGCAGATTTCTTGGTTCTGCAACCAAAGGCAAAGCTTACTGGATATCCTCTTATTTTGGGAAGGCCTTGGTTAGCCACTGTAGATGCTTATATAAGTTGTCGTGCAGGAAACATGACCATCAAAAATGGTCCTATTTCCAAGCAGCTAGTCCTATACCCTCCTGCCCAACCCTCCTTAGAGCATGACTTACCACTTTGGTTGGAGGAAGGAGAAGAGGATGAGGTGTACTCAGCACCTTTGTGCACCTTGGACGCCACTAGAAGAGACCCCCCAACCGAGGATGACTTGATTGAGACCTTGATCCAGAATCCACCTCCCAGTGCACTATCCTTAGAGAAATTGGTGGAGGATGCCCAAGCCAACACCTTAGTGGACCTTTGTGCAACTAACCCTGTCACTCCCAGAGTCAAGAATGTGGAGTTCGACCCTGAGAGAACGTTAAAGATCAGCTCCTCCCTATCTCCTTCCCAGGAAAAGGAGCTGTGTAGCCTGTTGGCCAGTCATCTAGATGCTTTTGCTTGGAGCTATAAGGAGATGAAAGGAGTCCATCCTTCGGTATGTACCCATATCTACATCAAAGAGGATTGTAAACCGGTTAGGCAACCCCAGAGGAGAATGAATCCAGCCCTTAAGGACACTGTCAAGGAAGAATTGCAAAAACTGTTGGATGCCGGATTCATTTACCCCATCTCAGATAGTGAATGGGTGTCCCCTCTGGTGTTGGTTCCCAAGAAAAATGGGAAGTGGAGAATCTGTGTGGACTACCGAGAACTGAACAAAGCTACCAAGAAACACCATTTCCCTCTACCTTTCATAGATCAAGTGTTGGATGGACTGGCAGGAAAGAAGTTCTTCTCTTTCCTAGATGGGTTTAGCGGGTACAACCAAATCCAAATCAGCCTGGAAGACCAAGATAAGACCACCTTCACTTGTCCTTGGGGTACCTTTGCCTATCGAGTTCTTCCCTTTGGGCTATGCAATGCTCCTGCTACCTTCCAGAGAGCTGTCTTGAGCATCTTCTCGGAACTGGTCCATGATGCGGTGGAAATCTATATGGATGACTTCACTCCTTATGGGTCCAACTTCCAGGAAGCATTTTCCAATCTGGGAAAAGTCCTAACCAAATGCATTGAGATGAACCTGTCCCTTAGTCCTGAAAAATGTGAATTCTTGATGACTGAAGGGACCGTGCTAGGCCATACTATTTCTTGCCAAGGGTTACAACTGGATCCTAACAAAATTTCTCTCATCAAGAAGGTTCCACATCCCCAAAAGGTAAGGGATGTTAGGAGTTTCTTAGGATTAGCAAGGTATTACAGGAGATTCATTAAATACTTCAGCAAGCTAGCCTCGCCATTGTTTGGCCTGTTGGCAAAAGATGTGGAGTTTAAATGGACTGACGATTGTCAGAGGGATCTGAATGAATTAAAGGACAAGTTGGTGTCTGCCCCAATCTTGAGAGGTCCAAACTGGGCCCTACCTTTCCACATCCACACTGATGCCTCAAACAAAGCCATAGGGGTAGCCTTCGGACAAGTTGAACAAAAACTTCCATATGCCATTTACTTTGTTAGCAAAAACTTATCCAAAGCTGAACTGAATTACACTGTAACCGAGAAAGAATTCTTGGTTGTGGTCCATGCACTGAACAAGTTCCGACATTATATCACTGGCTATCAAACATTTGTACATACGGATCATGCTGCAATTAGGTATTTAATTAATAAACCAGATGTGAATGCTCGTATTATTAGATGGTTACTTTTGTTGCAGTAGTTTGATTTGACCATTGTTGACAAACCAGGTAAAGAAAATGTTGTTGCTGACTTTTTATCTAGATTGGATTTATCTGCAGATGAGGATGTAACAGTGGATGACAAGATGCCCTGAACAACATGTTTAGGGACTTTGGATCCCTTAGATTATTGACATTTCATGCTCTATGCTGTAAGGCACAAAAATGTCTATAACAGTTGCCCCCTAAAGTATGAGGTCGTTTATCGGGTGAAATGCTTTATTAGGAGGATCCGAAGTTCATTCAATCGTCGGGAGGTGACCTGTAACAAAATACAATACAATACATTATCTTTTCATACTTTCTTTTCATGATCTAGCTGAGGCAAGCATTTCCCATGCTCAGCTTTATAAATACATTTGCTATACATAAACAGACGACCGTCTGATAATAGACTGATAATTCTCTGCTTTTAATTATCATCCTTTTAGTAGGATGATCATCTGCTACACATGTCTATGTCTTTATCTCCTGAATATATATCGCAGCCCGGATGGATGAAACTAGATCCGGGGTCTTCAAACTTGTCCGATCTTCACATTAGTACAAGTCGATCCATGTGAGAATTTCCTGAAGTCGAACATGGAAAGACATCGCTTGATTACCAGTCAATAATGTAAATTGTTAACAAGCGCGAGAGGAATCACCGATAATGATGATGACCCTCAAGGTACTACAGCACAATTCACGTGGTGTGAATATAGGATCTGACGTCGAACACCACGCAAAGTCTCCTGGTCGAAGGTCATTAATGTATACCTATCGCCGGGAGTGAGAAACTTGCCATTGAGGCATGCAAGCTTCAAAGTACTGAGGGGGTGTTCCTAGATCAACTTCTTGGATAATGAGCTGATGTCGACAAGAAGTGATCCGTCAAAGGAGGGCCTTAATGAATCCCACATCAGTGACACGGAACGGAGCTAGTGATGATGGTGAAAACGATCTGTGAAATATGATTCAGGGTGGCGGTCATGGAAGGATGAAAGATGATGTATGGTAGTGGATGGGACCAGGTTGACACTTTCTGAATGATATCTCTTGAACATATAACGACACTGATGTGATGGATCGGTAGCATTACCCCATGTATGGATGGTATGGCGAGACCATGGTGAAGGGACCGGTGAATGATAATAACCCAACCCGATATTTACGGAGGCAAAAGTGTCATGTTCAAGAGCGACTTGCTACCATTAAGCTTTGAGGTTCTTCCCAATTTTTCCCCAGTCATTTCTGACCAGTACCTCTTTATTTTTGTCAAGCTTGAGGAGGATAACATATGCTTGATCTATAACCTGCCCTTCGGGCAAGCCCATCGCTATGTTTTAACGAGCCTAGCGATAGGGAAACTCGTTCTTGTCTAAAGACAAGTTTGTCGCTATCTAATATTTTTAACGAGCCCAGCGACAAAGACAACTCGGTCCTTTTCATTTTTAGAGAGTCTGAAAAGTGTACATAAAGTAGACTCCAGGGGTCCTTTTTCATCATCTAATCCCTTAAGTCCGAAAAAGTATAAAACAATACAGAAGGGATGAATGTTCGATATCTTTATCGAGCCGAACTAGACAAGCGCTCGATCTTTTTGTGCAATAATCCCTCAGGTCCAAAAAGATTAAAATCTAGAGGAGGGATAGCTCTTCCGGTCCTTTTAACGAGCTGGAAGGCCAAAACTCGGCAAACTTTTCATTTTTTACGAGTCAGTGAAAAGAGCTCAAAGAAGACTCGTATTTTGAGGAACGAGTGATAAACAGGGATAGCAGCAGATTCCAGGTACAGGTTGGAATTTTCCAATCACGGCAGTATTACAAGGATGGCTAGGTGGAATCACTCTTCGCAGCTGTTCCTCAAAATAGGTAAGCAATCAAGTGGATGTGAATGATCGGCCAAATGAAAAGTGGGGGTGACGGTGCACAAACACGACCAAGGCTTTTATGGCTGATGAATTTACGGTCTCAAATGGTTATTTACTGGTTCATTTTTTCTGGATGAGCTTGAACTCTGGGGGAAGCCTGCTCACTAGCTTATGTTTATTTTTTAACGAGCATGAATTTCCGCGTTAAAACTGCTCGGATCTTGCGTTTATTTTTTAACGAGCATGAACTTTGCCAAAACTGCTCGTTTTTACCAGTCATAAAGTAGGAAGGTCTCATGGAAGATCGCTATTTTTTAAAGAGCTTCATCTCCCTACGTATTGCTCCATATCCTCTCTTTATGCAAGCCGGGTATCGGCCTATCCTACGGGTTAGAGGGGTTAGTCCTACCTAAAACTAAAAAGCCGCCCACGCTTGCATTCCAAGAGGTTTGCATGCCCCCAGGTGTAAGTCTAATTTCAAGGCTGCCCCTACTTTTCCGTTAAAAACCTTTCTTTTCAACAGGTGAGGCTTACCTCTTTCAAGTTACCCAAAGATTGTTCTACTAATCCTTTCAAACAAAACTCTCTTCGGCGACGCCGACTAGGCGACGGTGAATGACAACGCTCCGCCACGCACTTAACTTTAACAAAAGAATCTTTTTCCAAAACAACCCCATTCCTAACAGCCCCTTCTTCCGCATGAGAGCTCTTGCCGGCCCTTCTGTTTTACGAAGAAGAAGGAGGGGACGGAGTACGAACTAGTCATATTCTCCCGCGAAAATTCTACTTTACACCCAAGGTTTCTTCTGCCTCCAGAGCAGACCAGGATGCATGCCCCCTGGGTTCTGGCCTTCCTTTCCCGAATTACTCGCATTCATCAGGAAGAAGAACCGGAGGTAGAGACCTTTCTTGATCAAATAGACCATTGAGGATAGGTATGTGACTACTTGCGATGCGTGATCCCGGAAGTGAAAGTTGGTCTACGAGCTTGACCATTCTTCCTTCGTATGGAAAACACATTACTCGAAAGAGTGAGGAGACTATTGCTTCCATGCAATATATGTAGTCTCGTCCAAGGAGTAGGTTATAATCCAAGGGTCCTTGGATGACCATCAAATTCATCTTGACAGCCTTCCCTTTCAGTGTAATAGGCACATTAGGTAGAATTCCTAATGGTCGACTACTTCCTTTGTCAAAACCCGAGAGACGCCTTGTCTCGGGAAAAAGCGCCGGGCAACCCAGTGCTTTCCAAGCAATAGAGGACAGGATACTCACAGATGCCCCTTCATCAATGATAGTTCCAGCCATCACCATTTTGTATATTTGGACTATAATTCTAAATGGTATACAGGCTGGTAATCGGGGTCTGCCTAGTTGGTTCCAATCAGAAGACACAACCAGGTTGCTTGGTGGTGGGACCGAATATACGACCGGATATGATCCTGACGACGCTCCTTCCTGCGATAAAGGAGTGGGCACATTGCCCTGATGTTCATCAGAATCGGTGTTGATGAAAAGAATCTGGACGGTGTCATCCTTACTCTCTTCGGTAGGGGTGTCAACTGAAGATGAATCCTCAGTGACTATGGTATTTGAAGATGAAACTTCTGAAGGGAGAACCGGGTCAACTGCCATTTCGACCTTTGGACTTTCGTCCGGTCCGGATTCAGTAGGTTCACTTTCAATGACTGACACTTCAGCTGGCCCTATGAGCGGGGCAGCTGTATTTTCGACCAACGAAGGACTTGGCGCGAGTTTTTGGTATCCAGGAGGAAGTAACAATGGTGCAACCGGTTGATCTTCCAAAACTCTCTTTGCTTCGTCCAAAAAGGGACAACGGCGAAGGGTGTGATTTCTTTCACACAGTTCGCAGGGGAATCTCATTCCCCTTCATCGTCTAGAACCTTCACTTTCGCTGGTCGACGGTAAGCATTCAACCTGGTTGTCAGAGGTTGACGCTTCCGAACTATGCAAACGAGGGGACCAGTCCCTTAGTATCCGGGGAATACTGGGACAATCACGGTGGAGGTGGTTCCCTCTACATATGACACATGGCGATTTGGGCCCGGTCCGTGCTGTGTGTGGGTTTTCGTTAGATACCTTTTGCTTGCCCCCAGGCGCCTTTGGCTCCTTCTGCTTCTTTTCTTTCTTCTTCTTTTCCTTCTTCTTTTCTATGGGAGCCGCGCTTTTGGCGGCTTGACCTTTCGAAGAAGAAGGATCGGAGGAAGGCGTATAAGAAGTGGAAGGCTGGAGGGTAGCTCTAGACTGGTCTAACTGTTGACTCGACTGTTCAGGAACCATGCTGGTCTGAACTACAGCGGTTGAGAATAGCCAAACTGGCAGGCCAATTGTCAGCCCTGGAAGCGACAATGTGGCCATGTGGGGCGCACCAACTTCTCCCCAAGAGGAGAAAGGGCTAGGGGTCCCATCATGTGGAATCCCTTTGTTGGTGTGTTCCATGTTCTCAACCTTAAGATCAACGTAGGAATCAGGGGTAATTATGTTCCGTTTAAGATGAATTTTATATGACGACGCTTTAGACACAACTTGCTTTTTCACTTTTTAAGAGTCGAGAAAAAGCTAAAGATGACTCTAGTCTCCTTCGATGTATTAACGAGCCCGAAGTGACAAATTCTCGGATGGACTTTTTCAGTTATAGAGTTTGAAAAAGGCCAAAAGAAACTACTCTGGAGTTCTAGGCAAGGGTGTGCCAAACCTTTCGCGAAACCACAGAATACGTTTTACGGTACGAGTGGTCAATCTTCATGAATGCTGTGTTCACTGCATCGCGATCAGTAGGGCGGCCGACACGGCTTCCTATGGATAAAGGCTTTGTTCCTATAGGGGTCCCCCAATATACGCGACGGTACGCGGGGGCACAAGTCCGTATTAGTTCTATCGTCCCTCAGGAGGAATCACCCACCTTCGTAGAGATCGACAGTCACTATGTTTAACGATGCCGGTTAACGTCTCTACCTAGACCTCTACTGTGTTTCATTATGTTTCAAAGCATTGTTAGATAAATTCAATTCTTTTTAGGTTGATCTTGCTTAGCAGTTTGCCTTTATGGATCACCACGTGATGTATGAGACAACTCCTAAATGCAGTCTAAGAATGATAAGCAAGCTTTTTTCAATTATTTCAACTTATGAAAACCTTAACTACTGAAGGAAAAGAAAGACATCATCTTTTCAAACAGATCATAGAGCACACACTGATGCACTTTTCCTAAATCGACATGCAAACTGTCAAAATGCACATGCACAATGCAAGTATTTCTTTTCTTCTTCCTTAATGATGGTGTATTACAAAAAGAAAGCTGTTGTATAATTTCGAATTTGATTTCAAGCGTAAGCAAACAAGTTTTGTCCAATAATCAAAAGAACACCTTAATATTCACTCGTTTGAACACAAGAAATACTGAAATTCGAACCATATAACGAAATCAAATGCTCAAGCAGCTATGAACAGCAATAAACTAGCTCTTAGAATCGCAACGACACTTTCTCACAGGTCTAGATCCAAGAGGTCATAGCAAGACTAGTTCACTTTCGCTATGGGAAACTGTGAATGACAGCAAGAAATACAATAAGAACAATCATGGTTTCTTCATACAACTGAGGCGGAATGAAGGCAAAGAGAAGTGGTTTCATCTGGGTATACAGGTTGACAACAGGCTGCAAAAAACAATACTGAAAACTGGGCAACAGACAGTGGGGAATCCCAGCTGCACAAGGCAAAATTGGATCAGCGCAGGTGCTGCACTGTCAATCTGAGATGTAGCGCAGGTAGCCCCTTCGGGACCTGCGTTGCAGTGCAGGTAGCCTTTGCTGCAGCTACACTGATGAGACAACTCTCGTCTCTCTCAGATTCCGAGTCACAGTTTGCTCAAAAATCAATGGTTTTTGGCCAAATCAGAGGCTATCAGTCAAGTATACACTAGAGGATGATTAAAGGAGGATGAACACTATCACAAAGAGCTTAAAAGAGTCCTTGTGGATCAGCTCTTCAAATCATAAACATGCCCAGCACTGGGCTAGAGTAGCTGCCCTCTACTTTGCATTCGAAGGACTCGAATGTAGTTCGATTCGGTACTCTCTTTGCTTAAGAAATGAATAGCAAGAAACACAAGCTACCAACAAGACACGATCCCCAGCGGAGTCGCCAGTCTGTTGTGGGGGAAAGTATCCAACTTGGAATGACCCTAACCCACTCTAAGGGTGACAGTTCCTTAGCAACAGCTGAAAGCAAAGCTATCTAAAGTTTCTTCTTTATGACATGCAAGAGATAAAAGGGAGAGATCCACTTACCGATGTCTTGCGCAAATGGTCGATCCATTCTCCTTTGTTTGCCGCTTGCTCCCAGCTCCAAGTCTTTTCACGGGCCCAGCTACACGAGATCCTGCAAATAAGACAAGAAAAGGAAACTACAAGAAGCATGCATTCATAATCGATTCAAGGATTAGCATAAATCAAAGACGCAAGTAAGACAATACACCATTGAAACACATGCGAATAGAAGAACCTCAAATGCTTTATTAATATATGGAAGTAAGGTTCAGGCGGTGATACAACCATGAGAGGTCCAATCCAGCATCACCTTCCCGATGGAGAGAAATCTCTTCTTCACCTCCCTCAAGCAATCACCCAATACTCTCAACTGTAAACCAACAGCGATTCTTTGCACTGAATTCCGGCCTCCAGATCCCATGGGATGAGATCCTTATATAGAGTTTTGGAGTGAAGATAAGTCAGCTTGATGTGTGACTTGTTGTCCTCTTCAATCCCAGTTGTTCTTCAGTTCTTCACTCGGAGTTTCTGTCTTCCACTTGGAGTTTTGGAAGCTCTTAACTCATCATTAGGTGAATCTTATGATCAAGTGTCTTTTTGGAAGCTTCCTGGGCACTGGCACATTGAGAAAAAGATTCCTCCACATGTCCAAGTACGCCCAACGCAGGTAGCCTTTGTTGCACTTGCTATGCAGCGCAGGTAGCCTTTGGAGCAGCTGCTTTGATCCAGAATTGACCTGTTTTTGAGTGTTTTTCAGTGGAGAACTGATTTGCAGTGCTGTGGTTTGCTGACCTTGTTCCTCTAAGGGTAAGAACAACATGTTTAGGGACTTTGGATCCCTTAGATTATTGACATTTCATGCTCTATGCTGTAAGGCACAAAAATGTCTATAACATGCCCGATGAACATCTGTTTGCTATTTCAGTACTCTCTCCATGGTTTGCTGATATAGCAAACTACCTTGTTTTAGCACAGTTCCCTCCGCACCTATCTTCAAGAGAGAAGAGCAGAATCATCAGAAAAAGTGCCTCATTTACTTGGATCGGGGGCCACCTGTTCAAGCTTGGCCCTGATCAGATCTTAAGGCATTGTGTAAGGGAGGAGGAAGTCTTTGATATCCTCCTCACCTCTCATGATGGGCCTTGTGGAGGACATATTGCAGCAAAGAGGACTGCCTTCAAAATCCTACAGGCAGGCTACTATTGGCCCACACTTCATCAAGATGTCAGAAGGTATATCAGCCAATGTGACCGATGCCAAAGAATGGGGAAACCGACTCAAAGGGATGAGATGCCTCTCCAACCTCAAGTGACTCTTGAGCCATTTGAGAAGTGGGGTATGGACTTTTTGGGTCCAATCAACCCTCCTTCGAGGCAAAGGTCTTACATCATTGTGTGCACTGACTACCTGACAAAGCGGGCAGAAACTAAGGCAATCAAAGCAGCAACAGAAGAAAAGGTGGTTGAGTTCTTAATAGAGAAAATCTTCTACAAATTTGGCTACCCAAGAGAGCTGGTCACCGATCAAGGGAGCCAGTTCACATCCAACCTAATTGAAGACCTACTAGCTCATCACAAAATCAAGCATAGGATTTCCACCCCCTATCATCCTCAGGAAAATGGGCAAGTGGAAGTCACCAACAGAGCATTGGAAGGGATTTTGACTAAGGTGGTGAGCAGCAGTAGGAAAGATTGGGCAGATCGCCTGGTTAAGGCCACATGGGCTTACAACACCACCTGGAAGACCACAACCGGCTTCACACCTTATGAGCTAGTCTATGGGAAGAAAGCTTTGCTGTCCATTGAATTTGAATACAACACTTTGAGGATGGCAGCTCAGCTGGACCTAGATCTCAGCCATGCACAACAAGAATGGTTATTGCAACTGAATGGACTGGACGAGCACCGAATGTAGGCCCTCCTTCACTCAAAATTGGTTCAACTTCAGAGAAAGGTGTGGCATGACCAACACCTCAATGAAAAGAAATTCCAGCCAAGAGATTGGGCGCTGTTGTATGAATCCAGGCACAAAGATTTCAAGGGAAAGATGAGAACCAGATGGCTGGGGCCCTATGCAGTGGAAAAATTTCATGACAATGGATATTTTCTTATTCGGACCATTGATGAGGAAGCCATCCCCAAGCTTGTCAATGGGCATCGACTGAAGATCTACATGAAACCTCTCTCAAGACAAGAGTTCATCAAAACTGTGGAAAAGTCAGTGCTGGTCATAGAGAAGGGTTTTGCCTCTGCTTTGGGCATACCCTGAAAGATCTAAAAAAAAAAAAGTAATAAAGATCCTTGGGTGAAAACCTTTTTGAGGCTCCTAAGGCAGGTGGTAGGGGTGAAAACCTCATTGAGGCGCCCCTATTGTCTTTCAAAAAAAAAAAAGGGAGATTTGAAAAAGTTCCTTGAGTGAAAACCTCTCTGAGGCGCTTAAGGCAGATGGCAAGGGTGAAAACCTCATTGAGGCGCCCCGGTTATCTTTCAAAAAAAATAAAAAAGAGAAAAAGGAAAAAACAATAAGCAAAAGAAGACAGGGACAACAAGTTATAATGTGGAAATGCATGCAGGTTGTAGGTGTTCTATGAAGGAGAGCAGGTCTCTCAACTCAAAGTCAAGGATCCTTATCATGCTGCCAGGAGACCTCACCAGTACCTCCTCCAAGAATACTCATCTTCTCCAAGGTATGGGCACAATTTCATCACAGCTTAGTCTTCTACAGGAAGTTACAGACTTTCTACAGGAAGTACAGAATTTCTACAAGAAGTTCTGTATTTCTACAGGAAACTTCCTGTAGAAGTTTTGGACGGCCCAGAACTGATCATATGAGGAGATCTAACGACCACGGTTCGGTATGGACGCATGCAAGCTACCAGTTTCTCCCTCACACATTGCTGTCACCTCTTTCTACCACCCCTGTCGACATGCAATGAAGATACCTACACATCCAAAGAAGATCATTGAGTTATCAAGGGAAAGCAATTTTTAAATGAAAAGACGCTGAGATGCCATGCCATACCCATCCCAGCTATCCATGAGCTCTGTGAGCGTGATCGTGAGGCCACTGTCTTCGTCGTGCAGCATGCACCCGAGGAGGAAAAACTGCTACAGGACATCCTGCAGGAGTCCCGTAGCAGTTAAGCCAGCTAGAGTGTACACCATTCAAGCGCTTGCAACATGCAAGGATAACGCAGGCACACACAGCCGAGTCATAAGCTTCATCGTTAGCGACCTGTGAAGAGGAACCTCCGGGCCTGTGCAATCCACCAGCAGCAAATAAATCCACTCATCGTCGTCCAAGAGCCTGAAAAATCGTGTTGCGGCCGCACAGGTAAGTGCCTCGACCCTTTCTTCCGTCGAATTGCATGAATTTTACTTTGAAAATGTTTGCAAGTGTGAAGTGAATGGGTTGAGCGGTTGTATGGCCAATCGACTGGCCACGTCGACCAGTTAGATGGTCTAGTCGGATGGTAAATGGTGGTCGTGGCAAAAGGAACGGGCAATGCACACATGAGAGCCATCCAGTCGGGGAGAAATGAGTTGTAACAGAAATGACGGCGGCGGATCTGCAGGGAATGATGCGGTAGTAAGGGAACTTGCAGAAGAATGATGGTGTGACCTCGTCCAACGGTCCGGCAGGGACAGCTCACCCCCGCACCATGGATTCTGCCGGATTCAAATCTAATCAGCTAGATTGCCACCCCATGCATTTATCATTCGCTATTTGAAAGTCGAGTGAGCATCCAGATTCCTCTGAAGCTCGACACTCCAAGTCTTCGGCCGTTCGAATGCCTGTTAAGCAGCACCAAGAGCGTAGACCCACTACAGTATCCTCCAGAATTCATGCGCTGCTTCTACAGGAAAGCTGTTTCTACAGGAAATTGGGTTCCTCACGTCAAAAGGTGGCGGATTAAAAAGGTAAGCCTGAAACCTTCCATGCAATTGGTTTTGAGGGTGGCAGAATCGACGTCTACAGTCTGGTCATAAATTGTTTTTGCAAGTATTGTCTGTCGTTGCATGAATTGTCGTCCTACAGGATGTCAGTATAATTAAGCCGTGTTAAGGTCCTCGGGAGATAAGTTTCGTGAATTATGTGCATGACAGAGGCGTAATTCTACGCTCTGTCCCAGTAGGCCAATTTTCTTCCGCATTCGCCACCTCCAGCTAACGCAGCAGTTTTTCACCATGCCGGGTGGGTTCATCAGAAGGGAACCAACCGATTCAACAAAGTTAAGAGAGAATCCTGAGGTGGTGGAGCTATTCACGCAAGCGTAATGGATGTCGTTCTACGACAAGTTGCAGGGCTATGACGATGAGGTGGCAGAGGAGTTTTTGCAAGATCTGAAGCCGAAATCCAAAACATTGGACACCGTTAGCTTCAGGGGTTTGAGTCTCAGACTCACCCCACAATTCATCAGCCGAGTTACTGAGCTCCCAATGGGATTACCATGGGATAAAGAAGAAAGGAAATTGGGCCAACAGGCTAAGAAAGAATTCTTTCCACCAGAGGAGGAATTCTCAGAAGATAAAAATGGGGTTCGTAGAACTAGTTTGCTGCCACTGTGGAGTGAAGTTAGCCTCCAGATTATGAAATACATCACCTGCGAAGGTCGTTTTAGCATTTTATACGGGTACCATTTTCGGTTACTCACGGAATTAAGGCACCAGATGGACCTACCTGTAGAAAGCAAACTGAGTATCCCCTACTTTCTACTACAGTCTATGATTGAATGTGCCACCAAGCTGAAAGAAGGCACACTAGACCAGGTAGCCCACCATGGACTCATTAAACTCCTCATGGAGGATGCGCTCCACACATACAAGGTTCGTCTCTCATGGGAAGCCTTCAGAAATTTGACCAAGGATGGTGACATAAAGATGTTGACCGAGGAGCTCGGTTCATCTGGCAGTGAGGAGAAAGAGTCAGTGCTCGCAGGGAAGAAAGAAAAAGGCCAGAAGACAACGACCACGGAGCAGAAGAAAAAGCAAGAGAAGAAACAAGAGAAAAAGGGTGCCAAAGAGAAGGATGACACAACCATTTTGACGGCCAGAGAGAAAAGATTACAAAGCAGAGTGGACAAGGCTGAGCAGGTCCACATCAGCAAAGGCACCTCGTCAGCACCCACAACCAAGTCAAAAAGTAAAACACCCTTAGCAAAGCAATCTAAAGTGGTGCCACCTATCTCTACAGGAAAACTGAAACCGGCTTCTACAGGAAGCCCGAAATCAGCGGAAAAAGGGCCTTCTACAGGAAGCCCGAAATTAACTAAAACGGGGTCTTCTACAGGAAGCCCTGAAAAAGCGAAACCCAAGGAGAAGAAAGCTGACATTCTTGCAAGGGAGGCAGCAGCTGTGCTGGCTGCCCTCAGCACACATCCTAAGCCAAAGGATAAGAGAAAGAGGGAGACCCCTCTATATTTTAAAGCTAGGAGAAGTGTGAGAATAAAGACGGGTAAGCCACAGCCTCCGTCCAGCAGCCCAATCACTATAGATGATACCCCTACTTCGCCCAAGGAGAGGTCCCCCTCACGGATATCAATCACCTATGAGAGGGGGAGCCCGAAGAAAACTACTTGGAAAGAAATGTTAGACCAATTGACTACAAAAGCTCGGCTACAGGATGCTCTACAGGAAACCTTAGCCAGGCTTAAAGAAACAGAGAGAATGGAAGGGGAAGCACCCTTATCACCTCCGAGGGAGGGCGAAGTAGAGCCACCAAGAGAAGTAGAAAAAGAGCACATTCTAGAGCCTAGCCCTCAACCAAGTCTGAGTTCATATTACAACTTCTTAGAGGCTGGCAAAATTATACCTCATAAATTCACTGTGCCACTGTTCTTTGCATTGGAGGAAGAGAGAGTACGTACGCACACATGGATGAAAATAGCCAAGTCAAAGGGTGTGGCGGACATAGGCCCCTTACAAGAGAAACTTAAGGAGGCCAGGAGTGAATTAGCCATGGCTAAACATGTGGCAAATTGCCAAAGAGTGTTCCTATAGGAAGAAAACAAAAAGATTAGATTGCAGCTACAGGAGCTGAGGATAGGAACAGGTACACCCTCCAATGACACCACAGCAGAACAACAAGGCAAAAAGGAACTACAAACGGTCTTGGGGAGCCAACCTTGCATCTACAGGAAGCAGAACATCAAGCACAAATTGAGGTGCAAGCTCTCAGACAACAGTTGTAGCAGAAAGAGGCACAATTGGCCTGCATGGCCAGTTGGGCCATGGATACTATAAAATACAGACAGCGGCCAAATCCTATGGCCTGTACCTGAAATACCAATGGCTGCAATTTCAAATCAATAACTTGGCGCAAAGAGGTATCTCTCAGCTCCAAGACCCGCAGCAATTCACTGAAGTATGCAGTACTAGTTCATCAAAGGATAAGGCCAAATTAGTGGAGTTCTACCTCCATAATTTGGCCCTGCCTAATGTAATTTCATGGGATCCCAATACGGCCTTAGGAGATATGAAATTAATGGCATTTGCCTCATGGTTGAACCATGAGGACAAAAGAGCAGCAGAAGCCAAAGTGGTCATGAACCTGGAGCTGAATGAGCCATTGCTAATTCGAGCAGAACCAGGGGATCTTGTTGCACTAATCTCAGCACACCAGAACTTGTCCACTGACCCTCAAGCTTCATTGAGATATATGGTTCAGCAGGCCCAAGCCATAGCGCATTTTGAGGACATGGAGAGACTGTTAGGAGACAACGTTGTCCAAGCTTGCACCCGTCGATGGAATACATTGGCCCACACTCTGAAAATCAGAGAGTATCATACCCCAACTTGGATGAGGGAAGCTGTAGTACGGGTGGCCCTCTATAAGAAATCCATGCAAAACCTCCAGGCCAGCTGGATTGGCCTCAAACTAAGCCCACCACTGCTGCTAGGATTAATGGAGGGAAACACAGAGAAGGATGATAATGAACAGTGGGAAGAGGTGAACAGAAAGGCTGGGTATCATATCAGCAAGGAGGACACTACTACAGAGGCTTGGGATGTAAGGGTGGCAGTAAAGGCAATGAAGGATGAGGAGTTGGACTAGTTGCTCAAGGATGAGCAAATATTTTAGCTGGGGGGTGATGATGATCCCCAAATTTTGGTAACATTTTGGGCTCATTTGGCCTACTTACCTTGCTCAACCCTTCATTTTTCATCACTTATGCATCATTTCTTAGTATATTCATGTTATTTGTAGGAAGGAGGGCAGTCACTATGCCTAGGTGGCTAATACATGTTTATTTCAGGTTTTTTGACATTAAATGGAGCAAAACCACGCAGATGAAGGCAAGGAGACAGCCAAGGTGGCATTGCGGTTTTGTAGGAAGGTTTTCCACAGCCTTGAATGACCTTCCTCGTGATCTCCACCCCAACTCCGAGCTCCAACAACTATCACCACCGAGCTAGAAGGCAGCCAACAGATTCTAAGGAACAACAGTGTACTTTTAGTTGGTTAGTCAAGCCCCACTAATTTAGGAGGCTAGCTTGGCCCTCATAATGTATAAATATTGAGGCTGTAGCCTTCGATGGGGACTTTTGAACCTTTGTTGCAAATTCTGAAGTACGAACTACAACTCTGTTTTGCTCTTTGTAAGCCATTTTTGGCATGTTGTTAGACTTTTGACTATGATATTTTAATAAAAGGCAGGCAGATTTGAGTTCAATTCTGAGTTCTTAGAGGAGCTATAGCTCTCAGGTTTGGGCGCAACCTGAGAGAAATAGGCCTCCTTTCTTTGTATTGTTACTTGTCTTTCTCTCAGCATTATATTTCTTGTCCTTTACATGCACTTGGAAATACAGTTTGCTGATTCGGATTTCTTGGTGTGGTTACATAGGTTAGTGTTATGAACAAAGTTGCTTTCAGTAGTTTAGATTAGAGTAAGGAGATTAGAGTGATCAGAGCTCCAAAAAGGGGTTGATTGCACACTCACTTCCACCTCTGTTTAGAGATTGGGATTGCAGCCCGTGCCACCCACCAAAAACACAGTTTTACATGTTCATGCAAGCTTTAACGTAATATTTTCAGTTGTAGAAGTGTCAATGCATTTAGATCTTGTGGAATAACTCTTTGTTTCAGCACCATGCACGATTTCCCTTTAACTTACATTGCTGTTCTTTGGTTTAATAAAACAATTAGAGTAGGTTGATGACATTTCGGTTATATGCAAGGCAGAGGTGATTTGTTTCATTTACACTGCGCAGCACCAATCTATCATTTCCTTATCCTTCTCAGTCGTGCCTAAGCCATCTACTTACCTCCCAGCTAGATCATTTGCTCACCAACTCTTCTATTATCCACATTGTTTTATCTTTTCGGCCTTCCATTGCCTCTACCCTCCTATCGACCAACCAGCTTTACACACCCCCTCTCCATCTCATCTCTCTGTCCATAAGCCATCACAAGCTCCCCTATCATCCTCCCTATCTACCCATATATCTCATTCACTCCTCCATCACCCAAAACTCCGATTGCAGAACATCCTGTAGAAGTTAGCAGACTTCCTGTAGAAATCCTGAACTTCGTGTAGGATCCCCTGCAGACATCCTGTAGAAGCTTGCAAACACGATTTCCAGGCATCTGAACTTTGTGAACTTATGTGGCATGATGTAAGGGATCCCTTAGACCCTCTTAGAGTCTTCCTAACCTTTTCCAAGCATTCCTCCCCTTTTTTCTACCCCTGCACAGTCAAGACCCAGTAAGAAGCACAATCATAATAACTCCACCAACTTGAGCAAAAATACAAAAACATGTTCTCTTTAGATGAAAGTAGTTTAAACACATGCATCTCATCCCAATAGGAGTAATGGCATCATTGTTAGAAGTTGCATTCCCACCATTGCATCGTAAGGATTAATCTGGTCAAATTAGGGTTTACTAGGGTTTCTATGTTTTGTTGGCTTTCAGTTCATTCTTGCAAAGTAGGATAATTCCCTTTGAGATAGCTTTCGTTCATCACTTAAAAAGCTTCTTCTACGAACATATAGAATTTGGCTTGAGCCCTAGCGGACTTGTGCCAGCTGACCAAGTGACAGCTGCGACAAGAGCTAGTACTTGTGCATATAGCACCGTCGCTTCCAAGTTTGTTACGAACTACCAGGTTGATAAAATTAGAGAAGGAAGCTCCAGGAGTTGTAGCATTATTGGTACAATACTGGAGCCCACCAATCGGATTGAAATTTCATAAGAAGGTATAGAAATAGGATGGACTTTAGTTTCTTGTATGCATTTTTCAGATCCAAAGGTAAAAACAGTGACTTGTGGCAGATCGTACAAGTTCACTCTACTAAACTAGTCTATAATCAAGTCACTGTGGGAGATTTAGCATAACTCTTCCTTGGAGAATCGAATTTGGGTCATACTTGTTGCATTGGAAAGAGGACACGAAGGGCTACTTCAGGTCACAAATTCAGAACTATATGATTGGAAAGTACAGAGATACATCAGAGGCAATATCGAGCTCCTACAAAGTGAAAAAAGGTGTGTAGATTTTCTTAAATTTTTACTTAAGCTTGGTTTGAAAATTTATTTTGAAGGAATTCAAATGGCATAGTAGAGCATTATTATCAGTAACTGATGCCCCGAGGAAAGAAAATGCAAACACCTAGTAAGCAACCTGAAAGCTCTAGCATGACTCATGAAGAAGAGGAAGAAATGCTACATGATATATCAAAATTACAAGACCAAGTGCAACAAATGTCACTATCACAAAAGCTAACAGAAGCTAAGATAAATGGTGTGGAAGCTAAGATGAATGGCATGGAAGCTAAGATGGACAACTTGAAGATAGATTTGAACACAAATGAAGACAGGCATGGAAGATTTGAAGACAGATTTGACAAATTTTCTACAAGAAATACTTACCAATGGTGAAAAGGTAGTAAAGGAAACTCATGATGCGAACAAAAGAAATGTTAATCATGATTTCTTAGACTCTAATGTGGGATTGAAAACCCACCATATTCCAAAAATAGATATAAGGAAGTTTGATGGCAAGGATCCCGCAACATGGATATTACAAATGGAGCAATTTTTCGATCTCAATAATGTGCAAAACACACAAAAGGTACGTATTGCAACTTTATATTTGGAACCAAATCAGTTTGTATGGTATCAATGGCTTTTCTCTCATAAACAAATTATCACTTGGGAAATTTTTACGGAAGAATTGATAGCACATTATGAGGATACAAAAAGAAACACTTTTTTTAGCCAAATGATAAGTCTCAAACAAAAGGGTTCAATAATGGAACACATTGAGGAGTTCCAAAAATTGAACATAAGGGTAAAAGATATTCCAAAGGAGCATAGGATTGATGTGTTCATAGGGACTTTAAAAGATAATATCCAACATGATGTTTGCCTTTGGGAACCTGATTCATTAGAGAAGGCATTTAGGTTAGCAAGAAAAATGGAAAGCAAAATTATGGCAACCAGGAAGCATACCACTCACAACTATAAAGATGGAAGTGTGGTTGCTCCTAGTCTTCCACAACCTATAAGGTTGACACCACAACAATTGGAAGAAAAAAGAGAAAAAGGGCTTTGTTACCGTTGTGATAGCAAATACACTAAAGGTCATAAGTGTGCTGAGAAGAAATTATTCTACATAGATTGTGAAGAGGAAGAAGAAAAGGAGCAAGAAAGGTCAAAATAAGAGGATATACTCCAGGAACAAAGCCTAGATAAAGAAGAAATGAATCTGACCATATATTGTAATGAATTGGCAGGAATTACCACTCCTCAAACCATCAAGATAGAAGGACAAATCAAGAAGAAAAAGGTACTAGTGTTGATTGATTCAGGAAGTACCCACAATTTTATTCATTGTAAGGTAGCAAAAGAATTGAATTGCTTCTTATACCCAAAACCAAATTGCTCTGGAAAGTGCCATAATATCAAGCTATCGAGGGGCGAATATGTATTGACTAGCCCAATGCTTTCCATTCCAATGGGAGTTGCTGATGTTGTACTAGAAGTACAATGGCTACAATCCTTGGGTACAATAGCTTTCAATTTTCAAGAACTTTTCATGAAAGTTTCCATGGAAGGAAAGGAAGTTGAATTAAGGGGTATTGCAGGAAACCAGGAAAGATTATTAGCTCTAATGGTATGACAAAGCTTCTAAAAAAGGAACAAAGGGGTGTAATTGACAATTATGTTCGCTAGATGTTTCCACATTGCAATCATATATTTCTCGAGATCTCCAAAAAGTCTTGGACAATCATTCCAAGGAATTTGAGACTCCCAAAGGTCTCCCACCTATTCGTGATCATGATCATGCTATTCATTTGATTCCAGGAAGTGTTCCTCCAAAAATCAGGCCATACAGATATCCCTATGCCCAAAAGAGTGAAATTGAATGTATGGTTGCAGAAATGCTAGAGGCTAGTATAATTCAACCGAGTCAAAGTTATTTCTTTGCTCCAGTAGTATTAGTGCACAAGAAGGATGGATCATGGCGCATGTGTCCAGATTATAGGGAGCTCAACAAGCTCACTATTAAAGATAAGTTTCCCATTCCCGTCATTGATGAATTACTGGATGAATTGCATGGATCAATTTACTTCACCAAGTTGGATCTTCATTCAGGATATCATCAAATCAGAATGAAGACTGAAGAAATTCTGAAAACAACATTTAGAACTCATGAGGGTCATTATGAATTTTTGGTCATGCCTTTTGGCCTTACCAATGCACCTTCAACATTTCAAAGTTTAATGAATTCCATTTTCAAACCATTCCTTAGAAAATTTGTGTTAGTATTTTTTGATGATATACTAATCTACAACAAGTCTTGGAAGGATCATGTTGAACATGTTGATAGGGTGCTACAACTATTGGAGGAGAAACAATTATATGCAAAAAGATCCAAATGTTTCTTTGGAGTACAAGAGGTGGAATATCTGGGTCATATTGTATCTCATGAAGGAGTTAAGGTAGACCCTAGCAAAATTAAAGCCATTAAGGAATGGAAAATCCCCACATCCATAAAGCATCTGCGAGGATTTCTTGGGTTGACAGGGTTTTATCACAAGTTTGTTAAGAATTATGGGAGAATAGCAGCACCTCTAACAACATTATTGAAGAAAGATGCATTTTCATGGACTCCAGAAGCAACAAAGGCCTTCGAACATCTTAAAGAGGCAATGTGCCAAGCACCGGTCTTAGCTACACCGGACTTCACAAAAACCTTTATTGTGGAATGTGATGCTTCAGGAAATGGAATTGGTGTTGTTTTAATGCAAGATGAAAGACACATTGCTTTTGAAAGTCGTCCAATCAAGGGAAAGTTTTTACACAAAGCTATTTATGAGAAGGAAATGTTGGCAATACTCCATGCACTTAAGAAATGGCGACCCTACCTAATGGGAAGACACTTCAAGGTAAAAACGGATCATGATAGCCTTAAATACTTTTTAGAACAAAGATTATCCTTTGAAGAGCAACAAAAGTGGGTCACAAAGATGTTGGGTTATGACTTTGAAATCATCTACAAAAAAGGGAAGCAAAATGTGGTGGCAGATGCACTCTCAAGAAAGGATGAGGATGTGGAAGCATTGTTGTGCGCCATTTCTATTATCAAACCAGATTGGATAAATGAAGAAAGGGAGGAATGGAAGAATGACGAAGAAGTATGGGCACTTATTCAAAAGTTACAACAAGATTCCAGTACGTATGATACATTTAGCTGGAAAAATGATTCTTTATGGTACAAAGATCGCTTATACCTCTGTAAGAATTCCCAACTAAAACAAAATATTCTTATGGAATTGCACACTTCTCCCTTAGGAGGGCACTCAGGATTTTTAAAAACTTACCACAGGGTTAAGAAGGAATTTTTTTGGGATGGCCTTAAATCGGATATTCAAAAAATTTTGGCGAAATGTTTGGTTTGCCAACAAAATAAAGTTGAAACAATTAAGACACCGGATCTATTACAACCTTTATCCATTCCAAGCCAACATTGGGAGGAGGTTTCAATGGATTTTATCACAGGTTTACCCAAGTCTGAGGGAAGAGTGTCATCATGGTGGTAGTTGACAGACTTACCAAGTATGCACACTTTTGTGCATTATCACATCCATTTAAAGCCAGTATGGTTTCTACTGCATTTATGGAAACAATTCAAAAGCTACATGGAAACCCAAAGATTATTGTAAGTGACAGAGATCCCATTTTCACTGGAAATTTTTGGACAGAATTATTTTCTTGTCTTGGTACTCAGTTAGCTCATAGCTCATCTTATCATCCTCAATTTGATGGGCAAACTAAGATAGTAAAAAAATGTTTGGAAGGATATCTTCATTGCTTTGTATCGGATAAATAAACACAATGGGTCAAATGGTTGCCTCTGGCTGAATGATGGTACAACACTTATTTCCATACAACAACAAAAATGACCCCATTTATGGCACTTTATGGATATCATCCACCATCCATCACATCATATTTAAGAGAAAATTCTAAGGTTCAAGCAGTGGAACATCACATCGAGCATCAACAACAAGTCCTCCAACTCTTAAAGGATAACCTCGTGTTGGCACATAATAGAATGAAACAACAGGCAGATCAACATCACAGCAAAAGAAGTTTTGATGTAGGTGATTGGGTATTCCTACGGCTACAACAATATAATAAAATGTCCCTCAAGCAAGCTAAGAAGGATAATAAATTATCACCAAAGTATTATGGTCTGTACAAGGTGTTGCAAAAGATTGGTACTATGGCATACAAATTGGAGCTTCCTATAGCTTCTCGATTGCACCCAGTTTTCCATGTTTCATTTTTAAAGAAGGTTATAGGCAAAAAGCTCCTAGTTCAAACAATATTGCCAGAACTTGACGAGGAAGGAAAAATTATATTGGAACCGGAAGCTGTCACTGAAGCAAGAACTCGACAGCTACGAAATCGATCAATTTCAGAGTATCTTATCAAGTGGAAGAACTTATCCGCTGAAGATTCCACATGGGAGGATGCGAATTTTATACAGAAGCATCTAGAACTACTCAAGTGTTGAGGACAACACTTTTTTTGAAGGAGAGGGGCATGTTGGGTCCCTATAATACTAGTAATTACCCCATTACTATTGTAGTTTCATCCCTTATTAATATTGTTGTGCCCCTATTATCCCCATATTGTTATTACTATGCCCCATAGAATCCCTCTATTGTTATTTTTGTGGCTTTATATTATTATTGTTAGGTCGGTTGGGTTATATTGTGACTCCTTAGACTACTATATATAGAAAGGAGGTTTTTTCATTTGAATCATCCAAGAATTGTTCATTTATGTAATGTAAAGGAGGTTTCCCCCTCGAAGAGGCTAAATTCTAAGGCGTTGATCTATCTTTTCTAGAGCTGGTTTCATAACAGACTTGTCTGTCAGTCTTAGAACCACATCCCAGACACTATTACGAGCAATGGAGTCATACTCCTCCACCATGGCATAAACCCAAACCAATTGTTGCAATGCCTCCTCAAAGGAAGATGACTCTATCTCAACACATCCGCTCATAAGAGCCATGTATCTAGTGTATCTTGTAGGTGACCTCCTCTTCCTGCACTGTGATGTGGGTGCTCCCACAATTCTCTCTCACATCTTGCAATAACTTATCAACCTCTCTGGTGCACTTTCTCCATCTCTAGAAGACTCTACCTGAGTTGATGTCTCTGCTCCCGGATCCTCAGGATGTGGCTGCTCCACATCAATCTAAGGATCCTCAACCACATGTATATGAAGCTCCCTCTCAAGGGAACATCACATGGCCTTCTCCTCGTCGAATCTGATATCCCTACAAACCACTGTCATTCTTTTGATCGACAAATACACCCAATAGTTGTGAGTTGTATTAGTGTACCCCACAAATAACCCCAACTCTGTTGTTGGTTAAAGATTCTTTCGTGCATCTTTGGTCACATGGCAATATACCGATGACCCAAAAATCCTAAAGTGACCAACATCTGGTATCTTCCTTAACAAAGCCTCCTCTAGTGTACTCATCCCAAGAATTTGATGCAGGCTTCTATTATGCAATTAAACAGTTGTGTTTCCTGCCTCATCGCACAAGTGTAGTAGTAGGCCGTGATTATTCAACATCACCTGTGGGTTATGGGGTGTCGTAAACTCCTGTTTAATCCCTTCTACCTTACATAATTTCTTAAACTCATTTGAGACATACTCACCACCGTTATCACTCCCCAGGGCTTTAACCTTCTTTCCAAATTCTTTCTCGACCAATGCTTTAAAGTCACAAAACTTTGTGAAAGTTTGATCTTTCTTCTGTATGAAAAAGATCCATCATTTACGAGAAAAATCATCAAAAAATATCACATAATACCTATGTTTGGTTGTGGATGCCGTCGAGAATGGTCCACACACATTTGAATGGACTCGCTCTAGAATTTCCTGTGCTTGACTGTCTCTTTCGTGAAAGGAAGCTTTGGTGAATTTTCCCAAAGTACACCCCTTACATGTATTAAATCTCCCTAGCATACCTTTGGTAAGATGAGTAGAAATCTTCTGCATGATTTTCAAAGCCCCATGATGCAAGTGACCCAACCACCTGTGCCACAACTCATTGATGTCTTGTCTCTGCACCTTTTATGCTTTCGTGCTCAAGGAAACACAATATTCTACCTCCAACTTGTAGATATTATTCACTTGAATCCTATCCTCTTCTATACTCTCTTCAACACTGATATCATGTAGATTTTTCCACATTTCTAGCTCTGATACCATGTAGATTTTTCTACATTTCTAGCTCTGATACCATGTATATTTTTACTTGTAGATTCAACAACTCATGTGATGCATTAAAACATAAGACAAGAATCTACTCTACTCTTTAGTGGTAGCCAAACTAGATCGATGAAAAAAATAATAAAAAAGTGGAAGAATATCAATGGCACATAACACAATATCTCACTAGGGAAAGTAATTGCTAAAAACCCCGACTATATCTATTGCATTGACCAGAAGATCTAAGAAGAAAATACAAAGCTTGTTCTCACTAGAACAATTCTTGCACAAGTATGAACAACTCTCTTCTAACAAGCTAGCTCCAGCCAACACTTAGCCTATTATGCTACTCTCCAAGCTCCTACTTCCTTGCACAATTCCTAGAGGAATTACCCTGTATTTAATGAGGAAATCCTTCTTCCATAATTGCGTAATACAAACTTAGGTCCTCAATTGATTGCATGCACTATCAGTATAACTTGGAAAATTATAAAATTGATAATACATTGTCCTTGCACTCTAGTCTCAACTGGGTCTTCTTTTGAAATGACATGCATGAGTTATTCTTGAGTGAATCTTCAATTAGTTGGTGTGGCACTGAGGATGCACTAGTGCACCAACTCACTACTAGACCTCTACTAGTTCCTCTGTTATGAAACCAGCTCACAAAAAGATAGAAAAGAGAGATCCACGCCTTATAATTTAGCCTCTTCGAGGGGGCAACCTCCTTTACATTACATAAATGAACAATTCTTGGATGATACAAATGAAAATACCTCCTTTCTATATATAGGAGTGTAAGTGGTCCCAATACAATCAAAGCCTACATAACAATAATATTGTAGGGCACAACAGTAACAATAGTGGGCTTCTATGTGGCATAATAGTAACAATATGGGCACTACATGGGTACATCAATATAATAAGTGGGTTGTACTAATAACAATAAGGGGTTACACTGGTAGTATAGGGGCCTAACATGCCCCTCTCCTTCAAAAAGCGTTGTCCTCAATGCTTGAGTAGTTCTTTATGCTTCTATATAAAATTCTTGTCCTCCCATGTGGAATATTCAACGGGTAAGTTCTTCCACTTGATGAGATACTCTGAAATTGATCGATATGTAGCTGTCGCGTTCTTGTTTCTGTGACTGCTCCCGGTTCCAATATGATTTTTCCTTCCTCTTCAATTTCTGGCAATATTGCTTGAATTGGGATCTTTTGCAACTTTTGAATAAGTGGCCATACTTCTTTGTTCTTCTTCCATTCATTCGTTGCTTCGTTTATCCAATTTGGTTGGATAATATAAATAGCACAAAACAATGCTACCATATCCTCATCCTTGAAGCGTCTTCCCATTCGGTAAGGTCACCATTTTTTAAGTGCATGTAGTATTGCCAACATTTCCTTCTCATAAATAGCTTGCTTGAGATGTAGCAGTAAAAATACCCAATCACTTACATCAAAACATTTTTCACTACGATGTTGATCTACCTGTTGTTTCATTTGATTTTGCACCGAAGTGGCGTTATCCTTTAAAAGTTGGAGAACTTGTTGTTGATGCTCAATATGATCTTTCTCTGCTTGAACCTTTTTCTTCTTGATATGTCCTTCTATCTTTTGAGGAGTGGTAATTTCTTCTAGTCCTTTACAAGATATGGTCGAATTCATTTCTTGATGCTCGATGTTATCTTTCACTTCTTGAACATTTTTCTTCTTGACGTGTCCTTCTATCTTGATAGTTTGAGGAGTGGTAATTTCATCCATTGAATTACAAGATATGGTTGGATTCATTTCTTCTTTCTCGATGTGATCTTTCACTTCTTGCACCTTTTTCTTCTTGATATGTCCTTCTATCTTGAGAGTTTGAGGAGTGGTAATTCTTGCCAATGCTTTACAAGATATGGTCTGATTCATTTCTTCTTTCTCTGGGGTGGTGTCCTGACGTATATCCTCTTCTTTTGATGTTTCTTGATCCTTTTCTTCCTCCTCTTCATATTCTATGTAAAATAATTTCTTCTCAGCACACCTATGACCTTTAGTGCATTTTCTATCACAATTGTAACAAATCCCTTTTTCTCTTTTTTCTTCCAATTGTTGTGGTGTAACCCTTGTAGGTTGTGGAAGGCTGGGAGAAACAACACTTCCATCTTTATAGTTGTGAGGGGTATGCTTCCTGGTTTCCATAATTTTTCTTTCCATTATGTCACAAAGCCCTTTTACTCTTTCCAATTGTTGTGGTGTTTCTCTAAAGAAGGTGTTGCTCTTTGTATCCTCATAATGTGCTATCATTTCCTCTGTGAAAATTGACCACGTAACAAGTTTTTTACGAGAACAAAGCCGTTTGTACCATAAAAATTGATCTGGTTCTAAATATGAAGATGCAATACATACCTTTTGTAACAGTTGTACACCATTTATATCAAAATATTGCTCCATCTGAAGTATCCAATTTACTGGATCCTTGCCATCAAACTTCCTCATCTTGCTTTTTCTTGATTTTAGGAACTCTACCTTGAAACGACTGTAACTCTGTACTTTCAGATCTTTAAGTTCTGAAATTGTGACCTATAGTAGCCATCTGTGTCCTCTTTCCAATGCCACAAGTCTGATCCAAATTGGATTCTCCAAGAAAGATTTATGCACAATCTCCCGCAGTGACCTGATTATAGACTAGTTCAGTAGAGTGAAATTGTATGAAGTTCCACGTGTCACTGTTTCAACCTTTGACTCTGAAAAATATATAAACAGAAACTACAGTCCATTCTCTTTCTGTAACTTCTTACGAAACTTCAATCCGATGCTCAGAAAGAAAGTTATGACGATTTTCCCCAGGTCACCTGTTTTGAATGTAATTCAGGAGTCTGCAAAAAGGCCAAATTCCTAAGATCATATATCCGCAAATATCGCGCTAAAAGCTCTGAAATTCGGACCCAACGTTCTGCGCCAATTCCTCTCAAATGGGTTTTTTGTGCGACTTCTGAAACGTCACAGAACAAACGTTATAGCGAAAATACCACGATGACCTATTTGGAGCAGCGAAACCCTAGAATCCAAAGCTCTGATACCAAATGTTATGAAACCAGCTCACAAAAAGATAGAAAAGAGAGATCCACGCCTTATAATTTAGCCTCTTCGAGGGGGCAACCTCCTTTACATTACATAAATGAACAATTCTTGGATGATACAAATGAAAATACCTCCTTTCTATATATAGGAGTGTAAGTGGTCCCAATACAATCAAAGCCTACATAACAATAATATTGTAGGGCACAACAGTAACAATAGTGGGCTTCTATGTGGCATAATAGTAACAATATGGGCACTACATGGGTACATCAATATAATAAGTGGGTTGTACTAATAACAATAAGGGGTTACACTGGTAGTATAGGGGCCTAACATCCTCCAACAGTTAGAACTAGTTCAACTGATCGTAACTCAGTCAAAGTGAGTTATCTAATTACAACTCAAATAAACTCACCTCGAACCCCTAAAATCTAGGGATCACACATACATGACTACAAAATACTTCCAACTTAACATCCCTAAGTTAATTAAGTCAATTAAACTTAATTAACTATTTACAAGTTGCTATGAGAATAGAATTCTAATTTTAATTCACAATTTAATTCAAGGACGAATTAAATAGGAATTTCTTGTTTCCATTTATCAATACACATTCCTTGGCTTTGTCTTGCCCTTGCCTTATAGACTAGTAGCAAGGCTCACCAAAGTATTCAAAGAGGCTTCCCCAATTATTCCACCATTATTTCATTAATTTCTCTCTCTCTCTCTCCCAAATTTGGCCTCTTCTTATAAGAATTTAGAATATATTGGAGATGGGCTTCATGGCATGTGAATAAGGTGGATACAAGTCATGGATAGACTTCATGGAATGTGAACCAAGAAATTACAAATCATGCACAATTTTCATGCTCAATTATGAGTTTTTTTCCAACCCATAATGAAATTGTTTCTCAAGCTCCACGCTAAATTATGAACATTTCCCAACTCACTATGAACTTTCTTCTCAATTATGAGCCGTTATCAATTATGAAATAGTTATTATTTCATAATCATAAAATTGTGGCAAAATAATTACTTCTTTGTGAAACAATTATGAGAAATTACTCAAATATGTAACTTTAGCTTCATCACATCTAATAACTTCATTGTAATGCCTATGGTGAAAAATGAAAGTATACCACATGTCCCATACTATTAGGCCATAATGAATATGATGAAGTGGCACAAGGAAGGAGTCAAGATGCAAGGAACTAGTTAGGGCCTGCAAGACTTCCAAGTACTCAACCATATAGATAATCCTTGAGGCCAACATACCCATACTTAGTAGAGAAGATAAATTAACATGGATACCAACACAATACACTATGAATTCATGATATGAAAGGCTAGTACATAGCCATGAAGGAACACGTTGTGGATCCATGCCATCAAGAAAGAGATCATAGGAACCAAAAAATTCACTATGGGTCACGTCATAGTATACATTAGTATGACATCGGACACAAGGAAGGGTGCCCCTAAGTGTTATAGACATTTTTGGGCCCTACAACCCCAAGCATGAAATGTACATAAATCAAGGGCTCCTAAGTCCCTAAAAGTGTTGTTCTAACCCCTAAAGGAACAAGGTCAACAGATTACAGCTTCTCCTAGAAGTTCTCCATGAAAAACTGCTCAGAATTGGTCAAAATAGGATCATTTCAGCTGCTCCACTGGCCAAGTGCGTTGCATCTCACCTAAATACACTGTGTGGGTGTGTTGAATTTCAAAAATCCCTTCTGTGGGGTGTGATGGGTGAGAAATGACAAATGGCAGTGTCATTCCGCGAGGTGGAGAGGCAATGGAAGCTTCCAGAATCTTCTCTTGTGACACTTGCCTCACTGAATTCGACCAAGGATGAGTAAGAGATCCTCAATCTCCAAGTGGAAGCAAGAACTATCAGAGAGAAGACACTAATCAAATCATGAGCTGACTCATCTCCATTACAGATATCTATATATGGATCCCTCATCCCAGAGATCCAGAGGCTGGAATTTTGCATATTGTAAGGAATTGTTGTTGGTTTCTTGAGACAAACATCAGATTGTTGGGTGATCTAAGCTTTGTTTGAGGTGAAGAGGGGATTTTTAGCTGGGAGGTTGATGCTGGGTCAGAACAACTGGTTGTAACTCCTCTTGTCTCTTTCTTGTTTATCAATAAAAGCTATTCAAGTTTTCCTCCATACTTTTGTGTCATTGATGCTTGCTACATTTGTATGGCCAATTTACATCTAATTTTAAATTGTTTATGTTTATAGATCCATGTCTTTGTATAGTGCTATGGTACTGTGATCTTACAGGTACTTTGTGAAGCTGGGCGTGCAAGGGAGCAGGTAGCTAAAGACTATCAAAGAAGAGAGGAATCAAATCAGGAGATTAGCGCAAGACAGAGGTTGGTCTTTCTGTTCCTCTCTATCTATAATTCATAAAGGAAAAACGAAAGTAGTTTTTCTCTGTTTGTTTCTAAGGCAGCTGTCACATCTTAGTGGGATAGAGCAGTTCTATATAGACACTTTTCCCTGTAACAAAATGGCGACTTCACTGGGGAGAAATTAGTTTGTTTGTTTATCATTCCTTGTTGTCTATTTCATAAAGTTACAGGTAGTATTCAAACTGCATTTGCCATAGCAAATGCAAAGTAGATAATTGCTACTTCAATCTATCTACTGGATCTGTTTATGGTTTAAACAATTGATTCACAAACTATCTGATTGCCCTTGTGATAGCTCTTAGATCCTCCTTAGATCTACCCCTGATTGTTGCATTACTGATTGCTTTTTGCTCGGCCAAAACTCAAGAACTGAACTGCAAACTGTGACCCGGAACCAAACAGAGTCTCATTTCTGGCCCAGCGTAGGTATTGTTCAGAGAATCTGAAATTCAGTGCACTTCCCGAGTGGACAAGCTACGCTGCATTTCAAATTCTCTGTGTTACAAGTGCATTGATCAGACTAGGCTCTGTGCAGTTTTGGTTTCTGTGATTCATTCTTTCCAGTTCTATTCCTGAATTTTGCTGTCTGTGATTAGTATATGTCTGTTTGAAACCCCTTTTCGTTGCTGTTATTCCGCCTCCTTTGTACAAAAGAACTGTAAATGTTTTTGTGTGTTTGTTGAGTCATTTTCAGTTCTCCTTTGCAAAAGTAGCATAATCGTACTGTCGTCCTTTGATTTGAAACTATCGCAAGTGTCGATTTCAATCGTAGGAAAGAGTTTGATTGTTGTTGATGGTCGATTATCCTGTTACTATTGCTTTTGGTCTGAATTTGTAATTTTCTAGTGTCAAGAACAAGTATTCATTTCAAAATCGTAAGGTGTTGTGATCGTCTCCATTTTTTATTTCGAAAAGGAAACTTGTTGATATTTGTCGCTTGAAAAGAAATTCAGATTTGTGCATCAACTTTCTTTTTAGCATTCATATACTAAGAAAGTCGAAAACAAATACATGCATGTGCATTTGCATATAGACAGTCTGATTGGCTTGATTTAGGAAAGTGCATTTAGAGTGTGCTCTTTGCTCTTTGTGAAAATATTTTGTCTTTCTTTCCTTAGTAGCTAGGATTTTCATTGCACAAAGAAGATAAAAAGTTTTTTTATCATCTTAGATTGCATTTTAGGAATTACATCTACATCTCGTGGTGAACTTGAAAGGAAAACTTCATAAACAAGATCAAATTGAAATAAATTCAATGAATCTAACAACGCTTTGGAACTTAACGCACAACATTTAGAAGTCTAGGCTAGAGACGTATTCCGGCGTCGTAAAACCTGGTAACTGTTTTTCTCACTGATGGTTGGGTGATTCCTCCACTTTGAGATGATAAGTGCCAGTATGGACTTGTGCTCCCACATACCGTCGAGTATATTTTGGGAGACCCCAATAGGCTTAATCCTTTATCCATAGGAAGCCGTGTCTGCCGCCCTATCGATCACAATGCACTGAACACAACATTCGGGAAGATTGACTGCCGTACCGTAAAAAGTATTCTGCAGTTTTGCGATTGGTTTGGTAATCCCTCTACCTAGATTTCCAGAGCAGTCCCTTTCGTTCCTTTTCAAACTCCTTAACAGAAAAGGTCCATTTGAGCACGTGTCACTTCAGGCTCATTAAAAATCGAAGGAGACTAGAGTCATCTTTTGTTTTTTCTCGACTCTTAAAAACTGAAAAAACAAGTTGTGTCAAAGCGTCTAAAATTTATTTTAAACGGAATACTCATTACCCTTTCCTACGTTGATCTTGGGTTGAGAAAATGGAATCCACCAACCAAGGGATTCCCCTTGGAAGAAATCCTAGTCCCTTCTCCTCTTGGGGAGATGTTGGTGCACCCCATATGGCCACATTGTCACTTCTAGGACCGACAATCATCTTTTCTGTATGGCTCTTCTCAACGTCTGTCGTTCAGAACACAGCGTTTCCTGAGCAATGGAAACAACAATTAGACGAGTCTAGAGTTACCCACCAACCTTCTACTTCCTCTAATTCTTCCTCTCCTCCCTCCTCTTTGCTTTATGGGGCTGGTAAAGCCAAAAGTCAAGTACCTGAGAAGAAGAAGGAAAAGAAGAAGAAAGAGAAGAAGAAGAAGGAGCCAAAAGTGAATGGGGGCAAACGAGTGTCGTCTAACGAAAATCCATACAATGCATCGACCAGGTCTAAATCGCCATGTGTCATTTGCAAAGGAGACCACTATCACAGAGATTGTCCTTACATCCCTTGGATCTTAAGGGACTGGTCTCCTCGTTTGCACAACCCGATGTCGTCAACCTCTGATGATCATGTTGAAAGCATGCCATCAACTAGTGAAAGTGAAGCCCCAGGACAAAAAGGAAAATATATATTTCCCTGTAAACTGTGCGAAGGCGATCATGCCATCCACCATTGTCCCTTCTTAGACGAAGCTAAAAGAGTTTTGGACAATCGTCCGTTTCACCGTTACGACTTCCTCCTGGATATAAAAAACTCTTGCCGAGTCCGTCACTAGCTAAAAATCCGGCTGGCCCGCTCAGGTGGTCGGCTAAAGCATCTATCATTGAAGACAAACCATCTGAACCCATACCAGATGAAAGTCAAAAGGTCGAGGCGGCAGTTGACCCGGTCTTGCCTTCAAAGGTTCCATCTTCAGATGATACAGTCACCGAAGAGAACAAGGATGACACCGTCCACAATCTTTTCATAAGCACAGACTCCAACGAACATGGGGGCAATTTACCCATTCCTTTACTGCAAGAAGGAAGTTCGTCAGAGTCGTACCCGGCCATCTATTCGGTCCCACCTCCAAGAAACCTAGTTGTCTCCTTCGACTGGAATCAACTAGGCAGACCCTATTTACTAGCTAGTGTACCATTCCGAATCATTGTTCAAATATATAGAATGGTTATGGCTGGTACCATCACAGATGAGGGGGCTTCTGTGAGTATCCTTTCCTCAACTTCTTGGAAAGTGCTTGGTTCGCCATCGCTTTTGCCTGAGATGAGAAATCTAACAGGTTTTGATAAAGGAACCAGTCGACCGTTAGGGATCCTTCCCAATGTGCCCATAACATTGAGAAGGAAAACCGTTCACATGAATGTAATGGTAGTTCAAGGACCCCTGGATTACAATATACTCCTTCGACGAGACTATATTTATTGCATGAGAGCCATTGTACCATCACTCTTTAGAGTGATGTGTTTTCCGCACGAAGGAAGAGTGGTCAAGCTCGTAGACCAACTTTCATTTCCTGGATCACGCATAGAAAATAGTCATATACCATCCCTGAATGGTCTTTTCATGCAAGAAATGTCTCAATCCCCAGTCCGTCCACCTGATGAGCGTGAGTGATTCGAGGGACATGACTGAAACCCAGGAGGCATGCACCCTGGTCTGCTTTAGCAGGAAAACTTCGGGTATAGGGTAGGTTTCCGTGAGAGAATATGACTAGTCTGTACTCCCGTCCGTGATTGGAATAGGGGGTTATTCTAGAACAAGATTCTCTTGTCAAAGTTACGTGAGTGGAGTAGCCTCCTTCACTCACCTTTGTCTACTTCAGTAAACATCGCCGAAGAAGTGTTTTGTTTGTGCTGTGAATAAACAAATCTCTGGGTAACCTGTAAGAGGTAGGTCTCTCTCGGTAAAACAAATGTTTTAACGGAATAAAGAAGGGGTAACCTTGAAACTCTGCTTTATACCTGGGGGCATGAAAGCCTTTTGGCATGCAAGCAAAGAGCAACTATTTATTTTTTAAATTTGTAGGTCCTCTAACCCTTTAAACTCGTAGGATTAGTCGTTTCCTAACTTGCATAAAGAAAGGATGTGGGGAAAAACTCTAAAAATTGCCATTTTTATATGAGACATTCTTATCACATGACTGGATTAATCGAGTAGTGTTACCACAAGGTTCAAGCTTGTTAAATAATAAACCCGCATCGAGCAGTGTTACCGCAAGGTTCAAGTTCATTAAAAAATAAACCCGCATCGAGCAATTTTAGCACATAGTTCAAGCTCGTTAAAAAATAAACATAAGCCATGAGAAAATGTTCCCCCCCACGTTTAAGCTCGTTAAAAAATGAACTATTCCTCGGTAAATAACCATCGTCAATGTAGTACTTCAGCCATTAAAACCTTGGTCGTGTTTGCACCGTCACCTCCACTTTTGCATTGGCCGATCATTCACCTCCATTTGATTGTTTACCCATTTTGAGGAACAGCTACGAAGAGTAATTTCACTAGCCATCCTTGTAACACTGCCATGATTGGAAAATTCCAAACCTTACCTGGAATTAGTTGCTACCCATTTTATCACTCGTTCCTCAAAAGACGAGTCTCCTTTAAGCTCTTTTCAACTGACTCGTAAAATATGAAAAGATTTTCGAGCCATTGGCCTCTCCAGCTCGTTAAAGGGATAGGAAGTGCTATCCCTCCTCTAAATTTTAATCTTTTGGGACCTGAGGGATTATTACACAAAAAGATCGAGCGCTTATTTTGTTCGGCTTGTTAAAAGTATCGAAAATTCATCCCTTCTGTATTGTTTTATACTTTTTCGGACTTAAGGGATTAGATGACGAAAAAGGAATTTTGGAGTTACCTTTACATTCCTTTTTAGACTCTCTAAAATTGAAAAGGACCGAGTTATCTTTGTCGTTAAACTCGTTAAAATTTTAATAGCGACAAACTTGTCTATAGACGAGAACGAGTTTCACTATCGCTAGGCTCGTTAAAACATAGCGATGGGTTTGCCCGAAGGGAAAATTATAGAACAAGAATATGTTATCCTCCTCAAGCTTGACAAAAATAAAGAGGTATTGGTCAGCAATTACTGGGGAAAATTGGGAAGAAAACTTGAAGAAACTTTGTTGGTAGCAAGTCACTCTTGAACATGACACTTCCACTCCGCGTCCGAGTCGGGTTGGGTTGTTTCATTCACCGGTCACATCACCATGGTCCCATCATACCATCCACATTTGGGGTTAATGCTACCAATCCATCACATCAGTGTCGCCAATATGTTCAAGAGAAGTCATTCAGAGAATTCACCTGTGTCTCACTCACTACCATACATTTATACTCCATTCTTTCATGACCGCCACCCTGAACCTTATATCACCAGATCGTTTTCACCTCCATTAAAATCATTTGCTCCATTCCATGTCATTGATGTGGGATTCATTAAGGCCCTCCTCTGATGGATCACTTCTTGTCGACATCAGCTCATTATCCAAGAAGTTGATCTAGGAACAACCCATTCAGTACTTTGAAGCTTGCATACCTCAATGGCAAGTTTCTCACTTCCGCCAACAGGTTTACATCAATGGCCTTCGACCGAAAGATTTTGCATGGTGTTCGACGCCAATTCCTTTATTCACACCACGTGAATTGTACTGCAGTACCTTGAGGGTCATTATCATTATCGGTGATTCCTCTCGCGCTTGTTAACAATTTACATCATTGACTGGTAATCAAGCGATGTCTTTCCATGTTCAACTTCAGAAAATTTCTCACATGGATCGACTTGTACTTCGAGTGAAGATTGAACGAGATTGAAGACCCCGGATCTAGTTTCATCCATCCAGGTTGCGATAAATATTCAGGGAAATAAAGACATCAAATGTACATCATTGCCGCACAGATAATCATCCAATCAAAAGGATGATGGCTCTATCAGAATCATCAGTCTACACTCAGACGATTGTCTGTCCTATGTACATGAAAATGAATTTATAAAGTTGAGCATGGGAATGCCCGCCTCAGCTAGATCATGAAAATATTATCAAGAGAATGTATTGTATTGTATCTTATTATAGGTCTCCTCCCAGCTTGAAAGAACTTCGGATCCTCATAATAAAGCATTTCACCCTACATCAAAAGATTAACGACCTCATGCTTTAGGGGGCAACTGTTATAGACATTTTTGGGCCCTACAACCCCAAGCATGAAATGTCCATAAATCAAGGGCTCTTAAGTCCCTAAAAGTGTTGTTCTAACCCCTAAAGGAAGAAGGTCAACAGATTACAGTTTCTCCCAGAAGTTCTCCATGAAAAACTGCTCAGAATTGGTCAAAACAAGATCATTTAAGCTGCTCCACTGGCCAAGTGCATTGCATCTCACCTAAATACACTATGTGGGTGCGTTGCATTTCAAAAATCCATTCTATGGGGTGCGATGGGCGAGAAATGACAAATGGCAGTGTCATTCCGCGAGGTGGAGAGGCAATGGAAGCTTCCAGAATCTTCTCCTGTGACACTTACCTCATTGAATTCGACCAAGGATGAGTAAGAGATCCTCAATCTCCAAGTGGAAGCAAGAACTATCAGAGAGAAGACACTAATCAAATCATGAGTTGACTCATCTCCATTACAGATATCTATATATGGATCCCTCATCCCAGAGATCCAGAGGCTAGAATTTTGCATATTGTAAGGAATTGTTGTTGGTTTCTTGAGACAAACATCAAATTGTTGGGTGATCTAAGCTTTGTTTGAGGTGAAGAGGGGCTTTTTAGCTGGGAGGTTGATGCTGGGTCAGAACAACTGGTTGTAACTCCTCTTGGCTCTTTCTTGTTTATCAATAAAATCTATTCAAGTTTTCCTCCATACTTTTGTGTCATTGATGCTTGCTAAATTTGTATGGTCAATTTACATCTTATCCTAAATTGTTTATGTTTATAGATCCATGTCTTTGTATAGTGCTATGCTACTGTGATCTTACAGGTACTTTGTGAAGCTGGGTGTGCAAGGGAGCAGGTAGCTAAAGACTATCAAAGAAGAGAGGAATAAAATCAGGAGATTAGCGCAAGACAGAGGTTGGTCTTCTTGTTACTCTCTATCTATAATTCATAAAGGAAAAATGAAAGTAGTTTTTCTCTGTTTGTTTCTAAGGCAGCTGTCACACCTTAGTGGGATAGAGCAATTCTATATAGACACTTTTCCCTGTAACACTAAGTGGTCCTCAAACTACATAATATGGTGCAAAAATATATTGTAGCTTGCGAGGGGTTATATGTATGAGTGACATTTGCCTAAGCCCAAGGTCTTGATCTCAACCTTGATGGTACAAATATACATCATGTGAATAGATGTGTTAATGTCAAGAATGGTAGAAACTACTTTATTACTAGTCATTGAGGTATACCATTAACATACATGAGGGGACCAAAAAATGTTGAAAATGGACCACGAGTTACCTAGCACAATACAATAAGTATGAATAGGTAAGATAATGTCAAACACTTATGGAATTGACTAATTAGGGATCAATTAAGAACTTTCCATTAAGAACTACAACTTCAAATGTACTACTAGTTTCTAGATCCCTCTTCTAGATAATGAGTCAACATCTATATGAGGAGATCCATCAAAGGAGGTCATTGATGTATCCCCGATAAATTAACACATAATATACTAAGAGATGATGTGAATAGATGAAGGTACCATGTATAACTAGAATAGGGATGGTCGACAAAAAGGTTCAACAAGATTATATATGGTCGACTGAGGTTTTGAATTCCCTTGAAACTGTGTTTTATACCTGGGGGCATGCAAGCCTTTTGGCGTGCAAGCGAAGAGCGACTATTTATTTTTTAAATTTGTAGGTCCTCTAACCTTTTAAACTCGTAGGATTGGTCGTTTCCTAACTTGCATAAAGAAAGGAAGTGGGGAAAAACTCTAAAAATTGCCGTTTTTATATGAGACATTCTTATCAGATGACTGGATTAATCGAGTAGTGTTACCGCAAGGTTCAAGCTCGTTAAAAAATAAACCCGCATCGAACAGTGTTACCACAAGGTTCAAGTTCGTTAAAAAATAAACCCGCATCAAGCAGTTTTAGCCCATAGTTCAAGCTCGTTAAAAAATAAACATAAGCCATGAGAAAATGTTTCCCCCCCACGTTTAAGCTCGTTAAAAAATGAACCATTCCCCAGTAAATAACCATCGTGAATGCAGTACTTCAGCCATTAAAGCCTTGGTCGTGTTTGCACTGTCACCTCCACTTTTGCATTGGCCGATCATTCACCTCCATTTGATTGTTTACCCATTTTGAGGAACAGCTACGAAGAGTAATTTAACTAGCCATCCTTGTAACACTGCCGTGATTGGAAAATTCCAAACCTTACCTGGAATTAGTTGCTACCCATTTTATCACTCGTTCCTCAAAAGACGAGTCTCCTTTAAGCTCTTTTCAACTGACTCGTAAAATATGAAAAGATTTTCGAGCCATTGGCCTCTCCAGCTCGTTAAAGGGACAGGAAGTGCTATCCCTCCTCTAAATTTTAATCTTTTTGGACCTGAGGGATTATTACACAAAAAGATCGAGCGCTTGTTTTGTTCGGCTCGTTAAAAGTATCGAAAATTCATCCCTTCTGTATTGTTTTATACTTTTTCGGACTTAAGGGATTAGATGACGAAAAAGGAAATTTGGAGTTACCTTTACGTTCCTTTTTAGACTCTCTAAAATTGAAAAGGACCGAGTTATCTTTGTCGTTAAACTCGTTAAAATTTTAATAGCGACAAACTTGTCTATAGACGAGAACGATTTTCACTATCGCTAGGCTCGTTAAAACATAGCGATGGGTTTTTGCGGAGGGAAAATTATAGAACAAGCATATGTTATCCTCCTCAAGCTTGACAAAAATAAAGAGGTATTGGTCAGCAATTACTGGGGAAAATTTGGGAAGAAAACTTGAAGAAACTTTGTTGGTAGCAAGTCACTCTTGAACATGACACTTCCACTCCGTGTCCGAGTCGAGTTGGGTTGTTTCATTCACCGGTCACATCACCATGGTCCCATCATACCATCCACATTTGGGGTTAATGCTACCAATCCATCACATCAGTGTCGCCAATATGTTCAAGAGAAGTCGTTCAAAGAATTCACCTGTGTCTCACTCACTACCATACATTTATACTCCATTCTTTCATGACCGCCACCCTGAACCTTATATCACCAGATTGTTTTCACCTCCATTAAAATCATTTGCTCCATTCCATGTCATTGATGTGGGATTCATTAAGGCCCTCCTGTGACGGATCACTTCTTGTCGACATCAGCTCATTATCCAAGAAGTTGATCTAGGAACACCCCATTCAGTACTTTGAAGCTTGCATGCCTCAATGGCAAGTTTCTCACTTCTGGCAACAGGTTTACATCAATGGCCTTCGACTGAAAGATTTTGCATGGTGTTCGACGCCAAGTCCTTTATTCACACCACGTGAATTGTACTGCAGTACCTTGAGGGTCATTATCATTATCGGTGATTCCTCTCGTGCTTGTTAACAATTTACATCATTGACTGGTAATCAAGCGATGTCTTTCCATGTTCAACTTCAGAACATTTCTCACATGGATCGACTTGTACTTCGAGTGAAGATTGAACGAGATTGAAGACCCCAGATCTAGTTTCATCCATCCGGGTTGCGATAAATATTCAAGGAAATAAAGACATCAAATGTACATCATTGCCGCACAGATAATCATCCAATCAAAAGGATGATGGCTCTATCAGAATCATCAGTCTACACTCAGACGATTGTCTGTCCTATGTACATGAAAATGAATTTATAAAGTTGAGCATGGGAATGCCCGCCTCAGCTAGATCATGAAAATATTATCAAGATAATGTATTGTATTGTATCTTATTACAGGTCTCCTCCCAGCTTGAAAGAACTTCGGATCCTCATAATAAAGCATTTCACCCGACATCAAAAGATTAACGACCTCATGCTTTAGGGGGCAACTGTTATAGACATTTTTGGGCCCTACAACCCCAAGCATGAAATGTCCATAAATAAAGGGATCCTAAGTCCCTAAAAGTGTTGTTCTAACCCCTAAAGGAACAAGGTCAACAGATTACAGCTTCTCCCAGAAGTTCTCCATGAAAAACTGCTCTGAATTTGTCAAAACAAGATCATTTAAGCTGCTCCACTGGCCAAGTGCATTGCATCTCACCTAAATACACTGTGTGGGTGCGTTGCATTTCAAAAACCCCTTCTGTGGGGTGCGATGGGCGAGAAATGACAAATGGCAGTGTCATTCCACGAGGTGGAGAGGCAATGGAAGCTTCCAGAATCTTCTCCTGTGACACTTGCCTCACTGAATTCGACCAAGGATGAGTAAGAGATCCTCAATCTCCAAGTGGAAGCAAGAACTATTAGAGAGAAGACACTAATCAAATCATGAGTTGAATCATCTCCATTACAGATATCTATATATGGATCCCTCATCCCAGAGATCCAGAGGCTGGAATTTTGCATATTGTAATGAATTGTTGTTGGTTTCTTGAGACAAACATCAAATTGTTGGGTGATCTAAGCTTTGTTTGAGGTGAAGAGGGGCTTTTTAGCTGGGAGGTTGATGCTGGGTCAGAACAACTGGTTGTAACTCCTCTTGGCTCTTTCTTGTTTATCAATAAAAGCTATTCAAGTTTTCCTCCATACTTTTGTGTCATTGATGCTTGCTACATTTGTATGGTCAATTTACATCTTATCCTAAATTGTTTATGTTTATAGATCCATGTCTTTGTATAGTGCTATGCTACTGTGATCTTACAGGTACTTTGTGAAGCTGGGCGTGCAAGGGAGCAGGTAGCTAAAGACTATCAAAGAAGAGGGGAATCAAATCAGGAGATTAGCGCAAGACAGAGGTTGGTCTTTCTGTTCCTCTCTATCTATAACTCATAAAGGAAAAACAAAAGTAGTTTTTCTCTGTTTGTTTCTAAGGCAGCTGTCACACCTTAGTGGGATAGAGCAGTTCTATATAGACACTTTTCCCTGTAACACTAAGTGGTCCTCAAACTACATAATATGGTGCAATAATATATTGTAGCTTGCAAGGGGTTATATGTATGAGTGACATTTTCCTAAGCCCAAGGTCTTGATCTCAACCTTGATGGTACAAATATACATCATGTGAATAGATGTGCTAATGTCAAGAATGGTAGAAACTGCTTTATTACTAGTCATTGAGGTATACCATTAACATACATGAGGGGACCAAAAAATGTTGAAAATGGACCACGAGTTACCTAGCACAATACAATAAGTATGAATAGGTAAGATAATGCCAAACACTTATGGAATTGACTAATTAGGGATCAATTAAGAACTTTCCATTAAGAACTACAACTTCAAATGTACTACTAGTTTCTAGATCCCTCTTCTAGATAATGAGTCAACATCTATATGAGGAGATCCATCAAAGGAGGTCATTGATGTATCCCCGATCAATTAACACAGAATATACTAAGAGATGATGTGAATAGATGAAGGTACCATGTATAACTAGAATAGGGATGGTCGACAAAAAGGGTCAACAAGATTATATATGGTCGACTGAGGTTTTGAATTCCCTTGAACATATTTTGCATGACACAATAATGAATTTGCAACATTCACTGATAAGCACTACATGATATCATGCAATAATGTAGGAGGCATTGAAGCATACTCCATAATTGCTGGAAGATTAACCAACTAGAGGAGTTTAAGACTCATATTTATGGTATGGCTCCTAGACAAGCCATAACCCAATTTTATGTCAATGATGCAAATAGGTTCTGTTAGAGTCAGTCTGTTAATCCCTTCGTCAGAGATCAAAAACTCTTTGTCACATTTCATTTTTAGGTGTCTCATTCAGTCTAGTCATTCGCATTCCATTAGGAGCATCGACTGACGGAACGGTTTTGTCACTCATCTCCCTCATGTCATTTATCTGCTGGTTTGTGTCTATACATCAAAATCAATTTTAAAGTCATTCACACTCCTATATGGTATCTTGGTCAGTAAAAGGGTCATTTTAGTCATTAGGTCTAGGGTTTCATCTTCAAAAAGTCTAATAATGTCCACAGGCACATGAGGGAGGTTCTAAATCAGTTTTCATTGCAAAATTTCATCGTCAATATGTTTGATCATGATTCTTCTTCAAAACTTTGTTTTGAAGAAGAAATCATCAAATTTATGGTTTGTAATAAATATGTAATTTTTAAATTTTTTCAGTCATGAGGTAATTTAGGCACAACCCTGGTCATCCTTTGCCGAAATTACATGCCAATCATCCCTGCAAAAATAGACAGGGTTTCATCATTCAGCCAAAAATCAAAGTGGAAGCAAAAACAGAGTTATGTGAAAATGCCAAAGTCTGCAACATTACAAAAGTGGGTTTGCCAAATGAAGAATCAAAGTCCATGCCATAGGAGATATTCTTGTGCTTCAATAGCTCATTTACATGCAAAAGAAAAAATTTGGTGAGTAAGTGTGAAGTGTGGGTGAAAATCACACTAGGTCGCTCGGCGCGGCGCACTGGGTAGGAGGCGCGGTGCACCCATCAGGCGTGGCGCACTGGGCCTTAGTCTGCAGTGAAATTTAACATGGGTGCGACGCATTGGTGAGGCACAATGCATTTGGCTGAGTGCGTGGCACATACAACCCAGAAGCCCGAAAATTGCCAAATTCGCTCCAAAATCACCCAAAATGTATGCCTGGCCATTGATACAAGTAGGTTGAACTGATCTCATGGGTTTTCATCCAAGATTGATGGTTGTTGATGGTGTTTGATGAATGGTGAAGTGTGTTAAGGAAAGCAAACCCTATCTCTTCAAAATTTGCAAAGGAGATTGCTACTAGGGTTTTGTATTTGGCTATTTTGCTCATCACTCCCTTGTTGCATATTTTCCTTGCTTTCCTTATTCCCCAGATTCACATACCCCTAATCCCAAGTTCCCTTTCCCAAAATCCTAAATGCACCAAACCCTAGTCTCATACTTAAAATTCCCAAACCCTAATGGCTTTCCCAAGAGCTCCATGTCACCATTCGGCAGAATGTACCATTATTTATAGGGTTGTCATCATCATGCCAAGTTCCACTAGGTTATTTTATGCCTTGTTCATGCTTCAAATACGCCTAGGTAAGGCCATTTCCCTATCCTAGGGTTTTGAAGGCAATTTCTCTTGGATGGTAAAATCACCGGTAAAACTTATATCTTTATGTTCATACACCTTCCCATATCCTTAATATACCCTATTAAACACTTCCCATCACTGAGATCCCCCAAATTCCTCATTTTTCCACAAACCCTAATTTCTTGCTACAACTTGGCAATTTTTTAGGCTAGACCTGTGTTTTGCTCTTTTGGACCCCTTCCCCTCATTCAATATTTGAAATTCCACTTTCCCCTACTTCCTAACATCTCTCCCTACTTCCCAAATTTTCTCAAGAATTTAGAAGCCCCTGTCCCCTTCATTTCGCTTCATTTCGACAAATCCCCTGTTCCACACATCGGGGTAGGTTTTACTCAAATGATGCTTCTGAGCAAGGAAATATGAATTTGGGAAAACTAAGAGAGGTTTTGTCTGAAATAGGCCAAGGAAGAAAAAAATCCTTCACTTTTTACACAAGTGTCATGGTTTTAGAGAAATGTCAAAGATACATTTGCCTCGGGAGAATTGATGCACCTCTAAAGTGACCTTGGGAAAATCACGTTTTCTCCTAGCTTGGTTGGACAAATCACTTGCTTGATGAGTCAAATGATAACTAGACACAAATATATTTCCAATGAGCTATCATGAGCTCAATTTGGAGTTGAGGAACACCTTCAAAAGTTTATTGCAACAGCACTCTGCCCTGAGGCAGCCTCATTTGGCACATTTTGACCAGTCTTGGGAGATTTGACTTTTGACAAGGAAAATGAACTCAAAATTGAAAAATTAAAGTTGGGTTGGAAATCAGACTCAATAATAATTCCAATGAGCTATCTCATGCCCAATTTGGACCACGGGAAGGTCCTCAAAACTGGTCTGCAAAAAGGAGCTACGCACAGAGATTTTTAACACAGGGTTTTCCTCCCTATGCGCTGCGCCACGTGGCGCTCGCTTTTGCTAGAGGGATTCAAATAAAAAAAAAATTGCATTTCTAGATTTTTCATGAAACTCTATGCTTTTATACCTATGGCCAAGAAATTTGACGAGGTTTTGAGCCCTCAAAAGGTCAAAAAACACTCAAAAAATGACCTCTCTGCCCATATTTTGACACACAGGAAGCAGTCTTGGAAGATTCAATATTTGGAGGGGAAAATGGACACCAAATATAAAATTACACCTGGGTTGGAAAGTAGACAGGTAGGGCTTTCCAACGAGCTATCATGAGCTCAATTTGGACTTCAGGAAGGGCCTCACAATCAGCTCGAAAGTTGCACTATGCATAGAGAATTTGGGTGTGGCGCATAGAGAAATTTGGCCTCATTTTCACACTTCAGCTCAGAAATTCGCCCAATTTTGACTAGTTTTACTTTTTGATGTTACTCTTGATCTTTCATGATGTAATTTGATGACCATGATGTAATATTGACACATTTTTACTTGTTCTAGAGGATTCATTCACTAAAAAATGAAAATTAAATGAATGAATCAGTTTCCTAACATATAGGGGCAAGTTGTTTGATTGCCTAGATTTCAGTTCCTTGTTTAGAATTGGTTGAAATAGCTCCTAGAATGATGAGCTCGACCCCTAGAGGCAAGGGAATGGGTTTGGCTTGTCTATATTATGTAATTTCTAAGTCATTTTCATGGTTGGATACTTGGGATTGCTTGGCACTCTATTGTACATTTCATTTCTGCAATTTTGGCAAAGGAAAGACCAGGGTTTTGCAGCACTTGTTGGGATCCTTGTGGCTTTGTGTTTTGATGGTGTGTTTCTTCATGTAATTGTAAGTTCATTGATGTTTTATGTATGCCATTTCCCTTCTCTTTGCTTCTGAATTAAACAAGTTAAGTGACAAAGGTAGAATCCATGAGTTTGTTGTGCTCTGCCTGTAGTTTTGTTTAATTCTCAATGTTTTCTTCAGTTTGAGGAGGACTCTTGATACCTTCACTACCTCTTCAGCTCCTCAGCGGTCTTTTCTATACATTCATTTAATCTAAAGCATCAAAACTACTGCCTAACTTGCCCCAACTGGAACTCTACAAAAATATGGGCTCATCCCCGGACCCAAAATTTGCCTGTCCCTTTTTTCCAACAAAACCCTCAAAAACTCAAATTAAATCCTTACACTTCATACCTAGCCTAATATCAGTTGTTAAATCAGTCATCTAAAGCCCCATCGATTATCTTTTGCTGAGATTGACCCGAAGAGAGCCCTCTCCTGTCCTCGTAGAGCTAGCTACGAGGCTGAGGGTGGTTTGATGTGGACCTAGAACCTTGCCTTTTCAGCCTGAGGAAAATCTAGGCTCTAACATAGTGGCGACCATACTAGGGAAGAAAGTTTATTTTCATTGTTTGGCTTTGTAGACTACATACGGAGCCTGAAGATTAGCTAGGTAGCCTTTGAAACGCTTTTGCTTTGCATTAGTGCAAGTAGATAAAAGCTACTTCAGTCAATCTTCGGTCTAGTTTATAAACTGAACATCTGATCTAAACGATCACCCCTGTACATGTATCAAGTTAGATCTAATTGTTGATGGTGGACAAGGATCAGACATAAGAAGGTTGAAATCATTCACCTGGTGACTCCAACTCAATGTAGAGACTCCATTGGAGGACTAAATCTTTCTCTACAAAAATGGAAGGATCTTACACAAAGTCCGAGTATCCAAAGTGGAATGGTATTCATGATCTACTCTGCTTTCTTGTGAATTACTTCTTTTCTATTCTTGAAGCTGTCCTGAATTTTTTTCAGAATTTGTTGTATGATAAAGGTGATCAAAATCTTCACTTGATCTATTCAAAAGGTGTAAATACTGAGTTTCCCTTTGATCCTGGCCTCCTACTTTTCCCACATCTCATGATGACTCTCTTCAACGTGATGAGCCTAAAGAAATCAAACCTAATCTTGTAGCTCTTGTATATACTCCTACACCTTTTATAGTCCCGGATAGGTATAAACCTCTTGTTTTTCCTTCTGTTCTCCATGCTTTCCCTGCACATTATTACCTATATTTGCCGAGATTTGACGGTGAATGTAAGAATGTCAATGTTGAGAAACATGTGCAGAATGTTGAGACTTTTCTTGATCCTTTTGAAGTTGATGAAGAAGATGTTAGTATTAGGTTTTTTGCTCTTTCTTTGCAAGTAAAAGTCAAGAGTTGGTTCAAAACCTTGCTTGATGCAAGCATCTCAGATTTCCAGCAATTCGTCAAAGTTTTCCTCGATAGGTGGGTCATAAGACAAAACCCTTTCTTGATTATAGAAGAGTATAACTAGCTGAAAAGATTGCTAGGGAAGACAGTACAATAGTTTTCAGCCAGATTTAATCAAGTTTATTATTCAATGCCTGTTGATATAAGACCTCCTCCTAGATCTGCTCTCTTGCACTATCTGAGTGCCTTTGATCCGGAAATGGAGTTTCGGCTGAGGGAAAGAAATCTTGCAACACTTGAAGAGATGCATAACAGTGCAGTAGATGTAGAGGCTCATTTGCTTATCCGAAGGGCAAAGTTGAAGGAAGAAGAGATGAAAAACATAGATTCAGAGAAATCAACATCTCTAGAAGTAAAGCTTGACATTTTGGTAAGTGTAGTAGAAGAGATGATGCAGAGGATCACCACAAGGAATGATTATGATGTTCAAGCCCATGGCCCACTGTTTGAAGAAGAACAAGTTGTTGATCCAAAACATCTTCTTTCTGATCCCAGTTCTCATAGATCTGGTAATGATTGTTTTATATATCATCTTGGAGAAGAGAGATCTATTGATATGACATGTATGCTTGATGATGTCTTTTATATTGATGATTTGCCTCAGTTTGATCAGTATGATGATGATTATTTTCTCCAAACAGAAGCTAATCTTGCAGACAAATCAATAGCTAGTTTGTGGGAGGAGGAAGTTCATTTTCAGTAGCTCGAATACAATTATCAACCGATGCATATCAGCTATGACAATGACGAGGAAAGTGCAACAAATTTTGAAGTAAGTGAAGGATCTTTTCCTTTTTGTTTTGATTCATTTCAATTCATCAAAGACAACATTCATGCAATCAGAAATCAACTGTCAACAAGTCTTGATTTGGACCATCTTCAGGGCAATGAAAACCTTGTTCCAGACTTCTCATATTCAGCTTTGCAGTTCCCGAAAGCCATTGCTTGTCAAGTTGCAGATGAAGACATGGAAGTTGGCACATATGATCAAACGATACAGGATGACTCCCTACCTTTCTGTTTTGAATCATTTCAGTTTTTGAAGGGTAAATTTCACAGTGAATCTTCGAATGAGCAACCTATAGGAAATCAACAATCTCTTAGTTTTAATGTTGAGGATGAGACAGATAGCGAAATTCTTGAGCAAGTTGTTAATGAGAAATATTCCCCTGAAATGATTGATGAAATCATTTTGGATACAAAAACCTCTCTAGCATCAGATTTGCAGTCACCAAACACAATTGAAGATCATATTATACATGATTTAATGATGCAAGAGGATTTTGTACCCTTTTGTTTCGAAGCATTTTAGTTTATAAGGCAGAATCTTCCTACTATCTCTGAAGAAAAATATGAACAGCCAATAGGATGTCATATAGTTTTAATGCATGCATCGCAACAGTCTTCTCAAACTTTTGATGATCCTATTGCTCATGTGTTGGATGATGTTTGCTGTAAAAGTTCTTCTCCATTAGTTACCCATGTTACAGAAGAAAATGTTGATAATAATCTGATTCAAAGGTCACCTTCATTGTCTTGTTTAACAGATTTTTCATTACAAAGCTCAGATCAAAGTTTGCAGTCATATGAGGAGATTGATAAAGGAGACTTTTGTTCTGTTTGGAATCAGCAACAGATTTTGGTTATTCACGAAATTCAGGATCCTTTTGGCAGCTTGCTGTAATCACCAAAAAAAGACAGCACAGATGTGAGGAAAATTTTAAAATCCAGCTATGAAGATTACCTGGCCCAGAGCAGTAATGTGTTAATGGAAATCAAAAGCTATATTTATGAAGATCCTTTCACAGTATTCTTGAAGTCATCTAGTCAATTCATGCTTTGTAAGTTTATCAACAGTCAACTTGATTGCAAGTTCCCATGGGAGTTGCATTTCGATTCTTCCCTTTTCCTGCGCATTAGAAAGCATTTGGGAGGAAGTTAAATAGCAGTCGAAATGCTTACATGGTTGCATTGGATGTTCCATTTCACTTGATCGAGAGGTGAAAATAAAAATTAGAGTAGGTTTGATGAATAATCCCAATTATGAGCATCTTTCCAGTTTGATAGTTATGTTTAGTTAGATTTGGTTTTATTGTAGTTTTCAGTTTTAGCCTTGAGTCTGAGTCTGTTTGCATAATGTCAATTTTCATGTTTTGACTCCATTGCCCAATGGACGAAGGCACTGTCTGCTTTTCCAAAGATCTATAGTTCTTGGCACCTCTAAGCAGCTACCATCCCCATTGGAGCCAATGTTAGAGTCAGTATGTTCATCCCTTTGTCAGAGATCAAAAACCCTTTGTCGTATTTCATTTTTAGGTGTCTCATTCAGTCCAGTCATTTGCATTCCATTAGGAGCATGGATTTTCTAACGGAACGGTCTTGTCACTCATCTCCCTCATGTCATGTATCTGCTGTCCGTGTATATACATCAAAATCAATTTTAAAGTCATTCACAATCCTATTTGGTCTCTTGGTCAGCAACAGGGTCATTTTAGTCATTAGGTCTAGGGTTTCGTCTTCAAAAAGTCTAATAATGTCCACAGGCACATGATGGAGGTTCAAAATCAGTTTTCATTGCAAAATTTCATCATCAATATGTTTGATCATGATTCTTCTTCAAAACTCTGTTTTGAAGAAAAAATCATCAAATTTATGGTTTGTAATAAATATGTAATTTTTAAAGTTTTTCAGTCATGAGGTACTTCAGGTGCAGCCCTGGTCATCCTTTGCTGAAATTACATGCCAATCATCCCTGCAAAAATAGACAGAGTTTCATCATTCAGCCAAAAATCAAAGTGGAAGCAAAAACAGGGTTATGTGAAAATGCCAAAGTCTGCAGCATTACAAAAGTGGGTTTGCCAAATGAAGAATCAAAGTCCATGCCATAGGAAATATTCTTTTGCTTCAATAGTTCATTTACATGAAAAAGAGCAAATTTGGTGAGTAAGTGTGAAGTGTGGGCGAAAATCGCACTAGGTTGCTCGGCGCGACACACTTGGCAGGAGGCACGGCGCACTGGGCCTTAGTCTGCAGTTCAACTTAACACGGGTCTGGTGCATTGGTGAGGCACGACGCATTGGGCTGAGTGCATGGTGCATATAGCTAGGAAGCCTAAAAATTGCCAAATTAGCTCCAAAATCACCCAAAACATATGCCTGGCCATCGATACAAGTAGGTTGAACTTCTCTCATGAGTTTTCATCCCAGATTGATGGTTGTTGATGGTGTTTGATGAATGGTGAAGTGTGTTAAGGAAAGAAAACCCTATCTCTTTAAAATTTGCAAAGGAGATTGCTACTGGGGTTTTGTATTTGGTTGTTTTGCTCATCACTCCCTTATTGCATATTTTACTTGCTTTCCTTATTCCCCAAATTCACATACCCCTAATCCCAAGTTCCCTTTCCCAAAATCCCAAATGCACTAAACCCTAGTCTCATAATTAAAATTCCCAAACCCTAATGGTTGTCCCAAGAGCTCCATGTCACCAATTGGTAGAATGCACCATAATTCAGAGGGTTTTCATCATCATACGAAGTTCCACTGGGTTATTTTATGCCTTGTTCATGCTTTAATTGTGCCTAGGTAAGGCCATTTCCCTCTCCTAGGGTTTTGAAGGAAATTTCTCTTGGATGGTCAAATCACTGGTAAAATTTTTATCCTGATGTTCATACACCTTCCAATATCCTTAATATACCCTATTAAACACTTCCCATCACTGAGATCCCCCAAATTCCTCATTTTTCCACAAACCCTAGTTTCTTGCTACAACTTGGCAATTTTCTAGGCTAGACCTGTGTTTTGCTCTTTTGGACCCCTTCCTCTCACTCAATCTATGAAATTAAACTTTCCCCTACTTCCTAACATCTCTCCTACTTCCCAAAATTTTCTCAAGAATTTAGAAGCCCCTATCCCCTTCATTTTGCTTCATTTTGACAAATCCCCTGCTCCACACATCGGGGTAGGTTTTACTCAAATGATGATTTTGAGCAAGGAAAGATGAATTTTGGAAAACTGAGAGAGGTTTTTTTCCAAAATAGGCCAATTAAGAAAAAACTCCTCCACGTTTTACACAGGTGTCATGGTTTTAGATAAATTTCAAAGATACAGTTGCCTCGGGAGAATTGATGCACCTCTGAAGTGACCTTGGGAAAATCATGTTTTCTCCTAGATTGGTTGGCAAAATGACTTTCTTGATGAGTCAAATGATAACTAGACACAAAGAGATTTCCAATGAGCTATCATGAGCTCAATTTTGAGTTGAGGAACACCTTCATACGTTGACTGCAACAACATTGTTCCTTGAGGCAGCCTCATTTGGCACATTTTGACCAGTCCTGGGAGATTTGACTTTTGACAGGGCAAATAAACTCCAAATTGAAAAATTCAAGTTGGGTTGGAAATTAGACTCAATAATATTTCTAACGAGCTATCATGTGCCCAATTTGGACCATGGGAAGGTTCTCAAAACGGGTCTACAAAAATGTGCTATGCATAGAAATTTTTAACACATGGTTTTCCTCCCTATGTGCCGCGCCACGTGGCACTCGCTTTTGCTAGAGGGCTCCAAATCCAAAAACCTTTGCATTTCTGGATTTTTCATGATAATTTGTGCTTTTCTACCTATGGCCAAGAAATTTTAGGAGTTTTTAAGCCCTCAAAAGGTCAAAAAACACTCAAAACATGACCTCACTACCCCTATTTTGACACACAGGAACCAGTCTTGGGAGATTGGATATTTAGAGGAGAAAATGGACACCAAATCTGGAAATTCCACTTGGGTTGGAAATTATATAGGTAGGGATTTCCAACAAGCTATCGTGAGCTCAATTTGGACTCCAGGAAGGGCCTCAAAATCAGCTCCAAAGTTTCACTACACATAGAGAATTTGGGCTCAGCACATAGAGAAATTTGGCCTCATTTTCATTCTTCAGCTCAGAAATTCACCTAGTTTTGACTAGTTTTACTTTTTGATGTTACTCTTTATCTTTCATGATGTAATTTTATGACCATGATATAATATTGACACATTTTTACTTGTTCTAGAGGATTCATTCACTAAAAAGTGAAAATTAAATGAATGAATCAATTTCCTAGCATATAGGGGCAAGTTGTTTGATTGCCTAGATTTCAGTTCCTTGTTTAGAATTGGTTGAAACAGCTCCTAGAATGATGAGCTCGACCCCTAGAGGCAAGGGAATGGATTTGGCTTGTCTATATTATGTAATTTCTAAGTCATTTTCATGGTTGGATACTTGGGATTGCTTGGCACTCTATTGTACATTTCATTTCTGCAATTTTGGCAAAGGAAAGACCAGGGTTTTGCAGCACTTGTTGGGATCCTTGTGGCTCTGTGTTTTGATGGTGTGTTTCTTCATGTAATTTTAAGTTCATTGATGTTTTATGTATGCCATTTCCCTTCTCTTTTCTTCTGAATTAAACAAGTTAAGTGACAAAGGTAGAATCCATGAGTTTGTTGTGCTCTGCCTGTAGTTTTGTTTAATTCTCAATGTTTTCTTCAGTTTGAGGAGGAATCTTGATACCTTCATGCCCTCTTTAGCTCCTCAGCGGTCTTTTCTATCCATTCATTTAATCTCAAGCATCAAAACTATTTCCTACCTTGCCCCAACCAGAACTCTGCAAAAATCTAGCCTCATCCCCGGACCCAAAATTTGCCTGTCCCTTTTTTCCAACACAACCCTCAAAAACTCAAATCAAATCCTTACACTTCATACCTAGCCTAATATCAGTTGTTAAATTAGTCATCTCAAGCCCCATCAATTATATTTTGCTGAGATTGACCCGGAGAGAGCCGTCTCCTGTCCTCGTAGGGCTAGCTACGAGGCTGAGCGTGGTTTGATGTGGACCTAGAACCTTTCCTTTTCAGCCTGAGGCAAATCTAGGCTCTAACATGTTCCATGTTCAAGGAAAACTTAGCTAACATTGCCGCTTATGTATATGGACTCCAATATATTCCCCCCTCTTTTTCGTAGGATCTCCTTCATAGATTAGCAAGCACAAAAGAGAAGAAAAATAATCTTGATAGTGTATTTTTCATTTAGTTTGAATGAGCATAAAAAATGTTAAAAGTGTATTTAATAGGGTGTATTTTTCATGGGGTTTTAACAAGCCCAAAAAATAGTTAAAACTAAGCTCAATTTCGTAGAGAGAAATGGAGAAGATTAAGCTTGTCATCTTTCATTTCTTACTAAGCATTATAATATCATAAATGAATCTTATCCTAGAGAAATAACTAGTATAAAATAGAAGCATTTAATTGTAACATAGTGGAACAACCCTAAGTGAGCTTAAGAAAAGAGGTTGGCAAGGTAAATCCACTCATTGCAATGGTCTCTTTAGAAATGGTAAGGTCACCAAATGGAATAAAATGATGATGCAAATGACAAGAGGCCAAATTTGACTATAGTGGAAGTAATGAAAGTAACGGAAAACATTAGCATAGTAGTATGCAGAAGACCTCGATAGTAGCCAATATCAATGATCACAAAGTAACAAAACGAGTTACATGAATCTCCTTAAGGTATGGAAAAAATATAAAATAAGAGAGATTAATGAGGCTCAATTCATGGCATGGTAGGTGTATAGGAGGAATGTTAGGCCTAAGAAAAGTTGTAGCATAGACATAAAAATGCAAAATGTTTGCTATTCTATCATGTCCATGAAGAGGTGGGTTCTGCCATTCAAGTTATGCCATGAAAATATAAAGACATTAATGTTGCAACCTGAAAGGATTGGACCTAAGGCATAAAGAAGGAACACAAAATTAGTAATTGAAATGAATATGTGGGGAAGGGTATAACCCTATATGTTGAGATCAAGAAAAAAACACCTAAGATCCAGTGGATATCATAATAAAATGCTTCCCTATCACGTGAAAACCATATAGAAGGATTAAATACATGGGTAAGCCACATAATCAGAGAATTAAACATGGATTAGGTAAGAAAAAGACAAAATATTCATGAATATATATATATATATATATATATATATATATATATAGATATCTATCTATCTATATCTATATCTATATCTATATCTATATCTATACCTATACCTATACCTATACCTATACCTATACCTATACCTAGACCTAGACCTAGACCTAGACCTAGACCTATATATATATATATATATATATATATATATATATATATATATATATATATATATATATATATATATATATATATATATATATATATATATATATATATATATCTATATCTATATCTATATCTATATCTATATCTATATCTATATATATATATCTATATATATATATATATATATATGTTGGAAATAATACTGAGAGGGGGGGTGAATCAGTATTATCAGATCAATAAAATTTTTCAATACTCAGAAACATATACGCTACTTCAGTTAAGTGAACCAGCGTGTACACGCTACTGTTTCTAAGGCAACCAACGTATAACCAGAAATCTTATGATTCAGTTTGTTTATCTTCAGTAAATGCATCATGACATTATTAACCATATTAAAAGTAAACAGGCGCAGTATAACAGAACAGATCATCACACAAAAGCCACACACATGAACACCATGATATAAGGTGGAAACCCAATGTGGGTGAAAACCACCTGCTGCAAGTCGTCTCTATCTTTCCTTAATAAGAAACTTCAGTTTACAATCTTTTGTACTGGTGCAGCCTTATACCAGTATGCAGGCTACAACCTGCAGAAGGCTACAACCTTCTCTCGTTTTCCAAACTCTCCTGGAAGGGAGCTCCAACCCCCTTTGCTATTGTACTAGCTAAGATACTAGTACGTAGGTGCTGGCCTACAATCTTCTTTCTTTCAGGTACCACTTTTCATCAATTTTCAGACTGGATACTCCTGAAGCACAACATTTCAATCTGAAGACCACGATTCATTCACTTTTCATAGCAAATCATAGAAGCACAAAACAACCAATACTAGCATCATCAAACTTTGAATCATTAAACCACTGAAACCCTGTCAACACCCAGTCACCAGAACACAGAGCAGACTATAGAACCCTGCAATAACAGACAGACCCAACTGCAACCCAAAAATTAAGCTTCAAAAGATATACGCTACTTCAATGAAACAAACCCGCGTATACATGCGCTTTTACCGAAGCCAACCTGCGTACAGATCTAAAATTAATTTCTCATAACTTGCAGCTGTACCAGTCATCAGTCATACTCAGAACATAACATTGCGTCAGTATGCAGATCTAAAAATATGCGTAATCAACCATATACCGATAGTTAATTTAAAACAATTTGATCCTGATCTATCCTTCCATCAACCGATGTGATCTCTCCTTAGCTCAGATCAAGCAATGTATCATCAACCCAGAACCTGCATACTAGATCTCTTTCTTCATTAGATATCCAAGACCTTTTCGATACTCTAGCCTAATGATCTTCTTCTCCTTATATAGCATTAGGCCCTCCTCAATACCACGGGCCAAAACCATAGTAATACAATACCATCAACTTCAAAACTCGGGATCAACACAACTGTCGAGATACCTTGGTCCAAAAGCATAGGTTCAAGTACCGAGGACTAACTACCACGGACGAAAGGGAAGCTTCTCGACATGTACGCCCTTTTCTGTTCATGAAACTGCGTGTATACGCGACTTCGTATATAGCGAGCCTGCGTATCCGCGACTTAGTATATAGCGTACCAGCGTGTATACGCATCTTGGGCTTAATGAACCTGCGTATATGAGATTTCTCTTCATTCTTGTAGTCTGGACTGAGATCTGTCATCAAAGAGAGTTGCCATCAAGGACAACACCTATACCGTAGCGCCACACCTGTGCCAAAATGCCAACAATCTCCCCCTTTGGAATTGATGGCAACCCCAAGATCCTTAGAATCATTCTCCCCGTTTGTCATCAAGGGAAAAGGGCTATGCTTCCCCTGAGAACATGCTGATATCTCTGCTCTGCTGTGCTGAACATGCTCCCCCTGACTGTAGGCAAGATCTGCAAAGGATGATCTTCAAAAAGAACCAAGACTTACACATCATAAAGGACCTTCCTATCACCAAGAGACTCAATACATACATCCATACTCCCAACTAAGAGGGGATACATCAGAAATTTACATATAACAACCAATTACATTACATCATTCATCCCAGGCATAGTGTGGAAACCATCATAGGCCGTTACATGACCTTGACATCATAAAAGAGATATCACAAAAGAGATACATGACATAGAGACGAAAAAACTAGACCAAGACTTATGAAAGTCACCAGCAACATCTGATAATCATCTTTTAGATCAGCAACCAAGATTTCCTTCTGTGCTCCTTCTTTAACAATAGTTGTGAACTAGGACCAAAAGCATCTAAATGCCAACAATGCTTTATTAGACTTTAAGCTGCTCCCCCTGAAACTGTGCCTGAAGGACTCTGTCATACCCATCTCAGACCTTCTCCAACCAGAATCTGCCCTTGCTGTTCAGAACTCCATATATGCGACTTCACCTGCATAAATCAGTGTATGTACGTGGATATCCCTTATACAACACGCGTACACCAACTTTTCTTTAGAACGGACAAGCTTCAACAGCACGATGAAGCATCAACTACTCCCAGCTTCTGTCTGAGATATTCAAAAGTCTCCCTGGGCAGTGGTTTTGTGAGAATATCAGCAACTTGTTCTTTAGAAGGAACATACTCCAACTTGAAATTTTGTTCAAGCACTTGTTCCCGGAGGAAGTGATACTTGATTGGTGTGCACTTGGTCTTTGAATGCATGACTGGATTCTTTGAAATGCTGATTGCACTTGTATTATCACATAAGATAGAGACGGGTGGAGTGCAAGTGATTTGAAAATCCTGCAAGGTCTACATCATCCAAAGAAGTTGTGTGCAACAAGATGCCGCAGCCACATATTCTACTTCAACTGTAGATAAAGCAATCGAACTCTGTTTCTTGCTGAACCAAGATACTAATCTGGAACCCATGAAGAATGCACCACCACTTGTGCTTTTCCTGTCATCCACACTTCCGGCCCAATCTGCATCTGTGTAAGCATGAAGAGTGAGATTTGTAACTCTAGGATACCATAGGGCATAGTTTTGAGTCCCTTGAAGATACTTGAAGATTCTTTTGACTGCCTGAAGATGAGTTTCCTTTGGGTTGGCTTGAAATCTTCCAACAATTCCTACTGCATGCATAATGTCTGGTCGGGTACCTGTCAAATAAAGCAAACTCCCAATCATGGATCTATAAGTTGGTTGATGAACTGCTGCTGATTCATCATTTGTACTGAGGCTGCATCCTGTAACCATGGGGGTACATACTGGCTTTGAATCTTCCATGCCATACTTATTCAAGATCTGCTTGAGGTACTTGGTTTGAGACAAGAAAATACCTCCTTCATTTTGTTGGATTTGCAATCCAAGAAAGTATGTCAATTCTCCAAGTAATGACATTTCAAATTCTTTCTGCATAACCAAGGCAAAGTTTTGACTCATAGCCTCTTCATTGCTGCCAAAGATAATATCATCTACATACACAACAAGTATTAACAATTTGTTATTTTCAACTTTCATATAGAGATTTCTATCTACTGATCCTTTTGAAAAGCCTTGTTGGTGAAGATATTTGTCCAACCGATAGTACCAAGCCCTTGGAGCTTGTTTGAGACCATAGAGAGCCTTTTTCAATCTGCATACAAGGTTTGGATCATTCCCAAGAATGAAACCATTTGGCTGCTCAATGTATACTTCTTCTTCTAAGTCTCCATTCAGAAAGGTTGATTTCACGTCCATTTGAAAAACCTTGAAGTTTTGAAAACTTGAGAGAGCAAGGAACATTCAGATGGCCTCAAGTCTTGCAATAGGAGCAAAGGTCTCTTCAAAATCTATTCCTTCTTGCTGTGCATACCCTTTACAAACAAGTCTGGCCTTGTTTCTAATTACTTCTCCATTTTCATTCAATTTATTTTTGAAGACCCATTTTGTCCCTATGAGATTCTTATCTTTTGGTCTAGGAACTAATTCCCAAGTGTTGTTCTTTTCGATCTACTCAAGTTCTTCATCCATTTCTTTGACCTAACATTCATCTTTGCATGCCTCTTTCACATTTTGTGGTTCAGTGGAAGAGAGTAATGCCAAATAGCTTGAAGCTTCTGCAATTGTTCTTCTTGTTTGTACTCCTGCTTCTTTCTGTCCCACAATCTGAGATTCTGGATGATTCTTCTGGACATATCTGGATGGAGTCTTGTCTTCTATTCTTGTCTACTCATCTGGTTCTTCTTGAGGTTCTTCTTCATCATTCTGTCTTTGAGGGTATCCTTCATCTTCTTCGATGTCTTCATGATGAAATTTCCTAGGAATGTATCCCTTCTCATCAACCACAACATCAATGCTGTCAACAATTCTGCCAAGTCTTTTATTGTAGCACTTGTATGCGTTGCTATGTGGAGAATAACCAAGAAGAATGCCTTCATCTGCTCTTGGTTCAAGTTTTCCAAGTTGCTCATCATTATTCTTAATATAACATTTGCTCCCAAATATTTTGAAGTGCTTCACCGAAGGAGTCTTACCACACCAGAGCTCATCAGGAGTTTGAGTGTTGTTTACTCAGACATTTGTTTTGTTGAGAATAATAACCACAACATGTGCAACTTCACCCCACAAAGTTGCGGGAGTACCTGACTCATCAAGCATAGCACGAGCCATTTGTTGGATTGTTCTGTTCATTCTTTCCACAACTCCATTTTGCTGAGGAGTTCTAGCTATAGAGAATTCTCTCCTTATCCCATGTTCTTCACAGAAATCGAAAAATTCATTCGAGGTAAACTCCCCACCTGTGTCAGATCTGAGGCACTTAATTTTGTGTCGTGATTCATTTTCAGCCAAGGCTTTGAAGGATTTGAATTTTTCGAATGCTTCATCTTTGTGCTTCATAAGTCCTAACCAGAAAAACCTGGAGAAATCATCAATGAATAATATCAAATATTCTTCTCCTCGAGGTGTTCTTTTTCTAAATGGACCACATGTATCTGTATGTACTAGCTCAAGAGGCATGCTAGCTGATCCTTCCTTCTCAGGAAAATTAGTTCTGGTTTGCTTTCCAAACTGACATGATTTGCATATGGTGTTGTCTGGAATTTTGATATCTGGAAGGTCACGAACTGCCTGATATTTGCATGCTTTCCTTATTTGTGGAAATCTTAGATGCCCCGACCTCCGATGCCATAGCCAGTGTTCATCATTCTTGCTCAAATAGCATTGTTGTTGTCTTTCTTCAAATATGTATAGATTATTTGGAGTCCTTCTTCCTTTGATCACTGTTTCACCTGTATCAAGATCACGAACACAACATCCATTTGATCTAAATATTACCTCTGTTCCTTGATCGTACATCTGACTGACACTCAGAAGATTATGCTTCAATCCATCAACATACAAAACATTTCCAGCTTTGACCTTCTCTTTCAACGGAGCAACGCCTTTTCCTTTTATGGATGCAGAGATATCGTTTCCAAAGGAAACTTTATTTCCCTTTTCTAATGCGGTATATGATTCAAGTTTTTCTTTGTCCCCTGTCATATGCTTCAAACATCTGCTGTCAATGTACCATAGACTTTCTTGACCTTTTGCATAAAAGGTTATCCCACATCTTTCTGGTTGTGGTTCCTTTATTCTCCATGTTCTGACATTTGAGGTTTGTTCCTTCTGAGTTGTCTTCCAGAACCTGCTCCTACATTCGGAGTCTTCATGACCAAAGTTATTACAAATAGAGCATTCAACTTCATTTTCAAGAACCGAAAAGTTGTTATAAGTCCTTTTAATGGTCCCAGTCATACTTCTTTGCTTTTGAGCTTCTCTAGTCATGATTGTCTTGTAGGCAACACATTGAGTTGCTTTTTGACCGAAGTTATGGCAAGAAAAACATTGGCCATTAAAGAAATTTCTCCGATAATCAGATCTATCATCCAATCGATTGTAGCTTCTATTGACATCCATTCTTGGTGCAAATTGGGAAGATTTTACCTATGGCTGATTGTAGCTTCTGTTTGTCCTTAAGGCAGCTTGTCCCCAAATTTATTGATAGTCTTTATTTGTTCTTGAGGTAAACTGTCCCTGATTCACCTGATGACTTTTATTTGGTCTTTGCTCGCTCCTCCTTGCTGCATCAAGATAACTTCTAGAGGTAGAAGCTTGAGATGTTTCTCCATTATATCCCAGACCCGTCTTGATCAGAGGAGAACGCTGCACATTGATAATCTCATCCAAGGTTTCAGATCCTTTAACAAATTTAAGATTAATCGCTTTTGTTTTCTCAATCTCCTTTCTAAGACAAACAATATCACATTCCAATTTTTCAAGATGTTTTTCCTTTTTTGCCAGTTGACATTGTAGAGAATCAATAATAGCACTTTTCTCTTCTAAGCAAACTTTGAGATTATTCATTTCTTCACAAAAGCCTTCTACATCTATAGCATCCATGTAGTCATCATCTTCAAAATCCATTAAAAGTTTATATCTATAACCCTGTTCATCTTTGTCACTATTTGAAAGACCATCACTATCTTCATGAGTGTAATAGTTTTTCTTCTTTTCATTCTGTTTCTTGTTCCATTTGACAGGATCCTTTCCCTTGTCATTGTTATCTTTGTGAGGACATTTGGCAGCATAATGACCTACTCTTCCACAAGAAAAGCATTTAAAAGGTAACTTACCTCTGAACCTTCCAGAACCCCTTTGAAGATTTCTGACAAAATTTGATTCTTCTTCTTCATCTTCTGGCATGTGACTTGCTTCATAATAATCTTCTTTGCCTGAAGCCTTGAAAGCAGCTTCTCTTCTGTCTGATGGACCTCCTTTTCTCATTTCATAAGCAGTTAGAATTCTGTGAAGCTGAGACATAGTAATAATTCGTAGATTTTCTTTTTCTTCTATTGCAGACACTTTAGATTCAAATTTGGGGGACAATGATCTTAGAACCTTTTCAACCACAATAGCCTCTTTTATTTCTTCACCCAAGTTTTTCATGCAATTAACAATCTCATCTACCCTAAGGAAATAGTTAGCCACACTTTCATCATTATACATTCTGAGAGTCTCATACTTAATCCTGAGAGTTTGAAGTTTAGCACGCTTTACCTATTCGTCTCCTTCATAGCTCGTGACAATTTTGTCCCATATTTCTTTTGCGGATTTATAGTGCATTACCTTCATGAATTCTGATTGGGATATACATCCTAATAGGGTACTAACTGCTTTCGCATTTGTTTCATACTTCTTTTTCTCGGCTGCATCTGTAGGAGTAGCTGAAGGAAAAGTGTAGCCTATCTCTATGATGTCCCAAACTTCTGTACCAAGAGATTGAACATAGGCAGTAACTCTTACCTTCCAATAATTGAAGTTTGTCCCATCAAAAACCGGTGGCCTGATTGATTCTTCCCTCTCGTAGTTGCTCATGATGAACGATCTACCTTCAAGCGATCAAGCTTCTCTGAAGGACCTCCTCTGATACCAATTGTTGGAAATAATACTGAGAGGGGGGGTGAATCAGTATTATCAGATCAATAAAATTTTTCAATACTCAGAAACATATACGCTACTTCAGTTAAGTGAACCAGCGTGTACACGCTACTGTGTCTAAGGCAACCAGCGTATAACCAGAAATCTTATGATTCAGTTAGTTTATCTTCAGTAAATGCATCATGACATTATTAACCATATTAAAAGTAAACATGTGCAGTATAACAGAACAGATCATCACACAAAAGCCACACACATGAACACCATGATATAAGGTGGAAACCCAATGTGGGTGAAAACCACCTGCTGCAAGTCGTCTCTATCTTTCTTTAATAAGAAACTTCAGTTTACAATCTTTTGTACTGGTGCAACCTTATACCAGTACGCAGGCTACAACCTGCAGAAGGCTACAACCTTCTCTCGTTTTCCAAACTCTCCTGGAAGGGAGCTCCAACCCCCTTTTCTCTTGTACTAGCTAAGATACTAGTACGTAGGTGCTGGCCTACAATATTCTTTCCTTCAGGTACCATTTTTCATCAATTTTTAGACTGGATACTCCTGAAGCACAACATTTCAATCTGAAGACCACGATTCATTCACTTTTCATAGCAAATCATAGAAGCACAAAACAACCAATACTAGCATCATCAAACTTTGAATCACTGAACCACTGAAACCCTGTCAACACCCAGTCACCAGAACACAGAGCAGACTATAGAACCCTGCAATAACAGACAGACCCAACTGCAACCCAAAAATTAAGCTTCAAAAGATATATGCTACTTCAATGAAACAAACCCGCGTATACACGCGCTTTTACCGAAGCCAACCTGCGTACAGATCTAAAAATAATTTCTCATAACTTGCAGCTGTACCAGTGATCAGTCATACTCAGAACATAACATTGCGTTAGTATGCAGATCTAAAAATATGCGTAATCAACCATATACCGATAGTTCATTTCAAACAATTTGATCCTGATCTATCCTTCCATCAACCGATGTGATCTCTCCTTAGCTCAGATCAAGCAATGTATCATCAACCCAGAACCTGCATACTAGATCTCTTTCTTCATTAGATATTCAAGACCTTTTCGATACTCTAGCCTAATGATCTTCTTCTCCTTATATAGCATTAGGCCCTCCTCAATACCACGAGCCAAAACCATAGTAATACAATACCATCAACTTCAAAACTCAGGATCAACACGACTGTCGAGATACCTTGGTCCAAAAACATAGGCTCAAGTACCGAGGACTAACTACCACAGACCAAAGGGAAGCTTCTCGACATGTACGCCCTTTTCTGTTCATGAAACTACGTGTATACGCGACTTCGTATATAGTGAGCCTGCGTATCCGCGACTTAGTATATAGCGTACCAGCGTGTATACACATCTTGGGCTTAATGAACCTGCGTATATGAGATTTCTCTTCATTCTTGTAGTCTGGACTGAGATCTATCATCAAAGAGAGTTGCCATCAAGGACAACACCTGTACCGTAGCGCCACACCTGTGCCAAAATGCCAACAATATATATATATATATATATATATATATATATTGGATTTTTGGATACAATGTACTATGTATTATTGGTTTACCTCTCACTTACATTGTCCATACTTTTACTAGGGAAGAATTTCACAAATCTCTGCATTCCACCATAGATCTTTTGGAAATCCATGTTTTGCACACATGCACCTTTGTATGAATCCTCAATTATTATGACAAATGACAATGTAGCTAAAGGAATAATGTATGTAACCTATTGGTATGAACATTAGTGTGCCTATGATGAGCCAAATGGATATTTCTGACATATTCCCATCAACCATAAAACATGATAAGTATTGAATTAAAACAAACCACATTTAAAAAAGGGCTTATCTCACACACTCCAAGCCAAAACTAGAATACATATGTACAAAACATGATGTAGTGTAATAGCCCATGAAATGTAATTCCCACTTCCTAGAACAAGCCAAGGATTCTTATTGATGTGTACGAACTCATGGGCCATTGTTGGAAACATATGACACATCATATTAGGGCCACACCACATAGATTTAAATTTCTATGTTCCTAAAGGTTGATGATTCTAGTGAGAGGTTAGAATCATATCATTATTTAAAACTACCTAAGGAGATAAAGGTTGAGTGGTATCATGAGCTAAGACAACTCTTAGATGAGGTCATTAAGACATAGAGGTATAAGACACTGATTTAAGAGGGGGTTTGGAGTGGATAATATAGTGGAAATTTTGGTAGAATAAATCCAAGACTTGACTCAGTCCAAGGGTGGCACTTCATTAGATGGCCTAGGAAATGCCCCCTTCTCTGATTCAATATTTTTTTTCCAAACTCCACCATTTCTAAATCTCATAAAATAGGGAAATTGTGAGGCATATGATCCCTAGGCTAATCAATGGAAACACTTCCCTACAAGATGGTTTCTAGTAAGGGCAACTTAATATCAAGGGAGTCATGTGAAATAGGTGGAGTGACAGTGTTTGTGGGAAACATATCATAATCATATTCCATATTGGGATATAGTTTCTGATCAAATTTAATAAGTGTTGGTAGGAATTCTAGTGAAGCAATATATTCTTCTAGAAGTGACATTCGATCACCATATAATCTACATTTGAAGGAGATGAAACCACCCAAGGGATAATGTATTGATGGGATCCACTGGTGATGGAAGTGATCATATGCATGGGAGAAAATAAAGTATTGAGTGGGGGAATTGGGAAGATGCCAATGAGAAATTATCTTTTGAATAGTCCCTCATTAACAGTCAAAGAGTATGAAGGCATATCACCAACAAAAGGTATAACAATACCAACTGTGGTTGTCTTGGTCATCATGACAAAATCATGTTAAATGCTTGTAAATACCTTTCGTTCATGGGGAAAATGAATAATGTGAAATACTAATGGAACAACGACAATCATGAAATACAACCAATTATGTCCAAGGATAATATTATAGTCAAGCAGGGAATTGACTACTTCAACATCACTGATTATAATTTTTCCCCAAGATTAATGGAAAATGCTGGCATAACTCCCTTCTATTGGAAAGTATGGCCATGAAAGGCTTAAAGAGTAGTGGTTGACTAAATGAGCATTGGAAAACTTATGACCCACTAACATGATGAAGTGATGATATAAGTGGAGGAACCTCATTGATAATTATGTGATGAATACCCTTTCCAAGTATATGGACTTGGATATTGAATTATATCTGATGGAATAATTGATGCCTACTTACCTCAATGGGATATGTAACTAGGCTTGACTCTAAAGGGTCAACCTCTCCCATTGCAGTTAACAAGGCTTTGTGTTGCATGAGGAAACTTTAAAAAAAAACCTCCAAATAAAACATGAAACATGGTTTCTAACTAAATCCTCAATAATACTATAGTTTTGGGTATCCTATGCATTAGGATTGTGTGTCTATATGATCTAAAAATGGGGCACTTAGGCTTCTTGTTTAACTTACAAGAACCTCTCCTACTTCCAAAGCTTATATATTCCCAAGTCACAAATGATTAACCAATGCAGAAGAAAAATATGCTTGAAAAATAGGTGTATGCTTATGGTTATTTTAACTATTATGTGCTTTAATATCTATTGTTTGTGCTGATATGTAAATACATGTAATAGTGTAAACATTGCAACAAATAACAAACAAATAAGAAAACAAATTAATATGGAGTTCACCCAAAATTCTTGGGCTACGTCTCCTTGAGCTCTAGTCAACTCGACTAGGCTCTCTGGGATTATGGCAAAGTCCTTTTACAAGCTCTTGGCTCAACTCCACTATTTTACATAGAAACAATGGGTTTAGACACCATTTTATCCTTGGCTCTTGAAGCTCTCAGCTTTTTGGCACTCAGATCTTGCTCTGGTTCTCGGCTCTGGCTTTGACTCTTGGCTCTAGCTCTTGGCTCTGGCTCTTAGCTCTGGCTATGGCTCTTCAGCTCTGGCTTCTTTGGCTCTCTAAAACCTTCAGCTATTTGGATTTTCTCTTGAACTTCAAGTGACCCCAAAGGCTCCCTCAACTGCTCTGCGCAATAATTTTTTTGTCTCTCTCTAATCTCTGCCTTCAGCTTGCAATTTCTCTGCTTCCCCTTTTTCTTTTTCTGTCATTCTGTGGCTTTAAGCCAATCGGCATTGTCCATTCATTTCCTTTTCTCGGGCTCACTAGCTCCTAGCCTATGTTCGCTCAAATCCCCCTATGAGCGTTAGCAATCATTGCTAAATTCCTTAAGGGATGGTGTCCACCTGTTCTACAATGGAAGGGACCATCGTTGCGTTGAAAATCCCAAAAATAGCATTCTTAGCTTACATAGGAAAATACACTAAACACGGGAAAAATCTGCAGAAACTCTTTCTTTCGGATTTCAAAAATCATCAACTCTGCCGTAGACTCCTATTGGGTCCGCCTGAAATTGCTATTGCAAGTCACAATGCCCCCGTGCTACAGTTCCCTTTGTATTTATACAAATACATCAAAACACTAAAAATCCTGAAAATATGGCTCATCTCGAACTTGAAATGATTATGCAGTGGCATTTACAACCCTTTCGGGTCCGGTCGCATTACATCGGCACATATATATATGGCCTCACTCTGTTGTATTACTTCGACGTGAAATTGCGATGTGATTGATCGGAATCACGTATCGCATGGACTCGGGGTCTTTCCATATGACATGGCTTATGCTGACGCCAATTTTCCGATTTCAGTGATCAAAATGTCGCTCGGCCTGGGGTCCCGCCTTAAGCCCCATGCCATTGGCAGATGTTGATCCATCGATTTCGGTGATCGCAATATCGCACGACCTGTTCCTTATGTTATATCGCATGTCTGCCTCCAACCTGATTTGTTAGAGATCGACGATCGGGGGTTTCTCCCCTTTCCGCTTAAGTCCGCTCCTTTTCCCTGGTCCGATGCGATTTCCCATTTTAAGGGTTTTTTACCATTTTTAAAGGATTTTGCCTCTTTTTCCAAAGAACAAAGGCATCTTATTTTTGCGATAACTTTTGCATCCTAAGTCCATTTTTTCCCATTCAAGTTGTAACAAATTCAAGATGAGACGTTCTCTGCAATGGGACTATATCTAGGAACTTCCTTGGACTTTCATGTTTCCTCTGGGAGGAACACTTGGACTTAGGAGTCTATCCAAAATCCATTTTGGATCACTCCTTCCCACTAAAAGAACTTTTGGTCTCCAAAAGACTGATATACTGATCTGAACAATACCTGAGAGTAATAGTAGCCTCTTCTTCCAACCTTCATACACTTGCCTTGCATAGTGCCTTTGAACCAAAACCTTTGACCACTTCCCTTCCTGGATTGGCTGGTCTTCCTCGGAAGAACTATCTTCCTCCTTGCCTTCCTGCAAAACTTCTACTGAAATGGTCATAAAAGGTAGTTTGAACTTCTCTACCTTGATAATTGATCCAAGGTGGCTCAAAAAAATGTGAAGTACATCTGCTCCACAAAACTTTCATTTGTACATGTTTGACAAGATGTCAACAACAACTGTTAACAACAAAATAAATACAAACAACAACTGGATGGCTTAAACTCCCGCTTCAACAAAAGAAATAGATTTCACATCTTGTGAACACCTCCATGTCTTACATTTGCATACAAATGATGGACTAGACAACAAGCCTAAAAACATGCCTTTAAAACAAATGGCCCTTCAAGTCATGAGTGTAGAAAAAGACCATTAGGACTCTTTTCCAAAGATGAAATATTTCATCACTATCTCCATCTTGGAGACCAAGTTAACTTCTCCCAAGTCAACATTGCACCACATGCATGTCAAAGAAATCTACCCTACAACTTAGTTACACATACATGTTCAAAACAAGGAAAACATCAACATACATGTCTTCATGCATGCATTTCATCCTTCAATTTTCACTTAAGTACACTGTGCTTTTGAAGCTGAAATGAAATATAATGTTGCAGCAACAAAGTGAGTCTCCCACTCAACTTTTCCATTCACCTTCTTGGTAAGAGCCTGCAACTTGCATCTCATCATCAAAGAAATGCAAATAGATGCATCAATAGACATGCAATCCTTAATTGGAAAGGAACTCTAAAAATTTCTTAAAAATCAAGTTCAAAGGTCTTTCCTTTGTCTGCATATCAGTATCATCATGTGAATCATCCTGAGACACATTATCCATGGAATCTTCCTTTCCATTTCTACCATATTCTCTTTCCACTTTCTTCAGCGTTTGTGGAAGAATTGTTGGATTCAGAGTCCAACATTTTGCAGCAAGATGTCCTTGCTTATGGCAGTAAGTGCAATGCATGTGCATCCTCTTGACACCATGATTTGCCTTGTCCAATGGACCTTTGGCTCTTTACTTCTTTTCCTTCAAAATTTTCCTGTATGTGGCCATTCTCTTCCAACATCTAGAAGCATGATGGTTATCCAAACCACAAAATGAACATGTAATTCTTTTCCCATGCTTATGTGGAAATTTACCATGCTTTTCAAAATCAAAAGGAATATGATTAGAACCAGATTTATACTTGCCTCTTTCACCTTTATGGCCTTCATGAGGAGGTGAAGCAAATGAAGAAGTGGCTCCCTTTGGAACATCATCACTCTCTTCAAGGCTGTCAGAGTTTCCACAACTCTCTGGTTCAAGTGTTTGCTTCTGAACACTAGCATCCTGCAAATGATGTTTCAAGCTATTACATTCCTCCTGAATACAACCTTCACACTCTTAAAGACCTACAATGCAACTCCTTCTGGGAGTTGTTTTAATGGTCTTCATGGTAGCTTTCGAAATTTCTCCATAAGCTTGTCCATAGCCAAGATGGAAATACTTAGGCCTTTCCTCAACCATTATTGGTTCAACAATACCTTGTGCATGATTTCCCAAGCCCTTTTCTTCATAGCCTATCTTGGATGTTAGCTTGGAACCTATGCCTCTAGAATGTTTTTCAAAAGAACCAATATAAGCATTCTTAGAAGAATTTGAAGACAAACTAGAATGATTTACCTCTTCTTCAAGCTGATACTTGACTAAGGCTTCTTGGGCAATGAAGAGTTGTGACTCCAATTCATGCATCCTTTTCAAGTTCATATTTTCAATATGAAGTTGCCTCTCCATTTCCTGCAATCTATCGGAAAGCAACTGCTTCTCTTCCTTCATGGAATTCAACTACTCTCTAAGTATGTTTCTCTTTCTTTCATCCTCATACATTTCTCTCACCTTGTCCATCATGATGAACAAGTCTTACTTCAAGTCTCCCTCGTAGAGTCTTGTGATGAAGGAGGAATTTGAGGATACACTTGTAGAAGTTTTCATTATACCAATTAACAAAAGAACTTCAAACAAGATTACTAAAGAGCTTATTTAAGCAACCTTTTGCAACAAACCTATTGTGCTTCAAGGATTTCCTTTAGGTCCTTTGGAATAGAAGAATTCCTTTAGCCCTTCTTCCTTCTTGTCCTTCCTAGACTGAGCTGCTAATAGCTTTCCCTTCACCTCTTGCAAACTCAAACAATAGTTAGTCTGCAAATAAGCATACAATCAATCAGACAATCAATCCTTGACTGCCCAAACACCTTTCAGACAAGCAATCTTTGCTCTTGTCAATCAAGCATTCTGATATAACCTTCTTTGAAGGTGGGGTTAACCAAACTTAGGCTTTGATACCACCTGATCTGAAAATGGGGCACTTAGGCTTCTTGTTTAACTTACAAGAACCTCTCCCACTTCCAAAGCTTATATATTCCCAAGTCACAAATGATTAACCAATGCGGAAGTAAAATATGCTTGAAAAATAGGTGTATGCTTATGGTTATTTTAACTATTATGTGCTTTAAAATCTGTTGTTTGTGCTAATATGTAAATACATGTAACAATGCAAATAGTGCAGCAAATAACAAACACATAAGACAACAACTTAATATGGAGTTCACCCAAAATTCTTGGGCTATGTCTCCTTGAGCTCTAGTCAACTTGACTAGGCTCTCTGGGATTATGGAAAAGTCCTTTATAAGCTCTTGGCTCAACTCCACTATTTTAAACAAAAATAATTGGTTTAGACACCATTTTATCCCTGGCTCTTGAAGCTCTCAACTTTCTGGCTCTCGGCTCTCGCTCTTGCTCTTGTCTCTCACTCTTGCTCTTAGCTCTAGCTCTGGCTCTTTGCTCTGGCTCTTGGCTATGGCTCTGGCTCTTCGACTCTAGCTCTGGCTCTGGCTCTTCGGCTCTAGCTTCTTTGGCTCTCTACAACCTTCAGCTATTTGGCTTTTCACTTGAACTTAAAGTGACCCCAAAGGCTCCCTTAGTTGCTCTGCACAGTAGCTTTTTTCTCTCTCTCTCTCTGTTCTCCGCCCTCAGCTTGCAATTGCTCTGCTTCTCCTTTTTCTTTTTCTGTCATTCTGTGGCTTTAAGCCAATCGGTGTTATCCATTCGTTTCCTTTTCTCGGGCTCACTAGTTCCTAGACTCTGTCCGCTAGAATCCCCCTCTAAGTGTTAGCAATCATTGCTAAACGCCTTTAGGGATGGTGGTCACCTGTTTTGCAATGGAAGGGACCATTGTTGCGTTCAAAAGCCCAAAAATAGCGTTCTCGGAATAGACAGGAAAATACACTAAAAACGGGAAAAATCCGTAGAAACGCTTTCTTTCAGATTTCAAAAATCATCAACTCCACCCTAGACTCCTATCGGGTCTGCCTGAAATCACTATCGCAAGTCGCAATGCCCCTGTGCCACAGTTCCCTTTGTATTTATAAAAATACATTAAAACACTGAAAATCCTGACAATATGGCTCATATCGGACTTGAAATGATTATGCAGTGGCATTTACAACCCTTTCGGGTTCGGTCGCATCACATCAGCACATACATACATACATATATAGATATATATATATATATATATATATATATATATATATATATATATATATATATATATATATATATATATATGGCCTCGCTTCGTCATATTACTCCGATGCGAAATTGCAATGCGGTTGATCACACTCTCTTATTGCATGGACTCAAGGTCTTTCCATATGGCATGGCCTATGCCGATGTTGATCCACCAATTTCCACAATCGCAACGTCGCTTGGCTCAGGGTCTCGCCTTAAGCCCCATGCCATCGGTCGATGTTGATCCGCCGATTTTGGCAATCACAGTATCGGATGGCCTGGTCCTTATGTTATATCGCATGTCTACCTCTGACCCGATATGTTGGGGATCAGCGATCGGGGGTTTCTCTCCTTTTCGCTTAAGTCAGCTCTTTTTCCCTAATCCAATGCGATTTCCCTTTTTAAGGGTTTTTTGCCATTTTTAAAGGATTTTGCCTCTTTTTCCAAAGAACAAAGGCATCTTCTTTCTGCGATAACTTTTTCATCCTAAGTTCATTTTTTCCCATTCAAGCTGCAACAAATTCAAGACAAGACGATCTCTGCAATGGGGCTATTTCTAGGAACTTCCTTGGACTTTCCTTTTTCCTCTGGGAGGAACACCTGGACTTAGGAGTCCATCCAAAATCCATTTTGGATTACTATAGGTAGAGAAAACCCTTAGGTGTTCATATCTTAATATCCAATGGCTTAGCTATTGAGAAAGATCCATTATATGGAGTGGGGATCACCAAAAGGAATAACCACTTTTAAGAGTCTCATAAATTTTCATTCATGTAGTGAAATTTACTACCTCATTTCACATAAGAACATGTGATGGGAATCCTTATTGATTTTTCCTTGTCATGCCCCTAGAAAAAGGAGCAGGGTATTTTGACACTATTTGTTCTTACTGCTAGGAAAAAAATGGATTTTCCAATATAACAGGTTCCTAACTAGTTGGATTCTATGAAAAGAAGTGATGAATATCATCCATATGCGGGAATTCATGGGTAAGATGGCCTTTCTGACAAATATTCTATTGAAAACTAGATCACTACTTAGGGGGGTATATTAGTAGTGAAGGCACTTATAGATTTTTCTTCAATTAGTTAAAAATTTAAACCATTCATAAACTGAAGCACATAAGAAAAGATTAGAGTATCAAACACATGTAAAACTATACAAGAATTCAACACAAGAGACATAAATATTTCTGGAATAAAACTTTCAAGCCAAGAGGTAACTCCTCAAATGAATTTTGATTTTCCATTAAGGCTAATCATAGATATATACATGGAGGGACAGACTCTTGGGCTTCATCTCCCAGTATCTCTTCATATTCCAACTCTCCTTGTTTTCTATTTCACACATATTCAACCAATCCCAATGATTAGGTGTCAAAATTCCCCCCCTTAATCTGAAGGGATGTTTTGAGTCCAAGCATCATTCTGAATATTTCAAACTTTTCTCTTCCAAGCGCTTTGGTGAAGATGTGTGCAATCTTCTCATTTGTGGAACAATGGCATAGATGGATTGCCTTGGCCCCAACATGATTTTGAATCATATGGAATTTTGTATTGATATGCTTCATTCGATCATGCAACTTTGTTTTCCTGGCCAAATGTACTGCACAAGTGTTGTAAATCATGAGAGGAGTTGAATTCACTTGTTTCCCCTGTAAATATTCTAGAATTTTCCCGAGCCACATAATTTCCTTTGTTGTTTCAGTTGCTACCATATATTCTGCCTCAGTTGTGAAATTTTCTGGAACTGATTGTTTGCGTGACCTCTAGGAGATAGATCTTGATCCAAGACTCATAGCATAACTTGAAGTAGATACCCCAATTTCTTTATCTCCATCAAAGTTTGAATCAAAGTATCAAATCAAGTTGAAGTTTCCCACCTGTGTATACTTAAGTCCAAAGTATTGAGTTCCCTTCAAGTACTTTAGAACTCTTTTTGCAGCAGACCAATGTCCCTCGCAAGGCTTTTGCATAAACTTGGAGAGGATTCCAACAACAAATGAAATGTCTAGTTTGGTAGTAGTTAGGTAGTCGAGACTTCCTACAAGTTGTCTATACTTTTTTGCATCCTCAAATTATTTTCCTTCAATGGATGTGATATTTAAGTTCTGTTCCATTGGAGTAATCAAAGGATTGCACTCATCCATGCCAAACATGTTCAAAAAATGTCCAATGTACTTATTTTGAGAGAGGAATATAAACTTTAGATGTTGAGTTACTTCAATACTAAGATAATGGTGAACATACCCCAAGTCTATCATTTCAAAATATTTCCTCAATTCCTTCTTTATGGATGCAATATAACTCTGATTGTTCCCTGTCATCAAAATATCATCTACATACGCCACAAGATATACAACTATTTTGCCAAATTTCTTGAAAAACAAAGTTTCATAATCAAGATCATAATGTTTGAAGTTCAGTTTTACAAGATGCTTAGTTAAATTCTCGTACCAAGCTTGTGGTGCTTACTTGAGGCCATACAAGGATTTTACAAGCTTTCATACTTTATGTTCTTGACCCTTCACTCCAAATCCTTCTAGCTGGGATACAAAAACATTCTCTTTCAAATCTCCATTTAAGAAAGTTTTTTTTACATCCATTTGGTGGAATTTCCAACCATTCTTAGCTGCTAAGTAAAATAGTGTTCGAATGGCAACCCATTTTTCTTTGGGGAAAAAAGTCCCCTCATAGTCGACCCCTTCCTTCTGTGCAAAACCATTTGCCACATGCTTGACTTTCTACTTGTCAAGTGAAATAGTAGCTTTATACTTGTTTTTGTAGGCCCACTTATAGCCTGTTGGTTTGGTTCTGAATGGAGGATCAACCAGCTTCTAGGTGCCATTCCTTATCAAGGAATCATACTTTTTCTAGATCACTTATTTCCATTCATAATGAGAAGAGGCTTCTTTGAAGGAAGTTGGTTCAAAATTTGTAGACAAATTCAGTTCACAATCATAAGAAACATCCATATCAACAGGTGAATGAGAATCGTCTACATCACCTCCATTCTATTTGGTTGTGCTTCTCGTTCCTATCTTTCCAAACTCATAAGGATGAACATTTTCAATTATCTTTGTTAGCCATTTTGGAGGACCTTTTTGAGATGGTCCAGGATACTCAGTTGACTGAGTTGGGGCTGAATCAAGATTGCATCTCCCAATTATGTCAATCACATCACTCAAAGTGTCATCAGTGGTTGGAGCTTCATGTGGGGGAGAGAGTGCTTCAGAAGAAGATTCCACATATTGATCCAATATAGGAATACTCCCTTCAAGATGTGGAATCTCATTATAAAATTCTTGAAAAGACTTGGCCTGTCCGAATCTATCCAAGCGATTAAGCTTCCACTCAACAACATTGTTAGTCTTGGAAGATTCATGAAAGATCACATCTCTAAACACTGCAAACTTCTTATTAAATTCATCATAGATATGATATGACTTAGAGGTATTTGAATACCTCAAGAATATTAAATTACGACTCCTTGCACCAAGTTTGTTTCTTTGTTCCTTAGGTATCAAGGCATAATAGGTGGAACCAAATACCCTGAGATGCTTTACCGAAGGAATGTGGCCATACCACATTTCGTAAGGAGTATTTTTTATAATAACATTAGATGGACACCTATTATTTATATACACAACACATAGAACTTCATCAACCCAAAACATGAGTTTATCATTCTTGAAAAACATCATGGAATGTACCATATTTAATATTGTCATGATCATTCTTTAAGCTACTTTGTTTTGTTGGGGATTATAAGGCACATTTGTTTGATGTTTGATCCCATGTCGGCGAAGATAGTTTTAAAATTCATTTGAAGTGTATTATTTTCCATTATCAGTGCGAATAGATCCAATATGAGAGTGTGCATCATTTTCAATCCATGCATGAAAGTTCTTGAATGTTTTAAAAGAATTAGATTTATTCTTCAATAAATAAACCCAACACATTCTGGTGTAGTCATCAATAAATTTCATCATATATTTATTACCATTTGCAGAAGGAACATGCAATGGGCCAAATAAGTATGAATGAATGAGTTCAAGTTTTTTATGTGCTCTGGAATGAGAATCATGAAAACACTATTTGCTATGCTTTCCTAGAATACAAACATCGCATTGCTTATGTTTCATAAGAATTGCAGGCAAACCAGTAACACCATTTTTCTTCAACAACTAAAGGCTGTCATAGTTCAAGTGTCCAAATATATCATGCAATAAAAGAATTTATGGAAATGTACCTTCATCATAGTGAGTACTATATGAAAATTTTGGTGCACGAGAAAAGGTACCTTGCAGCTTCAGAAGTCTTTCTTCTTCTTTCCCCATCATCACAAGTGAGTGATCTGATGATTTTCTGACCTCGAACTTGCCATAAACTATATGAATGGAGTGTCCTTGTTGGAGGATGTGGACCAAATACAACAAGTTTTGCCTCAGCTCCAAAGATATAGAACATTATGCAAAAGAAACTCTGGAAGACCAAGCAATTTGAGCCTAATTGTGCCAACCCCTGATGGCTTGAGTTTTGACTTGTATGCAAAGTATACTGCTCCATCAACATTGCCAAGTAAATTATTCAAAACAATATCTTCTAAAAGTCAAGTGGCAAGTTTCCCCTGATTCAAGCAACTAATCATTTTTCCAAGAAGCAAGTGAAGCATTAAATAAGTCTTCAATTACTCCAATATTGCAATGTGCCACAACATAGTGAGTAGATTTAGGTGCTTTACCCTTCCCTTTGTCATTGGTTTTACCTTTGGCTTCATTAATTTCCTACTCAATTCTATCCCAAGGAAACTTACATGTGGATGCATCATGTTCATATCTATTGCATTATATGAAATAAAGATCAAAATTTTCTCCTTGGAACTGTCTCTCCCCCCTACCTCTAAAATTCTTTCTTCCTCTAGAAGAATCTTGTGCATGATTCTTCTCTTTATTTGCAATACACACAACTTCTTCAAAAAATTGAGGAGTTGTCTTCTTCCTAAAATCCTTCTCTCTCTCAACAAATGTCTTCAAGGGAGTCAAAGGTAATCTCCTTGAGGTTTCCACTTGTTTGCAATGACTCAAGATAATTTTAATAAGTGGGATATAGTGCCTTGACATAAGCTATGAGAGGAATGTCTATTTGAACCCCAGTGGTTTTGATATCATCCACAATATATCTTACTTGTGATGCTAAAGCAAGAGGGTCATCATTTTTTAATTCAAGACTGAACAATTTAATCATGAATTGGACAACTTCAAGTTCAAAGTGTGAGTCATACAATTCCTTAAACTTATGTAAGGCTTCAAAGGAATTTGGAAATGGTGAAAAATGGTGCATCACCTCTTCATTTATAGATGTTGCAATCAAGGAATATGCCTTGTTGTTCTTATTTTCCCAAATGACAATATCCTTATCTGAGGTGGGTTGTGCAGGTTCATTATCTCCTTCTCCTACACAAACTCCTTTCCACAATTCATTGAAAATGAGAGTGTGTCTTATCTTCTGTGAACATTCATGATAGTTCTCTTTTCTAGAGAGAACTACTCTAACAATAGATATCAATGAATGCATTTTAAATATGTGTACTATGTAAAAGTTTCTCTTTTGTTAGAAAAACAATGCACTTTTGGTGGTGTTAGAGCCTAGATTTGCCTTAGGCTAAAAAGACAGGGTTCTAGGTCCACATCAAACCACTCTCAGCCTCGTAGCTAGCCCTACGAGGATAGGAGAGGGCTCTCTCCAGGTCAATCTCAGCGAAAGATAATCGGTGGGGCTTGAGATGACTGATTTAACAACTGATCTTAGGCTAGGTATAAAGTGCAAGGATTTGTTTTGAGTTTTTGGGGGTTTTGTTGGAAAAAAGGGACAGGCAAATTTGGGTCCAGGGATGAGGCCTAGATTTTTGCAGAGTTCAGGTAGGGGCAAGATAGGCAGTAGTTTTGATGCTTTGGATTGAATGAATGGATGGCTTAGACTGTTGAGGAGCCAAGGAGGGCAAGAAGGTCTCAAGAGTCCTCCTCAAACAGGTGAAAACATGAAGAATTAAACAAAATATCAAGGTAGAGCATAACAGTCCAATGAATTCTACCTTAATCACTCATTTGTTTAATTGCAGAAGACAAGAGAAGGGGAAATGATACACATAAACATCAGTGAACTTAAAAATACATAGACTGAAACAAACCATCAAAACATAGAGCCACATGGATACCAACAAGTGCTGCAAAACCCTGGTCCTTCCTTTGCCAAAATTGCAGAAATGAAATGTACAATAGAGTGCCAAGATATCCCAAGTGTCCAACCCTGAAAATGACTGAGAAATTACATAATATAGAAAAGCCTAACTCCTTCCCATGCCTCTAGGGTTCGAGCCCATCATTCTAGGAGCTGTTTGAACCAATTCTAAACAAGGAACTGAAATCTAGGTAGTCAAACAACTTACCCCTATATGCTAGGAAACTGATTCATTCATTTAATTTTCACTTTTTAGTGAATGAATCCTCTAGAAAAAGTAAAAATGTGCCAATATTACATCATGGTTATCAAATTACATCATGCAAGGTCAAGAGTAACATCAAAAAGCAAAACTAGTCAAAACTGGGCGAATTTCTGAGCTGAATAGTGAAAAATAGGAAAAAATCCTCTATGTGTCATGCGTGATTCTCTATGCGTCACGCCACTTTGGAGCTGATTTTGAGGCACTTCCCAAAGTCCAAATTGAGCCAAAGTGTTCTTGATGGGAAGCCCTACGAATCTAATTTCTAACCCAAGTGGAATTTCTGAATTTGGATGTCATTTGCCCCTCCAAAACTTCAATCTCCCAATACTGCTTCTTGTGTGTCAAAATAGGGGCAGTGAGGTCATTTTTTGAGTGTTTTTGGCCTCCTGAGGACTCAAAACCTGCCCAAATTTCTTGGCCATGCACCAACAACCATTATTTTTCATGCCAAATCTAGAAATTCAAATTTTTTATAATTTGGAGCTCCCTAGCAAAATCACGTGCCACGTGGCGCGACACATAGGGAGGAAAACCCTGTTTTTTGTGCCAAAATTTGTCAAAATGCCAAAAATGCCCCAAATTTCTTGAAATTTGGGCTGGAGCTTCTCCATCAAGTGTCATGATGGGCTAAATAGGCTTCAGCCAATATCTGAAGATGATCATGCTCTTTTTGCCTCTTTTTCTTCCTTATTGCCTTCTTTAATTTTGCCTTTAGATTCCTTATTCGTGCCTTGCAAACCTTGTTCCACGCCATGTAGTGGAAAGCCATGTGTCTCAATAATTCTTTGTCTCTATCAGCCTTGTCTAGCAGTCCCTCTAAGTGGATGTTGACTCTTTCGAGCCAAGACTCCCGATCATCATTAATCTCTTGCTCCAATGAAGTGAGCTCAATCCTTCTCCTTTGTGGAGCTTGACGATTCTCACGGATGTTTTGTAACTCCATGATTGCTTGCTGATCTTCAAGCTATTTTTTCCTCTGATCCAAGTATTTCATAGTCCACTTAGCCCTTTCCAAGTCAAGGGACAAGGCTTTGATCTCTGTTTGCTGCTCCTGGATGATCTCCCTAAGTTTGGCACTTTCTGGGCCCATATCTGTATCATCATCATGAATGAGAATGAAGTCGGTCTCTTATTCACCTGAAGGCCCCTCATCCTGCATTGACCTCTTGCATTTGTCCTGTACCTGTGGTGCTGATGTCGGAAGTGAGACCCTTTCGACACCGGGTGGAGATAACCCTCGCTTTGCTTCTACAAACAAATGTCTAGTGCCCCTCTAATATGTGATGAATACCGGCACACTAATGGTCTCATGGAACTCATACTGATGAGAAGGTCCACCCGTCTCATGCCCAACCTTTGAAAGCCCCTGTGAAGCTCTGAAGAAATCACGGGAGATGAAATCATCCCAAGTGATGCCCTATAATCCAAGCTGATGAACCACCAAAATATTGATGAGAGAAAAATTACAAACACTGTTAAGTTGCTGCTGAGGGGTTTTGTGCTGTACAAGGGTGGTCATCCTCTCTATGTTCCGGCAAATGAAATATGGAATGTTCATCATCCCTACCCTGGTGAAATGCATGAGCAACCTGATGTGATAAGCATATAAACGAGAGAACCATCCCTCACTGCTGAAATACTTCATGATTAATTTCATTAGTGGAGCATATTCATCTTTAAGATATCGAATGGAAACACTCTCTTGAGCTGCCTCAAGAAACTGGTTTTAATATATGGCTCATAATGCTGCTGGTCAATCTTCTTCCTCTTGTTTCATGGTTCTCCAATGTTGGGTATGCTAGTTGCCAGTGAGATAGATTATGGTGTAAGTCTGAAGGTGACACCAGCCAAAGTAACCTGATCTCCATGTAAATGCAATACAAATAGACGAGCCAACTCATGATGAAATTGAACATTAGCCACCTTCTCACAAAACTCATAGCATGATTGATGCTGAAAATAGAAAATGGCTAGAGGGCAGGCCTGTAATTCAGTGAGGGTGGTTGGTTCTTCTCTAATATGTCTTCCTCCTCTATGAGGCCTCCGGGGTGCATGTTCCTCCATGGGTGAATCAATTTGGGTTTCCATTCCATAATCATATGAATGCTCAGATGCCATGACTGCTGTACAAAATTCCTTGGAGAAAACGGATTGCTGGTGTATGAAAACCATGTTGGACTGCTCTTTTGTGATGTGTTTAATTTCTGTCGCCAAGGGGAAAACAAATGAAACACGGGACTGTTAGGAAGGGAGAAGAAATAAGGGATAAGGGACTATTGGGACAAATTTTATTAGGGAAAGTAGGAGGGTTTTGAGGGGTTTTATGTATAGGGTTAGGAGATTTTTTGTAGGGTTAGGGTTTGAAGTTTTTGGAGTTGAGAATTTGGGACAGAGAATTTAGGATAGGGGTTTGATGATTTAGGGGGTAGGGAAGACTAAAATTAATGAAAAAGAATGAAATAAAGGAGAAAAGAGAATGATGAAAAAGGATGAACTTGGTGGAAAATAGCTTTTAAGACCCTAGGCAGCCATTCTTATATGAGGGTTTTGACATGGTGGATTTTGATTATGAGTTTATACCATCACCATTCATCAATAACCGTATCATAGCACAAATTTTAATGCAATGCAGTGATAGAGATCCTACCTAGAAATTCTGTGCATTTTCATGGCGATTTGGAGCAAAGTTTAGCAATTTCGAGCCTTTGAGATGTATGCGCCGCACCTTCTGCCCAGTGTGCCGTGCCAGCAAGTTGCAGCGATTTTTTGTCTAGTTTCTCACTCTTTCACAAAAATCACTTTGAGATGCCTCCTCTTTGTTCTTGGCATGCAAATGAGCTTTGAATACATAGAAATACCTTTATAAAAACATGGCTTTGATTTTTTCTTTGTACAGACCCACTTTTGTAATGTTTTAAAATTGGTATTTTCTTCACTTTAATACAACTCTATCTTTTTGTTTCCTCCTTGATTTTTTGGCTTGAATGATGTTTTCTTTTGGCAATTTTTGCAGGGATAGTGGCATGTCTTGATAAAGGAAGACCAGGGTTGTGCCTGGAGAATTCAAAAACTGAAAAACTTTTGAAAATTACATGGAAATTTATTACAAAACGAAATGACGAATTTTCTTCAAAATAGAGTTTTCAAGAAAAGTCATAGTCGAGCATATGATGATGAAAATATTGAAAATGAAAACTTATTAGGGACCTCCCTCATGGGTCTGCTGGCATTATTGGACATTGTTGAGGACCAAATTGACTAACCCTAGACCTAGTGACTGAAATGACTCGAACTGATCAAGAAACTGAAACAGGACTGTAAGTGACTTTAAAACTGGATTTTGATGAATAGACCTGAGCCATCAATGATAAGGCATGAGGGGTAATGCATGACAAGACCCTTCCGTCAGATTATGGCATGCCCCTATCGGAATGCAGCTGAGTGAATCGAGCGAGACACCTAAAAATGAAATGCAATAAGAGAAATGATATCTGACGGAGGGATGACCAAACCGACTCTGACATTGGCTCCAATGGGGATGGTAGCTCCTGGGAGGTGCCAAGAACGACAGATCTCTGGAAGAGCTAGACAGTGCGTTCATCCATTGGGCTATGGAGTCATTATTTTGAAAAAAAACATAAGACTAATTTATTGATTGAAACCTGACTCAAACTGACTCAATTGTGAAACTGAAATGACTGAAAAACTGATTCGACAAACTGAACTCAAAACTGAAATATTTCTTTAGAATTATGGCCTTCACTTCGAGCCCTAGACTGAAGAAAAGATCATAGCACACACTTGCAATGAAACTAAAATAAAATGGGATTTACAATGACAATGTAAACAACATAAATAACTCAGAAATGATACCACTTGAGCAGCCGACCATTGACCGGCCCTCCTGGAAAATCTTCCTCGTTCATCTCCTTCAGAAGAAAGGCATTCTGAACTCAATATGTTGCAATCTTAAGAGGACCTTTCCAGATATTTTCAAACTTACCATGCTTGCCCTTTTACTCATTCCTTGCATCCCACTTCAGCACCACATCATCCAACTGAAATTTGTCCCCCTTTGCTTTTCTGTCATAAATCTTTTTAATTCTCTCCTGCAACTTGAACGTGTTTTGAAAAACTTCTTCTCGTGTCTGTTGCAAATGAATCATTTGATTTAGTCTTCTCTGCATTGGATCATCTTCACTACCAGCCTCCTGAATAAGTTTGACTACCAGAGTTGTGAGAGAGGTAGGAAACACTGTATCAACTCCATAAACTAGCTCAAAATGGGACATACCAATGGATTTATTCTGACTCACTCGATCTGCCCAAAGTGCATGGACCAACTTCTTATGCCAACTCTTCTTGTTTATTTCCAGCAACTTTTTAATGATGTTAACCAAAGATTTGTTAGAAGACTCTGCCAATCCATTTCCTTGTGGATAAGAGGCGGTTGAGTGCCCTAAAGTAATGTGATATTTATTACAAAACTAAACCATCCTTTTTGACTTGAAAGTTGTTGCGTTATCAGTGATTATCTTATTTGGGAAACCAAAATGAGACAAAATATTATTCTTAAGGAATGAAAATTATTACCGCATCCGTAGCTTGTCTAGTGGGAATTGCTTCGATCCACTTTGTGAAATAATCTGTCACCGTGAGGATTCATCTATGCTGACCTGAAGAAGCAGGTTGAATTTCACCAATGAAATCCAACCCCCACTGCTGAAAAGGAGCACTCACCTCAATGGGCTTAAGCAGCAAAGGCTGTAATTTCTTCTTTCCTTCAAAGATCTGACAGTTATGACAACTCTTGACAGTCTTCAGCAAACAATGTCGGCCAATAGTATCCAGCTCTCAGAATTTTATTTGTCGTTGTTTTCCAAAAAAGGTGACCGCCACAATCTCCTTTATGGAAATCCTCCATGACCTGCTTTGCTTCTTCTTCCACCAAACAATTTAACAAAACACCATCGGGATCTTTCCAATAAAGTGCAAAATTCAAAATACAAAACCTAGCAGCCTTTAACTTAAGAGTTCTAGCTTTGTTTCTAGCCATACCAGGTGGTGAGGACAAATTATGAAGCACATATATGATGTATGAATACCACGGAGAAAGAACAAAGATTTCAGCGACCTGAATTGACGGACCTTCCTCATTTTCATCAGACATAGCGGCAATCAGATTTATGTATAAGACGTGCATATTTGATTCAGCCATTAACTTTGCCAATCCCTGTCCTTTAACAAGCTTTGTGGGCCTTATCTCTACATCATACTCCAGCAAAGCTGCAATCCACTTACCTTGTCTTCCTTCTGGATCTATTTGGACCAAAATATCTTTGACAATAGCGTTAGGAACATAAGCTAAAATATGGGAATGCAGAATATATACGCAGAAATATTTCAATGCTTTTACAAGTGCAAGGGCTTGCTTCTCAATAATGTTGTATTTCAAAGCAGTATCTGTTATAGACAATTTTGTGCCTTACAGCAACAGGCATGAATTGTCAATAATCCAAGGGATCCAAAGTTCCCTAAACATGATGTTCTTACCCCTAGAGGAACAAGGTCAACAAACCAACAGCTCTCAGATCAGTTCTCCACCTGAAAACACTAAAAAACAAGCAATCCTGAAATCAAAGCAGGTGCTCCACTAGGCTTCTGCGCTGAAACACAACTCCTCCATGGTGTACCTGCGTTGCAAAGCAGGTAGAACAAAGGCCACCTGCGTTGAGCGAGTTTGGACATGTGGCACACTGAGTCATTGCTCTGGAATCTTCCAAAAATAACACTTGGATCAGGGATTTCGCCTTGTGATGAGTTAGAGGCTCTGTTTCTCCAAGTGGAAGCAAGGTTCTCCAAGTGGACTCAAGAACTGAAGATCAACTAAAGATTAACTGAAGAGAGAGAGGACACAAGGCAGCTACACATCAGTTGCAAGCTGACTCATCCTTTCTCAATTCATCTATATATTGAGCTCTCTCCTATGAGCTCAGGAGGCTGGAATTTTGTGCAAAGTAATGATATGCTGTTGGTTTCACTATAGAGCTATTGGGTGATTGCTTGAGAGAGGTGAAGAGGAGAAATTCTTTCTGCTGGGAGGTGTTGCTGGATTGGGGCCTTCAATGGTTGTAACGCTCTCAGAACCTTTACTTCTTCATTAATAAAAGCTATTGAGGTTCTTCTATATGCTCTTGTTTCAATGATATATTGTGATAATTGTATATTTGGTTTACACTAATCCTTGAACCAGCTATGATTGCATGCCTCTTGTAGTTTCCTTCTTTGTTATTTTGCAGGATCTCATTGTAGCTGGGCCGGCAAAAGAGAAAAGAGCTGGGAGCAAGCGGCCATAGAGAAGAGTCTGGATTCGACATTAAGCGCAAGGCAACGGTTAGTGCATTTATCCACTCTCTTTTTCTTTCATAAAGAAGTAAACCTTAAGTAGTTTTCTTTACAGTTGTTGCTGAGGTACTATCACCCTTAGAGTGGGATAGGGTCATCCGAGTCAGATACTTTTCCCTACAACAAACTGGCGACTCCGCTGGGGATCGTATCCGTTTGATTGTGTTTGTAGTATTTTGCTATTCATTTCCTAAACAAAAGAGTACCAAATCGAAAAGCTTTTGACTATATCAAAAGCGAAGTAGAGGGCAGCTACTCTAGCTCATTTCTGAGCAAGTTCATGATTTGAAGAGCTGATCTACAAGGATCTTTGTAAGCTCTTAGTGATAGCTTTTCACCTTCCTAATCATCCCTTTGAGTGTGCTTGACTGATTGCTTCTGATTTGAGCAAAAACTGTGCATTTTTGAGAAAATTGTGACCCGGAAACTGAGAAAACGCAACTTTCGTTTTCCAAAGTAGGTAGTACACAGGCTACCTGCTTTGCAATGCAGGTCCTGAAGGGGCTACCTGCGCTGAGAGCCAGACTGGCTGAACAGCACCTGCGTTGGCCCAATTTTGCCTAGTGTTGTTGGGGTTTCCTCCCTTTCTCTTGCCTGTTTTCACTATAGATTTGGCAGCCAGTTACCAGTCTTGCACCTGTTCTGAAACCAACATTACTTGCCATCATTCTGCCTCTGTTATATAACGAAATTGTACTTGTTCTTTTGTATTTCTTACTCATTTACAATTTCCCATAACGAAAAGTAAACTAGTCTTGCTTTGGCCTCTTAGATCTGAACCTGTGTTAGGCATTTTGCTGGTCTAAAGAGTTAGCTTGTTTGCTGTCCATAGCTGATTGGTCATTTTACTTTCGTCATTATGGTTTGATTTCATGTATTTCCAGTGATTAAACAAGTAAATCTTAAGGTGTCTTTTGATTTTGGACAAGCTTGTTTACTTTCGCTTTAAATCGAAATCAAAGTTATATAGCAACTTTCTTTTTGTAACCCAGCAACATTAAGAAAGGGAAAAGAAAATACATGCATTGTGCATTTTGCATTTGAAAAGTTTGCATGATGATTTAGGAAAAATTTGCATTAGTGTGTGCTCTATGATCTGTGTGAAAAGATTTTCCTTTCTTCTCCTCAGTAGTTAAGATTTTCAAAGTTGAAAGATTGAAAAGATTGCTTCTCATCTTAGACTGCATTCAGGAATTTGTTACATACATCTCGGGGTGATCCTTAAAGGCAAACTGCTAAGCAAGATCAACATTAAAATAAATCCAATTTACATAACAACGCTTTGTAACATAACGCAAACACATAGAGGTCTAGGTAGAGACGTGTTCCGGCGTCGTTAAACATAGTGACTGTCGATCTCTACGAAGGTGAGTGATTCCTCCTGAGAGTCGGTGGCACTAATACAGACTTGTGCTCCCACGTACCGTCGCGTATATATTGGGAGACCCCTATAGGCAATTATCCTTTATCCATAGGAAGCCGTGTCGGCCGCCCTACTGATCGCGATGCAGTGAACACAGCATTCACGAAGATCGACCACCCGTACCGTAAAACGTATTCTGTGGTTTCGCGAAAAGTTTGGCACACCCTCTGCCTAGAACTCCAGAGAAGTTTCTTTTGGCCTTTTTCAAACTCTATAACTGAAAAAGTCCAGCCGAGCATTTGTCACTTCGGGCTTGTTAAAACATCGAAGGAGACTAGAGTCATCGTTAGCTTTTTCTCGACTCTTAAAACATGAAAAAGCAAGTTTGTGTCTAAAGCGTCATTAATAAAATTTATTTTAATTGGAACATAATCACCTGTTATTCCCACGTTGATCTTTCAGTTGAAAAGTATGGAGCCCACCAACCAAGGAAGTAACCTTGGTGGAAGTCCAAATCCCTTCTCCTCTTGGGGAGATGTTGGTGCGCCTCATATGGCCACATTTTCACTTCCAGGATTGACAATTGGCCTACCTGTATGGCTCTTTTCAACTAATGTAGTTCAGATCGCCAGTAATCCTGAGCAGTCGAATCAACAGTCAGACCAGTCTAGAACTACCCACCAGCCTTCCACTTCTTACAATACTTCCTCTGATCCTTCATCTTCGCAAGGTAGAGCCGGCAAAAGTCAGCCTCCCATGGAGAAGAAGGAAAAGAAGAAGAAAGAAAAGAAGCAGAAGGGGCCTTTGGCGAAGGCGACTGGGGGCAAGCAAAAGACATCTGACAAAAATCCACACACTGCACCGACCGGGCCTAAATCGCCATGTGTCATTTGCAAAGGGACCCATTTCCATTGTGATTGTCCTTGTATTCCCCGGATACTAAGGGACTGGTCCCCAAGGTTGCACTATCCGGTAGCATCGACCTCTGCTAGTCATGTTGATTGCAGTCCGTCAACTAGCAAGAGTGAAGGACGAAAAGGGAGACCAAGGTCACCCTGTATGTTGTGTGAAGGCGATCATGCCATCCACCGATGTCCATTCTTAGATGAGGCAAAGAGAGTTTTGGAAGATCGTCCGGTTTCACCGTTACGACTTCCTCTTGGATACCAAAAACTCGCGCCTAATCCTTCGATAGTTGAAAATCCAGCTGACCCGCTCAAGTGGTCGGCTGAAGTGTCGGTCATTGAGAATGGACCTGCTGAATCCAGACCAGACGAAAGTCTAAAGGTCGAAACGGCAGTCGACCCGGTTCTTTCTTCAGAGGTTTCATCCTCCAATGACTCCGTCATTGAAGACCCATCTTCAAATGACACCCTCACTGAAGAGGATAAGGATGACACCGTCCATATTCTTTTCATCAACACAGACTCTGATGAGCATCAGGGCAATGCGCCCATTCCTTTATCGCAGGAAGGAACATCGTCAGGGTCGTATCCGGCCGTATATTCGGTCCCACCACCAAGCAACCTAGTTGTATCCTTTGATTGGAATCAACTAGGCAGACCCCGGTTACCAGCCAGTATCCCATTCAGAATCATAGTCCAAATCTATAGAATGGTGATGGATGGAACTATCATTGATGAAGGGGCATCTGTGAGTATCCTTTCCTCTATTGCTTGGAAAGCACTGGGTTGCCCAACGCTTTTACCTGAGATAAGAAATCTATCAGGTTTTGATAAAGGAACCAGTCACCCGTTAGGGATTCTCCCCAATGTTCCAGTTACATTGAAAGGGAAGACAGTTCATATGAACATCATGGTCGTCCAGGGACCCTTGGTTTATAACTTACTCCTTCGACGAGACTATATATATTGCATGGAGGCAATAGTGTCCTCGCTCTTTAGAGTCATGTGTTTTCCGCACGAAGGAAGAATGGTCAAGCTCGTAGACCAACTTTCATTTCCAGGATCACGCATCGCAAATAGTCAAATACCATCCCTTAACGGTTTGTTCACTCAAGGAATGCCACCACCCCCGGTTCTACTTCCCGATGAATGCGAGTAATTCGGAAAGAAAGAACTGGGACCCAGGGGGCATGCACCCTGGCCTGCCCTGGGCAGAGAAAACCTTGGGTATAAAGTTAATTTCCGCAGAAGAATGGACTAGTCCGTACCCCGTCCGAAAAAGGAAGAGAGGGTTGTTCTAGGATAAAATTCTTTTGTCAAAGTTATGTGAGCGAAAATATCGTCTCCCTTTGTCTAAAAAAGTAGGCTCTCCTAAGGAGGAGATCCATTTGTGGCAGCAAGTAGCCACCATCTTTGAATGTCAAGCCTCACCCATTAAAACAATATGTTTTGAAGGATAAGTAGGGGCAGTCTCCAAAGAAAGAGATGAAATTGCTGAAACAAGTAGTCACCATCCTTAGCAACCTAATGATAGACATCGCCGAAAAGAGAGTTTAGTTTGCGGTAGCGAACAAAACCATTTTTCGGATAATAAGTAAGAGGACAGAATCTCGAAATTATACTTTATATCTGGGGGCATGCAAACCTTTTGGAGTGCAAGCACGGGACGACTATTTATTTTTTAAATTTTTAGGTCCTCCCTTTAAACCTGTAGGTCTAACCCGTTAAACTCGTAGGATTAGCCGTTTCTAGCTTGCTTAAAGAAAGGATGAAGGGAAAAAGTTAAAACCTGCCAAATTGGAGTAATTAGTGAGGTATCGCTCCTTAAATAAGATTACCTCACCTAAGGCATTCCTTGTATTAAGACTGGTATAAATTGAGCAAGGTTTGAACGCATTCAAGCTCGTTAAAAAATGAACTGCCCCTTAAAGTTTAGGGGGCATATGCCTCGTTTGCATTATTATGCTGGGGGCATCACCGAGCAGTTTTAGCAATGTTCATGCTCGTTAAAAAATAAACGCAATAACCGAGCAGTTTTAGTAATGTTCATGCTCGTTAAAAAATAAACGTAAATTGTGAGCAATCTTTCCCTACAGTTCAAGCTCATCCAGAAAAAATGAACCGGTAAATAACCTTGAGAAATGTAACCTTTGACAGCCATATTAAAATCCCTTGGTCGTGTTTATATGCCATCACCTCCATCCGTTCATTTGGCCAATCATTCATCTCCATATGTTTGTTTACCCATTTTGAGGAACAGCTGCGAAGAGTGATTTCACTTAGCCATCCTTGTGACACTACCGTGATTGGAAAATTCCAACCTGTACCTGGAATCTGCTGCTATCCTTGTTTATCACTCGTTCCTCAAAAGACGAGTCTTCTTTGAGCTCTTTTCACTGACTCGTAAAATATGAAAAGTTTTCCGAGTTTTGGCCTTCCAGCTCGTTAAAAGGACTGGAAGAGCTATCCCTCCTCTAGATTTTAATCTTTTTGGACCTGAGGGATTATTGCACAAAAAGATCGAGTGCTTGTTTTGTTCGGCTCGTTAAAGAAATCGAAAATTCATCCCTTTTGTATTGTTTTATACTTTTTCGGACTTAAGGGATTAGATGACGAAAAAGGAATTTTGGAGTTAACTTTCCGTACCTTTTCAGACTCTCTAAAAATGAAAAGGACCGAGTTTTCCTTGTCGTTAGACTCGTTAAAATGATTAAATAGCGACAAACTTGTCTTTAGACGAGAACGAGTTTCCCTATCGCTAGGCTCGTTAAAACATAGCGATGGGCTTGCCCGAAGGGCAGGTTATAGAACAAGCATATGTTATCCTCCTCAAGCTTGACAAAAATAAAGAGGTACTGGTTAGCAATGACTGGGGAAAAATTGGGAGAACCTCACAGCATTAATGGTAGCAAGTCACTCTTGAACATGACACTTTGTCCTCCGTATCACATCGGGTTGGGTTGTTTCATTCACCGGTCTCATAACCATGGTCCTCGCCACACCATCCACAATTGGGGTAATGCTACCAATCCATCACATCAGTGTCGTTATATGTTCAAGAGATGTGGTTCTGCAAAGAGTCAACCGTGTCCCATCCACTGCCATACATTATCCTTCATCCACTTCATGGCCGCCACCCTGAATCATACATCACAGTTTGTTTTCACCTCATCACAATCACTAGCTCCGTTCCGTGTCACTGATGTGGGATTCACTAAGGCCCTCCTTTGACGGATCGCTCCTTGTCAACATCAGCTCATTATCCAAGGAGTTGATCTAGGAACACCCCCTTCAGTACTTTGAAGCTTGCACGCCTCAATGGCAAGTTTCTCACTTCCGGCGACAGGTATACATCAATGACCTTCGACCAGAAGATTTTGCATGGTGGTCGACGCCAAGTCCTTTATTCCCACCATGTGAATTGTACTACCGTACCTTGAGGGTCATCATCCTTATCGGTGATTCCTCTCGCGCTTGTTAACGGTTTACATCATTGACCGGTAATCAAGCGATATCTTTCCATGTTCGACTTCAAAAAATTCTCACATGGATCGACTTGTAAATCGAGTGAAGATCGAAAGAGATTGAAGACCCCGGATCTAGTTTCATCCATCCGGGCTGCGATATATATTCAGGATATTAAGACATTTGATATGTACATCATTGCAGCAGATGATCATCCTTCTCAAAGGATGATAATTTCAGCAGAGAATTATCAGTCTACAATCAGACGATCGTCTGTTCTATGTACCAAAATGTGTTTATAAAGCTGAGCATGGGAATGCCCGCCTCAGCTAGATCATGAAAATGTATGAAAAATAATGTATTGTATTGTATCTTATTACAGGACACTTCTCAGCAGATTGAATGAACTTCGGATCCTCTCAATAAAGCATTTCACCCGATAAACGACCTCATACTTTAGGGGGCATCTGTTATAGACAATTTTGTGCCTTACAGCAACAGGCATGAATTGTCAATAATCCAAGGGATCTAAAGTTCCCTAAACATGATGTTCTTACCCCTAGAAGAACAAGGCCAGCAAACCAACAGCTCTCAGATCAGTTCTCCACCTGAAAACACTCAAAAACAAGCAATCCTGAAATCAAAGCAGGTGCTCCACTAGGCTTCTGCGCTGAAACACAACTCCTCCATGGTGTACCTGCGTTGCAAAGCAGGTAGAACAAAGGCCACCTGCGTTGAGCGAGTTTGGACATGTGGCACACTGAGTCATTGCTCTGGAATCTTCCAAAAATGACACTTGGATCAGGGATTTCACCTTGTGATGAGTCAGAGGCTCTGTTTCTCCAAGTGGAAGCAAGGTTCTCCAAGTGGACTCAAGAACTGAAGATCAACTAAAGATTAATTGAAGAGAGAGAGGACACAAGGCAGCTACACATCAGTTGCAAGCTGACTCATCCTTTCTCAATTCATCTATATATTGAGCTCTCTCCTATGAGCTCAGGAGGCTGGAATTTTGTGCAAAGTAATGATATGCTGTTGGTTTCACTATAGAGCTATTGGGTGATTGCTTGAGAGAGGTGAAGAGGAGAAATTCTTTCTGCTGGGAGGTGTTGCTGGATTGGGGCCTTCAATGGTTGTAACGCTCTCAGAACCTTTACTTCTTCATTAATAAAAGCTATTGAGGTTCTTCTATATGCTCTTGTTTCAATGATATATTGTGATAATCGTATATTTGGTTTACACTAATCGTTGAACCAGTTATGATTGCATGCCTCTTGTAGTTTCCTTCTTTGTTATTTTGCAGGATCTCATTGTAGTTGGGCCGGCAAAAGAGCAAAGAGCTGGGAGCAAGCAGCCATAGAGAAGAGTCTGGATTCGACATTAAGCGCAAGGCAACGGTTAGTGCATTTATCCACTCTCTTTTGCTTTCATAAAGAAGTAAACCTTAAGTAGTTTTCTTTACAGTTGTTGCTGAGGTACTATCACCCTTAGAGTGGGATAGGGTCATCCGAGTCGGATACTTTTCCCTACAACAGTATCTCTTATAGTTCGGCTAAAGAAAGCAATTGGTCTTTCATGCTCATCTTTTTTATGCATTAATATAGCTACCATAGTATGCTCTAAAGAAAATGAAAACAATATAAAATCCTGAGTGTAATCTAGGCTGATTAGAACCAGAGCTGAAGAAAGAGCCAATTTTACTAGATTGAAAGATTTTATAGCTTCTTCGGTCCATTTCACTTGGCTGTCCTTTTTAAGCAAGTTTGTAATTTCTCTTAGGTGTTTAGCAAGATTAGGTACAAAATGGCGTAAAAAATTCATCTTACCATTAAAAGATTGAATCTCCTTCTTGTTTCGGGGAAGATCAATTTGTTGAATCACTTCTACACATGCTGGATCTATACGAATGCCATTTTTTGATATGATGTGTCCAAGTAGTTTTCCTTCATCCATGGCGAACAAGCACTTCTTCGGATTCAATGAAACAACATATTTTCTGCAATTTTGAAAGACAGTTGTCAAATGATACATGTGTTCTTCATCTGAATTAGAAAACACTGTCAAAAGACATCCTTCTCATTTGCGAAAGCCATATCCATTGCCTGCTGAAATTTGGCACCTCCGTTCTTCAAACCGAAAGGAATTTTAGCGTAATGAAGAGTCCCCCACGGAGTGGTGAATTTTGTTTTGTCTCTGTCATATTCATGGACCAAAATTTGGTTATATCCAGAATAACCATCGAGTAGTGACATACGAGATGCTCCAACTACTCACTGAAGTATGTGATCCATTTTTGGCAGTAGATAATTATCCTTCAATGAAACTTTGTTGAGATTCCTAAAATCAATGCACAAATGAATCTCACCTGTCTTCTTTCGTATGGGCACCCAATTAGATATCCAATCAGAAAATCTAATGGGAACGATGATTCCTAATTTGTACAACTTGTTTACCTCCTTCTCAATTGGTGGCAGCAATTTTGGATTAAGCCTTCTTAACTTCTGTCTGAAAGGTTTTTGATTAGGCTTAATAGGAATTGTGTGTTGAATTATATTGGTATCATATGTCTTCAAGTCAGAATAGTCCCAAGACAACACATCGGAAAAGGATGACAACAAACTGATATATTTGGCCTTTATCTTTTGTGGCAATGTTTTGGACATCTTTACCATCTTCGGATGTTCAGCTGTTCCAATATTCACCTCTTCAACTCCCTTTTCTGTTGGCTACAATGTTGGTTTGCAGGCTACGTCATCATGATCAAAGAGTTCTTCTAAAGGTATCAAGCCCTTAGGAATCACATTATCCTTGAGCTACAACACTTCCATCTGATTGATTTGCACATCATCTTTACCATCATCATGTTCTACATCAATTAAGGTATCTTCGAACTTACCTTTGTTTTGCAGAAAATCATCAATCTCCTCATCATCTTGGAAAACTTGCCAATATCTCTGATTGTCTGAGACAGTCAGATGATGTTTCACATGGATTTCAAATTTATTACTTGAGTTCATAGGAATCTTCAAATTACTCGCTACCTTAGCAAGTGCATCTGCAATACTATTTTGAATATGAGGCACACACGTCAAGGTATAATCAGAAAACAGCTTCAAGATGTCTTGAACAGCATTTCGGTATGCCTGCATCCGAGGATGCTTTGCTTGATATTCGCCTTTAACTTGCTTAATCACCAATTCAGATTTGCGATATACAGAAATCCTCTTAGCATTCAACTTTCTTAGGATTTTTAGGCCAGCAATCAAAGCTTCGTACTCAACCTCATTGTTTGAGCAATCAAAAGCAAGCTTGTAAGAACATACCCACACATTACTAGGCACTTTGTTCGGAGCAGAAAAAGGACTACGTACCCAAATACCAATTCCATCACCATCATTTCCCACTGCTCCATTGAAATCCATGGTCCACAGACCATCTTCCTCTTCTTCTAAGTGCTGAAACTCATTTTGATGTATTTTTTCTGCTTGCTATCCATTATCTTTTCCTGATCGCTGAATGGTATTGTCCCGTTCTTGACTTTCTTTCTTCAAAACTTCTCTAAAATTATCTGCTATTTCTAGAATATCATCTGTTGTAACTAACTGACTATCAATCTCATTGAAATTATCTGAATACAAAACAAAAGACTCTAAATCTGTATGTACATAATTAACCGGATATTAATGGGCTTCTCCTTGCTTGTAATCATGTATTTCATTTTTTACTCCCGATAAAGTTTTCTCATTTGGCCAAACACAAGAATCATTGCATAGGAGAAATCAAGTTGCATTGTTCCTTTAATCTTTGCTCCCCAAGATCTGGAAAGAAGCATTCCAAATCTAGGAGGTATATCTGCCACCACCACATCCATCAAAACGTTTTTTGTCGAAATTTGATCCAAACTGACCACCAAGTCTTTAATGAGCCCAATACATCTCACCCTACTAGAATCAAATGAATAAAGATCATGGTATTTCCTAGTAATGTCCAAACCCAACTTCTCCATGATAGCCTTCGGCATAAGATTGTGGGAGGCGCCGGAATCAAACATAGCATTATGCAACACAAACTCATGCACTCTCAAACTGATATAAAAAGGAGGCACATCACTGTCTGGAGACTCACCATTCAATGCTGGTCCAAAAATCAGTTCAGGTTGATCATCTTCCACACTCACCATATCAGACATTGGATCAAAATTCAAAATTTTGGAAACCTGACCTCTATAACTGTTGTTCCTCATCAGTTCAGTCAAGGGAATGGATACCTTCAATTTAGAAATTTCATTTTCTAAACTAAAAGCAGAAGTCTTTTCTACCTCTTTGGCTGGAACATCTTTCTTTTCAGCTTTATCTTTTGATGCAATTAGCTGATTGACTCTTTCATTTGGTGATGGAGATTTGCTAGGAGTAGGATCAGCAACTTCTTTTCCTTTATTTGGTACAACAGGTGGCTCATTCTTAGATGCTGGAACTTAATTTCTCTTCTGGATTGGATTGATGGGGACATTTCTATTTCTAAGTGAATACTGACACCGCTGGGTGGACAAAGCATGCATATAACCTCTCTGATACTCATTTGACTCCTCTTCAAGAGCTGTGTCATTTGCCAAGATAAAATTTGCATCTTGCTGTAGAGCTGAACTTTCTGTATACTCATCATCTTCAATGATAAAGGTGGGCATATCATCAGGAGTAAAGAAGTGATTTTCTTCTTCTATTACATTGTCTTCATCATCAGATTCGGGACCAACAAAATTTTGCTAAAGAGGTGTTTTTAATTGCTGCTATTGGGATGTCGGTTCTGGTGCTTGCTGCTCATGTTGTTTGATCCTGAATTGAGGTTGCTGCTGTCCACGGAAATTAGGATTCTGAATCTGCGGCTAAGGCTTATCAAGTGCTAACCTTTCAATCATATTCTCTACCTTGCGGAGCACTTGATCTGAGGTAGAAGCTTCTTCCTTTATTGAGACTCTCTTCTCAGCTTTCAATCTAGCTCTCTTGTCATTCAAATTTGGCTCAACACTAATGGAAATTTTCTGCATTTCTTCTAAGGTAGCTGGATCTCTCTCTCTCTTAATTGATAAGCCATGTCCGGATCAAAACCATCCGGGAACTTAAGAAAAGATGACTTTCTAGATGGCCTTAAATCATCAGGAATTTCATTATAAACCACATTGAATCTAATACAATAGTCTTGCACGGACTCACCAACATTCCGCTTGATCTTGGTATATTCAGAAGTGATCTGAAGAGGATCTTTCTTTACTTCCCAATAATCCAAGAATTGTCTTTGCAGCTCTTCTAATGTGGGAATACTTCTAGTTGTCAAAGCTCTAAACCATTTTCTTACCTCACCAGCAAAAGTCTGCATGAATAATCTCATGGTCACGTTTTCTGCATCAATCTTATGAAGCTCAAAGAAATCCGTCATTTTGTCCACATGTTGCTGAGCCGTGGTACCTTGGGGAGTGCCATAAAACAAAGGAATTTTACTCTGATAATCTGCGAGCATTTCACCCAAAACTTGAGGCATCGCAAGAGGTGAAAACCGAGCAACCTTTGCTCTTGGTGGATTTGCAATTGGTCTTGGTGAAGTTGGGGGAGTGGGTGCAGCTGATGTGTGAGGTGTGTGAGGAGGTGTATGTGGAGGTGAAGTAATTTTGGGTATTTTAGGAGTAGAAGGAGGTGATACGACTGCAGATTTTTGATAAAAAATAGTAGGTTGCGGGGTAAGGGTGGGAATGAAGGGCGGTTCAGTAGGAATTCTTGAGGTGGATGCCGTTATGGAAGACCCGAGGGTTGCAGATGCAGCTTCTAGGAAATCAGTGATATTTGAAGCATGAATTTCACTCTGAAGGTGTTTCAAGATAAAATTCTCAATTGATTTATTGTTTATTTCAACTTCAAGAGTTGCAACAAAGTCAGGATTTGGGACTATAGAACCAAGAGCACTTTCGGATTTGGTTTCAAATAATGACAATTCAAACTTTTCATGAAAATCAAGCTCTTCAAGATACTTAAAAATTGCAGGACATGAATGAGATTTAAACACAGGAGTCACAGAGCTCTCTTGACGAAGGAGTCTTGGAATCAAATTGGGATTTTCATAAACCGAGGGAGGATTTGGATCTGGATTAGCTCTGGTATATCTCTTTGAAGCCAGTGTGCTATTTTCAAAAGATCAGATGGACATAAACAACTTTTTCAACCTTTCAAATTCTAAACTTATCGTCCAAAATCTTAGAATTCTCAGATGTACTGGGGTAATTTGCAAATCAAGTGTCACGATTACAAGCTAGATCGGAGATTGACTGAAGCATCGTTTATCTACTTGCGCTAATGCAAAGAAAAAACATTTCAAAGGCTACCTGGCATAACTTCAGGCTCCGTCTGTAGCTTATAAAACAAATGGCATCAACAAGAAAACCATTTTCTTCCCTAGTATGGTCGCCACTATGTTAGAGCCTAGATTTGCCTCAGGCTGAAAAGACAAGGTTCTAGGTCCACATCAAACCACGCTCAACCTCGTAGCTAGCCCTATGAGGACAAGAGAGGGCTCTCTTTGGGTCAATCTCAGGGAAAGATAATTAGTGGGGCTTGAGATGACTAATTTAACAACTAATATTAGGCTAGATATGAAGTGCAAGGATTTGTTTTGAGTTTTTTGGGGTTTTGTTGGAAAAAAGGGACAGGAAAATTTGGGTCTGGGGATGAGGCCTAGATTTTTGCAGAGTTCAGGTAGGGGCAAGATAGGCAATAGTTTTGATGCTTTGGGTTGAATGAATGGATGTATTAGACTGGTGAGGAGCCAAGGAGGGCAATAAGGTCTCAATATTCCTCATCAAACAAGTGAAAACATGAATAATTAAACAAAATATCAAGGCAGAGCATAGCAGTCCAATAAATTCTACCTTAATCACTCATTTGTTTAATTGTAGAAGACAAGAGAAGGGAAAATGATACACATAAACATCAGTGAACTTACAAATACATAGAGAAACAAACCATCAAAACATAGAGCCAAATGTATCCCAACAAGTGCTGCAAAACCCTGGTCCTTCCTTTGCCAAAATTGCAGAAATGAAATGTACAATAGCGTGCCAAGCAATCCCAAGTGTCCAACCCTAAAAATGACTGAGAAATTACATGATATAGACAAGCCTAACTCCTTCCCATGCCTCTAGGGGTCGAGCTCATCATTCTAGGAGCTGTTTGAACCAATTCTAAACAAGGAGCTGAAATCTAGGTAGTCAAACAACTTACCCCTATATGCTAGGAAACTGATTCATTCATTTAATTTTCACCTTTTAGTGAATGAATCCTCTAGAAAAAGTAAAAATGTGCCAATATTACATCATGGTTATCAAATTACATCATGCAAAGTCAAGAGTAGCATCAAAAAGCAAAACTGGTCAAAAATGGTGAATTTCTGAGCTGAATAGTGAAAAATAGGCAAAAATCCTCTGTGCACCCCGCCTGATTCTCTATGCATTGCGTCACTTTCGAGCTGATTTTTAGGCACTTCCCGAAGTCCAAATTGAGCCCAATTGTGCTTTTTGGAAAGCCCTACCTGTCTACTTTCTAACCGAAGTGGAATTTATGAATTTGGATGTCATTTTCCCCTCCAAAACTTCAATCTCCCAAGACTGCTTCCTGTGTGTCAAAATAGGGGCAGTGAGGTCATTTTTTGAGTGTTTTTGGCCTCCCGAGGACTCAAAACCTGCCCAAATTTCTTGGCCATGCACTAGAAACCATGATTTTTCATGCAAAATCCAGAAATGCAAAATTTTTGTAATTTGGAGCTCCCCAACAAAAGCGCGTGCCACGTGGCACGGTGCATAGGGAGGAAAACCTGTTTTTTGTGCCAAAATTTGTCAAAATGTCAAAAATGCCCCAAATTTCTTGAAATTTGGGCTGGAGATTCTCCATCAAGTGTCATGATGGGATAAAGAGGCTTCAGCCAATATCCGAAGATGATCATGCTCCTTTTGCCTCTTTTGCTTCCTTATTTCCTTCTTTAATTTTGCCTTTAGATTCCTTATTCGTGCCTTGCAAAAATTGTTTCGCGCCATGTAGTGGAAAGCCATGTGTCTCAACAATGATTTGTGTCTATCAGCCTTGTCCAGTAGTCCCTCTAAGTGGATGTTGACTCTTTCAAGCCAAGACTCTCGATCATCATTAATCTCTTGCTCCAATGAAGTGAGATCAATCCTTCTCCTTTGTGCAGCTTGGCGATTCTCGCGGATGTTTTGTAACTCCATGATTCCTTGCTGGTCTTCAAGCTGTTTGTTCCTTTGCTCCAAGTATTTCATAGTCCACTTAGCCCTCTCCAATTCAAGGGATAATGCTTTGATCTCTGTTTGCTGCTCCTGGATGATCTCCCTAAGTTTGGCACTTTACAGGCCCATATCTGTATCATCATCATGAATGAGAATGAAGTCGGTCTCTTGTTCACCTAAAGGCCCCTCATCCTACATTGGCCTCTTGCCTTTGTCTTGTACCTGTGGTGCTTATGTCGAAAGCGAGGCCCCTTCCACACAGGGTGGAGATAACCCTCGCTTCACTGCTACAAACAAATTTCTAGTGCCCCTCTGATTTGTGATGAATACCAACACACTAACGGTCTCATGGCACTCATACTGATGAGAAGGTCCACCTGTCTCATGCCCAACCTCTGAAAGCCCCTGTGAAGCTCTAAAGAAATCACGGGAGATGAAATCATCCCAAGTGATGCCCTGTAATCCAAGCTGATGAACCACCAAAAGCTTGATGAGAGAAAAATGATAAACATTGTTAAGTTGCTGCTGAGGGGTTTTGTGTTGCACAAGGGTGGTCATCCTCTCTATTTTCCAGCAAATGAAATACGGAATGTTCATCATCCGTACCTCGGTGAAATGCATGAGAAACCTGATGTGATAAGCATATAAACGAGGGAACTGTCCCTCACAGCTGAAATACTTCATGATTAATTTCATTAGTGGAGCATATTCATCTTTAAGATATCGGAATGGAAACACTCTCTTGAGCTGCCTCAAGAAACCGGTTTTAATATATGGCTCATAATGTTGTCAGTCAATCTTCTTCCTCTTGTTCCATGGTTCTCCAATGTTGGGTATGCCAGTTGCCAGTGAGATAGATTCTGGTATAAGTGTGAAGGTGACACCAGCCAAAGTAACATGATCTCCATGTAAATGCAATACAAATAGATGAGCCAACTCATGATGAAATTGAACATTAGCCACCTTCTCACAAAACTCATAGCATGAATGATGCTGAAAACAAAAAATGGCTAGAGGGCAGGTCTGTAATTCAGTGAGGGTGATTGGTTCTTCTCTGATATGTCAGCCTCCTCTATGAGGCCTTCGGGGTGCATGTTCCTCCATGGGTGAGTCACTTTTGGTTTCCATTCCATAATCAGATGAATGCTCGGATGCCATGACTACTATACAAAATGCCTTGGAGAAAAATAATTGTTGGTGTATGAAAACTATGTTGGACTGCTCCTTTGTGACGTGTTTAATTTCTACCACCAAGGGGAAAACAAATTAAACACGAGATTGTTAGGAAGGGAGAAGAAATAAGGGATCAGGGACTATTGGGACAAATTTTATTAGGGAAAGTAGGAGGGTTTTGAGGGGTTTTATGTATAGGGTTAGGAGATTTTTTGTAGGGTTAGGGTTTGAAGTTTTTGGAGTTGAGAATTTGGGACAGAGAATTTAGGATAGGGGTTTGATGATTTAGGGGGTAGGGAAGACTAAAATTAAGGAAAAAGAATGAAATAAAGGAGAAAAGAGAATGATGAAAAAGGATGAACTTGGTGGCAAATAGCTTTTAAAACCCTAGGCAACCATTCTTATATGAGGGTTTTGACATGGTGAATTTTAATTATGAGTTTAGACCATCACCATTCATCAATCACCGTATCATAGCACAAATTTGAATGCAATGCAGTGATAGAGACCATACCTAGCAATTCCGTGCGTTTTCATGGTGATTTGGAGCAAAGTTTAGCAATTTTGGGCCTTTGAGTTGTATGTGTCGCGCAGCTTGCCCAAAGCGCTGCACCTTCCCAGTGCGCCATGCTTGTTCAAAAATGCACTACGCGATTTCTCTGAGTGTGCTGCACCTCCTCGGTGTGTCGCGCCTTCTGCCGAGTGCGCCGCACTGGCAAGTTGCAACGATGTTTTTTCTAATTTCTCACTCTTTCACAAAAATCACTTTGAGATGCCTCCTCTTTATTCTTGGCATGCAAATGAGCTTTGAACACATAGAAATACCTTTATAAAAACATGGATTTGATTTTGTCTTTGTACAAACCCACTTTTGTAATGTTTTAAAATTGGCATTTTCTTCACTTTAATACAACTCTGTCTTTTTGTTTCCTCCTTGATTTTTTGGCTTGAATGATGTTTTATTTTGGCAATTTTTGCAGGGATAGTGGCATGTCTTGAAAAAGGAAGACCAGGGCTACGCCTGGAGAATTCAACAACTGAAAAACTTTTGAAAATTACATGGCAATTTATTACAAAACGAAATGACGAATTTTCTTCAAAACAGAGTTTTGAAGAAAAGTCATAGTCGAGCATATGATGATGAAAATATTGAAAATGAAAACTTATTAGGGACCTCCCTCATGGGTCTGCTGGAATTGTTGGACATTGTTGAAGACCAAATTGACTAACCCTAGACCTAGTGACTGAAATGACTCTTGCTGATCAAGAAACTAAAACAGGACTGTAAGTGACTTTAAAACTGGATTTTGATGAATAGACCTAAGCCAGCAATGATAAGGCATGAGGGGTAATGCATGACAAAACCCTTCCGTTAGATTATGGCATGCCCCTAGTGGAATGCAGCTGAGTGAATCAAGTGAGACACCTAAAAATGAAATTCAATGAGAGAAATGATCTCTAACAGAGTGATGACCAGATCGACTCTAACAGGTGGCAACTTTGTTTAACTTTGGAAAAAAAAAAAGTGAGGAATAATATATTAGAGTTATTTCTGAAGGAGGGGTTATATGGGGAAGGTGTTGTATGGGGGAGGTGGTATATGGGGGAGGGGGTATATGGGTAGGTGTATATGTAGGGAAAAGTTATATGTGTTGGGGTCCACGTATGATCGGGAGTCGGGAGGAGGATATATATTAATTGTGCGAGAGGAGGTTTATACATTATAACTGGGAGAAGAGTTGTAATGGAGTATGGTATGGTGGGTTGGTAACGGGTCCATGAAGGACGGTTTACAGAGCCACGGAGGGTGGTTTTAAAGCAGCAATGGTATGGTCCGGTGGAACAGTGGTAAGGTGTGATACCACAGCATGATGTCGCAACATAGAGAGGGGTGTATGAATGTCAGGAAGTATGGTAAGCAGTATGGTGGTATGCGTAGGGAAGGACCCGTGGTATGGGAGAGACTGTTCGATGAAGTAAAAAAATGATGACACAAACACAAGTTTTGGCAGAGCCACACTGGGTGGTATGGTGACGAGGTGGTGTAATCCACAATACAAAGATAATACATAGTCACACCAACATACTAGTCATGCCAACGATACACAAAGATGTGTGGAGGCTCACTTATATAGTCACGCCAACAATACACAGTGTAATCCACTCCTCTCCTCTATGTGGTTCTCATTTCATACATTCTTAGACTTGAATCAAGAACTGCTCAACATGAACACCACATCAACATATCTTCAAAGTAAACAATGAAAAACTAAAACTACACGACAAACTAAATCACACTTTCACCAAGCACTGCATGAAATATTTTTATTAACTCATTAGCTAAAACCCTTTCTACAACAAGTAAAATTGCTCACAATGGAATGTTTCACTGAAACAATAAGCTAGAGAACATGTTAGGATAAAAAATTATCCAAATTCACCTGTAAACAAACTCTATTTCACCTCCTCACTTGCTGCACAAAATGTTGGCTGAAATATACTTGAGGTAACTGTTGCAACACTTACAAACTGCTTCAGAAAATCTACACCACACAACTCTCACAACTTGCACATGATCCTCCAATCTCACACTCACTCAAAACATCAAGAGAATAAACCATTCTATCATTTATACTTCTCTAATATATCGATGAATTGATAAGGTCAACTCAATAATTACACAAAACTATTGAGCTCCACAAGTTCTGTTCATATGCTTGGTTTGATCCAGATTAAACTTATTGACTTAATCAAGCCACTAAATCCACTTAATGAAAGATATTGTTAATGTTAATCACATTATAGAAGCTCATTAAACTTTTTCTAACCTTTACATGATGATTTCCAAACAATACAAGTTAGAAAAACAAATAAACACTCAATGTGCATAAGGAATGCGAAGAAAAACGCACATTAGGCCACATTCGTAGGAAAAACCCTAGTTGATCTCGATTGGACGCATGCATAGGCCTGCTTACCAATGATTGGAGACTCTCAGCCACATGCACATGCTTGTCTCCATGCAAATCTGAACAAGGATAAGAAAACTCAAACCAATTCAGGGCGGATCTCTGCCAAACTTCTTAGACACCTTCATCAAATCCAAAACCCACCTCCAAACCTCTCTGAAAATTATGCAATGAATGACATAGGCCAAGAACTTCTACAAAAATTCAATGACATTCTGTCCTTAATATTCCAAACTCCTCATCAATACCAACACCTCCAGCTCCTCAAGCAACAATAACAACTTGTCCAAACACCTCCAACACCTGTAGAAACATCTCTAGCACTTGTAGTAGCATCTCTAGCACCTGCAGTAGCAACATCAAGTCATCAAATAATCTCTAACAGCTGCAGCAACATCTATGATACATGCAGAAAAATATCAACACATGTAGCAACAACTCCAATGCTTCCAACACTTGTAGCAGCAATTCCAACACCTGCAATAGAAACATCAAGTCATCCAACGACCTCCAACATCTGTAGGAACATATGTAACTCCAATATATGTAGCAAAATCATCAGCCTATGACAATCCATCAAACCATGCCCTACATCCATCTCTACTGAGCCTCCAAATCACCTTCACTAAGTCACACCACAACCAATTTGACATCAATGTCAACCAACAAAACTATCTACTTTAACACTACAACAACCAAACACTCATCACATATCATCATTGGATTGACATAAGCATAAGAAAAGTGGCACCATGACCTTGTTGACATCAATTTGGTGGGCTCCAGTATTGTAGCAATAATGCTACAACTCCTGGAGCTTCCTATCTCTAATTTTATCAACCCCGTAGTTCGTACAAACTTGGAAGCGACGGTGCTGTATGCACAAGTACTAGCTCTTGTCGCAGCTGTCACTTGGTCAGCTGGCACAAGTCCGCTAGGGCTCAAGCCAACTTCTATATGCTCACAGAAGAAGCTTTATGAATGATGGATGAAAGCTAACTCAAAGGAGACTAGTCTATTTGTAGAAAGAAACTGAAAGCCAACAAAGCATGAAAACCCTAGTAAACCCTAATTTGACTAGCTAGGCCCTTACAACGCAAAACTGTGAATGAAACTACTACTTATAATGCCATTACTTGTAGTGAGCTGAAATACATGCATCTAAGCTACTTGCATCTGAAAAGACATGTTTTTGTATTTTTCCATTAAGTGGTTGGATTTATTGTGATGATGCTTTTGATTAGGGTTTGGTTGTGCAGGAGCGGTTTGAATGGAAGGAAAGCATGGGCAAGGTCAGGATGGCTAGGGGAGGTCCCAGAGGGTCTCTAGCATCAGCCCACAAAAGTCTACCACGTTCGGATGCTCAGAAACCAAGTTTGCAGGCTTCTACAGGAAGTCTGCAGGGGATCCTACAGGAAACTCAGGGATTCTACAGGAAGTCTGTGCAATTCTACAGGATGTTTGACCATGGAAGTTTTGGGAGATGGTGAAGTGTTGGAGTGGTGTGGGAGGATAGGTGAGATGGAGATGGAACTGGTGATGGCTCAGGAGCAGAGAAGTCGGATGGAGGAAGAGTGCATGCAGTGGGTTGATGGCTGGAAGGATGGGATCAACGAAAGGTTAAGTAAATGGAGCTATGTGAGTAATGGGAGAGCTGGAAGGTAAACGAGCTGAGCAGAGGTCAGTTGAGTGGCTTCATGTGTGGTTGAAAAGACAAGGAAGGAAATGGAATGGTGTGGAGCAGTGTAGATGAAACAAATTGTCTAAGAATGTCACCAAAAACGAGAACTCTTTAATCTATGTTAACTGTGCTATTTTGAACCAATGAACAACAGTGCAATTGTGAAGGAAACTCGTGCATGGAAGTGGAATGGAGGAGTGAAGATCAAAACCAAAGTGCATGGATGGATCTATGACTAAAGTAACTGTTGCAGCTTGCATGGACGTGAGAAGAACTGCGTTTCTTTTTGGTGGTTGATATGGACTGCACCCCAATCCCTAAGCAGAGATGGCAGTGAGCTCTAACAACCTTTTTCTGGAGCTCCACTAAATTATAACGATCCTGTTCTAACCTAAGCAATTGGAAGTAAATTCACCATAAACTAATCCTATTCAATCTCATGAAAAATACTAAATTAGCAGACTGTAAATTCGAATTGCATGTCAAAGTAAAGAAACGAAGTGCTGGAACGAAATGAAAATAACATTACAACACCGAGGAGATCTATTGCTCTCAGGTTGGGCCCTAACCTGAGAGCTATAGCTCCCTTAGAAACTCAGAATGAGATCAAAATCTTCCTGCCTTTATTCATAACCAAAAATCTGATGTCATGCCAAAATTGGCTTACAAAAAGAACCAACACCGAGTTGTAGCTCGTACTTCCAAATTACAAGAGTAATGCAAAAGTTCAAAAAGCTTCTATCAAAGGCTACGGCCTCAGTATTTATGCAAAATGATAGTCCAACACGTTTCCTTGATTTGTGGAGCTCGGCTGTCCAACTGAAGGTTAAACTGCTGATCCTGTAGAACTGTTGTAACTGCTGTTCCTGTAGAACGGTTGGATGCCTCTAAGCTCGGTGGGTAGATTGGTTGGAGCTCGGAGCTATGGTGGGAATCACGAGGAAGGTCCCCAAGACTGTGGACATCCTATCCTAAAAACCAGCAGTGCCACCTTACTGTCTCCTTTCTCGTGGTCTTTGCTCCCTTTTAATGCCAAAAACCTGAAATCATCATGTATTAGTCATGTAGATAGAATGCCTACCCTTCTTCCTACAAACAACACGAATAAACCAAGAAATGAATGCATAAGCAATAAAAAATGAATGGTTTGAGCAAAGCAAGTAGGCCAAATGAGCCCAAATTGTACCAAAAATTGGGGCTCATCATCACCCCCCAGCTAAACTATTTGCTCATCCTTGAGCAACTTTGCTCTGGCTCCTCGTCTTTGGCCGAGAACTAGAGCCCGGAGCATGCTTTTCCTTTCCTGTTTTTGGCGGCCCTGCCTTTTCTGCCCCTGGTGGTGACAAAGGTGGTGCTTCTTCCCCCTTTTCCATTTCCTTGAGCTGGGCTTCGGAAGGCGATTGGCCTATTTTTCATGTCCAGGAAGTTATTTTTGGGCTTCCCTTCTCGGGGGTGGCTGATGTTTTAGAGGGGGTTCTTGCACTGGGTGAAGTAGGGACATCCCCTAAAATGGTTTGGCTGCTGGGTGGAGGCTGTGGCTTGCCCGTGGTTATCCTCTTGCTTCTCCTGGCTTCAGATGGTAGAGGGGTCTCCCTCTCTCTCTTCTCCTTCGGCTTTGGAGGTGTACTGAGGGCGGCCAGCGCCGCTGCTGCCTCCTTTTCGAGAATACCAGCCTTCTCTTTCTTGCGTTTTGCTCTCTCAGAGCTCCTTGTAGAGGGCCCCTCCTTTTCAGATTTTGGGCTTCCTGTAGAAGACCCTGCTTTGCCCACTTCCGGGCCTCCTGTAGAAGATTCTTTCTTTCCCGATTTTGGGCTTCCTGTAGAAGACCCGGTTTTAGCCACTCTCGGGCTTCCTGTAGAAGCCCCTTCTTTGGTAATCTTCGGGGTTCCTGTAGAAGACCCTTTCTTTGTCTTCAGGCTTCCTGTAGGAGCCTGTTTCTCAATGATTTTTGGGCTTCCTGTAGAAGCCCCTTTTTCCAATTTCGGGCTTCCTGTAGAAGCCCTTGTCTGTGTCTTCGGGCTTCTTGTAGAAGCCTTTGTCTTTGTTTCCGGGCTTCATGTAGAAGCCTGTTTCTGCTTTCCTGTAGACACGGGTGTCTCCACCTTTGCTTGCTTTCCTGCCTAAGTTTTGCTTTTTGCTTTGGTTGCAGGTGCTGTTGAGGTACTTGGGATGACGTGGACCACCTCAGCTTTGTCCATTCTGCTCTTCATCCTCTTTTCTCTTGCTGACAAGATATGTGTGCCACCTTTTTCTTTGTCCTCCTTTTCCTCAGGCTTCTTCCTTTGTTCTTTCTTCTGCACTGTGGTCGGGGTCTTCTGGCCTTCTTCTCTCTGTCCCTCGGCCACTGCTTCTTGTTCCTCACCGCTGGAGGACCCCGTTTCTTCGATCAACATTTTAATGTCCCCATCTTTTGTCAAATTCCGGAAGGATTCCCATGAGAGGGGAACCTTATATGAATGCAGCGCATCCTCCACAAGAAGCTTGATCAACCCATGGTGGGCTATCTGATCTGGTATGCCCTCTTTTAGCTTTGTGGCACACTCCATTAGAGACTGCAATAGGAAATAAGGGATGCTCAGTTTTTGTTCTACAGGAAGATCAATCCAGTGCCTCAATTCAGTGAGCAGCCGAAAGTGATATGCATACACGATGCTAAAACGACCTTCACAAGTGATATATTTCATGATTTGCAAACTGACTTCATTCCATGGTGGCAACAGGCTCGTTCTTCACACCCCATTTTTGTCCTCCGAGAATTCTTCCTCAGGTGGGAAGAATTCTTTCTTTGCCTATTGGCTCAACTTTCTTTCTTCCTTATCCCACGGCAAACCCATAGGAAGTTTTGTGATCCGACTGATATGTTGCGGGGTGAGCTTGAGGTTTAGGCCTCTGAAGTTCACTGTGGCCAGTGTTTGGGATTTCGGCTTCAGAGCCTGCAAGAATTCTTCGGCCACTTCATCATCGTAACCCTGTAGCTTATCACAAAAAGACATCCATTGTGCTCGTGTGAAGAGCTCTACCACTTCCTGGTTTTCCCTTAATTTGGTTGAATCAGTGGGTTTCCCTCTTATAAACCCACCCGGCATGATGAACACGGTTGTTTAACTAAAGGTGGCAAATGCGAAAGAGATTTGGTCTATTGAGACAGAGCATGCACATAATCCACAAAATTCACACAGTCTAATTATACTGACATCCTGTAGAACGACAGTATAGGCACAACAAACAACAATTTCACCGATATCTTTATGACTAGACTGTGGACGAGGATCTTGCCACTCTTACTAACCAGTTGCATGAAGAGTTCAGGGTTACCTCTTTAATTGGCCACCTTTTTTCGTGAGGCACCCGCTTCTCTGTAGAAGACTGCATTCCTGTAGAGACTGCGTTTCTATAGAGACTGCGTTCCTGTAGAAACTGTGTTCCTGTAGGACCAGTGCGTAATTTTCGGGGAGGACTGTATGTTATAGACATTTTTGTGCCTAATAGCATGAAGCATGAAATGTCAATAATCTGAGGGATCCAAAGTCCCTAAACATGTTGTTCCTACCCCTAGAGGAACAAGGTCAGCAAACCACAGCACTAAAAATCAGTTCTCCACCTGAAAGCACTCAAAAACAAGCTAATTCTGGATCATGTCAACTGCTCCACTGAGCATCTGCGCTGAATGTCAACTACTCCACTCTGTACCTGCGCTGAATGTCAAATCTAATGAAGGCTACCTGCGCTGGGCGAGATTGGCCAAGTGGCACAGTCATTCTGCAAGGTGTCAAATGCCCAGGAAGCTTCCAAAATGACACTTGGATCAGGGAATTCGCCTTGTGATGAGTAAGAGGATCTAGATCTCCAAGTGGAAGCAAGAAACTCCAAGTGGACTCAAGAACTGAAGTATAACTGAAGTGGGAGAGGACACTAGTCAGCTTCATGCCAAGCTCAAGCTGACTCATCCTTTCTCCAAAACTCCTATATATAGAGCTCTCTCATGAGGTCTATGGAGGCTGGAATCTTGTGAATGTAAGGAAGTTTTGTTGGTTTGTGCATAGAACTATTGGGTGATTGCTTTGAAGGAGGTGAAGAGGAGATTTCTTTCTGCTGGGAGGTGTTGCTGGATTGGGCCTCTTATGGTTGTAACACTCTCAGAACTTTACTTCTTCCATTAATAAAGTATTTGAGGTCCTTCTATATGCATGTGTCTCTGTGGCGTATTGATACTTGTATATTTGATTTATTCTAATCCTTGAATCAATTATGGATGTATGCTTCTTGTAGTTTCCCTTTCTTGTGCTTTTACAGGATCTTTGTGTAGCTGGGCCAGTGAAAGAGCAGGGAGCTGGGAGCAAGCAGCAAAGAGGGAAGATTGGATCAACCATTAGCGGAAGATAACGGTTAGTGGATCCCTTTCTCCTCTCTCTTACATCTCATAAAGAAGTAATCTTGAATAGCTTTGCATTTAGTTGTTGTTGAGGTACTATCGCCCTTAGAGTGGGATAGGGTCATTCTGTATTGGATACTTTTCCCAACAACAAATTGGCGACCCCACTGGGAAACGTATCTTGTTGGTTGTTTGTGTTTTTGCTATTCATTTCATAAACAAAGGGAGTACCGAATCGAACTGCCTTTGGATCTTTCAAATGCAAAGTAGAGGGCAGCTACTCTAGCTCAGTTTCTGGGCAAGTTTATGATTTGAAGAGATGATCCACAAGGACTCTAATAAGCTCTTAGTGATAGCTTTTCATCCTCCTTGTTATCCCTTAGTGTGTCCTTGACTGATAGCTTCTGATTTGGCCAAAAACTGTGAATTTTTGAGCAATCTGTGACCCGGAAACCAAGAGAAACGAAAGTTTCGTTCTTCAGTGCAGCTGCTGTGAAGGCTGTCTGCGTTTCAGCGCAGTTCCCGAAGGGGCTACCTGCGCTGAAGGTCAAACAGAGAGTGTCCCACCTGCGCTGGACCAGTCTTGCCTTGTGCTACTGAGGTTTCCTGCTGTTTCTTACCCTGTTTTCACTCTTGTTTTTGCTGCCTGTTACCAGTCAATGTGCCTATCTAAAACCAACTTTCCTTGTCACTATTCCACCTCGGTTGTATAAAGAAACTGTGTTTGTTCTTTGTGTATTTCTTGTATCAGTTACAGTTTCCCATAACGAAAGTGAACTAGTCTCGCTGTGGCCTCTTAGATCTAGACCTGTGATAAAGTGTCGTTTTGATCTTAAGAGTTAGTTTATTTGCTGTTCATAGCTGATTGAGCTTTTTCTTTCGTCATATGGTTTGAATTTATATATTTCTAGTGTCGAAACAAGTAAATCTTAAGGTGTCTTTTGATTTTAGACAAGCTTGTTTGCTTTCACTTGAAATTGAATCCAAAGTTATACAACAGCTTTCTTTTTGTGTCGCACAAACATTAAGAAAGAGAAAAGAAATACCTGCATTTTTGCATTTTGCATATAAGTTTGTATGTTGATTTAGGGAAAAAGTGCATTAGCGAGTGCTCTTTGATCTGTGTGAAAAGATTTTGTCTCTCTTTTCCCTCAGTAGTTAAGATTTTCATAAGTCGAAAAGATTGAAAAAGCTTGCTTCTCATCTTAGATTGCATTTAGGAATTTGTATCAGTACATCTCGTGGTGAACCTTGAAAGGAAAACTTTAAAAAAGATCAACTTAAAATATATTGAATGAACCTAACAACGCTTTGAAACATAACGCAAACATCTAGAGGTCTAAGCTAGAGACGTGTTCCAGCGTCGTTAAACGTAGTGACTGTCGATCTCGACGAAGGTGGGTGATTCCTCCTGAGAGTCGGTGGCACTAATACGAACTTGTGCTCCCACGTACCATCGCGTATATATTGGGAGACCCCTATAGGCATATATCTTTTATCCTTAGGAAGCCGTGTCGGCCGCCCTACTGATCGCAATGCAGTGAACACAACATTCACGAAGATTGACCACCCGTACCGTAAAACGTATTCTGTGGTTTTGCGAAAAGTTTGGCACACCCTCTGCCTAGATCTCCAGAGCAGTTTCTTTTGGCCTTTTTCAAACTATATAACTGAAAAAGTCCAACTGAGAATTTTTCACTTCGGGCTCATTAATACATCGAAGGAGACTAGAGTCATCTTTAGCTTTTTCTCGACTCTTAAAAAGTGAAAAAGCAAGTTGTGTCTAAAAGCGTCTAATAAAATTCATTCAATTCGGAAACACAAATTTCCCCTTTTAATATTTTAGTTGATCGAGTAATCCGCAATCGTGGAAGAAAGTCAATTGAAACCCCGTCGTTCGCGGAGGCTTACGAGTCAACCGTCTTTGTCTCCGGAATCGAAAAAAGTACGGGCAAAGCGAACTCGTTTAACCGGTTCAAAATCCCCTTTGAAAGTTAGGACAAGTGTTCCAACTGCATCTGAGGTTCCCGTTACTCCTAACATTTCTGGAAACCCTGCCTCTATAGAAGAAGTTCAACAGCCACAGAAGGACAGTAATACTGATCCTAGTCTGGGGGCAAATACTTGTGTAACTGAACCAGTTCCATCTGTAACCGGTCCAGAAATTTTTGTTCCTCAAACAACTGTCGCTGTCGAAACAACCACTTCTTCGACACCAGAAATATTTTACGGACCTGACGGTCTTCCTCTTCCACTGGGTTTGATTGCGATAGAGGAAATTGCGGAGGATCCGCAAGCAAGTACTCCAACCCATTTTGGAGTCGGGATCACTCTATTTCCTTCATCAGAGGTTAATCCACCACAAGTGGAAGTCCCTGTAGAATCACTAGGCAATCTATTGGATAGACTTAAAATGTCTGAACAACCGTCATCGTCTAGGACTGTGTCAAATGACACAGCGACAGCAGAAGCCCCTGTCGTCACTCCAACGATGTTTACCGGCATACCAGCTGTCCCAACTAGCTCTCAACAGCTAGAAGGAGTCCACCAAGGGACTATTTCGACAGTATAGTCTGTTCCAGTTTGTTCATCCGGAGTAATACCCGGCAACTCTTATGTTTAAACTCGACAAATTGATCCTCATGGAGGTCAATTTGGGCCATCCAGTCCTCAAGGACTAACAATCCCTCTGAGTTCCGGATTGCTACCATATGGGGGGCAGTATGCCCTTTCATTACCTCCTTCGGGAGGATATCCATATGGCAGTTCTCAACAGTATTCAGGTTATACTGGAATTGCATCAAGTAGTTGGGTACCTATGCTACCTCAACAACCAAGGGTTGTATATTCTATGCAACAGTGTGTACCTGTGACGAACATCCCAACCACACCGGCTATTGTAACAGTGTCACAAGTTCAAGCGATACCTGTTGCATGTCAACCTCAGATTTCTCAGGTTGTAATGCAACAGTCACTTGATCATGGGTCACAACCACAATCGCCAACTGGTGGGGCAACACAAGTACAAACGGGTACCATTACCCCACACCTCGGTCCAACGGTTAGCATAGCACAACAAAACATGGCGTCACAACCATGGCTTGTGCAATACCAACAACCGCAGTTCCAGCAAGTGTACCAAGGTTCTGAGCAGCAGATCTTTGCGAATAGTGGACAACCGTATATCCAAAACGGTCAAAACCAACCACTTTACAGTGGTCAAGTCCACCAACCATATCAGTCATACCAACATCAATTACATTATGCTGGTATGCAAAGGCCCACTGCTCAAGCGATTCCATCGTACCCTGGTTACGCTTCGCCTAACCTGAATCAACAGTTACCATTCGTGGCAACTTTAGAGTTACCCGATTTACACCGTTTAACCAACGATCCGATTGCTTATGCCCCTTGGTGGCCAGCGATTCCTCATAAACTTCCATCTGACATTCCTAAATTCAATGGAAATCCATGTGAAGACCCATCGAATCACTTGATGACTTTTCATCTGTGGTGTTCGTCAAACACCCTTAACGACGATTCGATAAGACTTCGCCTTTTCCAGAGGACATTGACAGGTCCAGCGGCTAAATGGTATATTGAATTGCCAAGAGCCTCTTTCGACAATTTTAGTTCCCTAGCCATGACCTTCTTAACCCATTTTCAATTACCAATAAGGTATGAAACGGGAACAGAAATATTAACTAACTTCAAACAGACAACTGCTACCCATATATCTGATCATATATATGGGTGGCGTCGTCGTCGTAGGATGGTGAAAACATATGTTCCCGATCAACTATTGGCTGAATGGTTTATAAAGTCGTTACTTTCAGCTATTACGGAAGATGTGGCCAAGGGGGGAGTCGTAACAGAGGAGCAAGTCATTGCGCGTGCGCAGTATTTGGACTTAGCTTATACTCAGTCCGGCATGCTCTATGACAAAATACCTAACGCCCCTAGACCGGAATTTTCAATTCCTCCCCCTCCTAAATCAAATAGTGACTCTCATTCCGGTGATGGCGTGATTGGCACAGCAAACACGAAATTGATTAAGGCTTCATCAAAGAAAGCCCGTAAGAATTCGGATCAAAATGAAAAAGAAGAAATTCTTGCTTCGGAAGTAAATGCCGTATCCGAAGATAAAGGCAAAGAAACCAATCAACCAGGAAGCAAGAAAAAGCAAAACAAAGGGAAGAAGAAGAAACAGGGTGAGTCATCACCTGGAAAAAATTCTTCAAACCCTCCTGGAAAAGGGAAACCAAACAGTCCATGTATAATATGTGACGAAGATCACTGGACAAGGGATTGTCCTTACAAAGCTGAGCTTAAAAGGTTCTTTAAAAGTTCCCAAACCTCAGCTGTGTTGACTAATCCGTTTCCCAACCCAGGTCAAAATCTGGTTGATAGTGGAAATGCTTCCCCGTCGCAAGTACTTATGTTGTCGGTTTCGAAACAGCAGAATGATGCTTTGATTTCGACAAGGAACAAAGATTACGGGAATCCTCAGTTGTCGAACGAAAAAGGTAAATATCAACCAAGTAGTTCAACAACAACTTCGACAGAAGTTGTAACGCCCACCATCCCTGAATTAACAATAAAACCGCCAAAGGGTGTAGTACACAAGTCGACATTTAATCCTTGTGCCAGAGCGGCGCAGCATTATAACATAGTGGAAGATTTGGCCCAATCGCCATCCGCTATGTCGACTCTTCAAGTGCTACAAAATTGTCCAACCCAAAGGCAGGCGTTGTTATCGGTAATTGGTGGGGTTGATCCTAAGGATTCCAATCTTGTATCCTTTGATCACAAGGGATATGATCCTCAGTTACTAGCTCAACTAGCTTTCCTTATTCAAGTGAAAGCACTCAACAAAACTGTTCACAGAACAATAATTGATGAGGGGGCCTCGACATGTATTATGTCAATGAGTTGCTAGAAAACTTTAGGATCTCCAACCTTGTCGCGATCTTTGACGACATTAAAAGCTTTCGACGGAAGGACTTATACCCCTTACGGTATCCTTAATAACTTGAAAGTTGAACTAGGAGGAAAAACAGTAGAAATTGATGTAGAAGTCTTGATGGAAATCTTGACTACAACATCCTACTAGGTAGACCATGGATTATGCCATGTCATCTGTTGTGTCGACTTATTTTAGGAAGATCGCATTCCCATTTGAAGGAGGGATTACGATCATTGACCAACAGAATTTCCTCCCTAATGGTTCACAAGTTACAGGAAGCATTCCCATGATCCATGAGAGCAACCATTCAATTCAAGATATCGGAGTAGGATTATTGAAAGACCCCACATTGATGGGAACTTTCGCGCTACCACCTCCTATTTATACAGGAAATGTACCGTTTGTAGCAACCTGCAACATGATATCTTCCACGGAGGTCAACATGGATTATTCAATGGTTTTGCCCCCAATCCCTTTAGAAATATTGTAGCAATCAATGTTTCAAGCATGGGAGGCGAGCCCAAATCAACGCTCGTCAAGCGTTTGGGTAGATAGGTCTAGAGAATATGGAACCCCATTAGATCCTTGGTCGAAAGTACATGGGACTGACGAAGGAATATTACAATCAATGATGATTGAGGGGGCACCATGGAATGATCACCACCATCGTTCCCTTCTTCCGGGATATGAAGAAGAAACCCAAAGTGACCTTTATCACCCTTCAGTATTTGAATTCCTAACAAATACTGTAAACACGGTGGATTCCAAGCGAAACCTATCCAATATTGAAGAGACTATAGCCATAAATATCTCAACTAAAATAGATGTTGTAGAGAATATTTATGTCGGCAAAGGTTGTTCCCCTTCAGAACTGGAAATATATAACGCTCTTTTTCACGAATTTAGAGATGTCTTTGCTTGGTCATATGATGAAATGCCAGGCATTGACTCGAGTATCGTTGAACATGAAATTAAAATGTATCCTGATGTCAAACCAGTAAGACAATGGCTTCGGCAAGTGCACCCGAAGAAAGTCGCTGCCATTAAGGTAGAACTTGAAAAACTTCTCCATGTTGGATTCATCTACCCGGTTCCTCTAACCGATTGGGTATCGAATATTGTCCCTGTTATGAAGAAACAAGGGACGATTAGAGTGTGTGTTGATTATAGGGATGTAAACTAAGCTTGTCCGAAGGACAACTACCCTACACCCTTCATCGACCAAATAATTGATGAATGTGCCGGATGTGAAATCTTTTCATTTATGGATGGATTTTCTGGGTATAATCAAATAAATATCCGCCCACAGGACCAGTCAAAGACTGCATTTATTTGTCCGTGGGGCACATTCGCTTATCGAAAATTACCCTTTGGTTTAAAGAACGCAGGGGCGACGTTTCAGAGGGCAATGAATTATGCCTTCCATGACATCAAGAACATTGTTCAACCTTATCTCGACGACCTTCCGGCTCATTCGCGAAAGCGGACTGATCATCCGCAGCATTTAAGAGCAATATTTCTACGTTTCCGACACTACAAGATAAGACTCAATCCGCACAAATGTGTGTTTTGCGTCGGTTCTGGTCGTTTACTTGGCTTTGTATTCTGTAAAGATGGGATTCGTCTCGACCCCTGTAAGGTTCAGGCAATCATTAACTTGCCTCCACCTTCAAATTTGCTTCAGATTCAGAAACTCCAAGGGAAAGCAAACTTTCTGAGGAGGTTCATTCCAAATTACGTAGAACTTGCTAAGGGTTATACTCGTCTTTTGAAAAAGGATGTACCTTTTGTCTGGGACCAGGTGGCGCAAGCTTCCTTTGATGCTCTGAAAGATTGTCTAGTAAAGGCATCATTAATGTACGCCCCGGACTATCAAAGAGATTTTAACCTGTATCTGGCTGCAGCAGATATGACCATTGCGATGGTTTTAGTTCAAGAAGTCGATGGAATTTAACATCCTATCTATTATTTAAGTAAAAACTTAAACGATATAGAAAGTAAATATTCTTATGTTGAAAAACTAGCGCTTGCAGCTGTTCAAGTGATTCAAAGGTTTCGACATTATGTCCTCTTTCGGAAAACTACCATCTTGTCATATTGCAACCCCATGACGTATATACTGTCGCGACAGTTGCTGGGGGTCAAATATTCAAAATGGATAGACATCCTTCAAGAGTTTGATCTGGAATTTTTGAAATCCAAATCAAAGAAAGCTCTAGTTTTCGCAGAATTATTATGAAATCTCCCATCATCGTCCAACGATGAAACATCGGAAGAGTCAATCGTGGACGAAAGTTTGTTTCTGATATCTGTAAGCGATGAGTGGTATGGAGATATCATAGTTTATCTCCAAACCCAAAAATTCAGGCCTAACACCTCTCGCTCTGAACAAAAACGTATACGATACCAAGCAAAAGACTACATGATCGTCGGTGATACACTTTACCGTCGTGGTATCGATACAGTTCTGAGGAGGTGCCTTACCCATGAGGAGGCCGAAAAAGCACTGAATGATTGTCATTCAGGCGCGCGTGGGGGGCATCAGTCTGGATATGCAACAGCACAAAGAATCTTACGAGCAGGATACTTCTGGCCAACCATGTTCAAAGATTGCATAACCGCAGTCAGAAGTTGCCATGCTTGTCAAATCTTTGATAGCAAAACCAGACGACCACCCACACCTTTACAGCCGATAGTTGCTGTTGGGCCCTTCGCCAAGTGGGGCATCGATTTCATGCAATGTAACCCCACCTCGACCGGAGGGCATGGGTATATTATAGTCGCTGTTGACTATTTTACCAAATGGGCCGAGGCGATGCCTACATTGGATAACACTGGTGAAACAGCTGCCCTTTTCTTTTTCAATCATGTAGTCGCCAGGTTCGGCGTACCACAGGCTATAGTTACAGATCATGGGTCGCATTTTCGCAATCACATGATGGTCGAATTAGCTGCCAAGCTAGGGCTATCTCACGACATCTCTACCCCATATTATCCGCAAGCTAATGGACAAGTTGAGGCAATCAACAAGGTCCTGAAGCGCATGTTTCAAAGGATGATTGGGTTCATAAAAGAAGGTGGCACCTAATCCTGTACTCAGCCTTGTGGGCTTACCGAACGTCGGTAAAGAATGCAACCGGGTTCACACCTTTTCAACTGGTGTATGGCCTGGAAGTAGTCTTGCCAAAGCAGTGCGAAATTTCGTCGCTTAAACTCGCAATCGATCTTCTCCCCGAAACTTCAGAAGAAGAGGCTCGTTTCTTGGAATTAATCCAGTTGGATGAAACCCGTCGTGACGCCGCTTTGGCTAACGAGGCCCATAAGAAACGAGTCAAGGCTCAGTTCGACAAAAATGTCAAACCCCGTGTCTTCTTAGAAGGTGATTTGGTCTTGCTTTATGACCAAGAATCCGATAAATTGGGAGCAGGTAAATTCAAGTCCTTATGGATGGGCCCCTATATTGTTAAAAGGATGTTAGCAAAAGGAGCCTACGAGTTAATGGATTACGATGGAATTCCATTGGCGCAGTGCCACAACGGGTTGTACCTCAAGCGTTACTATGCTTAAATAGTAACCTGCATGCTTTTGTTGTATTTTGTTTTCGCTAAAGTGTTTGTTCTGGACGAGTGATCCACCTTTTTCCATTGCAGATGTCGAACCTTCTGGAGACATTTGTTGGATATGCCAACGGAGCGAGTCGTAGTTCGAGGAACCTGTCCTCCGCAGCCTGGGCCATTTTTGATCCAAGCGGCGAGTTAGTAAGTTTCAGAGGTGTATGTATTAGGCAATCAACGAATAACATCGCTGAGTATAGCGCGTTGATAAAACTACTCTCTGATGCCATCACACGTGGCATACGCCGACTAATTGTCAGGCTAGACTCACAGCTCGTAATACTGCAACTCAATGGTATATATTATGTTCGCAATCCAGCTATTTATCGCATGTTCCTAAGGGTTAAGATCTTGGAAAGACGATTTGATTCAATTCAATATCAACATATTTCAAGAAACTTAAACACATTAACTGACTCATTAGCAAACTATGTGTTAGATAGACATTTGCAAAATTTATAAAAAGGACACATCATTAATGATTGTACATATGGATCATATAACTCAAACAGAATAAAACTCGAAAATCAAAATATATAAGCTGTTTATATAAGTTCATACATAATGTTCTGTAACCAAGACAAAATTGGTCATATGACCTAAAAACTCAAAAAGATGCTAGAGGGCACCCTAGCCTAGTGGTGCTCATGATAGTACGTCACGGCCTGTGCAATCATGCACAAGAGACGAGTCCATCGTCTAGGTACACCAATAGTATGTCGCTGCAGCTGTAAAGGTAACTCGTCAATCTGTACATCCGGAAGACCACGAGTAAGGCTCTCGACCTACTCCTGCACAGCTGTAAGGGTCTCAGTATCGTCAAGATCGCGAATAACAACTCTCCTAGCAGGCTCCACTGCCGAGGCAGCAACTGGCGATCTCGGACGAACTTCTGGACGAACATGACCAATATCTGCATGCACCCAAGAGTACAATTAAAAGTCTTGATAGAATAAAGCACAGCAACATTATGAATAAGAACAGTAAACAGCAATATGGTCAAGGAGTTTACCAATGGCGCCCCACTGCTCGCCATCTGGTAGCGCCAAATCCGGATCGCCTCGGAAATCCATACCCACATATGGATACTCGGAAAACACCATCTCCTGACGCTCGAACCACCTAAAGAAGGCCTCAGTAAAAGTAATCTGAGGTTGACCAGCATGCCTAGACATGTGGTCAACCCACCTCTGCATACGTGGCTCGGTCGGAAAAGGCAAGTTGAGTATGATGTACTGAGGCTGCATCAGTGGGATTCTCTCCAAGGCAAAGGCAATCAGAATAGAACCAAATCCAAAGTTCTTCAACTTCCCGTCCTTTACCTTGGTCAATTGACTTTTCATCTGAACAAGTACTGCATCACACCAGTTGAATACTTTCGGTTGGAGACACTCCAAAGCGTGCTGCATATAAGACCTGTTGGCAACATGTAGAGATGCACTGCCGGCCATCCTACCAATAGTGAACAGAATGGACCTGAGAGCCCGATCAGTAATCTCACGGATAACAATCTTGCCGTCTCTGCTCGGCTGAGAACCTTCCCTGCAATACTGGCGGACATAATCTCTGGTGGAATCAGTCCCCCGGGCCGTACCTGACAAGGAAATGGGGGCACCTCGTCTTGACAGTCCAGTCAAGAAGTACATGTCCTTTATGGTCAAGGGGATGGCCTTTCCCCTAATCTGGAACACTTGGTTAATAGGATCCCAAGCATCAAGCATGTACTGCAGTAAAGAAATCTGTGCTCTCATACTAGAGATATGGAAGAACTTCAGCAGGCCACAGTTCCGACCCGCGTTCACCGTGACAGGGTCATGGAGGGCAATCATGTCCTCCTCTTCATGTTCTCGTTCTCACCACATAAGAGACATTTTGTTCAAAGTTCCCTGCAAGGCAAACAAGAGAAGGAGTAAGTTCCTGATTTTGATGAGAAACTGGCGAAAAAATCATCAAAACAATGACCTAAAAAACTCAGTTTTTTAAGCCCAGCGCAGGCAGGAAGCCTCCCACTTGAGCTGAGGGCCAGGCTGCCTTAAGGCAGCTTGACCTTCAGCGCAGGTTTCGAAAAAGGAACCTGCACTGGAACTAGGGCAATTTTGTAAAACCCCTGGGGCTCAGAAATGCTGGAAAACAGGCATGAAACAGGAAAAAGAAACCATGAAAAGAAAGAGCTAGGGTTTAGCTCCTACCTGGTCCAGACGGTGCCGAAAATCGTCCGCAGAATCTCCCGGAATCAGCTGGTGAAAATCAAGGGGGAAGAGGCACCTCCAGAGCTCCAACAAACCAAATGCAAATGAAATGGTAAATGAGAGGTAAAAACACCTTTTAATGGCTTTTTACACAGTTTAAAGTGAAATATTAGGGTTATAATCTCATTTTCATGCAAATATTATTCATTTCTAACAAAGTTTGTTGCAGCAATTGAAAAAGCAGTACTATATTTGAAAAGAGAAAAGCTAGTAATGGTAAAAAATCAAAATTTGACCATATAATCGAGCAGTTTTACCACGGAATTTATGCTCGTTAAAAAGTAGAAAAGCAAGATCCGAGCAGTTTTAGCATATAGTTCATGCTCGTTAAAAAATAAACATAAGATTGAGCAGTGTTTTGGTGCATTCAAGCTCTTTAAAAAATGAACCCAGTGCTGGTAAATAACCATTGTGATCGTTAATTTATTAGCCATAAAAAGCCTTGGTCGTGTTTTGCACCCGCCACCTCCATTCCATTTGGCCAATCGTTCACCTCCATATGATTGTTTACGTATTTTGAGGAACAGCTGCGAAGAGTGATTTCACCTAGCCATCCTTGTGACACTGCCATGATTGGAAAATTCCAACCTGTACCTGGAATCTGCTGCTATCCCTGTTTATCACTCGTTCCTCAAAAGACGATTCTTTGAGCTCTTTTCATCTGAATCGTAAAATATGAAAAGTTTGTCGAGCTTTGGCCTTCCAGCTCGTTAAAATTACCGGAAGAGCTATCCCTCCTCTAGATTTTAATATTTTTGGACCTGAGGGATTATTGCACAAAAAGGTTGAGCGCTTGTTTTATTCGACTCGTTAAAGTTATCGAAAACTCATCCCTTCTGTATTGTTTTATACTTTTTCGGACTTAAGGGATTAGATGACGAAAAAGGAATTTTGGAGTTAACTTTCTGTACCTTTTCAGACTCTCTAAAAATGAAAAGGACCGAGTTTTCTTTGTCGTTAGACTCGTTAAAATGATTAAATAGCGACAAACTTGTCTTTAGACGAGAACGAGTTTCCCTATCGCTAAGCTCGTTAAAACATAGCGATGGGCTTGCCCGAAGGGCAGGTTATAGAACAAGCATATGTTATCCTCCTAAAGCTTGACAAAAATAAAGAGGTACTGGTCAGAAATGACTGGGGAAAAATTGGGAGAACCTCAAAGCTTTAATGGTAGCAAGCCGCTCTTGAACATGACACTTTGTCCTCCGTATCACATCGGGTTGGGTTGTTTCATTCACCGGTCTCATCACCATGGTCCTCGCCAAACCATCCGCATTTGGGGTAATGCTACCGATCCATCACATCAGTGTCGTTATATGTTCAAGAGATGTGTTCAGAAAGAGTCAACCGTGTCCCATCCACTGCCATGCATTATCCTTCATCCACCCATGATCGCCACCCTGAATCATATCTCACAGATTGTTTTCACCTCCACTAAAATCATTAGCTCCGTTCTGTGTCATTGATGTGGGATTCATTAAGTCCCTCCTTTGACGGATCGCTTCTTATCGACTTCAGCTCATTATCCAAGAAGTTGATCTAGGAACAAACCCCCCAGTACTTTGAAGCTTGCATGCCTCAATGGCAAGTTTCTCACTTCCGGCGACAGGTATACATCAATGACCTTCGACCAGAAGATTTTGTGTGGTGTTCGACGCCAAGTCCTTTATTCACACCACGTGAATTGTACTGCAGTACCTTGAGGTTCATTGTCATTATTGGTGATTCCTCTCGCGCTTGTTAACGGTTTACATTATTGACCGGTAATCAAGTGAAGTCTTTCCATGTTCGACTTCAGCGTAATTCTCACATGGATCGACTTGTACTTAGAGTGAAGATCGAACGAGTTTGAAGACCCCGGATCTATTTTCATCCATCCGGGTTGCGGTATATATTCAGGATATAAAGACATTTGATATGTACATCATTGCAGCAGATGATCATCCTACTCAAAGGATGATAATTTCAGCAGAGAATTATCAGTCTACCATCAGACGATCGTCTGTTCTATGTACCAAAATGAATTTATAAAGATGAGCATGGGAATGCCCGCCTCAGCTAGATCATGAAAGCAGAATGAAAAATAATGTATTGTATTGTATTTTATTACAGGGCACCTCTCAGCGATTGAATGAACTTCGGATCCTCCTGATAAAGCATTTCACCCGATAAACGAACTCATACTTTAGGGGGCAACTATTATAGACATTTTTGTGCCTAACAGCATGAAGCATGAAATGTCAATAATCTGAGGGATCTAAAGTCCCTAAACATGTTGTTCCTACCCCTAGAGGAACAAGGTCAGCAAACCACAGCACTAAAAATCAGTTCTCCACCTGAAAACACTCAAAAACAAGCTAATTCTGGATCATGTCAACTGCTCCACTGAGCATCTGCGCTGAATGTCAACTGCTCCACTCTGTACCTGCACTGAATGTCAAATCTAATGAAGGCTACCTGCGCTGGGCGAGATTGGCCAAGTGGCACAATCATTCTGCAAGGTGTCAAATGCCCAGGAAGCTTCCAAAATGACACTTGGATCAGGGAATTCGCCTTGTGATGAGTAAGAGGATCTAGATCTCCAAGTGGAAGCAAGAAACTCCAAGTGGACTCAAGAACTGAAGTATAACTGAAGTGGGAGAGGACACTAGTCAGCTTCATGCCAAGCTCAAGCTGACTCATCCTTTCTCCAAAACTCCTATATATAGAGCTCTCTCATGAGGTCTATGGAGGCTGGAATCTTGTGAATGTAAGGAAGTGCTGTTGGTTTGTGCATAGAACTATTGGGTGATTGCTTTGAAGGAGGTGAAGAGGAGATTTCTTTCTGCTGGGAGGTGTTGCTGGATTGGGCCTCTTATGGTTGTAACACTCTCAGAACTTTACTTCTTCCATTAATAAAGTATTTGAGGTCCTTCTATATGCATGTGTCTCTGTGGCGTATTGATACTTGTATATTTGATTTATTCTAATCCTTGAATCAATTATGGATGTATGCTTCTTGTAGTTTCCCTTTCTTGTGCTTTTACAGGATCTTTGTGTAGCTGGGCCAGTGAAAGAGCAGGGAGCTGGGAGCAAGTAGCAAAGAGGGAAGATTGGATCAACCATTAGCGGAAGATAACGGTTAGTGGATCCCTTTCTCCTCTCTCTTACATCTCATAAAGAAGTAATCTTGAATAGCTTTGCATTCAGTTGTTGCTGAGGTACTATCGCCCTTAGAGTGGGATAGGGTCATTCCGTATTGGATACTTTTCCCAACAACACTATAGTTGGCCTGCGCTCGAGGTGTGCTTCACCGGCGTTCTGGTAGCCAAAAGCTCAGCGTATCAAAGTGCAGAGGAGATCAGAATAGCCACTTGAGTTTGAAGTGGTGGTTGATAAACGCATGCGCATAATCTAGCTGATTAGATTTTGAATCGGCGCAATCCGTGGCGCGGGGGGTGAGTTGTCCCCGCCGGACTGTTGGGCGACGTCATCCATCATTCGCCTGCGTATTCACTTGATGCCGCATCCATTCCCACAGATCTGCCGCCGCCTTTTTCTGTTAAACTCATTGCTTCTGACGGGAGTGTTCTCACGTGCGTGCCGCTCATTCTCTTTGTCGTGGCCGCCACCCAAACATCCAATTACCATAACTAGCCGACGTGGCCAGTCGACTGGCCATGCGGCCGCTCAACCATTCACTTTTACGCTTTGCAAACAATTCAAAGTAAAATTCATGTGATTTGATGGAAGGAAGGGTCGAGACACTTACCTGCGTGGCTGCACACGATTTTTCCAGTTTTTGGATGATGGTGAGTGGATCTACCTGCTGCATGTGAACTTACACAGACCCTGAGGCTCGTGGTTACAGCTGCCGACGATGGAGTGGATGCTTTGGTTGCATGCGCCCGCGTTTCATTGTAGATGGCGGTGCTGTGAATGGTATCCACTCTAGCAGGTTTAACTGTTACAGGATCCCCGCGGGGTGTCTCGTAACAGTTCTTCCTCCTTGGGTGCATGCTGCACAACGGAGGATCTGGCCTTTCGATCACGTTCCTGGAGCTTCTGATGCCTGTGGTATGAGATCTCAGCACTTGTTTATCTTCGAAAATGGCTTTTCCCGCGAGAACTCATCGATCTGCTTTGTTGGTGTAGGGAACTTGGTTGCATGACGACAAGGATGGTGGAGCAAGGTAACAGCAATGTGCAAGGGTGCCAACAGAGGCTTGCATGCGTCCAAACCAATCCGTAGTCGCTAAATCTCCTTTTAAGATGAATTTTGGGCCGTCCCAAACTTCTACAGGAAGTTTCCTGTAGAACACAGAGCTTCCTGTAGAAAGTTTGGGCTTCCTGTAGAAAGTCTGCACTTTCCTGTAGAAAATCCACGTCTTCCTGTAGAAAGACTGCATCTTCCTGTAGAAAGACTGCATCTTCCTGTAGAAAGACTCAAACCATGATAGAATTGCACATACCTTGAAAAAACATGGGTACCCTTGGAGGAGGTGCTGGTGAGGTCTCTTGACAGCATGATAAGGACCCTTGGCTTTGAGTTGAAGGGCTTCCTCTCCTCCATAGAACATCTGCAACCTGCATGCAATTTTACCATATTTTGCTTATTGTTTTTTTTTTTTTTTTTTGAAAGATAACAGGGGTGCCTCAAAGAGGTTTTCACCCATGTCATCTGCCCTGAGCCCCTCAGAGAGGTTTTCACTCAAGGATCTTTTTCAAACCTTTTCTCTTTTTTTTTTGAAAGACAATAGGGGCGCCTCAATGAGGTTTTCACCCCTACCACCCGCCTTGGGCGCCTCAGAGAGGTTTTCACCCAAGGATCTTTATTATTATTATTATTAATTTTTTTTTCCATATCCCTCAGGGTATGCCAAAAGCAGAGGCAGAACCCCTCTCTAGGACCAATACAGATTTCTCCATAGTTTTGATGAACATTTGTCTTGAGAGAGGTCTCCTGTAGATCTTCAATCGATGCCCATTGACAAGCATGGGAATGGCTTCCTCATCAATGGTTCGAATGAGGACAGATCCATTGTCATGGAATTTCTCCACTGCATATGGTCCTAGCCATCTGGTTCTCAGCTTCCCCTTGAAATCTTTGTATCTGGAGTCATACAACAAAGCCCAATCTCCCGGCTGAAATTGCTTGTCATGGAGATGTTGTTCATGCCACACCTTTCTCTGAAGTTGAACCACTTCTGAGTGAAGGAGGGCCTGCATTCGGTGCTCATCCATGCCATTCAGCTGCAGTAGCCTTTCTTGTTGTGCATGGCTGAGATCTAGGTCCAGCTGAGCTGCCATCCTCAAAGTGTTGTATTCAAACTCAATGGACAGCAAAGCTTTCTTCCCATAGACCAGCTCATACGGTGTGAAGCCGGTGGTGGTCTTCCAAGTGGTGTTGTAAGCCCATGTGGCTTCAACCAGGCAATCTGCCTAGTCCTTTCTGCTGCCGCTCACCACCTTAGTCAAGATCCCTTCTAATGCTCTATTGGTGACTTCCACCTGCCCATTTGCTTGAGGGTGATAAGGGGTGGAAGTCCTATGCTTGATCTTGTGATGGGCTAGTAGATCTTCAACCAGGTCGGAGGTGAACTGGCTCCCTTGATCGGTGACGAGCTCTCTTGGATAACCAAACTTATAGAAGATGTTTTCTCTTAGGAACTTGGCCACCTTTTCTTCTGTTGCTGCTTTGATTGCTTTGGTCTCTGCCCAGTTTGTCAAATAGTCAATACACACAATGATGTAAGTCCTTTGCCTCGAAGAGGGGTTGATTGGGCCCACAAATTCCATGCCCCACTTCTCAAATGGCTCAAGAGTCACTTGACGTTGGAGAGGCATCTCATCCCTTTGGGTCAGTTTCCCCATTCTTTGGCATTGGTCACACTGACTGACATATCTTCTGACATCTTGATGAAGTGTGGGCCAATAGTAGCCTGCCTGCAGGATTTTGAAGGCAGTTCTCTTTGCTGCAAAATGTCCTCCACAAGGCCCATCATGACAAGTGAGGAGGATATCAAAGACTTCCTCCTCCCTTACACAACGCCTTAAGATCTGATCGGGGTCAAGCTTGAACAGATTGCCCCCGATCCAAGTAAATGAGGCACTTTTTCTGATGATTCTGCTCTTCTCTCTGGAAGATAGGTGTGGAGGGAACTGTGCTGAAACAAGATAGTTTGCTATATCAGCAAACCATGGAGAGAGTACTGAAATAGCAAACAGATGTTCATCGGGCATCTGGTCATCCACTGTTCCATCCTCATCTGCAGACAAATCCAATCTAGATAAAAAGTCAGCAACAACATTTTCTTTGCCTGGTTTGTCAACAATGGTCAAATCAAACTGCTGCAATAAAAGTAACCATCTAATAATAGGAGCATTCACATCTGGTTTATTCATTAAATATCTAATTACAGCATGGTCAGTATGTACAAAGGTCTGGTAACCAGTAATATAATGTCGGAACTTGTTCAGTGCATGGACCACAGCCAAGAATTCTTTCTCGGTTACAGTGTAATTCAGCTCAACTTTGGAAAAGTTTTTGCTAACAAAGTAAATGGCATATGGAAGTTTTTGCTCAACTTGTCCTAAAGCTGCACCTATGGCTTTGTTCGAGGCATCAGTGTGGATGTGGAAAGGTAGGGCCCAGTTTGGACCTCTCAGGATTGGGGCTGACACCAACTTGTCCTTCAATTCATTTAAAGCCCTCTGACAATCGCCAATCCAATTAAACTCCACATCTTTTGCCAACAGGCCAAACAATGGCGAGGCTAGCTTGCTGAAATCTTTAATGAATCTCCGGTAGTATCCTGCTAATCCCAAGAAACTCCGGACATCCCTTACCTTTTGAGGAGGTGGAACCCTCTTGATGAGAGCAATTTTGTTAGGATCCACCTGCAACCCTTGGCAAGAAATGGTATGGCCTAGCACGGTCCCTTCAGTCATTAGGAATTCACATTTTTCAGGACTAAGGGACAAGTTCATCTCGATGCATTTGGTTAGGACTTTTCCCAGGTTGGACAATGCTTCCTGGAAGTTGGCCCCATAAGGAGTAAAGTCATCCATATAGATTTCTACCGCATCATGGACCAGCTCCGAGAAGATGCTCAAGACAGCTCTCTGGAAGGTAGCAGGAGCATTGCATAGCCCAAAGGGAAGGACTCGGTAGGAAAAGGTACCCCAAGGACAAGTGAAGGTGGTCTTATCTTGGTCTTCCGGGCTGATTTGGATTTGGTTGTACCCGCTAAACCCATCCAGGAAAGAGAAAAACTTCTTTCCTGCCAGTCCATCCAACACTTGATCTATGAAAGGTAGAGGGAAATGGTCCTTCTTGGTAGCTTTGTTCAGTTCTCGGTAGTCCACACAGATTCTCCATTTCCCATTTTTCTTGGGAACCAACACTAGAGGGGACACCCATTTACTATCTGAGATGGGGTAGATGAACCCGACATCCAACAATTTTTGCAATTCTTCCTTGACAATGTCCTTAAGGGCTGGATTCATTCTCCTCTGAGGTTGCCTAACCGGTTTACAATCCTCTTTGATGTATATATGATGGGTAGAGACCGAAGGATGGACTCCTTCCATTTCCTTATAGCTCCAAGCAAAAGCATCTAGGTGGTTGGCCAACAGACTACACAGCGCCCTTTCCTGGGAAGGAGATAGGGAGGAGCTGATCTTCAATGCTTTCTCAGGGCCGAACTCCATATTCTTGACTCTGGGAGTAACAGGGTTGGTTGTAAAAAGATCCACTAAGGTGCTGGTTTGGGCATCCTCCACCAATTTCTCTAAGGGTAGTGCACTGGAAGGTGGATTCTGGATCAAGGTCTCGATCAAGTCATCCTCGGTTGGGGGGTCTCTTCTAGTGGTATCTAAGGTGCACAGAGGTGTTGAGTACACCTCGTCTTCCTCTCCTTCTTCCAACCAGAGTGGTAAGTCATGCTCTAAGGAGGGTTAGGCAGGAGGGTATAGGACTAGCTGCTTGGACATGGGACCATTTTTGATGGTCATGTTTCCTGCACGACAACTTATGTAAGCATCTGCAGTAGCTAACCAAGGCCTTCCCAAAATGAGAGGATATCCAATAAGCTTTGCCTTTGGTTGCAGAACCAAGAAGTCTGCAGGGTATTCCCAAGAGTCAATAGAGATCAAGACATCCTCCACAATCCCTTCGGGAGTCACGGTGGAGCGATCTGCTAATTGGAGTACTGTCGAGGTCTTCCTCAAGGAACCCTGAAGATTAAGTTTAAGCATGGTATCCCTGGTCATCACATTAATGGCAGCCCCCAGATCAATCAAGGTGTGAGGTATAATGGTGCCATTGATGTGAACATCTACTACAGGACTTCTAGGATCTAGGTACTTTGGGCAGATGACTTGTCCTAACATAAGGTCAGACAGTTGTCCTATGACATTGATAGTTGAAGCATCTTTCTTCCGTCTGCCTGGGTGTTTGAAACACTTCTCCTTAACCAGTTTGTTGTATATTGGCACATCCTTGATGGCTTGGAGAAGTGGTATTTTTACACACAACTGCTTGAGCTCACCCAGAAGCGCATCCTCCTCTGGGTTGGGTTGTGTGGTGGCTGTTAGTCTCTCAGGAAAGGGTGGAATAGCCTTTGGTTCACTTTCCTGTTTATCTTCCTCATCCTCTGGGGGAGGAGGTTGGCGATCTGGTAGAGTCTTTCCAGATCGAAGATTGATCTCCTGGATCTCCACAGCATAGGTAGGGCATGAGGTTTCCCCATTATATACCTGCTGGGCCTGTCTATTGTTGGGGTTCGGGTTCGGTTGAGCAGGCATTTGAGGCTGCCTTGGAGGAGCAGGAGGTAATGGCTGAGGTTGAACTGGTGGTGGAGGCAAGATGGCAGGAGGAGTGTTGTATTGGGGCCTCCAACCCGACTGAGGTGCATTCCATTGAGGCTGTGGCTGGGCATGTGAGTGATATGAATGAGAAGTAGGTTGAGTGGGGTACTGAGGTGGATAAGACCATGGAGGAGGCATGGACCATGAAGGATGAGCAGGGGGACCCCAGGAAGGCATAGGAGTCGATTGGTTGGGGCTGTAATAAGCTTGAGATGCCCCTTACATCCCCTGCTGATAAGGTCTAGATCCTTGTGGCCTCCTTTGGTTGAGGTAATAGAGAGGTTCAGTGGGAGCTTCTGTCCCTTGGTACATGGCTTTAAATCCAGGTAAGTTTGGACACTGATTCGTGGGATGGTCCTCCTCACAAACGAAACACACTTCAACCGAATGCAATGGACATTCATTCTTAGGGTGTCTCCTTGTGCACCTAGGGCAGAAGACAGCCAAGGCTCTCTCAACTTCTTCTTTCTTTTGCTGAATCTTGAATGTGTCAAGCTGCATGGCAATGGTCTGTCTCACCTCACTCTTAAGATCTTCTAATTGATTTGCAAGCTCATGTTTAGAGAAAGGGACACTAGTTGAGAGGTGGTTTCCTCTACCTCGTTTCCAAGCTGCCCTGGAGTGGTTTCTAAACACAGTCTTGATGTCCTCATAAGGCAGTTGGTAAATGTCCCCCCCAGCTAACATGTGAAGGGTATCTAAGAGGTCTTCAGGGACTCCTCGGAGCAGGACCAACTTGAGGGATTCAGGGTCAAGTGTGCACCTGGCCCGCTTATAGCTTAGTTGGAACCTCTCCTCATAATCCTCTAAGGACTCATCATTTCCCATGGTCATCCGAAAGATTTCCCCCTTTGTTTCCTTGGACCTACAGTAATCCCAGTACTTGGTATTGAAAGCTTGCTGCATCTGAGCCCAAGTGGTGATACTATTCCCAGGTAAGCCCATGAACCAGCGTAATGCTGCATCCTTAAGAGTGGAAGGGAAAAGTTTCAGCTTTTGCTCATCTTCAGTGTAGTCATAGGTTCTACAAAGGACAACAAACTCAAACAGGAAGGTATTCGGATCTTCAGTAGTCAGCCCATGGAAGTGAGGTAAGGCAGAGGGGCTAATGTTCTTCATTTTCATCTCTCCATTGGTCTCTCGGATGGGGAAGGCACCTTCTATTCTCTCATCTTCTCTTCTATTGTCAGCCATAGCTTCAGATGGAGTGGTCTCTAACTCTTCTTCTACTATAGGATCTTTGTATATCTCAGGATGTTCACCTATAGGTTCTTCTGGGTCACTGTCACCAAAGAAGAGAGAAGGGTGACTCAGTGATGTGGTGGGGGTGTTTGGTAGGAATTTGCCTGATCTATCTCGGTTCCTACGAGGCATGAAATGGAAAAGACTTTCTTTTTCTTTTGATTGTTTTTTCTTTGCTTTTCTTTTGGTACCTGCAAAACTGAGACAGATTGATCTACAACTAACTATGAAAGATGCAGAATTAAACTGAAAGCAGGAAAGAACTAATCTACTTTGCTCAAATGAAATTGCAAGAATGGAAATGCTAGTCTACGCTTGCAGAAAGGAAATGCTAATCTATGAAAGTAGGAAATGTTAATCTATGAAAGCAGGAAATGCTAATCTATGAAAGCAGGAAATGCTAATCTATGAAAGTAGGAAATGTCTATGCTACTTTTGCAGAATGGAAATGAAGTAAACTACTTAGCAGAAGGCAAGAGTAAGAAAGTAGAAGAAAAGCAACAATTACTAATACTCTGACGCTTCCCCGGCAACGGCGCCAAAAATATTGTGGGCTCCATTATTGTAGAAATAATGCTACAACTCCTGGAGCTTCTTATCTCTAATTTTATCAACCCGGTAGTTCGTACAAACTTGGAAGCGTCGCTGCTGTATGCACAAGTACTAGCTCTTGTCGCAGCTGTCACTTGGTCAGCTGGCACAAGTCCGCTAGGGCTCAAGCCAACTTCTATATGCTCACAGAAGAAGCTTTATGAATGATGGACGAAAGCTAACTCAAAGGAGACTAGTCTATTTGCAGAAAGAAACTGAAAGCCAACAAAGCATGAAAACCCTAGTAAACCCTAATTTGACTAGCTAGGCCCTTACAAAGCAAAACTGTGAATGAAACTACTACTTATAATGCCATTACTTGTAGTGAGATGAAATACATGCATCTAAGCTACTTGCATCTGAAAAGACATGTTTTTGTATTTTTCCATTAAGTGGTTGGATTTATTGTGATGATGCTTTTGATTAGGGTTTGGTTGTGCAGGAGCAGTTTGAATGGAAGGAAAGCATGGGCAAGGTCAGGATGGCTAGGGGAGGTCCCAGAGGGTCTCTAGCATCAGCCCACAGAAGTCTACCACGTTCGGATGCTCAGCAACCGAGTTTGTAGGCTTCTACAGGAAGTCTGCAGGGGATCCTACAGGAAACTCAGGGATTCTACAGGAAGTCTGTGCAATTATACAGGATGTTTGACCATGGAAGTTTTGGGAGATGGTGAATTGTTGGAGTGGTGTGGGAGGATAGGTGAGATGGAGATGGAACTGGTGATGGCTCAGGAGTAGAGAAGTCAGATGGAGGAAGAGTGCATGCAGTGGGTTGATGGCTGGAAGGATGGGATCAACGAAAGGTTAAGTAAATGGAGCTATGTGAGTAATGGGAGAGCTGGAAGGTAAACGAGCTGAGCAGAGGTCGGTTGAGTGGCTTCAGGTGTGGTTGAAAAGACGAGGAAGGTAATGGAATGGTGTGGAGCAGTGTAGATGAAACAAATTGTCTAAGAATGTCACCAAAAACGAGAACTCTTTAATCTATGTTAACTGTGCTATTTTGAACCAATGAACAGCAGTGCAATTGTGAAGGAAACTCGTGCATGGAAGTGGAATGGAGGAGTGAAGATCAAAACCAAAGTGCATGGATGGATCTACGACTAAAGTAACTGTTGCAGCTTGCATGGATGTGAGAAGAACTGCGTTTCTTTTTGGTGGTTGATATGGACTGCACCCCAATCCCTAAGCAGAGATGGCAGTGAGCTCTAACAACCTTTTTCTGGAGCTCCACGAAATTATAATGATCCTCTTCTAACCTAAGAAACTGGAAGCAAATTCACCATAAACTAATCCTATTCAATCTCATGAAAAAGACTAAATTAACAGACTGTAAATTCGAATTGCATGTCAAAGTAAAGAAACGAAGTGCTGGAACGAAATGCAAATAACATTACAACACCGAGGAGATCTATTGATCTCAGGTTGGGCCCTAACCTGAGAGCTATAGCTCCCTTAGAAACTCAAAATGAGATCAAAATCTGCCTGCCTTTATTCATAACCAAAAATCTGATGTCATGCCAAAACTGGCGTACAAAAAGAACCAACATCGAGCTGTAGCTCGTACTTCCAAATTACAAGAGTAATGAAAAAGTTCAAAAAGCTTCTATCAAAGGCTACGGCCTCAGTATTTATGCAAAATGATAGTCCAACAGGTTTCCTTGATTTGTGGAGCTCGGCTGTCCAACTGAAGGTTAAACTGTTGATCCTGTAGAACAGTTGTAACTGATGTTCCTGTAGAACGGTTGGCTGCCTCTAAGCTCGGTGGGGAGATTGGTTGGAGCTCGGAGCTATGGTGGGAATCACGAGGAAGGTCCCCAAGACTGTGGACATCCTCTCCTAAAAACCAGCAGTGCCACCTTACTGTCTCCTTGTCTCCTTTCTCGTGGTCTTTGCTCCCTTTTAATGCCAAAAACCTGAAATCATCATGCATTAGTCACGTAGATAGAATGCCTACCCTTCTTCCTACAAACAACACGAATAAACCAAGAAATGAATGCATAAGCAATAAAAAATGAATGGTTTGAGCAAAGCAAGTAGGCCAAATGAGCCCAAATTGTACCAAAAATTAGGGCTCATCACAATTCCAACACTAAAATGCCAAAAAAACTCCCCCTTTGGCATTGATTTCAACCTCAATATGATCTCTAACATCTAAGGTTGATCTCCATACATTTTCCAATACTAAAGTTACAATGCTCCAAATTCTCTCCCCCTTTGACATCAATGGAAAAGGGTCATACCAACACTGAAGAAACAATTCCACTATTGTGCCAAATGAGAGTATGACTCTCCCTCAAGATGAAACCTTACAACCTCTCCAGTTGAACATGGCCCCCCTAAGCATGTAATGGAGTTGCAATAATACTCCCTTTTCTATTGTAATAAGACATCCACCTGTTGTAATAAGCCTCAATGCCATGTGCAATACACTACTCCTCATGAACCATGACTCCAATTGACTTCAGACAAAGATTTACAATGAAATAAAATACATATACAATTCTTCATGGAGAAAATACATAACTATAATAAGTACATAGGACTAACATATGGATCCATTATAAAAACCTATCACCAACCAATGACTCTAATGACCCAAGATTACATCATCCAACCAATGGGGCTACATCAATTACATATGAAATTTGACATGACTTTGACTTCCATAGCCCATACATGGCTAGTTTGTCAAAACATACTAGACACCATGGGCCTCTCCATGAGAAATATGCCAACAAGATAGAAAAATAAAGATACATGGCTTTTACATCTGCACATATGTGTGCTCTCATATATGCATTCCCAATACAATAATATAACGTGAGTACATGGAATCAATGAGAAAAACTATGTGCTCCATATGTAGTAGTAACAATAGAAGTACTATCTAAATCATATGCTAGTGCATGGCCAATCAACACCTTGGCAATCACCATCCAAACAATGAAGATCCTGCAACAATATCATGATAACCACTAGCAACCACCATGCTCCACATAGGCATCAACAACAAAAATCGATTGACAGAAGCAAGATAGAAATATGTCATAGAAGCAACAACAAATATATATCCTTATCACATCAAGCATCCATGAGACTCATAAAACAACAATTATACTATATCATCAATTCAATTAATGAGAAACACATCAACAGGTAGAAACAACAACACTAGAATCATATGCAATCTCTCCATAGGAGAACAATGTATCATCAATGAAGAACAAAAAACAATTTAGTGAGCAACAACACATCACTATACATCAACAGTAGCAACATAAGATCCATCAATAAAACATTATTATCACTTCTTCAACCTCAAGTCATCAACACACCCTCTCTCCCTCATGAGAGTAGAAACCATGCAGCAGCAGCACAAACCAACACCTCAATAACTTGGTCCAAAACATGTGCACCAATGAATTTTCTCCATGTATGAGAAAGAATATAAATCACTATTTTTCCTCAATATGAATGCATAATATCTCATTAGCAACATGAATCGTCTAATACATCATAGGTTGCAACATATTCTATCTCCATGCAACAAAAACACCACAACATAGCCATCCAAATGCATATTAGTAGCATGCATGATTAATCTAGAATAAAAAATGTAGGAAATAAAGTGTATACAATAGATGAGCCAAATCTAACATATCATCTAATATCCATGGCACGTACACATGCATGAAAACACATGAGATTTATCTATCAAAGGCAATACATAAATTATGTCATGTAAACAAATGATCTTGTAGCTATATGGAAACAACAACAACAACTTCTTCGCTGCAACACACCTGTGGAAAGTAAGCACAATAAAACTCATGCAAGGTGAGCATAGTCCCAATAATCTGCAACTCTATTAGGAAGCAACAATTCTCCCCCTAAATGTGTGATCCTCCATCACACCTTGACCATCCCATTGGACAGTTGGCATTCTCTAGATTGCTAATGGCCTAGTGAAGGCATTTGCAAGTGTGTTGGCACTGATGTCAACAATCATGCTGGGGAGATGTGTTGGGCAGTTGGCATTGCCTAATTGTTGGCAATAGCAGTGCCTAACTATTGGCAGGATCATTGCCTAACTGTTGGTAGGAGTGTTGACATTAATGTTAACTAGACTAGCTTGGATGCTTGTCACAGCAAATGTTGGAAATGATGGCCTAAGAGAAATCTCATGATAGCTGCAGGCTTCATGAAGAAAATCATCATAGTAGTAGGATTATTGGAGAAGCGATCAAATTACGATTACAATGATGGACCAGATGGAGGTCCATTGTAGTTGTGGGCTTCATGTAGAGGATCACCTTGGTGGTTTTGAGTTCAGCTGTCCAGAGAGTCAAGGAGAAAAATAATGGAAGAGAGTTTGGAGAAATATTAGAGGTAATAGATGGGCTCAAAGCCTACATAGGACCCTCTCCATTGGAAATTTCTCTAGAATACATTTCCAATGATATGCGGAATTCCAAAAATGGACTCCTGGATAAAAAGTTATGGCTTGTCGATGATCAGGGACTTGAACTCCTAAAGAAGATTGGAATATCAGAGGTCTAGGATATTGGAGATCAGCACATCGTCGTATCTACATATCAAATGTAAAGCATACTAGCGCATCACAACGTCAAATCATCAATCATATCGACAAATCACATATCATAGGTCTAGAAACATCAGAGGTTGATGGTCACAACATTGGAGCTTGGAGGAGATTAAGACATTGGAGCATCAAGCATATTGATGATCAGAGAATCAGAACTTCTGAACATGAGAACCTTTTAAAAGTTGTGATATGGGTGAAGCATCGATAGCATTAAAGGCTGCTAGGAATGACAATAAAGTATTAACAAAGTTTTTCATCACAAAACCAAAAGTGGGCAAACCATTTTCTCTCTCCTCCAGCAAGACACACGACAGGATATGATTGACTCCAATAAGGACACATGGAAGCATGTGTTTGGATCTGATAAGGAAACATGGCATCATATGGTTGGCTCTGATAAGGTATAATGGAAGCTGACATTAGCATGACATGGCAGTATTCTAGGACACATGGAAGGCATATTTAACTTGGTCAGGTAGGCTAATTGGCCAGAATCGGGTGACACATGTCACCACTAAGGATTCTTCACGTGGAGTGATGATGTCATATCAAAGATTGCATATCGAAGATTGAGGATGTTAGCACTTTGTAACACTTGATAGTTGAAAAAGTTCTGATAAAGGGGCTTTGATATTGGGTTGTCACCATGGTCACAAAGACTCAAAGATCCAAGGGTGTTAAGCACTTAACAAAGGAAAAATAACCCCCAGAAAGATAAAAAACACTCTACAACCTTAATGCTAAGCGACAGGCCATGACCCTCGTTCCTATGGTGAGAAATGTAGGAAGGGCTAAGTGGAACGATCTCATCATATCAGAGGTTGGAAATCAGAAGATTAGAATACTTCACCACTGTGAATATTGCATATGGAATCATTCTGATAAGGAAGTACAAGGCTTTAAAGAGCGTATGGGTCAAAAGATGCGAATTTGAATACATGAGCAGATGAGTTGGTCTCAGGATTAATGGCGATTGTCAAAGATTGCTAGGTCAAGGTGACAAGAACCATGATCTTCGAGAAAGAGTGTTGGGTTTGCCTTGAGGTGAGACAAGCTATTCTTATGCTCTGATGCACATATCAGTGAGTTAAGTGGATGAATGGATCGATTACCATAAAAAAAATGCAGATCAATGGAGTTGGTTCATGGAGTCAGATGGATTAGTAAAAAAATATGAGACAAGGCAACAAGGACAATGGTCCACAGAGAAGCCATGCCGAAGTACGACCAAGCCATGAAAAACCATGAATATGCATGGAGAACCTCATTGATAGGAGTGTTGTTCACAGAGAGGATTGTGCCTACTTGGAGTGTGCAGGTGGACTAAGAATTCATTCTTAGTATGGAGAAATAGTCAAGTGGCCATTCTCATGGTTAATATAATGGAAGAGACCAAGTTAGATGTTCCATAAGAATGGAAATGAGATGCTGAGGTATACTTGCACAGTGTGAATGTAGGACAAAGTGGTAGGATTGATTGAGGGGCAACAAAGGAACAAAACCTTGGAGCTCAAATGAGAAAATAGGGGGAAGCAGTATAGTTTCCAATGAGCTAAGTGGAAAAGATCTGAGTGTGTGCATTTCTGTGTAAGGCTGAGTGAGAGCTCGTTCTGTAGAGAGAGTCTGAGAGTGTCTATGCAGAGGTAAGAGACCCCAAGACCTATGTGTTACAGGGAAAAGTGTCTATTTAGAACTACTCTATCCCACTAGGGTGTGACAACTACCTTAGAAACAAATAGAGAAAAACTACTTTTGTATTTCCTTTATGAATTATAGATAGAGAGGAATAGAAAGAACCAACCTATGTCTTGCACTAATCCTTTGATCCAATCCCTCTCTTCTTTGATGGTCTCCAGCTATCTGCTCCCTTGCATGCCCAGCCAAAGTACTTGTAAGATCACAAAAGCAGAGCACTATACAAAGACATGGATCTATATTCATAAACAACTTAGGATCAGATTTAAGTTAACCATACAAATGTAACTAGCATCAATGATACAAAAGCATGGAGGAAAACTCAAATAGTTTTTATTGATAAACAAGAAAAGATCCAGGAGGAGTTACAACCAGTGGTTCCGACCCAGCATCAACCTCCCAGCAAAGAAGCCCCTCTTCACCTCAAACAAAGCATAAATCACCCAACAATCTGATGATTGTCTCTAGAAACCAATAGCAATTCCTTACAATATGCAAAATTCCAGCCCCTGGATCTCTAGGATGAGGGATCCATATATAGATATGTGTAAGGAGGATGAGTCACCTTGTGATTTGATTAGTTTCTTCTCTCTATCAGTTCTTGCTTCCACTTGGAGACTAAGGGCCTCTTACTCATCCTTGGTCGAATTCAGTGAGGCAAGTGTCATAGGAGAAGATTCTGGAAGCTTCCATTGCCTCTCCACCTCGCGGAATGACACTACCATTTGTCATTTCTTGCCCATCACACCCTAAGAAGGGAGTTTTGAAATGTAATGCACCCTCACAGTGTATTTAGGTGCAATGCAACGCACTTAGCCAGTGGAGCAGCTGAAATGATCCTGTTTTGACCAATTCTGAGTAGTTTATGGTGGAGAACTTATGGGAGAAGCAGTAATCTATTGACCTTGTTCCTGTAGGGGTTAGAACAACACTTTTAGGGACTTAGGAGCCCTTGGTTTATGGACATTTCATGCTTGGTGTTGTAGGGCACAAAAATGTCTATAACAGTTGCCCCCTAAAGTATGAGGCCATTAACCTTTTGGTGTCGGGTGAAATGCTTTATTATGAGGATCCGAAGTTCTTTCAATGCTGGGAGGAGACCTGTAATAAGATACAATACAATAAATTATCTTCATAATATTTTCATGATCTAACTGAGGCGGGCATTCCCATGCTCAGCTTTATAAATTCATTTTCATGTACATAGGACAGACAATCGTCTGAGTGTAGACTGATGGTTCTGATAGAGCCATCATCCTTTTGGTAGGATGATTATCTGTGCTGCAATGTTGTACATTTAATGTCTTTATTTCCCTGAATATATATCGCAGCCCAGATGGATGAAACTAGATCCAGGGTCTTCAATCTCGTCCGATCTTCACTCGAAGTACAAGTCGATCCATGTGAGAAATGTTCTGAAGTCGAACATGGAAAGACATCGCTTGATTACCAGTCAATGATGTAAACTGTTAACAAGCACGAGAGGAATCACCGATAATGATAATGATCCTCAAGGTACTGTAGTACAATTCACGTGGTGTGAATAGAGGACTTCGTGTTGAACACCATGCAAAATCTTTTGGTCGAAGGCCATTGATGTAAACCTGTCGCCAGAAGTGAGAAACTTGCCATTGAGGCATGCAAGCTTCAAAGTACTGAATGGGGTGTTCCTAGATCAACTTCTTGGATAATGAGCTGATGTCGAAAAGAAGTGATCCATCATAGGAGGGCCTTAATGAATCCCACATCAATGACACGGAAAGGAGCAAATGATTTTGATGGAGGTGAAAACGATCTGATGATATAAGGTTCAGGGTGGCGGTCATGAAAGAATGGAGTATAATGTATGGTAGTGGGTGAGACACGGGCGACTTCTCTGGATGACTTCTCTTGAACATATCGGTGACACTGATGTGATGGATTGGTAACATTAACCCCAAATGTGGATGGTATGGCGTGACCATGGTGATGTGACCGGTGAATGAAACAACCCAACCCGACTCAGACACGGAGTGGAAGTTTCATGTTCAAGAGCGACTTGCTACCAACAAAGTTTCTTTGAGTTTTCTTCCCAATTTTTCCCCAGTCATTGCTAACCAATACCTCTTTATTTTTGTCAAGCTTGAGGAGGATAACATATGCTTGTTCTATAATTTTCCCTTCAGGCAAACCCATCGCTATGTTTTAACGAGCCTAGCGATAGTGAAACTCGTTCTCGTTTAAAGACAAGTTTTTCGCTATTAATATTTTTAACGAGTTTAATGACAAAGATAACTCGGTCCTTTTCAATTTTAGGGAGTCTGAAAAGGAACGTAAAGGTAACTCCAAAATTCATTTTTCGTCATCTAATCCCTTAAGTCCGAAAAAGTATAAAACAATACAGAAGGGATGAATTTTCGATAGTTTTAACGAGCCGAACAAAACAAGCGCTTGATCTTTTTGTGTAATAATCCCTCAGGTCCAAAAAGGTTAAAATCTAGAGGAGGGATAGCACTTCCTGTCCCTTTAACGAGCTATAGAGGCCAATGTCTCGGAAATCTTTTCATATTTTATGAGTCAGTTGAAAAGAGCTTAAAGGAGACTCGTCTTTTGAGGAATGAGTGATAAAACGGGTAGCAGCTGATTCCAGGTAAGGTTTGGAATTTTCCAATCATAGCAGTGTCACAAGGATGGCTAGTGAAATCACTCTTTGCAGTTGTTCCTCAAAACGGGTAAACAATCAAATGGAGGTGAATGATCGGCCAATGAAAAGTGGAGGTGATGGTGCAAACACGACCAAGGCTTTAATGGCTGAAGTACTACATTCATGATGATGGTTATTTACCGAGGAATAGTTCATTTTTTAACGAGCTTAAACGTGGGTGGAAACATTTTCTCATGTCTTATGTTTATTTTTTAACGAGCTTGAACTATGTGCTAAAACTGCTCGATGCGGGTTTATTTTTAAACGAGCTTGAACCTTGCAGTAACACTGCTCGATTAATCCAGTCTTGTGATAAGAATGTCTCATATAAAATGACAACTTTTAGAGTTTTGCCCCACATCCTTTCTTTATGCAAGTTAGGAAACGACCCATCCAAAAAACATATAAATGATCACTCTTTGCTTGCACTCCAAAAGGTTTGCATGCCCCTAGGTATAAAACAGAGTTTCAATGTTACCTCTTCTTTATTCCGTTAAAACATTTGTTTTACCGAGAGAGGCCTACCTCTTACAGGCTACCAAAGATTGTTCTATTTATGGCGTAAACAAAACACTTCTCTGGTGATGTCTACTAAAATAAACAAAGGTGAGTGGTGATGCCCGCCAACTCACATAACTTTGACAAGACAATCTTGTTCTAGAATAACCCCTCTTCCAATCACGGACGGGGGTACAGACTAGTCATATTCTCTCATGGAAACCTATCCTATACTCGAAGTTTTCCTTCCGAAGCAGACTAGGTGTTAACGGGAAAAGTGTCTACTCAGAACGCCCCTATCCCACTAAGGTGTGACAATACCTTAGAAACAAACAGAGAAAACTACTTTTGCATTATTCTTTATGAACTATAAACGAAGAGGAATAAGATGAACCAACATGTGTCTTGCGCTAGTCCTTTTATCCAATCTCTCTCCTCTTTGATAGCTTCCAGCTACCTACTCCCTTACTTGCCCAGCTTCACCAAGTTCCTACAAGATCACAGAAGAGGAAAACTACACAAAGACATGGATTTACATTCATAAACAACTTAGGATCAGATTTAAGCTAAACATGAAAATATAACAAAAACATCTTTGGTACACAATCATGTAGGAGAAACTCAAATAGTTTTATTTATATCACAAGAAGGTCCAGGAGGAGTTACAACCGATGATTCCTGATCCAGCATCAACCCCCCAGCAAAGGAATCCCCTCTTCACCTCCAACAAAGCATAAATCACCCAATGCACTAATCTCTATCTCAAAACCAACAGCAATTCTCTGCAAAGTACAAAATTCCAGCCTCTGGATCTCTGGGATGAGGGATCCATATATAGATGTATGCAAATAGGATGAGTCAGCTTATGATTTGACTAGTGGCCTCTCTTTGTCAGTTCTTGCTTCCACTTGGAGACTGAGAGCCTCTTACTCATCCTTGGTCGAACTCAGTTAGGCAAGTGTCATTGGGGAAGATTCTGGAAGCTTCCATTGTCTGTCCACCTCGTGGAATGACACTGCCACTTGTCATTTCCCGCTCAGTGCACCCTGGTAGTGCATTTAGGTGCGTTGAAATGCACCCAGCTAGTGTACTGGGGTGCTATGCAATGCAACTAGCTAGTGGAGCAGCTGAAATGATCCTGATTTGACTGTTTCTGAGTAGTTTCTGGTGGAGAACTTCTGGGAGAAGCTGTAGTTTGTTGACCTTGTTCCTTTAGGGGCAGGAACAACACTTTTAGGGACTTAGGATCCCTTGGTTTATGGAAATTTCATGCTTAGAGCTGTAAGGCACAAAAATGTCTATAACAGTTGCCCCCTAAAGTATGAGGTCGTTTATCGGGTGAAATGTTTTATTAGGAGGATCCGAAGTTCTTTCAATGCTGGGAGGAGACCTGTAATAAGATACAATACAATACATTATCTTCATACTGTTTTCATTATCTAGCTGAGGTGGGCATTCCCATGCTCAGCTTTATAAATTCATTTTTATGTACACAGGACAGACAATCGTCTGATGGTAGACTGATGATTCTGATGAAGTCATCATCCTTTTGGTAGGATGATTATCTGTGCTGCAATGTTGTACATGTCAATGTCTTTATTTTTCCTGAATATATATCATAGCCCGGATGGATGAAAATAGATCCGGGGTCTTCAATCTCGTCCGATATTCACTCGAAGTACAAGTCGATCCATGTGAGAAATGTTTTGAAGTCGAACATGGAAAGACATCGCTTAATTACCAGTCGATGATGTAAACTGTTAACAAGCGTGAGAGGAATCACCGATAATGATGATGACCCTCAAGGTACTGCAGTACAATTCACATGGTGTGAATAAAGGACTTGGCATCGAACACCACACAAAATCTTTCGGTCGAAGGTCATTGATGTATACCTGTCGCCGGAAGCGAGAAACTTGCCATTGAGACATGCAAGCTTCAAAGTACTGAATGGGGTGTTCCTGGATCAACTTCTTGGATAATGAGCTGGTGTCGACAAGAAGCGACCCGTCAAAGGAGGGCCTTAATGAATCCCGCATCAATGACATGGAACGGAGCAAATGATTTTGATGGAGGTGAAAACGATCTGATGATATATGGTTCAGGATGGCGGTCATGAAGGAATGAAGTAGAATGTATGGTAGTGGATGGAACACGGGTGACTTCTCTGGATGACTTCTCTTGAACATGTCGACGACACTTATGTGATGGATTTGTAGCATATACCCCAAATGTGGATGGTATGGCATGACCATGGTGATGTGACCGGTGAATGAAAAAAGCCAACCCGACTCAGGCAGGGAGTGGAGGTGTCATGTTCAAGAGCGACTTGCTACCAATAAAGATTCTTTGAGTTTCTTCCCAATTTTTCCCTAGTCATTGCTGACTAGTACCTCTTTATTTTTGTCAAGCTTGAGGAGGATAACATATGCTTGTTCTATAATTTTCCCTTCGGGAAAACCCATCGCTATGTTTTAACGACCCTAGCATTAGTGAAACTCGTTCTTGTCTAAAGACAAGTTTTTCGCTATTAATATTTTTAACGAGTTTAACGAAAAAGATAACTCAGTCCTTTTCATTTTTAGAGAGTCTGAAAAGGTACGTAAGGTAACTCCAAAATTCCTTTTTCGTCATCTAATCCCTTAAGTCCGAAAAAGTACAAAACAATACAGAAGGGATGAATTTTCGATAGTTTTAACGAGCCGAACAACACAAGCGCTCGATCTTTTTTTGTAATAATCCCTCAGGTCCAAAAAGATTAAAATCTAGAGGAGGGATAGCACTTCCAGTTTCTTTAACGAGCTGGAAGGCCAATGGCTCAGAAATCTTTTCATATTTTACGAGTCAGTTGAAAAGAGCTTATAGAAGACTCGTCTTTTGAGGAACGAGTGATAAAATGGGTAGCAACTAATTCCAGGTAAGGGTTGGAATTTTCCAATCACGGCAGTGTCACAAGGATGGCTAGTGAAATCACTCTTCACAGTTGTTCCTCAAAACGGGTAAACAATCAAATGGAGGTGAATGATCGGCCAATGGAAAAGTGGAGGTGATGGTGCAAACATGACCAAGGCTTTAATGGCTGAAGTACTACATTCACGGTGGTTATTTACCGGGGGATAGTTAATTTTTTAACGAGCTTAAACGCGGGTGGAAACATTTGCTCAGTCCGGGTTTATTTTTTAACGAGCTTGAACCTTGCGGTAACACTTCTCGATGCGGGTTTATTTTTTAACGAGCTTGAACCCTGCAGTAACACTGCTCGTGATAAGTTTGTATGCCCCCAGCATAATAACGCAAATCAAGGTGCATGCCCCCCAAGCTTCATTGCATTCAACCTGGTGGTTGGAATGAAGGTTTACCTTTGAGATTTGGAAAGGGGATTGTTTCATTTTTTTATGAGGTTGACACAGTAAAAGAACTATCCTCATGACTCCTTGTTTCATTTTTTAACGAGGTTGAAACGAGATAAGAACCGTCCTCGGGTTCCAAATCCATTAGATATAGAAGGTTTCATATTCCACTGTGGCCACTTCCGCCAGATTACTCAGAGGCGGTAGGGCAAAAGTACCCATTAAGGCAGGGTCTTTTAGGAGACCTACTCCGATATTTTGGAGCGAATGATTGCTTCCATGGATCATTGGAATGCTTCCAGTAACTTGAGAACCATTGGGGAGGAAGTTTTGCTGATCGACGATTGTAATCCCTCCTTGAAAGGGAAATGCAATCTTTCTGAAATAGGTCGACACAACAGCTGCCATGGCATATATCCATGGTCTTCCTAGTAGGATGTTGTAATCAAGATTCCCATCTATGACTTCAACATCTATTTCTACTGTTTTCCCTCCTAGTTCAACTTTCAAGTTATTTAGGATACCATATGGGGTATATGTCCTTCTGTCGAATTCTTTTAACGTCATCGTAGACCGCGACAAGGTTGGAGATCCTAGAGTTTTCTAGCAACTCATCGACATAATACATGTAGATGCCCCCTCATCAATAATTGTTCGATGAACAGTTTTGTTGAGGGCTTTCACTTGAATAAGGAAAGCTAGTTGAGCTGGTAACTGAGGGTCATATCCTTTATGATTAAAGGCCACAAGATTGGAATCCATTGGGTCAATCCCACCTATTGCTAATAATAAAGCTTGCTCTTGGGAGAGGCAATTTTACGGTACCTCAAGTGTCGACATAGCGGACGGCGATTGGGCCAGGTCCTCTATTATATTATAATTCTGTGCTATTTTTGCACGAGGATTAAATGTCGATTTGTGCACTACTCCCTTTGGCGACTTTATCATTTGTTCAGGAATGATGGGTGGCACAACTTTGGTCAAAGTTGTTGTTGAACTACTAGGTTGTTCATTAGCCTTGTTATTCGACAGCTGTGGATTCCCGTAATCTTTATTCCTTGCCAAAGCATCATTTTTCTGCTTTAAGATAGACAACATAAGCACTTGGGATCGGGAAGCATTTTGATTAGCAACCAGTTTGGTTTATGGGCTTGGAAACGGATCAGTCAACACTGCTGAGGTTTTTGAACTCTTAAAGAGTTTCTTAACTTTAGCTTTATGTGGACAATCTCTCGTCCGATGATCCTCATCGCATATATGACACCCCGCAGGGGGTTTCCTTTGCCCAGAAGGGTTTGTAGAAGGCTTTTCAGGAGATGACTCATCCTGCTTCCTTTTTCTCCCTTTCTTTTTCTTATTGCCCCCTGGTTGCTTCAGTTGTTTGCCCTTGTCAATCGACACGACATTTACTTCCTAGGCAAGAAATTCCTCATTTTCATTTTGACTAGAAATATTACAGGCTTTTTTAGATGTAGCCTTTGTCGATTTCGTGTCTGTCGCACCAATCACGCCATCGATGGCATGAGAGTCATTGTTTGATTTAGGAGGAGGAGGAACTGAGAATTCCGCTCTAGGGGCGTCAGGTATTTTATCGTAGAGCGTGTCGGACTGAGTGTAAATCAAGTCCAAATATTGCGCACGAGCGATAACTTGCTCTTCTATGACGACTCCCCCTTTTGCCACATCTTCCGTGATGGAAGACAGTAATGACTTAATAAACCATTCAGCTAAAAGTTGATCGGGAACATACGTTTTCACCATTCTACGACGATGTCGCCATTCATGTATATGATTAGATATGTGAGTGGCCGTCGTTTGTTTGAAGTTGGTAAGAAGTTCGGTTCCCGTTTTGTACCTTATCAGTAACTGAAAATGGGTTAAAAAGGTTGTGGCTAGGGTATTGAAGTTATCGAATGAAGCTCTAGGCAATTCGATATACCATTTTGCTGCCGGACCAGTTAACGTCCTCTGGAAAAGGCGAAGCCTAATCGAATCATCGTTTAGGGTGTTTGATGAACACCACAGATGAAATGTCATCACATGATTCGACGGGTCTTCACCTGGATTTCCATTAAATTTAGGAATATCTGACGGAAGTTTATGCGGAATCGTTGGCCACCAAGGGGCATAAGAAATTGGATCATTCGTCAGCCGGTTTAGATCTGGTAATTCTAGAGTTGCTACAAAGGGCAACTGTTGATTCAGGTTAGGCGAAGCATACCCAGGATAAGATGGAATCGCCTGAGCAGTGGGTCTTTGCATACCAGCATAATGTATTTGATGCTGGCAACTTTGACAAGGTTGATGGGCATAACCATTATAATATGGCTGTTGATAACCGCTTTGGAAATGCGATTTCCCATTACTTACAAAGATTTGTTGCTCAGGTCCTTGATATGATTGTTGGAATGGGGGTTGTTGAGTTTGAACCAGCTCTGGTTGTTGGACCATTTTCTGTTGACCAATACTGGATGATTGACCAAGATGAGGAGTCACAGTACTTGTTTGAGCCTGAGTCGCTCCAGATAAGGAGGCACTAACCTGAGGTTGTGATTGAGTCGTTGAGACAAGAGGCTGTTGTATTGCAACCTGAGAAACTTGGGGTTGACATACAACAGGTAGAGCTTGTACTTGCGACGCAGTCACCATAGCAGGTATAGTGGGAATATCCGACACAGGGTGGACTGGTTGCACTAAATATACAACCCGAGGTTGTTGAGGCAGTATTGGTACCCAACCACTGGATGTAATTCCAGTTTGACTTGAACTTTGTTGTAAACTCCCATATGGTTGTTCTCTGGGAGGGAATAATGAAAAAAGCATACTGCCCTCCATATGGTGGAAATCCAGTACTTAAAGGGTAGATTGGCCTTTGAAGACACATTGGATCCATTTGTTGAGTTTCAACATAAGAAATACCAGATGATAACCCAGATGAAGAAATAGGAACTAACCATGTCGACGAAGCAGTCCCTAATTGGACTCCGGCTTGTTGTTGATAACTTGCCGGGACAGATGGTATACCATTGAACATCGTTGGAGTAGCAGTAGGAGGTTGTGCCACTGCTGTATTGGACGACATAGTCCTGGATGTCGATGGTTGTTCAGACATATCTAGTCTATCCAAAATATTTTCTAGCGATTCTATAAGAACTTGCAATGAAGTGAGACTAACTTCGAAGATCAACGAGGGAAAGGTGATGATTATTCCGTTTAAAATAAATTTTATATGCTTTGACACAACTTGTTTTTTCAGTTTTTAAGAGTCGAGAAAAAACAAAAGATGACTCTAGTCTCCTTCGATTTTTAATGAGCCTGAAGTGACAAGTGCTCAGATGGACCTTTTCCGTTAAGGAGTCTGAAAAGGAACGAAAGGGACTGCTCTGGAGATCTAGGTAGAGGGAGTACCAAACCAATCGCAAAACTGCAGAATACTTTTTACGGTACGGCAGTCAATCTTCCCGAATGCTGTGTTTGGTGCATTGTGATCAGCAGGGCGGCCGACATGGCTTCCTATGGATAAAAGGTTTTAAGCCTATAGGGGTCTCCCAATATATACTCGACGGTACGTGGGAGCACAAGTCCGTACTGGCACTTATCATCTCAAAGTGGAGGAATCACCCAACCATCAGTGAGGACAACAGTTACCAGGCTTTACGACGCCGGAATACGTCTCTAGCCTAGACCTCTAAATGTTGTGCGTTAAGTTCCAAAGCGTTGTTAGATTCATTCAATTTATTTTAAGTTGATCTTTCTTAGAAGTTTGCCTTTTGGGATCACCACGAGATGTAGATGTAATTCCTAAAATGCAATCTAAAGATGATAAGCAATCTTTTATCTCTTTTCAGCAATGAAAATCCTAGCTACAAGGGGAAAAGAAAGACACAATCTTTTCTCAAAGAGCAAAGAGCACACTGTAAATGCACTTTTCCTAAATCAAGCCAAACAGACTGTCAATATGCAAATGCACATGTGCATGTATTTGTTTTTCACTTTCTTAATATTGATGCCTAAAAAGAAAGTTGTTGTACAATTTTGAATTTGTTTTCAAGTGAAAAACACAAACAAGATTCTTTTCGAAATCAAAAGGTAGAGACGATTACGACACTTTATGATTTTGAAGTAAACACTTGTTTCGACACTAGAAATTCACAAATTCAAGCCAAAGGAAAAATTAAAAGCATAATCGACTGTCAACAGCAAATAAACTTTCTCCTAAGATCAAAATCGACACTTACGACAGATCTAAATCCAAGGGCGACAGTATGACTAGTCTACTTTTGCAATGGGAAACTGTAAATGACGTAACAAACACACAAAAAAAAATACAGTTTCTTTTATACAACTGAGGCGGAATTAAGGCAAAGAAAAGGGGCTTTTAAACAGACACACACACTGATCACAGGCTGCAAAAATCAGAGGCAAAACTGGAAAAAATGAGCAAAGAACCTCAGCTGCACAGGGCTAAGCTGATCAACGTACCTGGTACACAGAGAAACTGGATTGCAACGCAGGTTTCCCTTTCGGGAACTGCGCTGAAATGCAAAAACTCTTCACAGCACCTGCACTGGGGCGGAAACGAGAATTCTATCCGGGTTCTGGGTCACGGTTTGCAGTTTAATCTATGGTTTTTGGCCGGGTAAAAGCAATCAGTAATGCACAATCAGAGGGTGGATTTAAAGGAGGTCTAAGAGCTATCACAAAGGGTAATCAGATCATTTGTGGATCAGCTGTTCAAATCATAAACAAATCCAGTGAATGGATTGAAGTAGCAGGTGTCTAATTTTCATTTGATAATGGAAAATGCAGTTCGATTGCTACTTCTATGTTTATGAAACAAACAACAAGAGAAACACAAACAAACTAACTATACACGATCCCCAGTGGAGTCGCCATTTTGTTAATGGGAAAAGTGTCTACTCAAAATGCCCCTATCCCACTAAGGTGTGACAGTACCTTAGAAACAAACAGATAAAACTACTTTCGCATTCTTCTTTATGAACTATAAACGAAGAGGAATAGGATGAACCGACCTGTGCCTTGCGCTAGTCTTTTTATCCAATCTCTCTCCTCTTTGATAGCTTCCAGCTACCTGCTCCCTTACTTGCCCAGCTTCACCAAGTTCCTGCAAGATCACAGAAGAGGAAAACTACACAAAGACATGGATTTACATTCATAAACAGCTTAGGATCAGATTTAAGCTAAACATGCAAATATAACAAAAACATCATTGATACACAAGCATGTAGGAGAAACTCAAATAGTTTTATTGATATCACAAGAAGGTCCAGGAGGAGTTACAACCGATGATTCCTTATCTAGCATCAACCCCCCAGCAAAGGAATCCCCTCTACACCTCCAACAAAGCATAAATCACCCAATGCACTGATCTCTATCTCAAAACCAACAGCAATTCTCTACAAAGTACAAAATTCCAGCCTCTAGATCTCTGGGATGAGGGATCCATATATAGATGTATGCAAAGAGGATGAGTCAACTTATGATTTGACTAGTGGCCTCTCTCTGTCATTTCTTGCTTCCACTTGGAGACTGAGAGCCTCTTACTCATCCTTGGTCGAACTCAGTGAGGCAAGTGTCATTGGGGAAGATTCTGGAAGCTTCCATTGTCTGTCCACCTCGCGGAATGACACTGCCACTTGTCATTTCCCACTCAGCGCACCCTGGTAGTGCATTTAGGTGCGTTGCAACGCACCCAGCTAGTGTACTGGGGTGCTATGCAACACAACTAGCTAGTGGAGCAGCTGAAATGATCCTGATTTGACTGTTTCTGAGCAGTTTCTGGTGGAGAACTTCTGGGAGAAGCTGTAGTTTGTTGACCTTATTCCTTTAGGGGCAAGAACAACACTTTTATGGACTTAGGATCCCTTGGTTTATGGACATTTCATGCTTAGATCTGTAAGGCACAAAAATGTCTATAACACCAGGGTGCAAGCCCCCTGGGTTTCAGTCATATCCCTCCGAATCACTCGCGCTCATCGGGAGGACGGACTGGAGATTGAGACATTTCTTGCGTGAAAAGACCATTCAGGGATGGTATATGACTATTTGCTCTGTATGATCTAAAGAGTGAGGAGACAATTGCTCCCATGCAATAAATATAGTCTCGTCCAAGGAGTAGATTGTAATCGAGGGGTTCTTGAACTACCATTACGATCATGTGAACTGTTTTCCCTCTCAATGTTATGGGCACATCGAGAAGGATCCCTAACGGTCGACTGGTTCCTTTATCAAAGCCTGCCAGATTTCTCATCTCAGGCAAAAGCGATGGCAAACCAAGCGCTTTCCAAGTAGTTGAGGAAAGGATACTCACAGAAGCCCCCTCATCTATTATGGTACCATCCATAACCATTCTATATATCTGAATAATAATTCGGAATGGTATACTAGCTGGTAAATGGGATCTGCCTACTTGATTCCAATTGAAGGAGACAACTAGGTTGCTTGGATGTGGGATCGAATAGATGGTTGGGTACGACTCTGACGAACTTCCTTCCTGCGGTAAAGGAACGGGTAAATTTCCCCCATGTTCGTTGGAGTCTGTGCTTATGAAAAGAATTTGGACGGTGTCATCCTTGTTCTCTTCAGTGATTGTATCATCTGAAGATGGAACCTCTAAAGGCAAGACCGGGTCAACTGTCGCCTTGACCTTTTGACTTTCATCTGGTATGGATTCAGATGGTTCATCTTCAATGATAGATGCTTCGGCTGACCACCTGAGCGGGTCAGCTGGATTTTCAACTAGTGACGGACTCGACAAGAGTTTTTTGTATCCAGGAGGAAGTCGTAACGGTGAAACCGGACAATCATCCAAAACTCTTTTAGCTTCGTCTAAGAAGGGACAATGGTGGACGGCATGATCGCCTTTGCACAATTTACAAGGAAATCTACGTTTTCCTTTTTGTCTTGGGGCTTCACTTTCACTAGTTGACAGTGTGTTTTCGAAATGATCATCAGAGGTTGACGACACTGGGTTGTGCAAACGAGGAGACCAGTCCCTTAAGATCCGAGGGATGCAAGGACAATCTCTGTGAAAGTGGTCTCCTTTTGAAATGACACATGGCGATTTAGGCCTGGTCGGTGTAGTGTGTGGATTTTCGTTAGACGACACTCGTTTGCCCCCATTCGCTTTTGGCACCTTCTTTTTCTTCTCTTTCTTCTTCTTTTCCTTCTTCTCCTTAGGAACTTGACTTTTGGCTTTACCAGCCCCATCAAGCGAAGAGGAAGGAGGAGAGGAAGAATTAGAGGAAGTAGAAGGCTGGTGGGTAACTCTGGACTCGTCTCATTGCTGATTTGATTGTTCAGGAATAGTGGTGTTCTGAACGACAGAGGTTGAGAAGAGCCATACAGGCAAACCAATTGTCAGTCCTGGAAGCGACAATGTGGCCATATGGGGTGCACCAACATCTCCCCAAGAGGAGAAGGGACTAGGATTTCCTCCAAGGGGAATTCCTTGGTTGGTTGACTCCATTTTCTCAACCCAAGATCAACGTAGGAAAGGGGTAATGAATATTCCGTTTAAAATAAATAATTAGACACTTTGACACAACTTGTTTTTTCAGTTTTTAAGAGTCGAGAAAAACAAAAGATGACTCTAGTCTCCTTCGATTTTTAATGAGCCTGAAGTGACAAGTGCTCAGATGGACCTTTTCCGTTAAGGAGTCTGAAAAGGAATGAAAGGGACTGCTATGGAGATCTAGGTGGAGGGAGTACCAAACCAATTGCAAAACTGCAGAATACTTTTTACGGTACGGCAGTCAATCTTCCCGAATGCTGTGTTCAGTGCATTGCGATCGATAGGGTGGCAGACACGGCTTCCTAAGGATAAAGGATTTAAGCCTATAGGGGTCTCCAAAAATATACTCGACGATACATGGGAGCACAAGTCTGTACTGGCACTTATCGTCTCAAAGTGGAAGAATCACCCAACCATCAGTGAGGACAACAGTTACCAGGCTTTACGACGTCGGAATACGTCTCTAGCCTAGACCTCTAAATGTTGTGCGTTAAGTTCCAAAGTGTTGTTAGATTCATTGAATTTATTTTAAGTTGATCTTGTTTATGAAGTTTGCTTTTCGGGTTCACCACGAGATGTAGATGTAATTCCTAAAATGCAATCTAAAGATGATAAACAAACTTTTATCTCTTTTGTGCAATGAAAATCCTAGCTACTAGGGGAAAAGAAAGACAGAATCTTTTCACAAAGAGCAAAGAGCACACTGTAAATGCACTTTCCTAAATGAAGCCAAACAGACTCTCTATATGCAAATGCACATGCATGTATTTTTTTTCGACTTTCTTAGTATTGATGCTAAAAATAAAGTCGATGTACAAATATGAATATCTTTTCAAGCGACAAATATAAACAAGCTCTCTTTTGAAATAAAAAACAGAGATGATTACGACACCTTACGATCTTGAAATGAAAACTTGTTCTTGACACTAGAAAATTACAAATTCAGACCAAAGGCAATAGTAACAGGATAATCGACCATCAACAACTATCAAATTTTCTCCTATTATCAAAACCGACACTTGCGACAGATTCAAATCGAAGGACGACAATACGACTATGTTACTTTTGCAAAGGAAAACTGTAAACGACTTAACAAACACACAAAAACATCTACAGTTCTTTTGTACAAATGTTATGAAACCAGCTCACAAAAAGATAGAAAAGAGAGATCCACGCCTTAGAATTCAGCCTCTTTGAGGGGGCAACCTCCTTTACATTACATAAAATGAACAATTCTTGGATGATACAAATGAAAAGACCTCCTTTCTATATATAGGAGTCTAAGGGGTCATAACATAATCAGAGCCAACATAACAATAATAATGTAAGGGCACAATAATAACAATAGTGGGCTCCTATGGGGCACAATAGTAACAATATGGGCACTACATGGGTACATCAATATAATAAGTGGGTTATACTAATAACAATAAGGGGTTACACTAGTAGTATAGGGGCCTAACATGCCCCTCTCCTTTGAAAAGCGTTGTCCTCAACGCTTGAGTAGTTCTTGATGCTTCTGTATAAAATTCTTGTCCTCCCATGTGGAATATTCAGCTGGTAAGTTCTTCCAGTTGATCAGATACTTTGGAATTGATCGATTTCGTAGCTGTCGGGTTCTTGTTTCTATGGCTGCTCCAGGTTCCAATATGATTTTTCCTTCCTCTTTAATTTCTGGTAATATTGTTTGAATTGGGACCTTTTGCAACTTTTGAATAAGTGGCCATACTTCTTCGTCCTTCTTCCATTCATCCCTTGCTTCGTTTATCCAATCTGGTTGGATAATATAAATAGCACAAAACAATGCTTCAACATCCTCATCCTTGAAGAGTCTTCCCATTCGGTAAGGTCGCCATTTTTTAAGTGCATGTAGTATTGCCAACATTTCCTTCTCATAAATAGCTTGCTTGAGATGTAGCAGTAAAAGTACCCAATCACCTACATCAAAACATTTTTCACTACGATGTTGATCTACCTGTTGTTTCGTTTGATTTTGCACCGAAGTGGCGTTATCCTTTAAAAGTTGGAGAACTTGTTGTTGATGCTTGATGTGATCTTTCATTGCTTGAACCTTTTTCTTCTTGATATGTCCTTCTATCTCTAGAGTTTGAGGAGTAATAATTTCTTCCAATCCTTTACAAGATATGGTCGGATTCATTTCTTGATGCTCGATGTGATCTTTCACTTCTTGAACATTTTCCTTCTTTATATGTCCTTCTATATTGATAGTTTGAGGAGTGGTAATTTCGAACAATGAATTACAAGATATGGTTGGATTCATTTCTTCTTTCTCGATGTGATCTTTCACTTCTTGCAGCTTTTCTTCCTGATATGTCCTTCTATCTTGAGAGTTTGAGGAGTGGTAATTCTTGCCAATGCTTTACAAGATATGGTCTGATTCATTTCTTCTTTCTCTAGGGTGGGTTCCTGGCGTATATCTTATTCTTTTGTGGTTTCTTGATCCTTTTCTTCCTCCACTTCATATTCTATGTAAAATAATTTCTTCTCAGCACACTTATGACCTTTAGTGCATTTGCTATCACAATTGTAACAAAGCCCCTTTTCTCTTTTTTCTTCCAATTGTTGTGGTGTAACCCTTGTAGGTTGTGGAAGGCTAGGAGAAACAACACTTCCATCTTTATAGTTGTGAGGGGTACGCTTCTTGGTTTCCATAATTTTTCTTTCCACTATGTCACAAAGCCCTTTTACTCTTTCCAATTGTTGTGGTGTTGCTCTAAAGAAGGTGTTGCTCTTTGTATCCTCATAATGTGCTATCATTTCCTCCGTGAAAATTGACCACGTAACAAGTTGTTTATGAGAACAAAGCCCTTTGTACCATAAAAATTGATCTGGTTCTAAATATGAAGATGCAATACATACCTTTTGTAACAGTTGTACACTATGTAGATCAAAATATTGCTCCATCTGAAGTATCCAATTTACCTGATCCTTGCCATCAAACTTCCTCATCTTGCTTTTTCTTGATTTTAGGAGCTCGACCTTGAAACGACTGTAACTCTGTCCTTTCGGATCTTTAAGTTCTGAAACTGTGACATGTAGTAGCCCTCTGCGTCCTCTTTCCAATGCCACCAATCTGATCCAAATTTGATTCTCCAAGAAAGAGTTGTGCACAATCTCCCAAGATGATCTGATTATAGAATAGTTCAGTAGATCGAACTTGTACGACGTGCCACGAGTCACTGTTTCAACCTTTGGATCTGAAAAATGCACACAAGAAACTACAGTCCGTCCTCTTTTTGTAACTTCTTACGAAATTTCAATTCGATCCCCAGAGAGAAAGTTATGACGATTTTCCCCAAGTCACCTGTTTTGAATGTAATTCAGGAGTCTGCAAAAAGACCAACTTCCTCAGATCATATCTACGCAAATATCATGTGAAAATCTCTGAAATTTAGACCGAAGGTTCAGCGCAATTTCTTCTCAATTGGGTTTTTTTTCCACTTCTGAAACGTCACAAAAAAAAGTTATAGCGAAAATGCCACGATGACCTGTTTGGAGCAGCGAAACCCTAGAATCCAAAGCTCTGATACCAAATGTTATGAAACCAGCTCACAAAAAGATAGAAAAGAGAGATCCACGCCTTAGAATTCAGCCACTTCGAGGGGGCAACCTCCTTTACATTACATAAAATGAACAATTCTTGGATGATACAAATGAAAAGACCTCCTTTCTATATATAGGAGTCTAAGGGGTCATAACATAATCAGAGCCGAAATAACAATAATAATGTAAGGGAACAATAATAACAATAGTGGGCTTCTATGGGGCACAATAGTAACAATATGGGCACTACATGGGTATATCAATATAATAATTGGGTTATAATAATAACAATAAGGGGTTACGCTAGTAGTATAGGGGCCTAACAACAAAGGAGGTGGAATAACAGCAAGGAAAAGGGGTTTCAAACAGACATATACTGATCAAAGGCAGCAAAATTCAGGGATAGAACTGGAAAGAATGAAGCACAGGAACCACAGATGCACAAAGCTAGTCTGATCAGCGCACCTGTAACACAGAGAATCTGAAATGCAGCGTAGGTTGTCGCTTCGGGAAGTGCGCTGAAATTCAGAGTCTCTGAACAGTACCTGTGCTGGGCCAGAAACGAGACTCTGCTCACGTTCCGGGTCACAGTTTGCAGTTCAGTCCTTGGTTTTTGGCCAAGTAAAAAGCAATCAGTAATGCAAAAATCAGGGGTAGATCTAAGGAGGATCTAAGAGCTATCACAAGGGCAATCAGATAGTTTGTGAATCAGCTGTTTAAATCATAAACAGATCCAGTGAATGGATTGAAGTAGTAGTTATCTACTTTGTATTTGTTATGGAAAATGCAGTTCGAATGCTACTTATAAGTTTATGAAACAAACAACAAAAAAGATAAACAAACAAACTAATTATCTCCCCAGCGGGGTCGCCATTTTGTTACAGGGAAAAGTGTCTATTTAGAACTACTCTATCCCACTAAGGTGTGACAGCTACCTTAGAAACAAACAGAGAAAAACTACTTTTGTATTTCCTTTATGAATTATAGATAGAGAGGAATAGAAAGAACCAACCTGTGTCTCGTGCTATCCTTTGATCCAATCCCTCTCTTCTTTGATGGTCTCCAACTATCTGCTCCCTTGCATGCCCAGCCAAAGTACCTGTAAGATCACAGAAGCAGAGCACTATTCAAAGACATGGATCTATATACATAAACAACTTAGGATCAGATTTAAGTTAACCATACAAATGTAACTAGCATCAATGATACAAAAGCATGGAGGAAAACTCAAATAGTTTTTATTGATAAACAAGAAAAGATCCAGGAGGAGTTACAACCAGTGGTTCCGACCCAGCATCAACCTTCCAGCAAAGAAGCCCCTCTTCACCTCAAACGAAGCATAAATCACCCAACAATCTGATGTTTGTCTCTAGAAACCAATAACAATTCCTTACAATATGCAAAATTCCAGCCCCTGGATCTCTGGGATGAGGGATCCATATATAGATATGTGTAAGGAGGATGATTCAGCTTGTGATTTGATTAGTGTCTTCTCTCTGTCAGTTCTTGCTTCCACTTGGAGATTGATGGCCTCTTACTCATCCTTGGTCGAATTCATTGAGGCAAGTGTCATAGGAGAAGATTCTGGAAGCTTCCATTACCTCTCCACCTCGCGGAATGACACTTCCATTTGTCATTTCTTGCCCATTGCACCCTACAGAAGGGAGTTTTGAAATGAAACGCACCCTCATAGTGTATTTAGGTGCAATGCAACGCACTTAGCCAGTGGAGCAGCTGAAATGATCCTATTTTGACCAATTCTGAGAAGTTTCTGGTGGAGAACTTCTGGGAGAAGCAGTAATCTGTTGACCTTGTTCCTTTAGGGGTTAGAACAACACTTTTAGGGACTTAGGAGACCTTGGTTTATGGACATTTCATGCTTGGTGTTGTAGGGCACAAAAATGTCTATAACACTATGTTACTATTTGAAAGGAAAAACTTTCATGTGCATTGTGTGATAAAGGCTGTAGTTATCTATGATGTGTGAGCAAGGTCATAGTTTCCTATGCTGTGTGAGAAACATTGTAGTTTCCTGTGTTTTGTGAGCAAGGCCGAAGGTGCATGTGTTGTGTGAGAAAGGTCGAAGGTGCCTATGTTGAGTAAGGCCAAAAGTTCCTATGTAGAGAAAGGAGTTCGAGAGTTGTGTGTGTGTTGTGGAGAGAAAGAGGTCGAGAGATGAGTGAATTATGATGAAGAGCAGAGTACAGAGAGTTGTGTGGACAATGATGAGTGACTGTTGTTGATCAAATCAGTGGGCTGCTGGAGAGTGAGTAGAGTGAGAAGACAATAAATATGAGATGAGGCAGAGTGGCTGCCAATTACAGAGAACATACAGTTCCTATTTGAGTGTGGGTTGGTGCCTACATACAGGAAGTTGGTGCTTCCATCTCTAGTGGGTGCTTGAGAAGGCTTGGGGGTTGGTGCCTCTTGCAAGTTGGCTTGAAAAAATCAAAGGAGATGCAAGTTGGTTCTTGTAAAAAATTTGTGAGGTTGGTGCCTCACATGGTGCTTCTGGTAAGCTAGATAGGTGTCTACAAAAAGAGGGAGTTGGTGCTTCCTACTAGTCGATGCTAGAAAAAAATCAAAAAGAGGGAGATGGTGCTTCCTATGATTGGGTTCTCATAAAAATATTGATTTCATAGAGTAGGTGCTCTTATTTACATCAATAACAACAACAAGCTTTGGTGGTTTTTTCCCAAAAGGATTTCCACGTAAAACCTTATGTCTCATATGTATAATGCTCATGGTGTGTATGCTTGTATGTTGAGTTAATGTTGCTACCATATTACATATTGTTCCTGATTATATGGATGGGTTCCAAGCTTAAATAAGAAAAGTAAATAAGCTTAAAAAGTTAAAATTGGTCTTAATACTAATTCACCCCCCCCGCCCAGTATTATCATTGTTTCCAACAATTGGTATCAAATCCACATTCCTTCATGAACACGTTAGTCGCTAGAAGGTAGAGCAAAGGGAAACAATGGCTAATAAAGTTTGGCTAATAACAGACAAAGTTCCATTCTTAAATGAATTAGACCATGGGGTTGATTATGAAGTATAGGAGGTTTTAATATTGGAATATTTACACGCCTTGAACATTGACATGTGGCGCTCCTTAATACATAGAGAAAAGAATGAGCTGAATGTAAAATCCGAGGTCATCATTAGAGGGCTATCTAAGCCGGATGTCGATAAAGTGAGACATTGTCTATTAGCAACAAAAGTGTTGGATAGAATGCAATGTCTGTATGGTGGAGATAGCCATGTGGCTCAAGAAAATGTTGAGGATCCCTGCTACTCTAGCAATGAACTAGAACAAGGAGAAGTTTTTCTCATAACACTCATGTTGATGATGAAGATATCTTAGAGGAGAGACCTTGTTCCTCAGAAGGTATGCTATTGATTTGTGATAAATTTAAAGAAATAGGGAATTCATTATCTAGATTTTCATGTGAATCATTTGAAGATAGAGAGATCCATGCATCTAGTAGTTTTAATGAAGATAGACCCATTTTAGTAGCAATAGAAAATAAGAGATCCCATGAAGGAGAGGTGAGTACATCTCATGGAAAGAATAGGGGTATCATTGAAAGTGATGAAGAAGGGACAACCCTTAGACCTATGGAAGACTCCATGGACATAACGATGGGTTTAGATCTCTATGGAAACTCAGTTAGCACCTCTTCTAGTGAATAAAATGATAGAAATGAAAGGAGATTTTTTAGAAATAAGTTGATCTCTTCTCTAAAGGAGATCAATGACCTATTAGAGGAAAATCTCAAGCAATAGGAGAAACTAAAAATTTATGAGTTTGAGAATGGAAGGTTGAGAAAAACATTATTTGATCTAAATGCTCAACAAGAAGAGGCTAGTAGACTGAATGAAAATTTAACCAATGAGCTGAGCGAGAAGGAAGCTTACTATGGGAGACTACAAAATGAGGTAGTCTCATTGATACATGACTAAGAAAAGTAAAAAATAGAGTTGTCTCAACATTATAAGTTTGAGTGGTGCATAGAGGCCTTGGATGAGATTCTTATTAAGAATGGATCCCCGGTCATCAAGGTTGGTTTGAGTTTCAAAGAAAAACCAAGCTCCAAGAAGGTGAAGGCTGAAGGGTCAACTTCCCAAGTAAAGTGAGTCCAAGATTCCAACAAAAATAAAGGAAAGGAGGTTGTTGGACAACAACCGTAGTAAGGAAAGCAACAAAAACAAAAGAAGAAAAGTAGCAACAAAAGGATAAGATGCAACAGCAAACAAAGCAGCAAAAGAGAGCTAGGAAACTGAAAGAAAGAGTGCATGGAAGTAATGAAAACTATCATAGAAGGTACATGAAGATCCAACAAAGGAAGATTCCTTCTCAATGACAGAGCCTTCAGAAAAAAGATAACCTATTTCAACAAAATATGTTTTATGGGTTTTGTTTTTCTTGCAATAATTTTGGACATAAAGCCATAGATTGTAGATGGAATTCAAGGAAACAAGATGTGTTGGGTAGAAGCAACCCAAGAATGCACAAAAAGGCTAGGAGAAGGCATGTTCATTATAGGAGTTTTGAAAAGAATGTTTTCATGAAAGGTAACTCTTCTACCCTGATCTTCATCCATGTTGAATGCTACAACTATGGCAATCTCAAGCACAAGAGAGATGTCTGCAAAAAAGGGAAGAAATGGAATGATTGTCAGCATATGCATGCGAATGCAACAACTTTGGATTTGAATACAAGGAGAAAGAATGAAGTTGGTAAATACAGGTGTATCTTTAGTGCTTTGTGTCAAAAGAGCAAGATGAAAAGAGGAGGAAGAGATTAGAAGAATGATCCTCCTACTCTTGTAGCAGACCCAACTGTAAGGCGAAAGGGAATTAAGAGGATTTGGGTGAAGAAAGAGGATTTGAATGAAAATTTTCCTCTATCCATTTGCAGTTGAGAAGAAGCCCAAATATGGGCAAATAATAATTTGGAGAGTAATGCTTCTATTAGAACCCGACCATTGAAAGTGTGGAAGAAGAATGAGGATGATCTACTCAGGGAAAGTAGATCCTCTATTTCTCTTCAGTGAAGGAATATAAGGGCCTCAAGGGAGGCCAAGTTAGTTAAATGAAGGAAGCCAAGGGCAATGAACAAAAAGGTGCATCTGATTGATGAAGGTATGTTTGTGTTTTCTTGCTAATTACTAGAATAAATTGGTTTATTCTAAAAGTATCAATATTGAAAAGGAGGAGTGCAGCCAACATGAGGAGTGCACAACAATATCTTATGTTGTGGGAAGAATATGGGCTATAGTGGAAGTGTGGAATGACAAGAAGCTCACAATCAAGTCAGGTCCACAAGATCAGTCCCCACACAGAGGCGATAAAGTTGTTGTAGGAGATCAAAGAGCATTGGCTCAGGGGGAGCTTCTTTGATAAGCAGTAGCAGGCAACAATGGGCAGCCTTAGAAAGGGAGATTTCTGAGAAAATGAAAGGTTTGCATCTTGGGTGAAATACCCTTATTTCATTTAAGTTGTGAGTTTGATTATGCATAGCAGTCTTGTGTTCATGAAACAAAATTGGTGCAAGCTTTTCATGTCCCTTAACCCTCAATTGGTATTGCTATGTCAATTGGTTGTGTTGGGCTCATGATGAGTGACCTTGTGTGCAAATGGACATTTATTTTTGACAAAATAAATATTAGAGTTTTCCTAGTACAATTATCCATTTGTATCATTTTCTTTGGTGCAATTGGTATAAGAAGCAGTCCCTATTGTATGAGAATGATATCAAGGGGAGAAGTGGAGATGCTAAAAAATGTTAGCACACTCTCGGAAGCAGAAATAACAACAAAGAAGTTCAAGCTAAAATGGATCATCATTAATGGCTATTTGCAGTAGCAACAATATCATGAATAGTTTAATGGGTATTTATATTTTTGATACAAAAGATGCATTAGTGGAGAGTGTGCTCAACAAGCAGCCAGAAGGTGTCCAAACCTAGAAGGATAAATAAGAGGTAGTATATGTTCAGGGGGGCATATCAAATATGCCTAGTTTATGGAGCAGCATCAACGATAGTCCTAGGAGAGATGTCTGCGAAGCAGAATGCACATCTCAACAACTAAACTCTAGTCTTCATAGCCAAGTGATTGCATGGGTAGAGAAAGGTAACTTGTATCCCCTTGCAGCTACCATGGATTTGGATAACTGAACTCAATGCATCACATATTTGAGGTCCAGAGACATCAAAGATCGGCGGTCGCAACATCGTAGCCTGGAGGGGATCAGCACATCAAAGCATCGGACATATCAATGATTAGAGAATCAAAATTTTTGAACGTGAGAACATTTTAAAAGTTGCAATATGGGTGAACCATCAATAGCGGTAAAGTCACTGGGAATGTCAATAAAGGATTAACAAAGGATTTCATCGCAAAACCAAAGGTGGGCAAGCCCTTTTCTCTCTCCTCTAGTAGGACACATGACAAGATATGACTAGCTCTAATAAGGACACATGGCAAGATGTGATTGGCTCTGATAAGGACACATGGAATCATCTAGTTGGCTCCGATAATGTACATTGGCAGCTGACATTAGCATGACATGCCAGTATGGCAGGACATGTGGTAGGCATATTCAACCTAATTGGGTAGGCTAATGGGCTAGAACCAGGTGACATGTTTCACCACTAAGGAGTTGCCATGTGGAGAAATGACGTCATATCGGAGATCTCATATCAAAGGTTGAGGATGTCATCAATTTGTAACACTTGATACTTAAAAAAGTTTCAATAAGGGGAATCCGATATTGGGTTGGCACCATGGTCACAAAGACTTAACTAACCAAGGGTGTTAAGTACTTAACAAAGGAAAAATAGCCCCTAGCAGGATTAAAAATGATCTAGCACCTTAAGGTTAAGTAGCAGGTCATGACCCTCGGTCCTATGGTGAGAAATGAGGAAAGGGCTAAGCGGAAGGAGCTCATCATATAGGAGGCTAGTAATTGGAAGATTAGCATACTTCACCACTATGAAGATTGCGATATGGAATTGCTCTAATAAGGAAGTACAGGGATTTAAAGAGCATATGGGTCAGCAGTTGTGAAGTTGAATGCAGAAGCAGAGGAGTTGGTCTCAGGATTAATGGCGACTGTCAAAGATCGTTGAGTCAAGGTGGAAAGGACCTTGATCTATAGGAAATAATGTTGGGTCTTCCTTGAGTTGAGTCAAGCTATTCCTGTGATTTGATGCACATATCAATGAGTTAAGTGGATGAATGGGTCAACTACCATAGAACAAATGAAAATCGACGAAGTTGGTTCATGGAGTCAGATGGATCAACACAAAACTTTGAGACAAGGAAACAAGGACAATGGTCCATAGATAAGCCATACCAAAGTATAGCCAAGTTGTGTGAAACCATGAATAAGCATGGAGAGCCTCAATGATAGGAGTGTTGTTCACAGAGAGGACTGTGCCTAGTTGAAGTGTGCAAGTGGACCAAGAATTCATTCTCAATATGGAGAAATAGTCAGGTGCCCATTCTCATGGTTAATGTAGCGGCAGAGACCATATCAGATGTGACAACTAAATGGAAGAATCATGCCGAGGTACACTAATGCAGTGTGAATGACGGATAGAGTGGCAACATAGATCGGGGGCTAGTAGAGGAATAAAATCCAAGAGCTCAGATGAGAAAATGAGGGGAAGCAGTATAGTTTCCAATGAGTTAAGTGGAAAATATTTGAGTGTGTGCATTTCTATGTAAGGCTGAGTGAGAGCCTATTCTACAAAGATAGGCCGAGAGTGCCTATGCAGAGGTAAGAGACCTTGAGACCTGCACTACTGTGTGAAAGGCAGAAGTTTCCTATGCGCTGTGTGAGCAATCCCATAGTTGCTTGTGTTGTGTGAGAAAGGCCATAGTTTTTCGTGCTTTGTGAGCAAGGCCATAGTTTCCTATGGTGTGTCATCAAGGTCATAGGTTCCTATGTTGTGTGAGCAAGGCCGAAGGTGCCTGTGCAGTGTGAGAAATGCCAAAGGTGCCTATGATGTGAGAAAGGGTGAAAGTGCTTGTGTAGAGAAAGGAGGCCAAGAGCTGTGTGTGTGCTATGCATAGCAAGAGACCGAGATTTGAGTGCATGCTAATGAAGAGAAGAGTATAGAGAGCTACGTGGATAGTGATGAGTGACTATTTTTGAGCATATTAGTGAGTTGTTGCAGAGTGAGCAGAGAACAAAGTTGAGATTAGGTACAGTGGTTGCTAATTACAGAGACCATACAGTTCTTATTTAGTGTGGGTTGGTGCCTGCATACAAGAAGTTGATGCTTCCATATATAGTGGGTGCTTGAGAAGGCTTGGGGGTTGGTCCCTCCTACAAGTTGCTTTTCAAAAATCCAAGGAGCTGCAAGTTGGTGCTTTCAAAAAATCCATGAGGCTGGTGCCTCACATGGTGCTTCTAGTAAGATGGATAGGTGTCAGCAAAAATATGGAGCTGGTGCTTCCTGCTAGTCAATGCTAGCAAACAATCAAAGGGAGTTGGTGCTTCCTATGAGTGGGTGCTCACAAAACAGATTGATGTAATAGAGTAGGTGATCTTATTTACATCAATAACAACAATAAGCTTTGGTGGTTTTTTCCTAAAAGGGTTTCCACGTAAAACCTTATGTCTCATGTGTATGATGCTCATGGTATGTATGCTTGTATGTTGAGTTAATGTTGCTACCATATTACATATTGTTGCTGATTATATGGATGGGTTCCAAGCTTGAATAAGAAAAGAAAACAGGCTTAAAATTTTAAAATTAGCCTTAATACTGATTCACCCCCCCTCTCAGTATTATCATTATTTCCAACTCATCTGCATAAGGAAATCATGTGGCTGCCATTCCCCCAAGAACATTTAAAAAAAACATCTCAACATGTAGTTGCTCCAAAATGCATTAGTAACAATATAGTTTAACGTTCTTCTTCTTATGCAATTGTCCTTGCATGTCCTTCTTCTTTTGATTGGATCTCCTGAAACACATGGGAAACTTGCAATCCTTGGCCTTATGGCCAATATTGTCACACACAAAACATCTTATGTGACCAAGGAACTGAGGAATAACTTGATATCTTCTGTTGATTTGATTTTTATTCCTTGCATGTGCCCTGTAGTCAATAGCCCTATGGCCAAAATCATTGCATGAGAAACAATAACCATAAAAAGGACTATTATACTTGATGGATGGTGATCTTATTTTCATGAATGCATGAGATTTCTTCTCCTTTGGCTACTCCTTTTGATGAGAGGGTTTGATATCTCCATTATTGTAAATTACTTCTATATGTCCACACATTCCACAATTATAACATCTTCCAATTCTATTATTATTCTTTAGCCTTCTATTATTTTCCCTCTGCTTCTTGCATGAATATTGATTTAACTTTTCCTCACTGCTACTAGCTACTCCAATAATTTTTTATTTTCATGTAAATACTTGAGCGCTATATCTGAACCTCCCTAATTCTTGCCTTGTATAAATTGCTTTAGCGTTCAATTTTTTGCACTCATCCTCCAATTCGTTGTATTTCTTCCTCATTCCAATGTCAATTTTCATTCCTTATTCCAATTGAGTTTTTGAATCTGAAATTTCTTCTTTGTAGGTACACTCCTTTTCATCTAATATTTACAATAGCATTTGTTGTTCTTTATTTTCAGTTGTGAACCATTTAATTTTTCTTCTAGGATCATTATCTTTTATTTCTCTTCGTCTTTGTAGTTGTTCTCTTTATGTGGTCCCTCTAGATCATTGCTTGAGTCATCATTGCTATCACTAGGGCTTTCAACTTCATCATATGAGTGAGTGGTGCTTGCATTTTCTTCTTGTGAGGAGGCTTGATTTTTCACCGCAATAAGAGTAGAATCCACTGCATGGTTCTCCATCTTTGTAATTTGCAATTTTCTTCCACAATAAAAATTATGCAACCTGTCCAACATCTCTCTTTTAGTCTCACAATGCTTCACATACAAATTATTAGATCTTGATATCCCATGCAAGATACTTTTTTTTAGCCAAAACATTTAATTCATCTTTAAATCCATACTCTATTGATAGAAATATATTTTCATCAAGAGATAGAAAATATGAATCCACTTTCATCCTCCAAGTTGAAAATTTACCTTCATGTAGTAATGGAACTCCTTGTTGATCCATTTCGAAAAATTTACAAAATTATTCCCAAACTTCTAGATCCACTCTCCAAAGATCAAGATGCAACTGAGATCCTTGCTCTGATACCAATTGTTGGAAACTAGATCACTATTGTGGGGGTGGTGGGGGTGGTGAATAAGTAGTGAAGGCACTTATAAATTTTTCTTCAATTAGTTAAACCTTCAAACCATGCATAAACAGAAGCACATAGGAAAAGATTATAGCATCAAACACAAGTAAAACCATGCAATAATTCAACACAAGAGACAAATATTTATGGTGGAAAACCCCCCTCCTGGGTAAAAAATTGTTGGTGTTGTGCGGCTCAATAAATTTTATTATGCTAAGAAAATTCTTTACCTAGAGATTCAACTGGCTATTATAAAATGGAGATCTCTTTCCCATGTGGATCTATAGATACCATCCACTAGAATCCACCACGACTAATGATCCTCACTTGATTACTCCTAAACAAGAAAATTACTCTACAAACTCCTATCTTTTGAAATCGACCATGACCAACGAAGCTCACCTAGTTTCTTCTGAACTATCCAACTACCATTGGATTGAGAAAACTACTCACTTATATTGATTTCACCAGAGTCCTCCAACTCCACTCCTCTATGTGGTTCTCGTTTCATATATTTTCACACTAGAACTAAGAACTTCCCAACATGAAAAACATAGCAACATATCTTCAAAGTACACAATCAAAAACTCAAAACTACACCACAAACTGCATCACATTCTCACCAAACACTACATGAAATAATCTGATCAACACATCAGCTAAATCCATCTCTACAACAATTAAAAATTCTTACAACCAAATGCTTCACTCAAACAATAAAATGGAGAATATGTTAGGAGAAAGCATTCTCCAAATAGACTTGCAAACAAACTCTATTTCACCTCCTTGCTTGCCACACAAATTGTTGGTTGAAACATACTTGAGCTAATTGCTACAACACTTGCAAACTACTTCAGAAAATCTGCACCACACAACTCTCACAGCCTGCACATGATCCTCCAATATCACACCCACTCAACACATCAAGAGAATAAACCAGTATATCATTGAGCTTTCTCCAATATATCAATGAACTGAGATGGTCAACTCAATAATTACACATAACTACTAAGCTCCATAAGCTTTGTTCATATGCTCGATTTGATTCAGATTCATCTCATTGACTTGATCAAGCCACTAACTCCACTTCATGAAGGATATTATCAATGTTAATCACATTATATAATCTCATTACATTTTTTTTTACCTTTACATGATGAGTACCGACCATGACAATTTGGAAAAACAAATAAACACTTGATTTGTGCGAGGAATGTGGAGAAAACATTATTTAGGCCACAGTAGTAGGAAAAACACTAGTTGATCTCAATTGGACACATGCATAGGCCTACTTCTCAATGGATCGAGCCTCTTAGTCGCATGCACAGGCTTGTCTCCATGAAATTGTGTTAGACGATAAGGAAACTCAAACCAATTCAAGCTAGATCTATTCCAAACTTCTTAGACACCTTCGTCAACTCCAAAAAGAACCTCCAAACCTCTATGACAAGTATAAAATTGATGACATAGGCCAAGAACCTCTACAAAAATTCAATGAAATGTAGGCCCTAGTCTTCCAAACTCCTCATTAATACCAACACCTTCATCTCCTCAAGCAACAATAACAACCTGTCTAAACACCTCCAACACATGTAGCAACATATCTAACACCTATAGTAGCATCTCCAACACCTACAACAACAACATCAAGCCATCAAGGAATCTCTAACACATGTATCAACATCTCCAACGCATGCAACAAAATCTCAATACATGTAGCAACAAATTTAATTCTTCCAACACACATAACCAACACCTGAAGTAGCAATTCCAACACCTACAATAGCAACACCAAGTCATCCAACTACCTCCAACATTTGGAGGAACATATGTAGCTCCAATATATGTAGAAAAATCATCAACATATGACAAGCCATCATACCATGCCCTGCAACCATCTCTACTCAGCCTCCAAATCACCTCCACTAAGTCATGCCACAACCAAGTTGACATCAATGCCAACCAACAAAACCAACTAGTTTAACAATGCAACAACGAAACACTTCATCACATATCATCATCAGATTTACATAAGCATATGAAAAGTAGGACCATGACCTCGTTGACATCAATTCCAACACTACAGTGTCAACGAGCTCCCCCTTTGGCATTGATGTCAACCTCAATCTGATCTCCAACATCTAAGGTTTATCTGCATACACTATCCAATACTCCAAATTCTCTCCCCCTTTGACATCAATGGCAACAGGCCATACCAACATTGAAGAAGCAATGCCAATAATATGTCGGATGAGAGTAGGATTCCTCCTCAAGATGAAACCATACAGCCTCTCCAATTGAACATGCTCCCTTGAAGCATTTAATGGAGCTACAATAACACTTTCTTTGTTGCTATAGTAACACATATTCCCACTACAATAAGCCTCCTTTCCAAGTGCAAGAGACTACTCCTCATGAACCATGACTCTAATTAAATTTGGAGAAAGATATACAATGAAATATAATACATATACAATGCTTCATGGAGAAAATACATGGTTGTGACAAGTACATAAGATTAACATATGGCTCCATTATAACAAACCTATCACCAACCAATGACTCTAATGATCCAAGATTACATCATCCACTGAATAGGGCTACATCAATGGCATACAAAATAGGACATGACTTGGACTTCCATTACCCATACATGGATGATTTATCAAAACATACTAGACACCATGGGTCTCTCCATGAGAAATATGCCAACAAGATAGAATAATAAATATACATGGTTTTTACATATGCACATAAGTGTGCTCCCATCTATGCATGCCTAATACAATAATATAACATGAGTACATGACATCAATGAGTAATCTCCATATGTAGTAGTAACAATAGAAGTATTATCAAAACCATATGCTAGTGCATGGAAACTCAACACCTTGGCCATCACCATCCCAACAATGAATATCTTGCAGCAAGATCATGATAATCACTAGAAACCACCATGCTCCACATAGGCATAAAAAAAAATCGACTTACAACAACAACATAGGAATATTTCATAGATGCAACAACTAATACATATCATCATCACATCAAAAGCATCCATGATACTCATCAACCAACAATTATATTAATGTCAAAAATTCAATCCGTGAGAAACAAATCAAGAGGTAGCAACAACAACACTAGAAACATATGAAATCTCTCCATAGGTGAACAATGTATCATCATGAAGCACAAACAACAATTCAGTGAGCAACAACACATCACTATACATAAACAAAAGCAACATAGGATCGAACCATAAAACATTATTATCACTTCTTCAACCTCAAGCCATGAAAACACTCTCTCTCCCTCATGATAGTAGAAACCAAGCAACAATAGCACAAAACAACACCTTAATAACTTGGTCCAAAACATGTGCACCAATATATTCTCTCCATGTATGAGCAACAATATAAATAACTATGATTCAAACATATGAATGCATAATTTCTCACTAAGAACATGCATCATCTAATACAGCATAGGCAACAACATATCCTCTCTCCATGCAACAATAACATCATATCTTAGCCATCCAAATGCATATCAACAACATGCATGATTAATCTAGAATAAAAAATGTAGGCAATAAAATGTATACTCTAGATGAGCCAAATCTAACATATCATCTAATCTCCATGGTAGCTACACATGCATGAAAACACATGAGATTTATCTATCAAAGGAAATACACAAATTATGTCATGAAAGCATATGATCTTGCAACTATATGGAACAACAAAAACTTCTTACCTGCAACACACTCATGTCAAGTAAGCACAATAAAACTCCTCCAATGTGAGCATAATCCCAACATTCTGCAACTCTATTAGGAAGCAACAATGCTCCCCCTAAATGTGTGATCCTCCATCATGCCTTGACCATCCACATAAGGCAAGAATTTGGATTCCATACCTCCAAGAACATTAAAAAGAAAAAACTTCTCTACATACAAATGCTCTAAAAACTAGTAGTTACAATATAACTTATCCTTCTTCTTCTTGTCTGGTTGCCCTTGCATGTACTTCTTCTTTTGACTGGATCTCCTGAAACACATGGGAAACTTGCAATCCTTGTCCTTATGGCCAATATTTTCACACAAAAAACTTCTTATGTGACCAAGGAACTAAGGAATAACTTGATATATTATGTTGATTTGATTTTTATTCATTGTATGTGCCTAAAAGTCAATAGCCCTATGGATAAAACTATTGCATGAGAAACAATGACCATTTTAAAGGACTATTATACTTGACATATGGATATCTTCTTTGCATGCATGTGTTGGCTTAGATGGTCCTGACCCAGATTCAAAGTTAGTTGCCCTAACCAACCGTTGGCCCTTTCGAAAACAATCCGCATAGCGCAGGCTGTAGTCTCACCCAAAGCAGTATTGGGGGATGCAAGAACCAAGTTTTTGCATCTAGAGACTAGTGTAATGTCTTCTAGTGCCTTACATCTTTTACTGCGTAGATTGATAGACTTCTCGGGATCTTTTACTGTAACTAGGTTAACTAGTCCTTAGACCTTCACGAATTCCCGCGATCAGTCCTTGTGTACCTTACACAGTTGATTTACCTACTTTCATGCATCAACAAGCAACCCTAGATCGAGTTTCATGTAGATATATTTAATTCATCAAAAAACATAAGAGAAATAGCTTCTAACTTCACGGAAGTGGATAACCATTTACTTCATATGTTATTAAGACATATTCAGTTAATTTGCGCAACATTCATTCAATATTTCATAAACATATCATTAATCGATAGCATATAACATAAACAGATTCAATGGAAATACTCAGTAATTCTTTAGAAAGTTGTCTTTATTGATATTTAATTCACTGATTAGAAACTCTTCTTACCCTGCGCACACATCTACAGGGGTCTGCACACTTAGGTGCGGACTCTACCTAGGCCTCTTACGCACTCAGCTACAGGAGCCTTCCCTTCTTTACCTAAGTGCAGGAAGCAGAGCCTTCCTATCTTAGCTCTTTCCCAAGACAAAAAAAAAACTCTTCAATGTACCCAATTCTCTATCCAAAGTTATCTCTAAGACTTGCTAAGCCTCAATTATTTATAGCTTTCCTAATATAATACCATGGCCCCCAGCTCATGGATGAGTCTTCAAAATAGACCAAAAACAAGGGGCAAAGACCCCTTTTACTCCTACCTATATGTGCACTCCGCATCCACACTTCGCGAAGACTTTACATATTTTACAAAATTATTTACAAAAATGACTAAGTTAACTCAATTCTACCCCTGGGGACCCCATCCCAATAGGCCCCCAACACAAAGATCGTGACTCGCCCTCGAGTCACTCAACTAGTTGTTCCACTTTTTGGTGGAGATTGTTGAATTCCTTGGTCAATGTCTAAAGCTCCGCGGTACTCTGTTCTTCTACTTGTTGTACTTTCTAGAACAATTTCTTTGTGGTTGTCTCCTCTACTGCAAGTTGCGTATTCCTTTGGGTCTACTGCGTGGCCTTCAACTTCTCATGAATGTTCTATGAAAGGTGGCATACTTCCTCTATCTAGGGATGAAGCCAGTCTCTTAGCAAGGATTGCTTTTTCTGCAACTCCTGGATGTGTATCGACTTTGCCTTGCCTTCCTGCAAGTGCGTGAAGTGTTGGACTGGTGCCAGCATCGATGCCATCATATTGAACTCATCGTACTACTGTTGCACTTCCCTGATCTCTATGTTCAACTGTTGCAGCATAGGATCCTCCTGCAGTGTATCCCATAGGCCCATTGCCTCACTGAATAGTTTTCATAACCCTGAACTACGACATCTAGTTGACCCATGGATTCTTTGATAGATGTGCCTCTTCATTCCTAAACTTTTGGTGGTGTGGTCAATTGCAACTTCAACTGTAGCTCAACTATTTGCAATCAAAAACTGAAAGTCACCTTGTTGATTTTCCCCTTTAAAGCACACACTGCAATAGCCAATTTCCTCACTTTGGCTGAGACCTTTACATCTTCTGGTATACTGAGCTTAGGAATGGACTTGCAGGCCTCCTCAATTGTTGTTATCAGGTTTTGTTGTTGTGTTCGAAATTCCTCGCGTTCCTTTAGTGCCTGAGTTTTTTTTGTGAAAAGCTACTTGTTGTTGACTTTAAAATCACTGACGATAGTGAGTGCATGCTTCTCTCTAATGTTAAACTCAATGGAGACTCCCTGATGCAGCACATGAAGGGTCTCGAGTGGTAGCGCGGCAAGGTTCAACCCCATATCCTTCATTGGGTTGAGCAGAATATGACCCTCGTCCGATTCCACATGGACTGATCCCTCTGGCAGAGCAATGACTTGGAGATCCTAAGTCCATTCAATCTTGGCTACTGTGCCACTTCCCTATGTTAGGCTGGCTTGCACTCCACTCACCTATCTGACACCCTCCTGAATCCTGTTTGCCTAGATCTGCAGCTTGTGTAGATCCTTTTGGATGTTTCCTAGCGTCTACATGTATTGCTGCTCAAATTGTTGCAGCACTTTTGTGGTTGTGTCTCGTATCTTGTCGCCAATCTCATCGAGATCACCTTTTGTTAGTACCATGGGATCAATATGTGCTTTATTGTCATACTTGTGATTCTTTTCATTATCTCCTTGTCTGTTCCTATCTGCGCTTCTTCAGGGTGAAAGGAGTACTCTGCTCCTCACCGCGTCCTCCTCCTTGTTCTGATAGCTCTTTCTCGTTCGTATGATGTGAAGCAAACTTCTCACTCTCCTCAACATCCTTTCATTCTTTCTCTTCCTACTCTTTATCCATATGGTCCTCCTCTGCAACTACCTTAGCAACCTAATTTTTCTTTTGTTCAGCCAAGTTTCACACAACTTTTTGAGTGGCATCCTTCCACTTCTACACAATAGAGCTTTATGTGCCTTTGCTGGTTCCTACCTCCAGTTTTGTAGGTTCACGCCACTCTGAGGGCCAATACCCTACAACTTCCTACACATCTGTCTTAGACACTAAATAAGGCAACACATGCCAAGTTCCTTCTAGGTCCTTTGATGCGCGGATTGAGACATTGCGAAAGTCAGCCTTGAACTCCGCATAGGCTATTAATTTCCCAAACAAGGTTGGGGACAACCTTGGCCACTGATTGATTACCATCTGAAGGTCCATCTCCATTAGGACCCAAAAAACCTTTGCTTCCTTGATGCACGCCACATCTTTCGTAGACAAGAGTGAGGTGAACTGCATTGACTCAGGAAAATCATTCTTGTGCGGAGGAAATTGGTTGTCCTCCGGAAACCTCCACGCAACTAATAAAATAGAAAAGAGAAGCCAAGCATAATGAAATGGCTTTCTTTCTTCTTGGGCTTCTCAACAATTCACGAAGACCTCCTAGCAAATATACTTGGATCAATTATACTAAACGCCCTTCGCGCACTGTGCAACAAGTGACACTACCGGTGCTAGAACTTCGTCCGCGTGACACTTACTCATAATCTTTCCTACGAGGATCTAGGTAGTGAACTAGACTACCTGATCTTGAATTGACATGATAGAGTATCCTCATGACTTTTTCACAAGACCATACTCCTTCATTTTATCAGCTAGCTCCTTTTCCCTTGTTTTCCCTGCAAAATCCTTGGCAGGGTCCACTCCTTTGTAAGGAAACTTTTTTATCCTGTTGATGAACATGTTTGTTATTGGAATAGGCTACCCCAGCCACAAAATCCCATTGTGCACCAGCGCAAGAAGATGGCGCACACAAATTGTATTGATGGGTGAGTGATGATAATGCAGTACTAAAATCATGTTCAACAGCCCTGACTTCTTAATGCTGTGAACCCACTTCATGGGTTCTAAGTGTGTAACTCCTATCTCATCATAGTATATTTTTGTCATGTACTTATGGGTTGCTAGATGTGGAAATTTTTCAAGATCCATGAGGTTCCAGTCCTTCATTTTGAATATAAAGATGTGCGCAAGCTTGGGTCCTTCAAATGTGACTTGCTCTGGTAGCAGGGGAGTATCTACCCAAAATTTCCCAGAATTTGGATCCTTGGTCACTTTAATTTTTCCTTTTCATGGAGGGATGTACTTAGGCAGCCTAGAGATAGGTTTGATTCCCTTAGCATCAACTTCTTCAACCCCTTGGTACTCTTCTTCTTCTAAGTCCACCACTTTCTTTGGTTTCTTATCTTTTTTCTCCTTCGGCTGCACCTCTGTATGATTCCTTGGTGATATTCACACCTGCACTAGCTTCTTCTACTTTTCTTTTATAACTAATTGGTTGGCTTTCATGGCTAGCTACTTCTCTTTTACGACAATTTGTTTAAGCCTAGGTGACCTTGGTGTAATGGGAACAATAGGTGTATCCTCCATAATAGACACTTCAAGACCTTGTGCATCAGACATAACAGCTTCGGAACTGACGACCTCAATGGGGTTCGAAGCAAACATATTCTCAATGAATCTTTCTCGAGCTGCTACAGAATAGTTCACAAAGGAAGGGTGTGTCACAAATTCTTCCCAGAACGCTCGATTCATAAGCATCAAAGAGACAAAGTCTTCAGAAATTCTTAGAATGAAAAAGCATTCTTTGTTGGACCAACACGCGTAATTTATAGGGGGATTTCAATTCAATTCTTATTGTTCCCCCCACAATCAGATGATAAATGTTGCTTTGACAGCAAATATTCAAATATTTTTTCCTTAATTGCCACATCTACACTCCTTTTAACCATTTTTCAACCATCAAATCATGAATAGTAACTCCAACGGTCATTTTTTTGTTGGGTTGTGCAACACACTCCTCCATGGTGCAACGTCCTGAGCACAAGTGCACCCTCAGCAATTTTCGCGCAGCCTGGTCTCTGCCTTTTCCTCCAAATCGGTCAGTGTAGTTTATAGTCCCATGCTCCCTTGCAACTGCCTAGAGTACTAAGACTATCCTACTGCCATATAATCATTGCATAGCATCCCTTGTATACAGCTTCAGCCTGCTCCCATTCACTCTTCCCAGAAAAGGTTCACCATTTAGCTTCACGAGCTGAATTTCCCCACCCTTTGTAATTTCCTTGATAATATACGGTCCTAACCAATGCATCTGAAATTTACCTAGAAATTTAGTGAACTTGCTATCATATAACAACATAAGGTCATTTACCTTGAATGTGCGAAGCTTGATATGGTGATCATGCCATGCTTTTTCGCATTCCTTATGTACTTGTTGGTGGAATCATGCTAAAAATTGGTCTTCCTCTAATTCCATTAGCTGCGTGATCGTTCCTCCAACGCCTCACAATCTTCCATATCTGTCAAAGCCACAATGCATAGGCTAGGCACAATGTACTCCATAGGCATCACTGCTTCGACCCCATAGACCAATATGAATGGTGTTTGTCTTGTCAGCTTCTTAAAATTTGTCATATAGACCCATAGCACTACACGTACATGCACATCCCAATCATTCTGCTACACGTTATGTACCTTTTTTAATGTGTTTTCCAAGATTTTGATAAAATCTTCAACTGTCCCATTTGCCTGTGGTTGATATGGTGTACTCTTCTGATGATAGACCTAGAATTCATCTATCAATGCACTAGTTGTTTCATTCAAAAAGTGCGTACCCCTATCACTCATCAAAACTTTCGGGCATCCAAACCTTGTTAATACATGCTCAAACAAGAATTTTGTTGTCATAGCCCCTGTACAATCCTTTACTAGATGTGCTTCAGCCCATCTAGTTAAATACTCCATCGCAGTGATAATGTAGCACGCACCCGTTTTCTTTCTAGGTGGCTAAATTGGTCCAATAAAGTCGATCACCCATTTCTCAAATGCTTGTAAAGATGCCTGAGGATGTAGCGATAGTTCATCCCTTCGTGACAATCTGCCAATTCGTTCACATGTGTCGCACGCCTTATAGTATGCTTTGGAATCTTTCTGCAATGTTGGCCACCATAATCTTGCGAGAAATATATTTTGCGTAGTTACTTTACCCATATAATGGCCTCCTACAGCTCCCCTATGAGCTTCGGAGAGAATAGTATCACGTTCAAAATCCAGCACATATCTTCGCAATATTTCATCTGCCCCCATTTTGTACAAATGTCCCGCAATGACCAAACGTTGGCTGCGCGAACTACTAATTCCTTTTTTTGCTGATTTGTATATCCTTCAAGCACCATTCCTATAGTTAAGAAGTGAATAATGTTGGAAAATTGGTCATTAGCTACACGTATCGTAAAGAGCTTCACATCTGCCAACCCTTCCTCCAAATTATTGTGTTCTTCACCTGTTTCAATTCTCGACAGGTGGTCAGGTCTAGCATTCAACCTCCTCGACTTCACAATGACTTCAAAATCACACTCCTGAAATAATAACAACCACCTGCAAATCTTTCCCCATAATAGAGGCTTGTTGACCAGGTACTTTAAGGAAGAATGATCTGTATAAATCTTGAAATTTCCTCCTATCAAATAGTGCCTAAATTTTTGCAGCCCATAGACCATGGCCAACCACTCTCGCTCTGTCATTGAATAATTTTTCTCAGCTTTTGATAACTTCCTACTTGCGAAGGCTATAGGATGGTCTAGCTCATCTTCGCCTTCCTACATTAGTAGTGCACCTAGTGCAATGCAAGAAGCATGCACATGTACATGAAATTCCTTTTTCCAATTAGGAAAAACCAGGATGGGCACAGTCACCATCTTCCTTTAACACATCCAAGTTGCACTGACATTCTTCATCCCAACAGTATGTCGCATCCTTATTTAGCAGTTTTTCCATGGGTGCAGTAATTTGAGCATAAGCTTTAATGAATTTTCTATAGCATCCCATGTCTCCCAATGTCGCACATAGTTTCTTGACATTCCTAGTGGCCTCCAAGTTCACAACCACCGCAATATTTGTAGGGTCCACCATCAATCCTTGCTTACACACAACATGACCCAGCAAGATCCCAAAAGGAACATAAAATATACATTTTTTCAAATTCAGTGCTATATGGTATATCCGACAGGTATCCAACATAAGGCATAGACCAAAAATAGTCCAATCATCAAAGTATACTTTCAGAAAATTATGAATGAATTCTTTGAACGTTGCTATGGCTACGTGGGAGAATATTGCAGGTGCATTATTTAATCCAAACCGCATCACAATGTACTAAACGAAGCCCCATTCTCTAACGAAGGTGGTTTTGATTGTATCCTCTAGTGACATCTTAATTTGACGATAGCTAGAAAACCTGTTAGTAAAGGAACAGGCCTCATTCCCTCTGAAATTGTCTAACATTTCATTTGTAAATGGAGTCGGAAATGGATCATTAACACATGCATCATTAAGCTTCTGCAGATCTACGTAAATCCTTATTTTTCCCTTTTGTTTCTTTTCTTGGACTGCCATCGAGCTCACCCAATCATACTCTTCAACAGGTTCTATAATGCCAGCCTCCAAAACTTTATCCAACTCTTGGTGAACCTTTCCTTATACTTAGGATTAAGGCAATAAGGCCTCTTTTTAATAGGCTTTGCATCTAGCTTCAATGTGATCCTCATAACACCCAAATCACCAAGTATGCCTTCTAAATTTGAAAACTTAGTGTGGAAGAGATCTTGGTATTCGCGAAGTAGTTCAACAACCTTGTCTATTGTAGCGTCATCCAAATAGTCTCCAATCTTTGTGAACTTCGGTTCGTCTTCAGTGCCAATGTTTACCTGCCTAGTTTTCAAAGGTGCAAAGATGTCTGGGTTCTCCACTTGTGGTCCCTCTACTTCACGATGCCCTTTTGTCTCTAGAATATTGATATTTCTCGGGTCTTCTTCCTTCTATTCAGCGATCACATTATAGCATTCCAATGCATCGATAGTTAGGTGCTCCAATCTGGTTGGGTCCATTCCATAGGTTCCTTCGGTGTCCTGAAGATAACTGCTTTAATTTCTTGAAGCGCTTCATTGATGCTTGAAAATCTGTCCTCGAAGCTGAAAGTCAATAATAATCCCTCCTTCAATACATCCCACTCTGCAGTGCCATGGCGGAGCTCTGTTTCGAAGTACCAGTTTAGGGGGATTGTATCCAAGGTATGACAAAGTATATGTACCCACTTTGGCTGCAGTTCCGTCCCCCACACCTTAGTCCACTTTTCCAGGTGATCATGTGGATCATCCTTCCCATTATACTTCTCAGTGATTCTTGTATTAGCATGCCCAAATCATAACTTCATCATCCTCCTGTAATCTCGCCATCCAGCAAAATTGTCCATATGCGTACCCCACCATCATTCGGGCGTAGCACACAATGCTAACTCTAGTGCTTGAAAATAATGGTCTTCAGACACTTTGCGCTCAAATTAATCTAGAAACATATCTACGTCAATCAAACCATCATAATAAGGTAACTTTATTACCTTCAACGAAACGCAGCACAGTGACTTCATCATCATATTGCATCACAATGTAGATACTTCATGCAAATAGTTTTGCCAATGCTCTAATTCTTCATCTGAGTTAGAAGTGCAAGAACTCTCCCATCTCGTGCGATCCGTCCATCTGCCATTGGATTGATCCAATCCTGATCTCACGATGTTATCTTGTAGATTTGATCCAGCTGATCGTCACTTTCGACGTAATAGTGAACTAGTTTAGTATAGCATGCCCCTTTCATAGGATTTAGTGGCACTATAACCCTTAGCAACTTTCTTTCACACAACATTGTCTTCTTCTTCAAATTAATAACCCCATTCATGTCAATATCCCAATCAATTCCTAGGATTGCGGGCTAGGGATTACTGTCATCAACAATTTCAATAACTTCAAAGTCCACTAATGCACTCACACCTTCAATATCAACCGTTACTCCATATACTCATCCCATGGGGATGATTTTCTACTAATTTTCCATCCTGAGATGAATCAGAGACCAGTGCAGTGCAGGTCTCCCCATCCTTTCCCATATCTATTTGGGTAGAACATTTGCATCGAACCCCAGATCCAAAATGACCTAATCCATTTCAGAATCACCTATCTACACTGTTAGCCACATCTCACATCCTATCCGTGCCTTATGCTTACCACTATTTCTAGTTGTGCGCTGCTCTGAAGGAGTCTTTTCCTTATTGGCACACTTGTCTATTAAGTCCTTCAATACTTCCACAAAATTTCTATTGTGTAGTAACTTCATGCAGGTCTCCAAAAGGTGACTTCTTTCTCAGGAGATTTGTGGACCCATTCATATTTTTTAGGTTGCATACCCTTACATGTGCCCATTTTCATACCGCTTCAAAGTACAATATTAATGTTATGATCTTCCTCGCAAGGCTCAGCCCTCATCATTTATAAATTCTAGATAGGTTGTTGAGGCTGCGTCTTCTTCTCTTGCATCTTGGTTATTAGCAATGGACATTCTTCTATGGCATGGTTGAATTGTCTACAGTATTGACATGAAGGGTGTGTAGGATTCAGGTAGTCTCGCATGAAGTGCCCTGACTGTCCGCAGTTGTAGTAGATAATCTAACCACGACCTTTACTAGGTCCTCCTCCTCATCCTTGTCCTCGGCCTTGAAAACCACCACGCGCTCCTCTTGCGCCTTGATCTGGGGGCCAAGTTTCTTCTTCCATACAGTAAGTAGGGGTTCTTTCCATCATCAGCTCATAACTTCGACAATGGCACTCATCATGTCCCACAGATTTACATAAATTACTAAACAATTGCTGTGGTGTTTGAACGAACTTCTGAAGTAAGTAGCAGTTATCCGTCGTATGGTGTCGAATAACTTGACAAATGGCACACCATTGTGTAGCCCCCGTGCTTGGCCCTGCTGGATCTTCTGGCTTCAGGGGGAATAGCCCAAACCCATAATGTAATTCGCGTAGTCTGGACAATGATATTTATAGTGCCCATGGACCTTTCACTTCAAACATGAAACCTCTACACATACTTCTAGCTTAGTTTTCCTTTCTTTCTTTAAACTCTGCAATTCTAGGTGCAGGCTCGCTAACTGCGAGTGAATTTTTTGTACCCCTAGGTTTGTATCTTGAATAGGTGATGCGTGTAGCCTCATCGCGATCTCTAAGGCCTCAGCCTATGATGCTATCTTCTGCTGTGACATATAAATTCTTAAATGTGGTAAAAGTGATATGATAAACCAAGCGCGATGCTGGGTATCTGATATTTTCATGTTTTTCTATTTGATCTGGCACTTCAACCTCTGATCAAAGTCCCAAGGTGTCTCCTCAACTCTCATCTAGATCTCCTTAAATTCAATTACCGACTACGCCTTGGATTTAGGCTTACTAAACTCTTTATTCAAAGTTGTCTAAGTTTCTACTAATGATGCATGAGGATTTTCAGCGCAATACTTAATGTACCAGGTTAGCGCATGATCCTGCAAAGTGGTAACCAACTGCACCTTCTTTATATTATTATTCATGATTTGCTGGGCTATCCATACAATGCTTGCAACAAACTAGAACTGCTTTGGATCTTCACTTCCTATGCCCTTGAAGATCGGCATCTTCATGGCATTCACCATGTTGAATGGTGGGGGTGGAGGTGGAGGTGTGGGTGAAGGTGTATGTGGTGGAGGTGGAGTGGAAGGATGATGTGTTCTCGGGATACCTTGAGTTATTAGTTGAACAATGCATCGTGGTGTAGTTTGCACCACCCCTTTGTTGTCACTTGAAGGGGGTCCAATCAATGGGATATACTCTAGACCTGATTCTTCACGATTTCTAAAGAACCTTCCACTTCACGTAGCTCCGAACATTAAGGTAATGAAATTATCCACTTTTCACACAACAACATCTTAATCCAAGTATTCAATGACCTGATGTACTTGCCTCGCAATCCTTTGAAGAATTTTTTCCCCACTTCGTTATAGCTAACTGATGTGTCTTCTACAAATTCAGTAACAAATTCTCCCAGAATTCGATCAAGATAGTGATTGATATCCTACGCGATTTTGTTATTGAATCTCTAATATTTGCACCAATTATGGCATCCACACTATGGGACTATCGAGCTTCCACCTTCCTTGACTGTTTGCCAATTTAGCTAACCACTCATATAATTCAATTGGAAAAGTGCTAAAGAAAATTTCATGTACCTCTGTATATAGATACCTATTCGACCAATCATCCTTCGATAGGTGTAGATTGCAAACTCGTCAATCTTCTAATCTAACCACTTTTCAATCTCTTTCTTAGTCAGATTCCAATGATGCAACATCACACATCTCTTTAAGCAGATCCTGGTCCTGACAACAAAACCACTTGTTAGCTTAGAGGGTCCTAACTGTTACAAGTCTATTTGGGCACATCACTCCTGATGATCAGATCAGTGTAAACAAGATATATCAAACACTAATTCAATTGCTACATGCCCTAGGCATACCACCTCATTGAGTGCTTTCATCCATGAGAGTTTTCTGACTTCAAACCCTGCTTAAGTGCTTCCTTGGGTCACCAGCGCACCCCTAGTCAGGGGTAAGTTCTCTGTAGAGCAAGTAGCCTCATTCAAGGCTGCATTGCAAAGAACCTAAGCCCACTCAAGCCTGCATTGGGCAAGAATCCTCAAAATTTTCATTGGATCCTGAGTATATTCCTCCTTCTAGAGCCTTCTAGAAGGAACCCAACTCCTATCCTATCAAGATGAGATCGACTTAGGATAGCCTTGGATCATCTAATCCTCTATCCTCTCATCCCTTTGAACATGGAAACTAATCATCAAATTATTTAAAACCATTCAATGTCATATTAATGACAAAACCACTTGCATTCATCTAGCCTCCCATCATAGAGCTAGAGAGCTTGGATATTATAGAGAAATACTGTTGGTTTAGAAACTTGAAATCATTGTCAAGTAATGTTATGCTGCTGGATTGATGTTACTATTTGTGTGATGAGGGATTGGACTAAGCTGGATGAGTGACATGACATCAAACCACATTGGGTGTAATTTCTCCTTCTATCAATCAATAAAGTTGTTTGTTCCTTTTCCAATAATTTTGTCTATATCTATGATGAATGTATTTTCAAATGTTTTGGATTCCATTTGTTTACAATAAATAGATCATTTGCTTTGATTCTTGTCATCTTCTGTTTATGTTGGCAGGTACCAATTGAGCAAATTTAGTTTGATCGATAGCTTTAGGAGCAACTCAAAGGAGATCAAAGGAAGCAAAGGATCACAAGTAGGTTCTTTTATCTTATCTGTTTATTGTAGGAAAAGGTTAAACATCTTTACTTTAGTTTTTCTAAGCGTAACTACCCACTTAGTGGAGATATACTTATCCGTAGGTATAAATTATGTATAACAAATTGGTGACTTCGCTGGGGATTGAACCCAGAATCTCCAATTTACTCTAGTTACAGAGACTCCAAGGGAAGTCTAATTTTCTAAGGAGATTCATTCCCAACTATGTCGAAATGGCTAAAGGATTTACTCGTCTTTTGAAAAATGGAATTCCCTTTCATTGGGACCAGGTTCTGCAAGCTTCCTTTGATGCTCTTAAAGGTACCATGATCCGAGCGTCATTAATGTATTCCCCTAATTATCAGAACGACTATTTCTTGTATCTAGTTGCTACAGATACAACCATTGCTATGGTTTTAGTCCAAGAAGAAGATGGAATTGAACATCTAATCTATTATTTGAGTCTTAATCTCAATGATACGAAAGTTAAGTATTCTTACGTGGAGAAGCTAGCTTTGGCTTCCGTTCAAGTTGTACAAATATTTCGCTATTATATCTTGCTCCGAAAGACCGCTGTCATTTCAGATTGCAACCCTATGACATACATCTTGTCATGTCAATTGTTGGGGGGGAAATATTCAAAATGGATCATCATTTTGCAAGAAATTGATTTGGAATTCATCAAATCCAAGTCAAAGAAATCTCTAGTTTTCGCCGAGCTTCTTTGTGACCTTCCCTCAACCACCATTGACTCAACAACGAAACCATAAATTCTGAATGAGTCTCCATTTCCGATCTTGTCATTTGACCCTTGGTATCGAGATATACTAATCTATCTCCAAACCGATACTTTCCTATCTGATACCTCTCACTTGCAATAATGATGTATTAGATATAAATCCAAAGATTATCTGATCATTGGCGACACCCTTTATCGTTGCAGTATCGATATGAATTTTCATAGGTGCCTCACACACGAGGAAGCCAAGAAAGTTCTAAATTATTTCCATTCTGGTGCTTGTGGTGGAAATTTATCTGGTTATGCTACTGCATAGAAAATTCTCCATGCTGGTTACTTCTGGCCTACCATAATTAACGATTTCATTACAACTATCAAAAGATGTTATGCATGCTAGATTTTTTACCATAAAACTTGATTGCCACCTGCACCACTTCATCCTTTCATCGCTGTTGGACCATTTTCAAAATGGGGCATTGATTTCATGACATTTAACCCTCACTCAGCTAGGTGGCATGGGTATATTATTGTCTCCATTGACTATTTTACGAAATGGGCTAAGGTGATGCCTACATTAAACAACTGTGTTGAGACAACTAAACTTTTTTTCTTCAACCATGTGGTTGTACAGTTTGGTGTACCACAAGCTGTAGTTACAGATCATGGTTAGCATTTTCCTAATCACATGATGGCTAGATTAACTGCCAAGTTACAACTCTCACATGATATTTCTACTCCTTATTATCCATAGGCTAATGGACAAGTTGAAGCCATCAACAAAGTCCTTAAGCGAATTCTTCAACAAATGATAGGAGTTCACAAACGAAACTGGCATTTGATCCTATACTCAGCTTTGTGGGCTTACCGAACCTTGGTAAGAAACGCAACTGGATTCACACCTTTCCAATTGGTGTATGGTCTTGAGGCAATCTTTCTAATACAATGTGAGATTTCATCACTAAAACTCGTGATTGACTTGTTACCTAACACTTTGGATGAGGAAGCACGTTTCTTAGAACTCATCCATCTAGATGAAACATGTCGTGAAGCCGAATTGGCCAATGAAGCACATAAGAAATGAATTAAGGTGCAATATGACTGCAATGTCAAGCCTCACATATTCTTAGAAGGAGACCTGGTCTTGCTTTATGATCAGGAACCCAATAAATTTGGAACACAAAAATTTGAACCACTATGGATGGGCCCCTACATTGTCAAGCGTGTTTTGGAAAAAGGAAATTACAAGTTGGTTGATTATGATGGAATTCCATTGTTGCAGCCCCGAAATGGGTTGTATCTTAAACATTACTATTCTTGATTGTGAGTAGTAAAAACAATTTATATATGCTTTGATTGCATGTGTGTGTCACAGTGTGACTTTTAGAGTTTTTATGTGATTAGTAATCCGCTTTGCATTTGTTGCAGATGTTGGAATCTTTGGAACCATTTGTTGGTTATGCCGATGGTGCTAGTCGTAGTACGTAGAACTTATCCTCTGTAGCATGGGCCATATTCTCTCCAAATAGCGAGTTAGTGATTTTTCAAGTAATTTGTATCGGTCGTTCTACAAAAAATATCGCTGAGTATAGTGCATTGATCGAACTCCTCTCTGATGCCATTTCACTTGGCATTCCCCGAATCATCATTAGGATAGACCCATAACTTGGCGTACTACAAATTACAAATTTTGATACCATCTGAAATCCAAATATTCATCGTATATTCCTTAGAGTTCCTCTCTTGGAAACACATTTTGATTACATTCAATATCAACACATTTCCAGAAACTTTAACACATTGACTTATTCTTTAGCGAATTACGTGTTAAAAAGACATTTACAACATATGTAAAGAGTAAATTTTCAATTCACTTCAGTAGTTGAATAGTATTACACATAACCGTACAAAAACACTGAAAGTAAAATAGATAGATGTTCAAAGGTTTTACAAAAAATTGTGTCCAAGACATGTTGGTCATCTGTCCTCAAAACCTCAAAATGCATACAGTAAATCATCCTAAGTAGATCTAATGATGCTCATGATAATAGGTCACTGCCTAAGCTATCATGCGCAATAGCCTCATCCAACTGCTAGGTACACCAATAGTATGGCGTTGTAGTCTCATTAGTAACTCCTCAATTCAAACATCCAGTATATCGAGAGTTATCCCCTCTATATGATGCTACAACTCCACCAGTGTCTCAATCTGATCTAAATCTTGGAGAACTACTCTTTGACATTTCTCCCTGCTAGTTCACCCTCCTCCCATTGATGACCCATTGGTCGAACAATGCCAACATATGTATACATGAGAACATTTTTAGTTTAGTCTTGGAAACATCAAAAAACACAAAAACATGTTAAAACTCCAAAAATAAAAAAATAAAATACATGTTCAAAACAATTTACCTATAGCACCCCATTAAGCACCCACTAGTAATCTCAAATCTGGATCTCTATGGAAATCAATCCCTACATATGAATTCTCCTCTATGACAATATGTTGTCGACAGAGCCAACTGAAGAATGCTATAGAAAATGAGATTGATGACTGACCAGCATGTCTAGCCATCAACTCTACCCATCTTTGCATCTGTGGATTTCTAGGACCAACTAAACTCAATGTCACATGCTGAGGTTGCATCAATGGAATTCTCTCCAAAGTAAAAGCGATCAAGATCGATCCAAAGTTGAAATTTTTCGTCTTACCGCATTTTACTTTACTCAGCTACTCTTTCATCAAAGAGAATATTTCCTCACACCAGTTGAACATAGCTGGCCTGAGATGCTTGAGCACATACTACATGTATGATCTATTCACAACATGAAGTGTCAGACTACCTGCCAAATTTGTGATAGTAAAGAGGATTGTTCGCAAGGGCATATCATGAGCATCCCTGATGTTTATCTTTCCATATTTGCTAGGTTGTGTACCTAGCCAACATAATTTTCAAATGTAGTCCCTCACTAATTCACCCTCACGGGTAGAACCTAAAAGAGAAATGGGGGCACCATGTCTCGACAATCCTGTGAGAAAGTAAATATCATTGATCAATATAGGGATGTTTTTGTCCCCTATGTGAAAAACGTGTTCCACTGGATCCCATGAATGAACCAAGAACTGTAATAGTTATAACTATTGCCTCATCCTGGATAACCTGAAATATTTGAGTAACCCACAATATCTGAGGGCCTCAACAATACCAGGATCATTTAGGGCAACCATATCCTATTCTTCATGTTCTCTTTCACGCCATGTGATAGCCATTCTGATCCGATCAAAGTCTGAAATCACACCATAAGCTTAGTTAGGGTCTGTTTCATGCAAAAAACTAAAGAGATTTTGGGTAGAAATGATGAATCAAATTTCTAAATTTCACCCAATGCACCCCTGACCTTTAGATTGTGTGATGCAGAGAAATTTCCCTTCTGTTTGACTGCTTTGTAGTGCAATTTTCGATGCATAAGTGTGCATTGATCCTAGGGCATAATATATTTAACCTAGGGACCCCAAAACCCTAAATATTTTTCCTGAAATTGAAAAAGAATGACCTTAAATGAAAGAGAGGAGGTAGATCTCTTACCTGATCCTAACAGCATGAGGAATGATCCACAGAATCTCCTGCAATTAGCTACTGAAGTTTGAGGTAAAAAACTGGTTCAGAGCACAAAACTGAATGGTAAATGTCAAATGGTAAAGTGAATTGGTAAATTCTTTTTTTATGGTTATTTCATGTTCATTAAATGAATAAACTATAGTTTTTACCTATTTTTACCAATGAAACAAGTATGTTTAATCCATTTTGTGGTTCTTTGAGTAGGTTTACAGCTGACATAGTGAATTTGATGTGCATGATCGTAAAATTTACTTTTGACTACATAAGATACTTTTATCTCTTTTTTGAGCTCTGTTAAACATCGAAAAAGGAACCTTCCTAGAGTCCTCTTTCAACTCTTTTTACACTCTCAAAATATGAAAATATTGTCGGGTGCTTATCCTTTTCATCTCATAAATGGATTGGAAACGACATCTACTCAGTATAAGTTTAACCCTTTTCCAGACTGAGATAGATTACTTACAAAAAAGGAATACGTTGATCGAACATGGTCAATAGGTTCTCTCTTGTATTATTTTATGCTTTTTCAGACTTGAGAGACAAATTTACGAAAAAGAACTTGTGGAGTTTTCTTTTTGTCCCTTTTCAAACTCTCTAAACATGAAAAGGACTGAGTTCTCATTGTCGTTAAACTCGTTAAAGCATCAAATAGCAACAAACTTGTCCATCATGACAAGACCGAGTTTCACCTTTGCTAGACTCGTTAAAACATCACATAGCGATGGATTCACCTGAAGGGTAGAATTATACATCAAGCATATGTTATCCTCCTCAAGCTTGTTAAAAAATAAGGAGGTACTAGTTAGCAATGACTGGCGAAAATGGGAAAAGGGATAAATCACTTTATGGTAGCAAGTCGCTCTTTCACATGAAACTTTCACTTCATCTCTATGACTACTTGGGTTGGGTTATATGCTTGATGGTTATCACACCTATGGTCTATCACAGCATCCATCACTTTGGTTTTGGGTCAATGCTGCCAATCCATTCAGTGTCGCTGACATGTTCAAGAAAAGTCACTCAATAAACTTCATCCTTTGAAATACACATAAATCTTCATTTTCATGAGCTCCATTCCCAAACATTGTGTCATCAATCACATTCTGTCTTCAAAATCATTACTTTCGTTTCGTGTCGTTGATGGGGGATACATCAAGGCCCTCCTGTGATGAGTCACTTCTTGTTGACATCAGCACATTATCCAGGAAGTTGACATAGAAACACCCTTCCAGTACCTTGAGGCTTGCATACATCAATGGCAAGTTTCTCGCTTCCGGCGACAGGTTGACATCACAAGTCTTCGATTGGAAGACTTTGTATGGTGTTTGACATCAAAACATATATTCACACCATTCATAATGTATTGTAGTACCTTGACAATCATTATCATTATTGGTGATTTCTCTCGTGTCTGTTAACAACGTACATCATTGGCTGGTAATCAGAAGATTTCTTCCCATGTTCAACTTCAGATCACATTTTCACATGGTTAGACTCATACTTGAGCAAACGATTGGATGAGATAGAGGACCCCAGATCTAGTTTCATCCATTTGGGCTACGATTTCAGGATAGTACTAAATCATCTGTACGATGGCTTTACACAGATGGTCATCTTATCATGGATCTATAATTGTAGATGACTATTTGATTTATGTACATGTAATGAAAAGTTTATATGTTGAGAATGGGTATGCCTTCCCTCAGCAATTCATGAAAAATTTAAAGATATCATGATATTTTGTATTGTAATTGATTCAGGTCACCATCTGCTTCAGATCCTGCTCATCACATCATAAATCATATCACTCAACATTATCATTTTTGACTTCATGCTTTAGGGGGTAGCTGTTATAGGTCTATTTGGGCACATCACTCCCGAAGATCAGATCAATGTAAATAGGGTTTATCAAACCCTAATTCAGTTGCTACATGCCCTGGGCATGCCACCTCATTGAGTGATTTCATCTATGAGAGTTTCCTGACTTCAAACCTTGTTGAAGTGCTTCCTTGGGTCACTAGTGTACCCCTAGTTAGGGGTAACTTCTCTGCAGAGTAGGTAGCCCCATTCAAGGTTACGTTACAGAGCACCTAAGCCCACTCAAGCCTGCACTGGGTGAGAATCTTCGAAATGTTCATTGGATCTTGAGTATATTCCTCCTTTCTAGAGCCTTCTAAAAGGAACCCAGCTCCTACCTTATCGAAATGAGCTCGACTTAGGATAGCCTTGGATCATCTAATCCTCTATCCTCTCATCCCTTTGAACATGGAAACTAATCATCCAATTATGGAAAACCATTCAATGCCATCTTAATGACAAAACCACTTGCATTCATCTGTAAATTGGCCTCCCATCATAGAGCCAGAGAGCTTGAATATTATAGAGAAATATTATTGGTTTAGAGACTTGAAATCATTGTCAAGTAATGATATGTTACTGGATTGATGTTTCTATTGGTGTGTTTAGGGCTTGGACTAAGCTGGATGAGTGACACAAGATCGAACCACATTAGGTGTAACTTCTCCTTTATATCAATCAGTAAAGTTGATTGTTCCTTTTCCAATACTTTTGTCTATATCTATGATGAATGTATGTTCAAATGTTGTCGATTACATTTGTTTACAATAAATAGATCATATGGTTTGATTGTTGTCATCTTCTATTTATGTTGGCAGGTACCAATTGAGCAAATTCAGTTTAAGCGGGAGCGACAAGAGAAACTCAAAGGAGATCAAAGGAAGCGAAGGATCACAAGTAGGTTCTTTTATCTTATCTGTTTATTGTAGGAAAAGGTTAAACATCTTTACTTTAGTTGTTCTAAGTGTAACTACCCACTTAGGGAAGATATACTTATTCGTAGGTATAAATTTCGTATAACTTTGATCCAAGTTCAGAGTTAGTTGCACCAACCAACAAAACCCTATGTCGTTGGCCCTTTCGGCAACAACCCGTGTAGCGTATGTTGTAGTCTCTTCTGAAGCAATATTGGGCGATGTAAGAACCAAGTTTCTACATCTAGAGGCTAGTGTGATGTCTTCCAATGCCTTAGATCTGCTTCCACGTAGATCGATAGACTTCTAGGGCTATTTTACTATAACTAGGTTAACCGGTCTTCAGACCTTCACGAAGGCCCGCGATCAGTCCTTGCAGACCTTACACAGTTGATTTACCTACTTTTGCACATCAACAAGAAACCCTAGATCGAGTTTCACGTAGATCTATTTAATTCATCAGAAAACATAAGAGAAATAGCTTCTAACTTCATGGAAGTGGATAAACATTTACTTCATATGTTATTAAGACAAATTCAGTTAATTCACGTAACACTCATTCAATATTTCAAAAACATATCATTAATTGACAGCATATAACCTAAACAGGTTTAATGGAAATACTCAGTAATTCTTCATAAAGTTGTCTTTATCGATCTTTAATTCACCGATTATAGACTCTTCTTACCCTTTGCATATAGATGCAGAAGTCTGTGCACTCAACTTTAGAATCTACCCAATCCTCCTATGCACTCAAATGCAGGAGCCTTCCCTTCTTTACCTAAGTGCAGGAAGCAGAGCCTTCTTGCCTTAGCTCTCGCCCAAGACAACAAAACTCGTCAATGTACCTAATTCTATATCCAAAGTTATCTATAAGACTCACTAAGACTCAATTATTTATAAATTTCCTAATACAATACCATGGGCCTCGGCTCATGGGTGAGTCTTCAAAACCGACCAAAAACAAGGGGCTAAGACCCATTTGACATGCTCCGCATCAACATTTTGCGGAGACTTTACATATTTTACAAAATTGTTTACAAAAATGACTAAGTTAACTCAATTATACCCCTCGGGAACACATCCCAATAGCATGGTTGAGATTACTTCTCCTTTGGTTTCTCCTATTGATGAGAGGTTTGATCTCTTCATTACTACAAATTGCTACTATATTTCCATGTATTCCACAATTATAACATATTCTAATTCTATTTTTCTTCTTAGAGCTTCTATGCTTGTTCTTATGCTTCTTGCATGACTATTGATTTACCTTTTCCTCACTACTACTAGTTTCTCCAACAATTTATAATTTTCTTGTAGATACTTGAGCGTTATATTTGAACCTCCCTAATTCTTGCTTTGTAGAAATTGCTTCAACATTAAATTTCTGGCACTCATCCTCCAACTCGTTGCATTGCTTCCTCATTCCAATTCCAATTTTCATTCCTTCTTCTAGCTAATTTTTAAAATCTGAAATTTCTTCTTTGTAGGTACACTAATTTTCATTTAGTATTTGCAAAAACATTCATTGATTTTCATTTTCAGCTGTGAGCCTTTTCATTTATGCTTCTATGACCATTATATTTGATTGATCTTCATCTTTGTTGTTGATATCTTCTTGTTGTCCCTCTAGATCATTGCTTGAGTCATCATTGTTATCACTAGGGCTTTCAACTTCATCATATGAGTGATTGTATCTTGCATTTTATTCTTGTGAGTAGGCTTGATTTTTCACTGCAATAAGATTAGAATCCTTTGCATGGCTCCCCATTTCTGAAATCTACAATTTTCTTCCACAATACAAATTCTGCAACCTGTCAAACATATATTTTCTAGTCTCACAATACTTCACATACAAATGATTAGATCTTGAAATCCCATGCAAGATAATCTTTTTTATCCAAATCATTTAATTCATCTTTAACTCCATACTCTACTGATAGAAACATATTTTCATCAAGAGATAGAAAATATGAATCCAATTTCATCCTAAAAGTTGCAAATTCATCTTCATGCAGTAATATAAGTCCTTGATGATCAATTTCAAAAACATCAAAATTATGTTAAAACTCCCAAATCCACTCTCCACCAATCAAGCTACAACTGAGAGCCCCGCTCTGATACCAATTGTTGGAAACTAGATCACTATTGGGTAGGTGGGGGGGGGGGGGTTGAATCAATAGTGAAGACACTTGTAAATTTTTCTTCAATTATTTAAACCTTTAAACCATGCATAAAATTAAGCACATAAGAAAATATTAAAACATCAAACACAAGTAAAACCATGCAAGAATTCAACTGCCTACTATCAAATGGAGGTCTATTTCTCATGTGGATCTACAGACTACCATCCATTGGAAGCCATCATGACCAATGATACTCACCCAATTATTTCTGAACTATCAAATGAATCTATAGGCTCCTATCTACTGGAAGCCACCATGACCAATAAGCCTCACCCAGTTTCTTTCGAACTATCCAACTACCATTGGATTGAGAAAATTTCTTACTTATATTGATTTCACTAGAGTCCTCCAAATCCACTCCTCTATGTGGTTCTAATTTCATATATTTTCATATTGGAACCAAGAACTACTAAACATGAACACCACAACAACATATCTTTAAAGAACACAATAAAAAACTCAAAACTACACCAAAAATTGCATCACACTCTCAACAAACACTGCATGAAATAATATGATCAACACATCATCTAAAACCCTCTCTGCAAAAAGTAAAGTGTTATGAAACCAGCTCAAAAGATAGAAAAGATAGATCAATGCCTTATAAATCAACCTCTTCGAGGGGGCAACCTCCTTTACATTACACAAATGAAAAATTCTTGAATGATACAAATGACAAGACCTCCTTTCTATATATAGAAGTCTAAGGGGTCATAATATAATCAGAGCCAACATAAAAATAATAATGTAACGACACAATAACAATATTGGGCTTCTATGGGGCACAAAAATAACAATATGGGGACTACATGGGCACAACAATATAATAAGGGGGTTGCACGAATAAAAATAAGGGGTTACACTAGTAGTATAGGGACCTAACATCCCCCTCTCCTTCAAAAAGTGTTGTCCTCAATGCTTGAGTAGTTCTGTATGCTTCTGTATAAAATTCTTATCCTCCCATGTGGAATGTTCAGTGGGTAAGTTCTTCCACTTGAGGAGATACTCTAAAAGTGATCGATTCCATAGCGGTCGATTTCTTGTTTTTGTGATAGCTTCCATTTCCAATATGATATTTCCTTCATCATCAAGTTCTGGAAATATTGTTTGAACTAGGATCTTCTCACCTATAACCTTCTTTAAGCATGAAACATGGAAAACTAGGTGCACTCGGGAAGATGTATGAAGCTCCAATTTGTATGCCATATTACCAATCTTTTGTAACACCTTGTACGGACCATAATACTTTGGTGGTAATTTATTATCCTTCTTAGCTTGCTTGAGGAACATTTGTTTGTATGGTTGTAGTCGTAGAAATACCCAGTCAACTACATCAAAAAAAATTTTCTTGTGATGTGGATCTTCCTGTTGTTTCATTCTATTCTTCACCAATTTATCCTTTAAAAGTTGAAGAACTTGTTGTTGATGCTCAATGTGATCTTTCACTGCTTGAACATTTTTTTTCTTGATATGTCCTTCTATATTGAGAGTTAGAGGAGTGGTGATTCCTTCCAATGCATTACGAGACATGGTTGGATTGATTTCTTGATGCTCGATGTCATCTTTCACTTCTTGAACCTTTTTCTTCTTGATATGTCCTTTTATCTTGAGAGTTTGGGGAGTGGTAATTATTTCCAATGCTTTACAAGATATGATCAGATTCATTTCTTCTTTCTTTGGAGTTGGTTCCTAGTGTATATCCTCTTATTTTGATGTTTCTTTATCATTTTCTTCTTCCTCTTCACAATCTATGGAAAATAATTTCTTCTCAGCACACTTATGACCCTTAGTGTATTTTCTATCACAAATGTAACAAAGCCCTTTTTCTCTTTTTTCTTCCAATTGTTGTGGTGTAAACCTTGTAGGTTGTGGAAGGCTAGGAGAAAAACCACTTCCATATTTATAGTTGTGAGTGGTAGGATTCCTTGTTTCCATAATTTTGCTTTCAATTTTTCTTGCCAACCTGAATGCCTTCTCCAATGAATCAGGTTCCCAAAGACGAACATCATGTTGAATGTTCTCCTTTAAAGTCCCTATGAAGACATCAATTCTTTGCTTCTCTAGAATATAATTTGCCCTTATATTAAATTTTTGGAAGTACTCAACGTGCTCTTCCATTGAACCCTTTTGTTTGAGATTTATCAATTGGCTAAAGAAGGTGTTGCTCTTTGTATCCTCATAATTTGCTATCATTTCCTCTGTTAAAATTGACCAAGTGACAAGTGGTTTACAAGAACGAAGCCCTTTATACCATTAAAATTGATTTGATTCTAAATATAAAGATGAAATGCGTACCTTTTGTAATAGTTTTACATCATGTAAATCAAAATATTGCTCCATCTACAGTATCCAATTTACCGGATCCTTGCCATAAAACTTCCTCATATCGCATTTTCTTAATTTAGGAGCTCAACCTTGAAATTACTGTAACTCTGTAATTTCCGATCTCCAAGTTTTGAAATTTTGAACTATGGTTGCCCGCTAAGTCCTCTTTCCAACGCCACCAATCGGATTGAAATTGGATTCTCCAAGAAAGCATTATTCCCAATCTCCCAAGATGACCTGATTATACACTTTTTCAGTAGAGCGAACTTGTACAAAGTTCCACGTGTCACTGTTTCAACCTTCGGACCTAAAACTGAAGCACAAAAAACTACAGTCCATCCTATTTCTGTAACTCCTTATGAAATTTCAATCTGATACTCAGAGAGAAAGTTATGACGATTTTCCCAAGGTCACCTGTTTGGGATGGGATTTGGGAGCCTGTAAAAAGCTAACTTCCTTCGATCATATCTCCAAAATATTGTGAGACAAGATCTGAAATTAGGACCCAAGCGTCAAAAAGATTTCGGATCAAATCAGTTTTAATTTCAGAGTCTGAACCTTCATAGAAATACAATTATAGCGAAAATTCCACGATGACCTATTTGTGATGGAATTATGGAGATTGCAAAAACCCTAAATTCCTCAAATCATATATCTGAAAATATATCGAGACAATATCTAAAATTTTGATCTGAGGTTCATAATGATTTATGCTCAAATGGGTTTTGTTTTTAGCTTTTGAAACTTTGTAGTGAAAAATTTATAGTGAAAATTCCATGATGACTTGTTTGGAACAACGAAACCCTAGAATCCAAATATCTGATGCCAAATGTTATGAAACCAGCTCACAAAGATATAGAAAAGATAGATCAACGCCTTAGAAATTAGCCTCTTTGAGGGGGAAACCTCCCTTACATTACACAAATGAACAATTCTTGGATGATACAAATGACAAGACCTCCTTTCTATATATCGAAGTCTAATGGGTCATAATATAATCAGAGCCGACATAACAATAATAATGTAAGGGCACAACAATAACAATAGTGGGCTTCTATGGGGCACAATAATAATAATATGGGGACTACATGGGCACAACAATATAATAAGGGGATTTCACTAATAACAATAAGGGGTTACACTAGTAGTATAGGGACCTAACATAAAGCTGATCACAATTGAATGTTGCACTCAAACAATAAACTAAAGAACATGTTAGGAGAAAAAATTCTCCAAATACACTTGCAAACAAACTCTATTCCACCTCCTTGCTTAGTTCACAAAATTTTGGTTGAAACATATTTCAACTAATTGTTGCAACACCTACAAATTGCTTCTAAAAATATGCACCATACAACTCTCACAACTTGCACATGATCCTCTAATCTCATGTTCAATTGAAACATCATGAGAATCAACCATTCTATCATTTAACTTTCTCCAATATATGGATGAATTGAGATGCTCAACTCAATACTTACATTGAACTACTAAGATCCACAAGCCATGTTCATATCTTGATTTGATCTAGATTCAACTCATTGACCTGATCAAACCAATAACTCCACTTCATGAAGGATATTGTTAATGTTAATCAAATTCTAGAAGCGCATTAACCTTTTTCCCACATTTACATGGTGATTCCCAAACAAGGCAATCCAGAAAAGTAAATAAACACCCGATGTGCGTGAGGAATGCAGAGAAAAACATGCTTTAGGCCACAGTCATAGGCACAACACTAGATGATCTCGATTGGACACATGCATAGGATTTCTTACCAGTGATTGGAGCCTCTTAGTTGCATGCATAGGCTTGTCTCCATGCAACTGTAACAAAGGATAAGAAAAATCAAACCAATTCAGGCTAGATTTCTGCCAAACTTCTTAGACACCTTCATCAACCCCAAAACACACCTCCAAACCTTATTGAAAAGTATGCAACTGATGACATATGCCAAGAACCTCTATAAAAATTCAAAGACAAGTAGTCCCTAGTCTGAAAAACTCCTCATCAATACCAACACCTCTAGCTCATTAAGCAACAATAACAACATGTCCAAACACCTCCAACACTTGTAGCAACCTCTCTAGCACCTGTAACAACTTCTCGAACACCTACAATAACAACATCAAGCCATCAAATAAACTCTAACACTTGTAGCAACATCTCCGACACATGCAACAACATATCAACACATGCAACAACAACTCCAATGCTTACAACATATGTAGAAGCATATCCAACATGTGTAGCGGAAATTCCAGCACCAACAACAACAACATAAAGTCATAAAACTACCTCTAACATCTAGAGGAACATATGTAGCTCCGATATGTGTAGTAACTTCATCAACCTATGCAAAGCCATCATACCATGCCCTACAACCATCTATACTCAGCCTCCAAATCACCTCCACTAAGTCATGCCACAACCAAGTTAACATCATTGTCAACCAACAAAACCAACCAACTGAACACTACAACAACCAAACACTCATCACATATCATCATTAGATTGACATAAGGATATCACAAGTAGCACCACGACATTGTTGACATCATTTCCAACACTACATTGCTAACATATTCTAGAAAACGTAACCTTCAATTTCATTTTACCATGTCCCCACCCATGGAAATATATGTTTGTGTAGTTCCTTGAGAATATTTAGAAGTGTTATTTATTTATTTTTCTTATTTTTGCACCAGGTTGCTGAGGATTATCTGGCTTCTTCAATTGCATCAAATGCATCTTGATGATATGTTTAGGAATTTAAGCTAAGAAATAGTTGTAGTAGTTAGATATTTTGATGAAGCAATCATTTGGTCCAATTGAGTTGATCATTGCCTTACAACACCTATGCATATAGAAATAACCATATCATTAGCATGTAGGTCCAATGCGAGATGAGGTGTATTTGTCAATGGATGAGGGACATTAGGAATAATATGATAAAATGTGCTCGATTATGAATAGATCAAGTTGAGATGATGAGAATGTGGAATTTTGTGATCCTTGGTAGAATCCCCATCCATCAAAACATCCTTGGAAATTCGGGTTAGCAAGGATCTCATGAACCAATATTTTAGAATCAAAATAGTTATCTTGGTCCTCGTCATCTACTTATGTAACCTGCCTAAAGGTAGATATGATATTAGTTTTAATCTCTTGCTACGAAGGTAACTAAAAATGATTTAGAATCATTTATGCCAAGGTGGAATAGTTGTGATAGGATTCCTAATCAATTTTAATATACCATTTTGTGGCATCACTATTTTTTTTTCCTCAAGTCTATTTTATGGAAGAGAACAAAGCCAAGACACACTATATAGGACAACATCCTCCCCACTTGAGGCCTCAAGTTGGCTCTTGGGCTAGAGGGGTGTTGATGGTGCTGGACCATTCGACATGTCAAGGGGATCCCCTGTAAGAAGTCCCAATTAGACCTCAGACCGTTTGGTGTAGGAGTCCCAACATTGGGTCGTAAGGTAATGCTTTGGCCGCAATGTCACATTGAGGCAAGTAAGATAACTCTGTCAGTAGCAAGGGTGTGACTGATGCAGTGAGGCAAAGAATGAGTATGAGAGGTTCCAACACTTCAAAGGGAAAGGAAGGTGAAGGTGAGTTCCAATTTGAAATGGATCAGTCACAACTCGGCTAGGAACACACAACACAAAGGACATGCACATCTTCTAGTAGAGAAGTTGACACGGATGTGGATGTCCAACATACAAGGCAAGATAACCTGAACAACACTCACGGATCAGTTTGAGATGAGTGTGACAGTTGATATAACAAGGTTGAGAGAAAGGTCTATCTGGTGTCTGGTAGAGCATTTGACACGAGCGGTGACAAAATTAACAACATATGCAACACATTGACAACAAGATTCATATTATTGCATGTGAATAAGTTCATACACAAGGACGTAAGTTAAATAACATATATCATTAAAGAAATCGGAGCATTCCAACTACAATAACAACATATGCATGAAAATGTGTTGGCTTTTTTATTAAAGAAGTGTTAGTCACAATCATACAATACACCATGTAAACCTGCTATCCCCATCAGTGGAACATTATGGCCACATCTGCTTGCTCCTCCAAAGAGATGTACTAGCTTCGTGCAGTGGAGAAGCCAAGGCACGTTACAATACTGTCCAAGCCCTCTTCAAGATAGTCTTAGTAGAAGCTTGGCTGACCAAAAGCCTATACAATGATTTATGAGGGACTATTTATAGAAAAGGGCAAGTGACCCTTAACATTCCCCTTTGTGACCATTCAACTACCCTCATGACTCTTCACCTACTCTATGATTGTTACATTCACTCTTGAGTCTTGAATTACACTTGACATGACTCAACAATACAAAGAACATGTACCCATGTGAATAATGGCTTGAACAAGCCAAACTAGACACCACTCTGACATAGACAACTATAGAAGTGCAAATACTCGACATCCTCATGTTGATCAACAGTAACATATTGGTGCCAAGATTGGTAGTCTCTGATAGTTTCCATGTGTTCCACTGTGACATCCATCTGGAACTTGAACCTTGCCTCCATGGCATTCAGGTACACTACTTGGGCTCCTCTATCCAACTCATATGAAATAACACGCAACAATGTCCTCAATGTGGCCAAACCAACAACATACTAGTGCATGATGTTTGCATTGATAGGCAAGTCTAGACTGGTGGTGATGCACATCAACTCATCGATGTATGATTCAAGCTCCTGTTTGACCTACTTCTTAGTCTTCACTTGGGTGAGAGTCCCAAGTGATGGAATCGCATATGTGTGCACAACATCCTCCATGCTCTTGAATACTCGTGCATGGGAAGCCTGTATACCAACGATGAATTGCGGTAGGTCCTTATAGTTCTGGATTTGACACTGGATACGTGCTTGCAGCTCAACTGCATTGGCCATCATCATCTTGGGCAAATGAAGCGGGGCTCCTTTATACTTCATCATCAATGCTCACATTTTATCAATGACAACATTTATGTTCTTTAAGATGTGGGATCTTCTCACACATGGATGTTGCCATCCGTGAAGATGAGCGACTGCTTGATGCAAAGTACTAAACTTGGAGTACAATGCATGCATAATCGTATCCAAGGACAACACTTCCTTTAGTATTTACTTCTTCAGTTCAGCTCAGGTGGGAATTCTCACCAAGTCACCTCCCTGCTTTGCCACATGTAGTTCCTTCACCATTCACTCATTCTCATCTATCAGGAAGCGAACATTGGAGCTAGTGGCTTCAATATACACTCTAGTTGCATCAGCCAAAGCATTTGGGTCATTTTGCATATCAGTCATGATTACTTGTTCTTCAACTTTCTTAGGTGATGTTCGGTCTTTCAGAGTTGGTACTCTGTCAGGGTGCACAACTCTATGTTGCGATTCATCAAAGGAGTTGTCATGCATCTTTGCTTCCAACTAACCACCAAGGATCTTAGTGCATCCTTGGTGTTGGCTTGTATGGGCCTGACCCAGGTTCAGAGGTGATTTAGCCAAGAAAATCCTGGTATTACAAGCCCTTTTAGCAACAGTCTATGGAGCACAGACTGAGGTCTCACCCGAAGTAGTATGGGAGGGTGCTAGAACCAGGTTTCCGCACCCTAGGGATGTTTGATGGGCTTCTGGAGGTTCACAGTCCAACCCATTGCTACGCGCACTTGTTAATCCCTTGCAACCCGTGCTGCTGTTTGTGCAGCCCTACTCAGGGTGTGACCCATATAATACCCAAGTTCCTTGCTAATTAACCAATTACTTAACTTGTGTGTGTAAGATTTATGGTTATTACAACATATTCAACAATCATATTAGTGCACGCTATACATAAAGTAATACGGACATAAGGAAGATAATGCACAAAAAATACATTGAAATAAGAATCAACTTCTCTTTATTATTCTTCAATCCCAATTACAGACTCGAAACTACTCTGCGCACTCAGCTGCAGGGGTCTGTGCACTCAGTTGCGGACTCTACTAGGCCTCTGCGCACTAAGCTTCAGAGCCGCTTCCTACTACTACAACCCAAGACACTTAGAATCCTACTCTAAGCTCGAACCATTCCTTCGCTACTCACTCTATCCTCCCTCTCTTTTCAACTTAGAGCCTCGCTCTATTTATACAATCCCATGGTCCATGGACCATGGGTAGGCTGACATGACTTTACAGTACATTACATTACTTTAGGGTGGACATCCCTATGACTTAACCTCTACTTCGTGCTCCGCGCCCGCAATTCGTGGAGTCTTACAAAACCTTTGAACAAAACTTGGGCTTTGAGCCCCAAAACATGTTGTGGGGAGATTCCATGCCCAACAGGCCCCCAAAACAATCACCGTGTCTCATCCCAAGTCGCTTTGCTGGTGCAGCGATCTTGGCACGGAGCCCCTCCAACTGTTCCTGTACTACCCGTAGGTCCGTGGCACACTGTTTTGTTGTTTGTTGGACTTGCTGCATGTGCTCTTTCGTTGCTTCTTTGTGAGGCTCCACTATCTTTCTTAGCACATATATTCCCTACATCTGTGTGACCTTGCCCTCAATCACGGCCGTAGTGGTGAAGGCCTCATCAATCCAAGGCTGAATGCGTGCTTTGAGAAGGGCCTCTTTCTATCTCAGAGCATCCACCTACTCCTTCAATGCTCTTGCCTACTGCATCATAGCTAGTCGTTGGGTGAGGACAATTGTCTGCACCGTTCCCCTGACACTGTCATATTGCTGTTGCAGTTGGCATGCCTCTATTTCCAGGCACTGTATGTTTGGGTCCTCCTACAAGGATTTGAGGACATTAAACACTTGGTCCAGTATACCGGTGAAGTCCTGCACCGCCCTTCCAATTTCTTCCAATCCTATCTTAATCATGCTAACACACTATTATTTAACTTCCAAAGGAGTGGAAGGCTGCGCCTTCAACTGCAGCTCAGCAATTTGGAGGTTCAGCTCCAGGTGCACTCGGGTTGTTTCCTCGTGTGCGCTTCAGACTCCACTTGACAAACAGTGGATCCGCATCTCAGTTGGTAGGTCTACAATGATGGATATTGGAACGCGTCGGCATGCTTCATCCACTATTTGCGCGATTTGTTGATTCTATGACACTAGCTCGTCATGCTGCAGGATGAGTTTCTCGATGTTGATCTTCTGCTCACTCAATACCTATATCGTGCAGCCTTCCTGGGTGTGTATCTCTATTGCTATGCCATCTTATAATTGGTATAATGTGTCTCGCGGAAGGGCAGCCAAATTTAGGCCAAGTCCCTTGATCCGACCCACCGCGGCTCTGTCCTCCTCACTTTCCACTATTAGCACTCCTTCCGGAAGCACTATGGTGTTTCCCATTTTTGCATGGAGTAGCTGCGCTACTTCTGATGTACCTGCGGCGCCGTAGGCGGCTATTGTTCCTTCCTATAGGGGCCACACTTGAAGTTCCTGCAGCTGCGCCCTTAGGGCCCCTAACACATTTTGTTGCTCTGTCATAGCTTCCTAGAGCACTTCCTTGGTGACCTCATGAACTTTGTCATCTATGTCGTAGAGGTTACCCTCTATCAATGTAATTGGTTCGATGTCCAGTTTGGAAGCCTTGGCCTTCTTTCGTGGGCCTGATCTTTCCGTAATGCATGGTTGTTTCAGCTGTGTAGATGTTGTGCTCGGGTCCATGCCTTCTATTATGTCCTCTGCTCCTTGTCCTATGTACAAGTTCAGACCCCCTTCCTCCTGCATCATGGTGGCCCCTATTGCCTGTGCTACTACTTCTTTGTCGATAGCCTTTGCCTGCTCTGCAGTTGCCTTCACTGCCTCGCGGGCAGCCCTTACCTCCGTGACCAATTGTTCATTGCAGTTCTGCTGGGCCAACTATTTGATACACAGCTTGGTGGCATCCTTCTACTTTTGTGTTGTTGTTCTATCGTACTCTGCCAAATCTGGGGCGCACCACTCGGGAGGCCATGAGTTGAAAACGGAGAAGATGGCATCATCAATTGCGATGAAAGGAAGCTTGGTCCAATTCTGCACCGGATCCTTACGCGCCTTGATATACACATTATACATATCTGCCTTGAAGTCTGCAAAGCTTCACAGATTATTGTACACTGTGGGGGATAGGAGCGGCCTTCTATTAATCCACATCTAGATGCTCGCCTCCATGAGCACCCAAAAGATCTTAATCTCGCAGATCCGCGTGGCATCCTTCGTAGCCCAGAGCGACGCATATTTTGTAGCCTCTAGCAAGTCCTGTTCAATATGAGGGAACTAATTGTCCTCAGGCAGTTCCCCTGTTACCAATAAAATAGACAAGAGCAACCACGTGTAGTGGAAGGTCTTGCCCTGCCCTTGAGCTTCCTTGCAATTAATTATGAATTCTTCACAAAGGAACTTGGCCCAATTGAATTGGACCCCCTCCACACATTGTTCTACCAGTGCAACTACCGGTGCTAGTATCTCGTCTCCACGACATTTTCTCATCACCTTCCCGGCCAAGAGTTGGCTGGCTACACACGCCCATTTATCTTTAATGCTACTAATTGCGTAGCCCCTCTTCTTCTTTTCCAATTTGTACTTCTTCTTCATGGCCTCTGCGAGCACCAAATCTTCACTTTTTCTAGCTATCTTCATGAGGTCCTTTCCCTCACAGGGAAGCCAAGAAATCCTATGGGTAAGCTCCATCGTGATGGAAATAGGCTCCTCCAGCCATAAGTACCCATCGTGCACTAGGCAAAGTAGCTGCCTGATGACGAAGATTGTGATAGGTGCATGGTGAAAGTGTGGAATCCATAGTAGGTGTAGTCTGACCTTCTCCACACTACGCAACCATTTCTACGGCTCTAGCGTTGTAATTGATCCCTCCTTGCTCTTTTTCATGAGGTTCTCAGTTTCTAAATACGGGAACTTCTTACTATTCGCAAGGTCCCAGTCTTCAAATTTCATTGTGCACATGCAGCCCAAGGCTGAGCCCTCAAACATAATTCCATTTGGGAGGAGCGGGGTTTGGAGTGCGCTCTTAGCAGCATCCAAATCCTTGGGGACCTTAGGTTTCCCTTTCCATGGAGGAACTACTTGGGCAATTTTGTTGTAGCATGCACCGGTTGGATGTCTTCCTCGATTTCTTCATCTACCTCTATCTCATCTATGAGAGCCTGTAGGTCCTCCTCCTCATCGTCTATCTCAATGGTGATAGCCTTGCCCTTTTCTTCCATGGAAAGTTTACCAAACCACAAAATTTGCGGGGACATGCGGATTGATCCCTCTACCTATTTATCCTTCTTGGGCATCGATGTCCAAGGAGATTTTGGAATTTTTGGCGCATCCCCAACCTGCACCATAAGGTTCTGCGTGGCTTCCTCGGTGGTACTATCTGCAAAACCCACATCTCTCTTGGTAGTTGTCATCTTGTTCGAACCGCTGTGGTTGTTCGTGAACTTGGGGGCTCAAATATCGCTTAGCACTCAACACTCTGTGCTCTTCGTAGTAGCTCAAATCTCAAATGAACAAGTGTGGTCTTGTGGCTAGCCCTTCGAGTTTTATAGCATCTTTTGAATTTGAATTTGACCACTCCCCCCACTTCTGAGTCATTAATGCTTTCTTGGTGGCAGATCATTCCAAATCTCCTCCTTAATTCATGTCTTAAATGCCCGCCACCTGCTCCCTTTTGCCTTAAATTGTACATCTCGTCATGAACAGTGATGCCAACGGTTGCTTCCCAATCTACCCGCGCAGCAGCGCAGCCCCCCATGCACAGGCGCGACCCTTGTGTCATGTTGTTTCTGCATGCACCTTCCTCATCGCATAGCCCCCAAACAGACTCTTTTAGAATCTCGCACTCTCTTTCAACTATCTCGAGTGCTGAGACTGTACTCCCTATGGCTAGTCAGGTGGTCGCACCACCTGTGTGAGACTTCAACTCACCTTCTAGCATAGCCCGCAAAAACTCCTCAATTGTCTGCGTGATCGTCGGTGCTGTGTTTTCTACCATATGCAGTGCGTTCACCCAGTTACTATGTTTGGTGAGGTACGTTCGTAGCCATGGTAACAAAGTCATAAATTTGTGGCGACATTCTTCTAACGCAATGGTACGATCACCTGTATCTTTCCTTATTATCCTTAGTTTATCGGCGAGACATGCCTGCGTGATCTCGTTTTCCAACCTTTTGATCTTAGTGTCCATCAAAATGCTTTTCTTCCTCAATTGTATCTGGTCCTTCTCGAGTGCGCAAAGTCTAAGGTTCCCTCACTGGATGGCTTCATGAATCCTTAAATGTTCTACCTCGTGTAGATGTGTGATTTCTTCCTTCTGGTCATCATGCACTGTCACCACTATAGGGTCCAGTACATGCAGATTTCTTTTTGTATTTTCTACAGTAAGTATCGTCTCCATTTTGTTCTGCTCCTTTGGAATTGTCTCCGCATTCAGGGTTTGACACATTGTCCGTAGGCCCATTGAACCGCTGCCATGCGTAAGTCCCAATCATTTCGTCTCACCTGGTGAACCTTGTTTAGAATTCTACACACCCTATCGAAGGCTTCATCGCAGAGAACAGGTAGCACGCGTTGCCTTACCTGATGCTGCGCTTTGTTCTGATTGGTTATTCTGGGACTGGTGTGCACTTGTCCGGGTTTTACAACATATTTATGTACCCATCGAGAAAGGCGGGCATGCAAGTTGTTCCGCCCCTGTTGACTTACTTGCATTTGAAGCTTGGGTTTTCCAAACTGTAGGTGCATCATCCTTCTGCATGCACGCCATTCCTCAAAATTTCCTTGATGGGTACCCCACCATCATGCGAGTGTGGCATGCAGTGCCCACTTCAGCACATCGAACTGCTATTGTTCTGGTACTACACTTTTGAATTTGCTCACAAATTCATCCACCGTTGTCAATCCATCATATGTCGGTAGCTCCCAGCCTTTGTAGTTATGCAACATAATGACCTGATTATCATGTTGCAGTTCAGTGTTGTTACTTTGTGGAGCCAATTCTGCCATCGCTCTATCTCTTTGTCTGAATCTGAAGTGCAGGAGCTTTCACGCTCCCACGAAATTCTTCCATCTGCAGTCGGATTCACCCAATCCTCTCCTTGTGTAGTTATCTTGTAGACATAGTCGAGATCATCATCACAATCATCGTTGCACATAGGTTCAGCGTATCGTGCTCCTTCAGCTGGATCCAACGGTACTACTACACATAGTGACTTTTTTTCAAAGGTCATTTTGCACTTCTTCAGATTTATGACTTCATTCATATCGGTATCCTAGTCTATTCCTAGTAGCACAGGATAGGGATTGTTGTCATCAAAAATCTCCATCACTTTAAAATCTGCCTGCGCACTCGCGCCTTCAATATTGACTGTCACCCCTTGCAATCTTCCCATGGGAAAAATCTTATGTTGGTTCGCCATTCATAATTGAATAGGGAACCATTGTAACGCAGGTCTGCCAATGCATTCCCATGTTTGCTTTGGTAGTACATTCGCGTCCGAACCCAGATCTAGGATTACCTAATCCATTTCGTAGTCGCCTATTTGAGCAATCAACCTCATCTCCCTTTTTGTGCATAATGCATGATTTCCAAGTTTTTGGACCACGCGCGGTTCTCTTGACCCCGCGCACCTAGTGATATGTTCCTATAGCCCTTTCACTACCTTGTTGTCTCCAGAAAGGTAGTGAGCATGGAAGGATCCATCCCTGGTTCTAGTTCATCCTTACTACCTGAAGTGGAGGCCTCCGTGAAGCTCTTCGTATCTTCCATGAATGTATCCTTCGTGCGTTCTAAATCAAATGTGGGTTCCCTTGTAGGAGCCTTGTGAACCCACGTGCTTTCTTCTAGTTACTTCCCTTTATCATCTCCCATTGTCATACTGGTCCTAAGCATCATGTTTACATTTGGGTCATCTTCGCATTGTTTAGACCTCATCATTTGTAAATTCTGGGTCGGAGGGGCTGGAGTACCCACATTTCGCGCATATTCACTGTCAGCGAAGGGCAATCTTCTAACTCACAATCAAACTGATTACAATACCAACATGATATCCTAGTTGGGTTCACAAAATCGCGAGCAAAATGCCTTGGCCCTCTGCAATTGTAACAAATTATCTGGTTGTGACCCCTTCCTGGTCCCATTCCACCTCGACCCCGACCACGCCTTTGAAACCCATTGTGCGCCATCCCTACATTTGGGTCGAGGGCTCGTGTTTTGGCCTGTACCCTATAGGCAGGAGTCTGATCCATCATTAGTTCATAGCTCCGGCAGGTGCATTTGTCATGGCCTACCGACCTGCAAAGATTACAAAACAACTGTTGGGATGTCTGCGTATACTTCTACAATAGATGACAATTATCCATGGTGTGTTTTCCTCCTATTTGGAAGATTGTGCACCATAATTCAGATGTCGCGCTCAGCTCTACCTGTGCCTCTAGTCTTAATGGCATTAGGCGTCCCCCTGCCAAGTAGTTCGCAAACACTGGACAGTGGTCCTTGTGGTGCCCTTGGCCTTTGCATTTTATGCACCATACTTCCTCGCGCACCTCCTTCCGAGTTGTCTTGTCCTATTTGAAAATTTGCATCTCCAGGCACAGATTTTGCAGTTGCACATGGATTTGTTGGACTCCCAACCCAGGGTCTTGTATAGGGGTCTCATGCAATCTCATTGCCATCTCCAATGCTTAGGCCTGGATGGAAAGTTTTTGCTATGACATTGCCATCCTCAAGCGTGGCATAAGTGAGGCCACAAACCATGCATGATGCTATACATCTGTTAACATCATATTGGCTTCGTGGATCGTACTCTTCAGCCTTTGGTCTAGATCCTAGGGGGTCTCACTCGGGAGCATTGCGATCTCCTTAAAGCCGATGATTTATTGTGTCTCTGGTTTTGGCCTGCTAAATTTCCTATTCAGTGCAGTATGGATCTCTGCAATTCCTACGTTTGGGTGGTCATTAGAATGCTTGATATGCCACGTTAATTTGCGATCCTGTAGTGTGCTCACCAGCGTAGCCTTTTTAATATTATCAACCACGATGCCCTATGCTTCCCATACTGCTCCTACCATGAACTAGAATTGGTCCAGATCTTCATTTCCTACTCCTATGAACACCAACAGTTTGATCGTACTCTCCATACTAAACTATGGTGGTGGTGGAGATGGAGATTGAGGTGAGGGGGGTGAAACGGGTGGCGCTGTGGGTGGGGGTGGTAAATGTGGAATTCTTTGTCTTATCAAACTAATCGCGCTTCTTGGAGAAATTTTTGCGAGCTCCTCCTTGCTTTCCTGCGATGGTGAAATTAAGGGACCATTTTCCAACTCCTCACTACTTCTGCTTCTGTAGTTCTTCCCACTTTGCGTAGTCCCAAACATTAATTTATTCGCATAACCTGCTTTTCACACAATAGCATCTTAATCCAAGTGTTCAAAGATTTAATATACTTACCTCGTAGTCCCTTGAGAAAATGCCACTCTTCCTCACTATAGCTGACAGTCGTATTTACCGTGAACTTAGTGATAAATCCTCCTATTATTTGGTCAAGCCAGTGGTTCAAAGCTCGTGCTATCTTATCTTTTGATTCTTCTAGTTTTTGTAGTAGTTCCGGAGTCCACACTATTGGTCTGTCGAACCTACACCTTCCCTAGTTGTCTGCTAACTTCATGATCCATTCATACAGCTCAGAAGGAAAGGATGCAAAGAAAATTTTATGGATTTCCGTGTACAAGTAGCGCTCCAACCATTGTTCCTTAGATACTCGCGGATTTCTATTTTCCTACACCGCGAACTCGTGAATCTTATTGTACAACCACTCTTCAATTTCTTTCTTCATAGGATTGTAGTGGCACGACATCAGACATCCCTTATGTAGATCCCGGTCCTAGCAATGGAACTATTTGTTGGCTTGTATGGGCCTAACCTAGGTTCAGAGGTGATTTAGCCAAGAAAATCCCGGTACTACTGGCCCTTTCGGCAACAGTCTTTCGAGAGCGAACTGAGGTCTCACCCGAAGTAGTATGGGAGGGTGCTAGAACTAGGTTTCCGCACCCTGGGGATGTCTGATGGGCTTCTTGAGGTTCGCGGTCCGACCCATTGCTATATGCACTTGTTAATCCCTCGCAACCCGTGGTGTTGTTTCCGTGCAACCCTACTTGGGGCACGACCCGTATAATACCCATGTGTTGTGGGGAAAAATGCCTATGCAGGACGATCCTATCCACCTAAGGTGTGACAGTGCCTTAGCAACAAACAGAGACAGCTATTCTAGTATTCTTCCTTTATGAATTAAGAATGAACAGAGATGGATGGACTAACCGGTGTCTTCCATTTGTCCCTCGATCCGGTTTCTCTTCTCTTTGGGAGTTCCCAGCTACTTGCCTTCTCGATCGCCCAGCTTCAAGAGGTTTCTGCAAGATCACAAGAAGAGAACACTACAAAAAGACATAGATTCATATTCATAACTAGTTCAAGATTAGAAATAAACTAAACATCCCAATGCAATCATACATCAAAGATACACCAGTATATAGGAGAAACCAAGATAGCTTTATTGATGAATAACAAGGTTCAGGAAGAGATACAACCTAGAGGCCTCCAATCCAGCATCTCCTTCCCAGCAAATGGAATTCCTATCTTCACCCCCTTCAAAGCATTAAGCACCCAATGATTCCAATCTCAAACCAACAGCAATTCTTTGCAATAACAAAATTCTAGCCCCTAGATCTCATGGAGGAGAGATCCATATATAGATGTTTGGAGAGAGGATGAGTCAGCTTGAGATCTGACTAGTGTCCTCTCCCTCTGTCAGTTCTTGATTCCAATTGGAGGTTCTTGCTTCCACTTGGAGATTGGGAACCTCTTACTCATCACCATTCGAATTCACTGAGGCAAGTTTCATTAAGGAAGATTCTGGAAGCTTCCTGGGTCTTGACACCTCTTGGAATGAACTTGCCATTTGGCAATTCTCGCTCAACGCACCCTGGTAGTGCTTCTACCTGCGTTGCAGTGCAGGTAGCCAGTGTTGCCTTTGACATTCAGCGCAGACAGCTAGTGGAGCCACTGAATTGATCCTGAATTGACTTGTTTTTGAGCAGTTTCTGGTGGAGAACTTCTGTGAATTGCTGTGGTTTGTTAGCCTCGTTCCTCTAGGGGTAGGAACAACATGTTTAGGGACTTTGGATCCCTTAGATTATGGACATTTCATGCTCATAGCTGTAAGGTACAAAAATGTCTATAACACCATGTTCCTTGCTAATTAACCGATTACTTGACTTGTGTGTGTAAGATTTATGGTTATTACAACATATTCAGCGATAATATCAGTGCGTGCGATACATAAACTAATACAAACATAAAGAAGATAATGCACAACAAATACATTGAAATACGAATCAACTTCTCTTTATTAGTCTTCAATCCTAATTACAAACTCGGCACTACCCTGCGCACTCAGCTGCAAGGGTCCGCGCACTCAATTGCGACTCTACTAGGCCTCTGCGCACTCAGCTATATAGCCTCTTCCTAATACTACAACCCAATACACTTGGAATCCTACTCTAAGCTCAAACCATTCCTTCACTAATCACTCTATCCTCCCTCCCTTTTCAACTTAGAGCCTCGCTCTATTTATACAATCCTATGGTCCGTGGACCATGGGTAGGTCGACATGACTTTACATTACATTACATTACTTTAGGGTGGACATCCCTATGACTTAACCTCTACTTCGCGCTCCGCAACTGCAATTTGCAGAGTCTTACAAAACCTTTGACCAAAAATTGGGCTTTGAGCCCCAAAACATGTTGTAGGGAGATTCCATGCCCAACACTTGGTCATTTGAGACTTGCTCAACATCTAGATGCATTACAGCAGGTGAGTCGATCTCTCTACGGTGAGGCATGAGGTCCGTGTCCTGTTGCAATTCTAGTTGCTCCATGTCTACATCCAATTTTTTGAATGCTCGTTCTAACTCATAAGAAAAGTCTTTCCTCTACGAGGGCTCACCGTGTGCACCTGATGCCAGCTATTCAGAAGAATCAACTACTTGAATGGGTGTTGCATCGCATGTCTACACGTGATGCGCCCCATGCTGAATTTGTTTCTGTTGTACTTCCTTATTTTGTTGGCACAGATATTGTTCTTTCCAGAGTTTCTCCCTCAGCTCATGCAACTCCTTCTCTATCTCTTCCATTCTCTTCTTATCTCTCTGCCTTCGTGTGATTCACTTTTCATGTTTATTCCTCTTATGTTGGATAGCCATAACTGCTTGTTCTACAAGTGGATCTGCTTTAAAATTGTAGCTTTGTTCCTCCTCCATGCAGTCGACAATATTTCTCTTCCATTTTTCGCGCACAGGTATGTTGGGCTCTGCTTCGTCTCTTATTGTTGCTACTGCTGGTGTTTCCTATAATGCTGCTTCATGTTGCTGTGCTAACCACTTTATAGCGAAACTGACCTATTTATTGGGTCTGCAGGAATTGCAGCAGTACCTCCATGAGTCCTCCTCAGCCCAATGACATACCCATGGATCCAACTGAACTGAACTCTTAGGCAGTGATCTCTCACAATGCAATGTGGGTCATACGGGTTGAAGGTTCAGAGGTTGAACGGGTACTTCTTCATTTGTTCTACTTTGACCTCTTCATGTTTGATGCTCTTGATCTCATACAAACCAATCCACAATGGAAGAGTTGGCAAAAGCAAACTTTGGAAGAACATGCAGAGGCTTATTCGCGCTGAACACTCAGATGAACGTGCCGTCTGGTGAGGCATACCAATCTGCAATGCCTAACAATGCCTTCAATGCTTCTTTTGACATGTAGGGTGGATCCTATTCAAATATCAACATGTACATAAGGGTAACAAATTGGTCAGATAGCCATATGATCACTCCTCTGAAGCTGCGCTTAGACCATAACTTGAAGCATGTGTTCACAACAGTCTTTGTAGGTGACCATGCCCACTCCATGCCCAGGAACTCATATCGTGCACAGACTGCATCTAGAATGTAGGTGGACATACAAATTTTTGCATGCATGCCTTTAGGCGACTGTTGAGCCTTCGTGACTTTCTCCTCCAGCTGATGAGCCAGTATGCTGAACCAGTTGCATGGTCTTCCTTCTCTAGCCAGTTGGTCTAGCACGACCACCCAAGTTTGAGGGAAGGTCTCAGTGCTTGCTTGGCCACTCAGTCGACATGCGAATATGACCAAGTATTGGTATGCCTTCCTCACTATCTTCGTCTTATAGATCCAGTTAGGGGTTATCTTGAAATGAGCTGGCTCCTTTACCCATTCCTTCAGAATATCTCTGGAGCGGCCTCTGCCATTAGGCAAGCCAAAAGGAGGGCTCATGATAGTCATGGGCTCTTCCATCTTATACATCTCATCATAATCTCGTTCCTAGAAGGTTATAAGCTTCTTCCCACTAACACTGCTCAAGTTCATCGTTTCAGGTTCAGTGTGGGAGACGATCTAGTGAATCATATCGGACATGGGAACGCGGGGTATCTGCATGCAATCCAGTACAAGCTAGACTTATGAGTGTTCACATACACCTAACAGTCTTCAAGGTCTTCCCCAAAAGTACTAGTGAAAGTTTCATTCTCCTCTTGCCACTTCAGTTTGATGTCCTTGTCTAAGTACAGCTTCGTATCTTCGTAGATCGGCATGCTAGAGGGCACCTATTCAACTGTTGTTCTAGCTGCAACAACATCATTATCCTGGGATCCTGTTCTCTTGGAGGCCATTGAGATAGATGAACACCTGAAAGATCTGGAAACAAGCAACATGCATGGCAGGAAATATGCCATTGAAAACAAAGAAAATCCTGGGAAGGACACAACACATACCTAGGGAATTGATGAGAAATATTGCACAAATTTCACTATGAGGTTGAGTGACTAGTTACCAAAACTACACTAAAGGAATTCGAGACTAATTGGGGGGATGAACTGGTTGTTGGATCTAAAAATTGTGCAATTCATTTGGGCAATTAGCAGTTGGGGCTACACAATGCACAATCCCAGCTGGGGGGTGATTGCTGGCCCAGGGTAGATTTGTGCAAATTTTGGGTCCAAGTAGTCACTGACCTCCAGAAATGCAAAATTCAGTCCAGGAGGTTAGTGCTGGGCTAGATTGCACTAATCTGGAGAGGAAGGTGAGTCTTCCTTCTCCAAATTGCTCAATGTAGCCTTGGTGAAGGCAAAGACCGAGCCAAGGTTGGCCTGACTCACCGACGGGAAACTGAAATAAAGTAAGTCGATGAGATGCATGGCAACACTAAGTGATTCCATAAGTGATAAACAGTGCATGCAAAACATGAATGGAAGATTGAGTAAACATATCAACATGCATGTGGGTGAGGTTGTTCGCCAGTTGGGAAAATGTTCATGGAAAACAGTTTCATGCATGTGACAGTAGTGAGATAGAAACAAAAACTAAAACATAGCAAGAACAGGCTAGAATACATGTAAATGATAGTAGGCGTTCAAAGAAAACAAGCAAACAACACTCACACAAGAAAATACAAAAAATGCGATAGAAATGCTGAAAAAGACAAGTTGAGGCCACTTACCCGTGAAAAGTTGAGCTGGATGTGTCAGAGAGTCCTGGATTTGTTGTGGGATGTCAAAGCTATAAGGCCAATGTGAATGAATGAGATCTGATGTGTCAAATAAATAAGTTTGCCCTTATGACACACATGCCACAAATCTAGGAAAAAGCAACACTTGGAAGGAAACTTCTAAAACAACTTTGCATGTAACCCTGACTGCTAAAAATAGCTCCCTGAATCATGGGATGCCTTTTTCATGTTGCCTCTTGCTATTTCGGGAAGATCAGGTCATGCATGCATGCAAGTCAAGTTGCCTTGGTCCCAGGTGGAACTAGTCAACCAAACTATCCATGCATGCCAATGCTCAACTGCTTGGGAAAAATGCACATTCCTGACTAAATTTAGGTTGAGTGCCTAAAGGGGATTGAGAAATTTTTGGGCCCAGCAGGTTACTACTGGCTAGCTTTGTGCAAATCTTGGGCTAAACTACCTGTTGATGGGAAAAATTGTGCAATGCCTACTGGGAGGGTAGACAGGATTGCGCAATCCTGGAGCCCAGCAACAGACTGTCAGAAGGAATTGCACAATTCCTGGAGAGAAGGGTTGGTTTCCCTCCAGGAATGCACAAATTTCACTGGGAAGCTGCTCAACCTATAGTTGGACTAAGTCCGGATGAGCAGCCTGTGAAGGAAATGGATCACTTGTGTTTGACAGGCTACCTTTGTGTAAGGAAAGTACTGAAGCTTGAGTACTTGACAAAGCAAGACAAAGTACTGTGTAAGGTTGGTAGGGAGGCTCCAAAATAGGGTAAGGAAAAATTTTGGAGGGTGGTTGTAGCCACTACAACACTTTGTGACACACTAGTAAAACTCTAGCTCTCTACATAGACCTTGTTTGTGAAAAGCAAGTCTAACACCTCCAGAAGTATTATTCAGTTCTCAACTCATCTTGGCTTCACACTAGCTTGATTGTAACATGTAGCATCTAACAGACTCTCGGTTGATTGACATACATTCCAAGCCAAGGAAACACACTTGTTTCAATTGGGGTTGAGGGGTACATAAGTGCACAAGAAATATAGTTGTCAGAGTCTTAGTTTCATCTCTGGTGTTGCTCCACTGCCAACAAGCCTGGATAGTACCCTGGTGGAGTCACATAGGAACACAAGCATGGCTCCACTACCAATGAGCCTATTCAGTACCTCAACAGAGTTACTTGCATCACCTACCTATGCGGGAAGCCTTTCTCTTCTTTCACCTTATTCATTTTTCGTTTTGAATTTTGTTTTACTTTTCATTTTTAATTTTCAGTGTGCATAACACTTATTCATCCAGAGGTGGAAGAGGGATTCTGACTTATTGAGAGCAGAGGAGATTGTTCCAGCAAAGAATAATTTTATTATATCTCTGACATGCTTGTTAAGGTTTTCCCCCCTCACCTTACTCTACTTGACTGAGATGCCAAGGGTTAACCCAAAAACAATCAACTAGAGCAAGTGACACTAGTTAGTGTGCAAGCATTGTGTTCTCACCAAGGTTCACTTCGAACAGTACATATTTTCCTTCAACGTATCATGGACTAAAGGTAACAAGTTCATCATACAGAGGCAAGATGACAAATAACCAAGAATTGATAGCGGTATAAGCCCTTTTGTACTTTACCCAACTTGTTTCATGAGCCATACATGGTTTCAAGCAAATAGCTACAGACAAAACAAGCGAAAGAACTAACAATCAACAAAGAAAAACGAGAGCAAAAGCAAAAGTGAAAGCAAAACAAGTAAACAAACAAGCAAGCAAACAAACAGGAAAACAAAGCATGTAACCAAACAAGCATGCAAGCAAACAACTGAAAGAAAACATTACTCCTACTCCTAAACTAGTGGTGCATGGGTCTAATCACGTGAAGTGATACTTCCAATGTAGCCACCAACGCATTGGTAAACCCATGTGAGTGAAGTCTTGGTCTGCGAGTGACCCAGTCATGTGGACCAACATACAGGAAAGATATAACAGTGAAGACAGCTGCACTTCGTGTTTCAAAGTGCCCCCGGGACATAAGTAAGAGCATGTGTATGATGGATAGTTCGTGGAATTATCATGGTGATTTGTGACACTACGTTCAACTTTGAAGCACAAGCACACTCTTGACTATGACATGAAAGCAAATGAAAGAAACAAAGATAACTTGTGTTGTGCATGAGTGTTTGCAATATAGGACTCCTCTAATGCATGAGCAATGTGATCGTGCAGTTCAAGTGGAGGAAGTGTGATTTGAGTGTTAGATTGATCTTGAGTGCATACACATGAGTGATGAGGAGCCTCGAGTGTTCGAGCAATTTTTTGATTGGAAGTGAAACCAACCTCAGGACAGTGAGTGCCTGACATAACCATTAGCTCAGGCTAAAGTGCCTTGATGGTCTGTGGGGTTTTGACTTTCTTGATAGATGGATCTTCGTAGACCAATGGCTTAGAGGGATTATCAACAAGTGAAGCAACATCGTGATTGGATGACAAGGTGAAGAGATCATGACAACCAAGATCGAAAAATTCAAAATGTTGGTCGGCATGCTCATGATTTGACAAATCAAATAGAGGGATAGATGAGAAGGAAGGATGTTCACCCTCTGTGTTTCCAAAAGGAGAAGATGAAGGATCAAGTGGATCTTCCATGAACAACTTATCCTCTCCATTGTTGAATGATGGTCTAGCATCCAGTGAGTCCTACGAGTGACCAAAAATGGGTACATCCATAGATGAAGACATACATACAAAATCATGGATAGCAAGTTGACCAAAGAAGCTAGGAAGGAATGAAGGGGGCTCGGATGAAAGGGAGTCTTCCTTCACTGAGTGTTGATGTTCAAGCTCCCACTCATACTCTTGATGAATGACAACGCATGTTGGTTGTGCAACACCAACTCTGTCAGTGGGTTTTTCCTCATTCACAACAAGTGAAGAGTCTGGAATGGACGAACACAAGACAACATCATCCGGAGGAACACCTGGGTGCAAAGATAGAGGTCAAAAAAAGGAATGCATATGAGAACTCAAAGGACTCACAACCAAACCTGTGCAAAAATTATGTGGAGTGATGTTGGGAGGGTGTGAAGGTTGAATAGGTGTGTGAACATGATCCTCAACATCACAGGGCGATGGTGGAACTATTGAATGAGAGGGAGGCAAACAGTGCCTGCTCCCACATGAGATTGTGCAGTTCCATTAATGAAGAATTTTGAGCGAGTTTTGACATCAAGCTTCCTCTTGGGATGGGCAGATTTCTTAAGACAATACTTTAATCGGTCCCAGAGGTAAGAAAACTTCATCTGGCTCTTTAGAGCTTGAAACTGTAAGTCATGAAAGCACTACCAAAAATCAATAATGGATTCATGCGGAGCTCTCATTTTTTGTAATAGTTTCTGGTCAAGATGGCCTAGATCAAAATGATAGAATGTGTCTTCAATAAGATCACGGAAGTGCTCAAATGAGTGCACATTGTCAGCTGGTAGGCTGAGCACCCAACGAAATGGAGCTTCACGAAGTGTGAATGCAAGTAGCAAACCGACATGTTCATCAGTAAACTCATCTTCCTCTTGAATCATGGAAAGAAAGTTCTGTAAATACTAAGGCGAGGCCACTTCGCCTTCACCATCATACATGTGAGTATATAAGAGATCAAAAATCTTCCCTGAGATGGAGACATCTTCATGATTCGAAAAACACCTTGGGGGAAGAAGACTGCACGACTCCATTGAGAGATATGTAAAGGTTCAAAACTGGATGACAGATTATTGCTTGTCATCAAGCCCTCCTTCTAGCACCAGAAATGTTGACGGTGCTAGACCTGCCAACATGTCAAGGGGATCCACCCGGTAAGAAGTCCCAATTAGACCTCAGACCATTTAGTGTAGGAGTCCCAGCAGTGGTTCATAAGGTAATGCCTTGACCGTGACGTCGCACAGAGGCAAGTAAGATAACTCTGTCTGTAGCAAGGGTGTGACTGATGCAGTGATTCAAGGAATGAGTATGAGAGGTTCCAACAATTCAAAGGGAGAGGAAGTTGAAGGTGAGTTCTAGGTTGAAAGGGATCAGTACCAACTCGGCTAGGAACACACAACACAAAGGACATGCACAACTTCCGGCAGAGCAGTTGACACAGATGCTGAAGTCCAACATACAAGGTAAGATAACCTGAACAACACTCACGGATCAGTCTGAGATGAGTGTGATAGTTGATATAACAAGGTTGAGAGAAATGTTTGTCTGGTGTCTGGCAGAGCATTCAACACAGACAATGACAACATTAACAACATATGCAACACATTGACAACAAGATTCATATAATTGCATGTGAATCAGTTCATACACAAGTACTGTCACGCGGAATGAGTCGATCTTGCGGACAAGATAGACCTTCCTAGAATCTAAAGAACACCTAATGACAAGCAAACCAATCACAAACTATCTTTCTCTAAATATGCATTTATAAACAAAGGCAGACAAGTGTTTTAGGCCTACCTTGGGTCCAACGCAAGTTTGTGGAAGCCTCGCTCCTTCAATCCAAATGAGCTCCCTTGTCGCGAATCTGCAAACACAAACAAGAAAACAAATTAAATAGCACCTGAAAAGCCAATATCATAAAACATATTTAACATGAAAGTTAAGGAATTCATGAAACAAATGACATGAGACAATTTGTTGAGAAAAATGAATCTGATTGTATTAATTCAAATCAAAGAAGAACTTTACAACCTGTGCCTTGACGTTGTACAAGCTCCTCCCAGGGTCCAGCAAGAAGTCTCCTCTACTTTGACAAGTTTCACTCTCTTCCCAATGAAGCCAAAAAGGTATGTGATCTCTCCTCTCAAGCTCAACTAGGAAGTCTTAATTTCACCAGCATTTACCCTAAAAAATGTTCAGCTTCTAACCTCTCCAGCAACCAGCCCAATGCCTGAATTTATAGTGCAATGGAGGGAAGTTACTAGGTCCTCCTTCAAAGGGATAAAGCCCTCCTTCAAAGGGATAGCTCCTCTCATCAAGGGATTAGCTCCTTCTATTTTGGGTTGAATGAACCACCTAAGAGCGGCCAATCCACGTCAAAATTCCTTCTAGAATCATCTAGAATTAACCCAAAGTGAGTTTTTTAGAATAAACTTGCGCCTTTTTGACATTCACAGGGGTCCGCACCCACACCATTAGGGATAGAGTGGGCAGGTCCGCAGTTTTTGTAAACAGGAGGTGCAAGACCGCAGGCAACAGTGAGAGAAAGTGTGGAACCAGAGCTTTGTTGATTTTCAATGTCTTTATCTCATTTTCAAAGCTTGACTTGAAGAGCTGAGGTCTAAGACTTGCTTAGGAGGATAGAACAAGTGGTGATAGATGATCCGGATTTAAACAAGAATGCAATAAATTACAGAGATAACCATATACACAAAGATGCAGTGGAAATAATACTTCATTTCATTAATGGAAAATACTGAAATATGCTTACAACCAGAAAATGGAAATAAACCAGCTAGGGCGATGGTAGCTTATCTCTGAGAGGAGATGTGGTGGCTACATGCCTCTGAGCTGTGTTACAATGAGGCTCGAAGGCCTATTTATTGTTGAGAAACAATGGAAAACCCTTAACATTCCAAAACCTAACCCTAGGAGATGAAACGCCAAACTGTGGGCCCTGTTTGGGTAAATTGGTACATCAACTTCCCAGGGTCGTAACTTTGGCATACGATCTCCGTTTGACGTGTACAATAGCTTGTTAGAAAGATATATCCAAGCACTACCACTTTGGGAAGGGAAACATCAGTCCATGGACCCATGTTGCCCCCAGATTTCACAAAAAACGTCGTTTAGGGCCTCAAAACGGCTCCAGAAGTTCAAGACCAGAAAAACTGCTAAAAATAGTAAGTTGTGCTACAATTAAGGAAACTGAAAATGCTGAGAGAAATAATGGTGGGGGTCCAGGTGGACTTGGCAGGTGGCCACCAATATCCACCTGGATCATTCCTCCCCCCTTAGGAAGCAATGGTCCCCATTGCGTTGAGTTCCTCCATGAGATGAGGAAACTTTTGCTGAACTTGTTCCCTGGTGAGCCACTTTCCCTGCTGAAGGAGTTGGCCTGCTTCGACAACTCGATACAGTTGGATATTCTGTTGGCGAGTGTTCTTGATCTGTGTGTCCATGATCCGATCAGTTGCAGCTTGTTCCATGCAATCTGGATTTAATTCTGTGCGTTTGAGCTGTTCTGCAATGTCGGATGTGTCTAGCAATGGTGGAAAGTATGGTCGAAGGCAGTCCACATTGAACACTGGGTGCAGGCCAAGGAATGGGGGAATGCTGAGCTCAAATGCATTGTCTCCCATAGCCTTAGTAATGGTGTAAGGACCATATCGGAGTGGTCTCAATTTCCGATAGGCTCCAGTAAGGCGTTCCTTTTGCAAATGCAACCAGACTTTGTCGCCCACCTGAAACTTGTGTGGCACCTGATGTTGATCATGTCGCTGCTTGTACTTGGCATTTGATTTCTCAAGAATTTCATGGACCTGCTGGCGAATATGTTGGATGCGCTCAATGAAGATGGTGGCCTTATCTGTTTCGGACTGGACATGAGCTGAATTTATGTGAGTAGCTGCAAGTGGCATGGCCACATCAATGGGGCATAGTGGCTGGAATCCCAAACCCACCTGAAAAGGGCTATGGCCAGTGGAGCCGTGAAGAGCTCGGTTGTAGCTATGCTAAACATAGGGGAGGCTCTCATCCCATGTGCGTGGATGCTTTGAGTTATACATGCACAGAATGTGCACAGTCATCCTATTGACAACCTCTATCTAGCCATCAGTTTGAGGATAGAAGGTTGTGGACTTCGTGAGTTTGGTGTCCAGCATTGACCAGAGACTAGACCAAAATGTGTTGAGAAACCGACTGTCCCGATCTGAGATGATAGACTGTGGGATCCAAAAGTGCACCCACACTCGTTCAAAGAAGAGTTTAGCAGTGGTTTCTGCTGCGATATTCTTTTTGCAGGCCACCATAATAGCCATCCTCGAGAACCTGTCGAGGACCACAAAAACACAGTCATTTCCATGCTTAGTGGAAGGAAGGCATGACATGTTATCCATGGAGATGGATTCCCAAGGTCAACTAGGGGTAGGCAACGGGATATAGAGGTCGTGCTTCTTAATGGTCGGTTTGGCAATGGCACAGGCAGTGCATGATCTGATGTACTTCCCAACATCATGTCGAAGATTCGGCCAATAGAAATAGTTTTTCAGTACTGCCATTGTTTTCTCGACCCCAAAATGCCCAGCAGCTCAGTTGTAGTGTGCTTTCCAAATCATCTTGGCACGCTCGCTTGAAGGAACACAAAGGTGACCCAGGTGGCATAACAGGGCATCCTGGAGGTGAAAATCTGGAACATGTCGACCCTCCAAGAGTGTCTGGTATGTGTGGCCGAATTCTGGCTCGCTTTTGTAGAGAAGTGGCCAATCAGAAGTCTCGTGACCACAGGAGTTGAGCACGGTGGTTAACGCCATGATCGGTGGTCAACTAAGGCAATCTGCAACATTATTGGTGCTACCCTTCTTATACTTGATATTCAAGTGGAACTGTTGCAGGTATGTAGACCACTTCTGATGGCGATCATTCTACAATTTCCCTTGGGTCTGTATGAACTGCAGGGGTCGGTGGTCTGTGTGGATGATCGTTTCCTTCCCCAAAATGTAATGCTTACATTGTCGGCAGGCCTGTACAATGGAATACATCTCTTTATCATAAGTGGGGTACTTCTGGACTGTGTCTGAAAGTGTTTCACTGTGATATGCCACTGGATGTCCATGTTGAGTAAGGACTGCCCCAATAGCATAGTCAGAGGCATCTGTCTTGACCTCAAATGGTTGTTGTAACTCTGGTAACGCGAACACTGGTGCCGTGCAGAGGCGATCCTTCAACTCCATGAATTCCTTCTGTTGAGATTCAGACCAAAAGAATTTTTCTTTCGCCCCTCCCTTGGTGACTTGACTCAAGGGCCAATTAATATGACAAAACCCCAACACGAACCTGCGGTAGAAGTTGGCAAGACCTAGAAAGCTACGGAGCTCTGTTAGAGTGGTTGGAGGTGGCCAATCCCGAATGACTTGGATCTTGGCTGGATCGACATGCACCCCCTGTTCATCAATGAGGTATCCCAGATACTGAACCTGGGTCATGCCAAAAGTGCATTTCTCCAAATTGGCACATAGCTTGTGTTGCCGCAGTGTTTGGAGAACCTGTCGGATGTGGTGGAGGTGCTCTTCCCAACTCTGGCTAAAGATCAGAATGTCATCCAAGTATACTACTACAAAGGAGTTGGTGAATGGCCGCAAGATGTCATCCATTAGCCTCATGAAGGTTGCAGGAGCATTCGTCAATCCGAAAGGCATAACCAACCATTCGAAAAGGCCCTCCTTAGATTTGAAGGCAATCTTCAACACATCAGAGGGTTCGATTGGTACCTGGTGATATCCTGACTTCAGATCGATATTGCTGAAATATTTCGCCCCCTTTAGTTGGTCCAGGAGGTCATCAATCCGCGGGATCGGGTACCTATTACGGACAGTGATCTTGTTCAGCACCCGATAGTCAATACAGAATCTCCACGTCCCATCCTTCTTCTGTACCAACACGATCGGGCTCCCACAAGGCGATGAACTCGGATGGATGTGACCTTTCTGCAGGAGCTCCTAAATCTGCCTCTTGATTTCATTGTTCTCCAGAACAGAGCGCCGATAAATTGGTCCATTGGTTAGTAGCGCACCTGGGGTCAGATCGATGGAGTGCTTGACCTGACAGTGCAGAGGAACCCCTGCATGGGAGGTGAAGATGTCCTCGTACTCCTCCACAACCTTGTCCATCTGTAGTTGTCGTGCAGAGGGACCCCATCTAGAGGCCACGGCCACCGTCTTCTTCTTTCCTTGAGGGCATATCATCAGGAAAACAAATTTCCTAGTTTTGGAAATGATCTTACTGCAATGTTTTGCAGCAGTCAAAGAGATGGTGGTAGGTGGTGCTACCTTTGGTATCCTGTACAACTTATTTCCCAATGTAATAATAACAGCACGGGGCCTTGATTCATACACAGCATATCGCTTCCACAAGTATGGCTGTCCTAATAATACATCACAAACTTCAAGGGGAGCAATGTCACACAATACCTCATTCGTGAAGGGCTTGATGTTGTATGGAAGGCAACACTACTGGCTCACGCGAAGATCTCGTCCTTGGTGAAGCCACCCAATGGTGTATGGTTGTGGATGTGTTGTGGTCAGTAAGCCCAACCGCTTCACGACCTCTGACGAAATGAGGTTCTTTTGACTCCCGCTATCAATAATGAACTGTATCAAGGAGCCCTTTACCCACATCTGGGAGTGGAAGAGACGCTCCTCCTCCTCCTATGGATCTTCGGATTCATTTTTCTAGATCTCGGCAATAGCAACAGTGGTGTTGGGATTCGCATCAATGATCTGCTTCCATTTTTCATTCCCCTTATCGGGTTCTGACTTAGAGTCGAACATGCATCTGATTCTGAAACCTTTAGCTCAGCCACCAGTGACTGCTTGGCCCAACACTCACTTGTGTTGTGAATGGAGCTCTTATGGAACTCACACCATTTTCCAGTGTCCTTTTTCGGCTTCGTGGTGCTGTTTCTTGCTTGCAGCTTCGGCGGGTTGTCTTGGGCTGTCCCGCCTTGGCTTTGTCCTTTGTTCTGTGGTTTAGGGGCACCTTTCCCCTGCTTTGGATTCGCAGATCCAAAGTCTCGCTTCTTTTGTTTAAACTTCTGCTCGACCTTGACAGCATATCGGTATGCTGCGCCGAGCGAGGAGATGTTCAGGAATTGTATTTCTTCCTGGATGTACTTATGCAGGCAGCCACGGTATTTGAGTATCAAATGTTGCTCTGAATCCTTGATACCCAACTTTGTGCGAAGGGTATGGAAAAGATTAGTGAACTCCGGCACGTCTTGGTCCCTTCCCTGCCGCAGTGTGGTCCACTTTATGTATTCATCCTCATAGCTTCCGACAGGGTAGTACTGCTCCTTGATGGCATCCTAGAATGAATTCCAGGTGGGTGCGGCTGAAAATAGTGAGCCAGTACTTTCATCCTTCTGCTTGCAGTAGGTTTCCCACCAGTCCTTGACGTGGGGGACTGCTTTGAGAAGAGCGAAAACAATCTTTTCTCGACTTGAAAATTCATGAACAGAAAAATAACCCTCTAGCAGATTTAACCATTTATCTACTGCATCTACGTCTATCTAACCCTCGAATTTGGAGATTTCAAAATAAACTTGTACCTTAAAGGGCGTGGCATTTCCAGAGTAGCTACTGGAAGCCGATGCGTCAATTCTGGGTAGCCGCTGAAGGATCTGGGCAAAGCTGTCCATCATCGCGTTCCATTGTCGCTCGAGGGCTTCTTCAAGCAAGATTTTGATGGGATCTCTTGCCCCCTTGTCTTTCCTCTCATCTGCCATGGGAGGCCGTCGAGATTTGCGAGGCTGGTCTTGCAAAGGTTCAACGAGTTCAAGCCCTAACTCCTTATATCCCGACCTTGTTGGGGACATGCAAAGAAAAACAGAGAAAAAGTAGACCGCTCTGATACCACTGATCCGGATTTAAACAGGAACGCAACAAATTACAGAGATAACCATATACACAAAGATGCAGCGGAAATAATACTTCATTTCATTAATGGAAAATACTGAAATCTGCTTACAACCAGAAAATGGAAATAAACCAGCTAGGGCGATGGTAGCTTATCTCTGAGAAGAGATGTGGTGGCTACATGCCTCTGAACTGTGTTACAATGAGGCTCGAAGGCCTATTTATTGTTGAGAAACAATGGAAAACCCTTAACATTCCAAAACCTAACCCTAGGAGATGAAACGCCAAACTGTGGGCCCCGTTTGGGTAAATTGGTACATCAACTTCCCGGGGTCGTAACTTTGGCATACGATCTCCATTTGACGCGTACAATAGCTCATTAGAAAGATCTATCCGAGCACTACCACTTTGGGAAGGGCAACATTGGTCCCCATGTTGCCCCGAGATTTCCCAAAAAATGTCGTTTAGGGCCTCAAAACGGCTCCAGAAGTTCAGGACCCGAAAAACTGCTAAAAATAGTAAGTTGTGCTACAATTAAGGAAACAGAAAATGCTGAGAGAAACAATGGCGGGGGTCCAGGTGGACTTGGCAGGTGGCCACCAATATCCATCTAGATCAATAGACCCATACTGACTGCAAGTAATCATGGTGACGATAATTTTGTGTAACAGATTGCCCCCTAAAGTGCGAAGTCTGTAGTAGATGAGGATTTCATTTATCATTTAGGAAGAGTGAATTACTTTATCATTTCGAGGATCATCTTGTGGAGAGCTCGGTTGGAACCTGTAAAAACATTCAATGCAAGATATATATATGAGATCATATCATCGATGAGGTAGGCATTCCCATACTCAGATCAAAACTGACTTAGAAAACTAACTACTGCTCTGATACAGGAATGATCTTGTAAGACATCACAAGTATAGACTCATGTGGACACAGTATAGATGCAACCATCTGTTTATGAATAGTCCATTATATAATGAATACAAAATTCCTCACAGCCTGGATTGTGGAAACTAGATCCAGGGTCTTCATTTCTACTTCCTGAAATAGTACGATTCTATCCATGCGAATGAATGTGTTGATGTCGAACATGGTAGAAACCACTTGATTACCAGTCAATGATGTAAACTGTTAACAAGTGTGAGAGAAACCACCAGTGATGTCAATGGATCTCAAAGTACCCAGTACAATCCATGAGATGTGAATAAATGTGTTGATGTCGAACATGTCACGGAATCCTTTGATCAAAGGTCAATGATGCAACCCGTCGTCAAAGGCGAGAAACCTGCCATTGAGGCATGTAGATCCCAAGGTGCTGACGATTTCTAGATCATCTTTCTAGATAATGAGCTGAAGTCGATAGAAAGCGATCCATCACAGGCAAGCCCACAACACGAAATCATAGATCAAGTTGAAGAAATTTAGTTGCAAGGACTAACTCAGGGATGGTCAAGATGGATGACAGATATTTTGCAGATGAATGGCTTATTGGCAGTGACCTCTTGAACACAGAACGACACAACAGATGGTTTGGCGACAATTGACCCAAAGTTAATACCCAAAAACCGGCTGAAGACTTTCAATGTGGTTTGATCAACTATTAGGAAAAGGATTTCCCAACCCAGGTGAATAAAAGTGTCGTGTTCAAGAGTAGTTACAAAGTATGACAAATAGGATCATTTTTCTCTCTTTTCCCCCACCATTTCTGGCAAGTACCTCTTTATTTTTGACAAGCTTGAGGAGGATAACATTTGCTTGATTATAAGCTCATCCTTCGGATGAGTCCAACTTAGTTTAAATTCGAACCCTAAGAAGGAGTGGTTCTTTCCTATTTGTAATTGAACAGGTCCTTTAATGTGAAATTTTAATAAGTCCAGTATAGGAGAAACTCGACGTTTTTCAATTTTAGAGAGTCTGAAAAAACTTAAGAAGACTCCAGGGTTGACCTTTTTCGTAAATTTGTGTCTCCCAAGCCCGAAAAAGTATAAAATAATACTTGAGAGAACCGCTTGATCTTTATGACTGAGTACTTTTCGTAATTAGTGCCCCTGATCCGAAAAAGTAAAAAAGCGATTAATGACACGTCGTTTTATAACCAATATCGAATTTGAAATGACAAAAATCTGGAAATCTTTTCATGTTTTTATGGTCATAAAAGAGTTGTAAGTGGACCGTCTTTTAGTTCCGTTTTCAACGATTTTAAAAGAAAAACTCGGCAATCTTTTCATGTTTCAGGAGTCAGAAAAGATCTTAAAGGTGACTCTAAATGTTTTTTCGTTGAAAATGATAGATTTTGCCTGAATAATCTGTTATCCTGAACAAAAATGCAAAAATTACTCATACCTATTTGAAATGGATAAAAATGTTGCAAAAATACCTTTTCAAAGTGAAACATAAACAAATTTGCAATTTATTTACTCAAAAAACTTATAAAAAGGGCTTTCGTCAATTCATTTTTACCGTTTGAGTTTTGGGTGAGAAAATAGTGCTTTTGTTCAGAAAACTTCCCGTGAAGATTGCGGAAAATCCAACCGTCGGAATCAAACGTCGTCTTCTCCAGGTAATCCACATCATCCTACTCTTCATTTTTAACCGTTTCATTTTTTTTAGGTTTTTATTTCATTTTTTGGAGGGTTTTTAGGCTTAAAACCCACGCGCGGGGGCCCGCAGGCGTAACACTGGCAGCCCGCGGACCTCGACTTTTTCTCAATGGGGAAAAAGTCAGGGGTCCGCACCTTCCATGTAGGCAAGGTGCGGACCCATGCACTGTGTCTAACCCAGAGGGTGCGGTCCCCGCAGCAAGGGCTTTTAACCCAAAAATTCTCAAATTTGACCCAAACAAATTAATTTCTAGCATTCTAGTTTATCTTTTTATTGGATGCAGAGAGTACATCATGTTAGATTGGCATGAACAAGAGCATGAGGACGTGGATCTAGCCACGTTGAATCACCAACCTTCGATCGATGCATTGAAGGCCTGCGGCTTGTACAAATTCTAGGCCATACCTGGCATGAGGGCCCAGGTGGATTTCTTACATTGGCTGGTTGACAGATGGAGCATACAGGACCAGTGCTTCTTCATTGGTTGCCACCAGCTCGAAATCGAGCCGGCAGACATATATTTCTTGACTAGTTTGCCTAAGAGAGGCGAAGACTTGACTCTATTCGGGACTAGGCCAGGTGGCCAGTCTGTCGATAGCCTCCGGCTAGAGTTCTGCAACAGCCAGGCTAGAGACAAAGGGATAGATATTAAAACCATATCCCTTCTTGAACTCATGGTGATCGCGTTTACTGTCAGCAGACTTTGCAGGAGTGCCGCATTACATATTGCCACTGGATCCCAGATGCGGATGGTAGTTGACTGCTTTCAAGGCACCATCTTCAACTGGTGCGATGCTGTGTTGGCCAATGTAAAAGGCCAACTGACCAAAGCCAAAAACGGACAACTAAAGACCTTTGGTTATGGGGCTTTGGTTGTGAGCTTTGGTCTGGAGAGGGTTCCCATGTTGATCCCGCAACACCTTACTATTGGAGCTGGGCTTCCTCGAGAGCCCAAACTGATGCGATGGGTCGCAGTTATGGCCCGTCATCTGGACGAGGGGACAGAGATTGTTCGATTCAAACCTGAGTATTTCCAATGGCTAGAAAACCAGATTTTTTCTATTCAGGATTTCCCTTACACTGGGCTAGATTTTCGTGGTGACCCAGACATGGCTCTTCCACCAAGAGAGCAATGGGATGACTCAGGTAAAATCATTTTCAACATTTTCCTATATAAATTTTTTTATTATTTTTCTATCGTCCCAAAACTGATAGTAAAAGTTTCAAATGCAGATCTGGGTCCACAGCGACCAGCCGCTCTCCAGCCTTATGGGAGGAAACAACCAATTGCAGCCGCGCCAGCCCCACAGGACGAATCAGCAGAGGTTTTGGCTGAGTTGGAGAGTCATCTAGAGCGCTTGACAGGAGATATTCCGGAGACCACCATAGATGAAATTCCTTGTCGACTTCAGCGCTATGTGATTGGGGTCGCAGGACCTTTTAGGAGGTTCCTTTGCAAGGTGGCCCATGCAGTGGTTTCTTATCGATATCATCACCAGTGATAGGATGATCGCCTATTGTAGGCACATATGAAATTTTTTCTTTTTGTACTTATCATTTTTGCCGATCATAAGGTGTTTTTCAACCTATGATCGAGGACGATGTATTTTTTGACACACTCATATATATATATATATATATATATATATATATATATATATATATATATATATATATATATATATATATATATATATCACTATTACCGGCTTATCTTGTAAATCATGTTATGGAATGGTTTTAAATTTACATGTATGATTATTACAAATATCTACTTAACATTCGAGAAGCAATTGCATCTGCTAATGTATTTAAAGATCTTGGAATATGCTGATATTCAATATAATCAAATTCACGTTCCAAGAGACGCACTCTCAAAAATAATCTCAATAACACTGGATTTCTAATGGCATACACTCTATTAAGCTGTAATACTATGAATTCAGAATCTAACCTCACTATCAAACTCCGAATCCCAAATGAAATAGATTCAGATAATAACTCAATCACTGCACTATACTCGGCAATGTTGTTCGTTGTTTGACCGAGGCTTACCCCATGCATAGATACCAACTCATCAGAGGGTGAATAGATAACCATGTTGTGTGTGGAGCATGATTGTTTAGAGGTCTTTGTTTCAGCCGGGTGTATACCCTAGGAAGTTTGTACACCCCCTCCATGTGGGGGGGTGCGGGGGGGACTTGCCCCCCCCCCCCCCCCGCGGGGATCCGGGGGGGCCCATCCCCCCCAGATGGGGGGTCCGGGGGCTAGCGGTCCCCCAGCGGGGGCTCGGGCAATGCCCCGAAGCCAAAAATAAATGTAAAATTTCCTTGTAAAAGTATAGTAATTTCTAGTCAATCTGGGTCGTTCATTAGGCGGATGATTTAACGGTAGAACTTATGTTTAGTTTAGGGTTTTTTGCCCTAGAAGGCAACCCCTCTCTTTGTATGAGGGCATTGTATTTGAGGCTGTGTGATAGATGTGTATTCTGTGAGCGAGAAACAGAGAGGTGATACTGTGAGAGAAAACAAAGGATATTACAACGGATTTGTTGTAGGTTGTGTCTCTTCATTTTTCTGGATAATAGAAAGGAAGGACTAGCTATTCGGGGTGGACGTAGCCCAAACTGGGTGAACCACGTATATCTGTGTCTCTCTTGTTTTGTGCGTTTTCTGTGTTTATATTTCTGCAATATTTTATGTGTTCCATTGCTCCGTAATATATAATTTTCTAACAAACCCAAGCTGCGGAGGAAATGTTCTGTGTATTACGACAAGCACCATCAGCAAAACCAATGTATGTTTGGAGAGGCATTGACATCTGCTATACCAAGAGTAAAACCAAGATAAGCGGGAATAATGACGAAAAACACTCTCTAAGCTAAGGAAACTTTTTAAACTAAAACACACCAGCTAAAAAGAAAAAACTATCCTAACTAAAAGTCTCCATACCCATTCTTTAAGCATAATACCTCTTCAAGTAAAGACCATTTCTGGGTTTACCTAAAGAGTCCCCGTCAAAGTCTACCAATTCATAGGCCCCTTTTGCTAGCTTTCGCTTGAAAACATAGGGACCATGCCACATAGGAACGAACTTTCCAGTGCCTAATTTATCATTAGCTTGATCGTAAACTAAGACTAGATCTCCTTTCGAAAAATTTCGAGGGGTCACATTTCGATCATACTGAGCTTTCATACATTTTGCGTGAGTCTCGATTGCCAATGCAGCATCACATCGATTCTCATCTAATTGAGCCAAGTATAACAAACGTTTTTCCTCTTCGGAAGTGGCTAGAAGTAATTCGATGGTCATTTGCAATGACGGGATTTCGCATTCAATGGGTAACACAGCTTCCAGACCATAAACTAGTTGGAAAGGAGTGAACCCTGTTGATGTTTTTACTGAGGTACGATACGCCCAAAGCGCTGAAAATAGCATGTTATGCCAATTCGACTGATGAATCCCAATGATTCATCGGATCATGATGACTAAGACTTTGTTGATGGATTCAACCAGACCATTAGCTTATGGATAATAAGGAGTTGAACTATCGTGACGCAAACCAAGTTGGCCTGTAAGTTCGGTCATCATAACGTTTCAAAAATGACGCCCATGATGAGTGATAATCGCTTGTGGGATACCAAACCTAGCAATTGTATGATTGAACACGAAAATTGCAGTTGTCTTGCTGTCTGCCTCAAATGTAGGCATCACATCGGCCCACTTGGTAAAATAATCTACCGCAAGGATGATATAAACATGCCCCCCGGTCGAGTGAGGGTTACATGTAATAAAATCGATATCCCATTTGGAAAAAGGACCAACAACAATTATAGGGTGGAGAGGAGTAGGTGGAGCGCACATCTTTCGATAAAAAATTTAGTAGTTGTGGCATTTTCGGACCGCGATAATACAATCTTTAAACAAAGACGGCCAGAAGTAGCCAGCGTGCAATATCTTTTGGGCTGTGGCATACCCAGACATATGACCGCCACACGCTCTAGAGTGAAAGTCATTGAGAACCCTTTCAGCTTCCTCATGAGTTAAACAACGTCAAAAAACAGAGTCCGCCCCACGGCGATAAAGAGTATCTCCAATAATCCTGAATTGTTGGGACTGGAATCGTATTTTCCGACATTCTGACCTTGAAATTTCTGGCCAAAAGGATTGGGTCTGGAGATAAACGATGATATCCCCATACCATGGATCTAAAGTGCTAATTAGAAAAAAGGATTCATCCGCAATGGGCTCCTTCGCCACAGTCTCTGTGTCAGCACGCGGGAAATCACACATCAACTTCGCAAAAACTAAAGATTTCTTAGACTTATATTTTTCGAATTCCAAGTCGAACTCCTGCAGGATAACAATCCATTTAGAGTACTTTCCCTCTAGCAATTTCTTGGTCAAAATGTAGATCATACGGTTGCAATCCGAAATTACTGTAGTTTTACGGAGTAAAATGTAGTGACGAAAACGTTGGACAGCTTGAACAACTGCCAATGCCAATTTCTCCACATGTGAGTATTTTAGCTCAGTTGGATTTAAAGTGAGACTAAGGTAATATATCACATGTTCAGTACCGAATTCATCTTCCTGAACTAAGACCATTCCAATGGTGGAATGAGAGGCTACGAGATACAAGAAGTAATCCTGGTTGTAGTTGGGAGGATGCAATAATGGTGCATGGTTCAATGCGTGTTTTAGTGCATCAAAAGATTTCTGAGCTATCTCGTCCCAATAGAATGGAGTATTCTGTTTCAACAACCGAGTAAAACCCTTTGTAACCTCGGCGTAGTTAGGAATGAATCATTGTAAAAAGTTTGCTTTCCCTTGCAAACTTTGGAGTTGGCGAAGACTCGAAGGAGGAGGCAATTTGATAATAGCTTCGACCTTCGAGGGATCGATCCGAATGTCGGCTTTCGAAACAACAAACCCCAGCAATCGACCCGTTTCTATACAAAAAACACACTTGTGTGGATTCAACCAAATCCGATAATGCCTACACCTCATAAAGATTGCTCGTAAATGGATGAGGTGATCAGGTCGATGTAACGAATGAACAGGAAAGTCATCGAGATAGGGTTGCACAATGTGCTTGATGTCATGAAACGCATATGACATGGCTCTCTGAAAAGTTTCTCCAGCATTCTTGAGCCCAAAAGGTAATTTGCAATAAGAAAATGTTCCCCATGGACAAATGAAATCTGTTTTTGGTTGATCAGCAGGTAGAATATTGATTTGATTGTAGCCGGAAAAACCATCCATGAAGGAGAATATTTCGCTGCCGGCACAATCATCAATGATTTGATCTATATAGGGACTTGGGTAATTGTCCTTTGGACAGGCTCGATTAATGTCCCTATAATCGATACATATTCTTATTGTCCCTTGCTTTTTGTTAACCGGAACAATATTCAATACCCAATCCGTTAACGGGATCGGATAAATGAAACCTGCTTTGAGTAATTTTTCAACTTCTGCTTTAATAGCAGCAGCTTTTCTTGGGTTAATCTGATGCAAACGTTGCCGGACGGCTTTAGCGTCTGAGTAAGTCTTTATTTCATGAACAACAATCGCGGGATCAATTCCTGGCATTTCCTCATAGGACCAGGCAAACACGTCACGGAATTCTTGAAATAGGGCCTTATATATTTGAATTTCGTCTTCTGTACACGAGGCACCTATATGAATTTTCTCAACAATTCTAGGCTTAACCGAAATGTCAATAGGAATAGTTCGAGAGATGTTTCCAAAATTTAACTCTGAATCAAGATGTTTCATTGGATTCTGAGGTTCCTTGACATATTCAGTCGTAAAAATTGATGAAAAATCATTTTCAAAACGATCATTCTCGGGTAAAATCGAAGATCTGTGATGGAGATCTTCGCATGGTAAATCATCTACACATAGGATTTCATGAATTTGCTCATCAGAGTGAACAAGTTCAGAAAACGTGATTGAATCTGAGCTTGATGTGAAAAGTGATTCCTCACGGACCACATTCATTAAGTCAATTCTGGTTGAATATGGGTCGGTAAACGATTGCACGGCCTCATACGCAATTTCGTATGGACTCAAAGGCATGACATCACCAAAAGAGTCTATCTCAGATTCAGAAGGAACGATCCAAGGATCATCATAAACAATGGTGTCTGACGTAATCATATGAATGGTTGCAAATGAAGACGATGCGTTGATCGAAGGAAAAGGAAAAGTTCCCAGTAAACCGACATCTTTAAATAGTCCTACTCCAACATCCTTATACGATATAGTCGTTTTACCGACATGCTGAATACTTTCAGAAGAGGCTGGGTCAGATGAAAAGTAAGCCAGCTGGTCTATTGTTACAATCTTTCCATTATGAGGAAACTTTATAACCCGAAAGACCAATGAAACGACAGCTGTCATAGCGTAAGACCAACTTCGACCCAAGAGAAGGTTGTAATCTAGAGGGGCATCAACCACCTCCACATCTAGATTAACGGTTTTTCCTTCAACCCCTATAGGTAAATCCTGTAGAATGTCAAAGGGATGAAACCCATGGACATCAAAGGCCTTTAGAATTGTCGGGGATTGATTTAGCGAAGGAGAACCAAGCAATCTCCAACATTTTATCGACATAATACATGTTGAGGCTCCCTCATCAATCATAGTTCGATGAATAGGCCTGTTTTTTACTATCACTGGAATCTGGAAAGCCATTTGATGAGGTAAGCGCGGTGTACTATTTTCTAGATCGAAAATTATTAGGTTTGAGTCCTGAACGTCAACAGCTCCTATAGCCAACAAAAGTAATTTACGTTGTGCTGGACATGATTGTAGCACTTCTAAAGCCTACATTGATGAGGGTGAAACAGCTAAATCCTCAACAATGTTATAGTTCTGAGCCGCTCTCGCATGTGGATTGAAAGCTGACTTTTGAAGTATACCCTTGGCGGGCGGTTTTATTACCAAGTCTAGATTAGGTTTCTCGATCTATAGTGGATCGGAACCGAGAGCTAAGGTTGATGGGTTAGAATGAGAAGATTTTGCTTCTTTACCATCAACGGGACTTTTACTACCATAATCATGCGATCGAGTCGCAATCCTAACATGTGACATCATCAGTATGGGTTCTTCATTGGCACTCGAGGAAGAGCCTATCATCTTACTGTCTTGACTTGGAAAAGGATCCTTCAAAACAGCAGGCGTTTGGGAACCTTTGACAATCTTCGCAACCTCTGCACGATGAGGGTAGTCTCTTGTAAAATGTTCTTCGTCACAAATGAGACAAGGATAACGAGGTTTACGCTTTTCATCATTAGATTCTGATTTTTCAGGTTTCTCTTTTGAATTTTTTTCCGTTTTATTCTTCTTCTTCCCTTTCTTCTTCCCACCAGATTTTGATTTGGCTATAGATGACTCTACAACGTGAATATCGGCGGAAATATCCGCGGAAGAATCTCCTGTCGGGGAATCAGGCAAGGTTATGATAGGAGAAGAATTCTTGGAAGACTTCTTCTTACTTTTAGTGTTAACCGTACCAATCATACCATCAGCGGCATGAGATCTTGAAGGAGCTGCAGCGATTTGATTTTTCTTGGGAAGATCGGGAATTTTCTCGTGTAACGTACCTGACTGAGTATAGACCAAGTCAAGGTACTGTGCTTGAGCAATTACTTGCTCCTCAGTAACAACTCCGGCCTTAGCTACATCTTCAGTGATCTTCGGCAACAAAGATTTTACAAACCATTCGGCCAAGATCTGATCTGGAATAAAAACCTTCACTAAATGCCGTCGACATCTCCATTCATGAATATGATCTAAAATGTAAGTGGATGTCGATTGCTTTAACGAAGTTAGTAATTCCGTGCCATTGTCATATCGGACTGGCAGCTGAAAATGAGTTAAAAACGAGGTAGCTAATTGACTAAAATTATAAAAAGTGCCTTGTGGTAACTCAATGTACCACTTGGTCGCAAGACCAATTAGAGTGCACTGGAAAAGTCTTAGATAGATTGAATCATCTGAAATGGAGTTAGATGCACACTAGAGGTGATAAGTCATCACATGGTTCGACGGGTCCTCTCCTGATTTGCCTTCGAACTTAGGGATATCACTAGGCAAATTATTCGGCATTGGCGGCCAAAACGGAAGATAATTAATGGGATCGTTCGTTAGGCACGACAAGTCAGGAAAGTCCAAAGTTGTGATAAACGGTAACTAACGATTAGGGTCCCTAAAACTCTGGGTCATGAGACCAGCCCCAGGAGGAGGATATCCAGGATAACTAGGAATAGGGATTGCATTTGGGATATTGTATCCTCTTGGAAAACCAGGATTAACTGGACCGTACTAGGGTTATTGAGGTTGTTGATATGTGTACCCAGGGTACGGTTGATACTGATAGACTGGTTGCTACACAGCAGGACCGAATTGGTATTGTCCCTGGTACGGTTGATAAGTAAATTGTGGTTGACTTGTGACAATCGTACTTAAACCAGGTTGTCCTACAGGCATCTGAACCGAAGTTTGAGTTGTGGATCCAGACGGAGGTAAAGATGTCTGAGGAGTAGATACAAGAATAGTAGAAACCAGAGCTGTCGATACTCCAGAAGTAGGTGGGGTAGATTGAACAGATGTTGCGGCAGTTGCAATAGCCGTTTTAGGCGGTGTACGAGGCATACTAGGCCCAGCTGAGAAACTACCGAAGGTACAGAAGTTTGAATAGTAGACTGGACAGGTTGCTGGGGTGTACCAGAAACTAAGGGTTGTCCAGTTTGAGATGACAACTGTACATTCAGTTGCAAGACCTGTTGAGTTTGCGATGGATCCCACATTAAATTCATTCTGGGGTACGGACCCATAAAAGGTTGAGAATATTGACGACCATAACCGGGTTGAGGGTAGGATTGATAATTCAAAGGTACATTTCCCGTTCCTTGAACATATGATTGACCGGAGGGTGGTTGGAAACCTTGGTTCGAGTACTGACCTTAGGGTTGATACCCTTGAGGCACGTACTGATACTGGGGTTGACTTTGAGGTACATATTGATACTGGGGTTGACCTTGGGGTACATATTGAGTCTGGGGTTGACCTTAAGGAACGTACTATCTCGTAGGTATGTACTGTCCTTAAGGTTGCCCACTAGGCACAAATTGGGTACCTTGAGGTTGCCCCCAGGCGATAATTGAGGATTTTAAGGCTGCCCCCCAGGCGGTAACTGGCCACCTTGAGGTTGAGGATTGGGAATAGTACCTGACATCATGAGAATATCTTCTACGCTCAACGGCTTAGTACCATTGTTTCCAGTTAATAACGCTTGTTCAATGGGTTGAGGAGATGCTCCCGAAAAAGTACCAGAAAATGACTGATACCCAGAGGGATTAGAAGGACCGTTGTACAAAAAGGATTCTGGAAATTGAGTAAACATGGACGACTGTCTTGACATATTCAACGGAGGATAATAACCTCTAGGTGTTGGGTGATAAGGAACACGAGGTGGTGAAAAACTTAACCCTGGGTTTTCTAAGAAATTAGTCAAAGAAGGATACCAAGCACTGCTCCTAGGTGGACTGTAAAAAATTGATTCACGCTCCCTTAGCTCAATAGCAGGTTGATTTTCAAGGATAGGGATGCCTACTTCTTCTTCCGGAGCAAGTTCTTCGATAGCTATAAGTCCAGAAGGAATATTTTGGGTAATTATTCTTTCTACCCTAGGTGAACCAGGACCACTAGAAGCTGGAGAAGCAAACCTTGATGTCGGAGTAGCAGCAAATTCACTTTCAGGTTCAGATATTTCAGATTCCTCACCTATATCACTAGTATATGAAAAGCTACCAGTAACTTCGGAAACAGACACTGATTGTGGATTATAATCTGCTACTAAAGCTTGAAAATCAGGATGTACCACCAAAGAAGACTCTCCTTCTTCAGGTGACCCAACTCTACTGTCTCTAGGAGTTACGAGGACTCGCAACCCTTCAGGCCGGCTTGGTGAAAACTCAGGAGGTTGGGCCCGAAGTCTACGAGACTTCCTCGATAATTCAGCCACGGTTAAAAAAATTTAACTACTTCACATGTAAGCAAAGTAAAATCTCAATAAAAACCACCTAAAGCCTCTAAAGAACCAAACAAATTTGAATCACATGCCTAAAGAATCTAGGAGATCAAACACACACAAACAGTAACTTTCTGTACTGAAAACACTAGTTGGTGATGAAATCCAACGTCGCAGAGTTCAATATAGAAATGGCGGTTGGAACAGTTACCCCGGCAACCTGCTTAATGAATAGACTGGCACAAGTTCCTCCACTTAACCGTCTCGAGTGAAGAGAACCCCCTAGAAAATCCAAGTGAGTCTAGCCGACGTCTGCTCCAGGTACAGTGGGATCTTCCCACCACTGTCACCTTAGGAAGAATCCTAAAGAATATGGTCACTAAGGTTACCAACTGAAACAAATATACCTAGGGGAATAGTCTACGATATGATACACATGCAAGGGAAAAGTAGCAAGCTCAATCCCCTTGAAGGCTCCTTGACATAATCCAAGGTTTACCAACAAGTGACCCCAGGCTCCTCAACAATGGTTAATCCGAGGTTTACCGTTTTTAATACGTGAATATCTGGCGTCATTCCCAATGAGGAAGGATTGATTCCCACACTGGTTCGGACACGATCTCATGCTTCCTTTAAGAGGAGCTTTCCCAGAGCATAAATGCAACAATTAGATTTCTTCCCTACCACAAGATACAACTACTTGTTTGTTTTTACTATCTTGGAGAGTTAATTACTCTCCTACTCCAAGACACTAGCCTAAGCTAAGTTGGTGTATCAGAGCCGTAGAAATAAAATGTTACTAGATGAATTTTACTTTAAGCGTTATTTTTATTGGTTTAGCGTTATTTTTATTGGTTTTTGTTTAAGTCAAGAGGTGCGGAGATGAAACTCGTGGTATGAAGACTCGGCTCAAAATCACTAAAAATGCACTTAAGATGATTAAACAATCTTTTCCCTTCGATGAACTTCTAGCTAGGAAAGAATTTGAGAATGAAAATATTTTGTAAACGCAAATCTTTCTTAACAAACAAATTAAAAGAAGAGCTTTTGTCCTTTCCAATGCACTCAAAACGAGAGAACTAGTTATTTTCACAAAAATTTCCCTTTTCTTTTCAAAGCACTCAACTACTACAAAAATAAACTTTTTCCAAAAGAGATTTTTTTATTTTTTATAAAACACTCGAAACTATGGAAATGACTAACTTTGAGATCTATAAACTATAAAAACCTATTTGAATTCAAAGCTTACAAGATGTCTTTTTTAAGGATGTTTTACTTAACTATATGTAAACTAAGGACCAATTTATGCAGAATCACAAATCAGTCAAAAAACAACCAATTTTGTTTTCTTTTAAAAAAAAATGAAAATCCAAACTTTTAAACACAAGCTTTTCGAAGTTTTGTAAAGAGAAAACACAAGGCGAATTCCTCAACAAGGGTAGATTTCACAAATGGTCAGACTCATAAGAAGGCTGGTAGAATCCAAGGTGATCTGAGGTTCCTACAACTTCTAAGCTCAAAGCTACTACAAGACCAAAATGAAAAACAAACCCAACAAGCAAAACTTCTAGGAATTTCACCTAAAACCCTAACATCAATGAAATCAACCTAAGAAAAGCTTCTGACAGGTTATATGCAGGTCTGGGCAATGGATAATAGCTTCTAAACAAAAACTAAGCTAACTAACAGAGGAAATCTTAGGTTTTTCAAAATTTTGACAGGGTCCGCAGGTCCACAGTTAACACAGGTGCAGTACCGTTCTGTGCTAAAAGTGAAAGTGCGGATAAGTACGCACTGTGTCAAAATACTAGGGTGCGGTCCTCTCCCAAAGTTATGAAAAACAAAAAATAAGCCTGGATCTACTATTTCTACCCAATTCCACACACAACAAGCCAAAAACAAAAACAAAAACACAGTTTCTTAGGTCAAAGTAAAAACAAGGAAAAAATCAAGTCCCCAGTGGAGTCGCCATTTTGTCACATGGAATGAGTCGATCTTGCGGACAAGATAGACCTTCCTAGAATCTAAAGAAGACCTAATGACAAGCAAACCAATCACAAACTATCTTTCTCTAAATATGCATTTATAAACAAAGGCAAACAAGTGTTTTAGGCCTACCTTGGGTCCAACGCAAGTTTGTGGAAGCCTCGCTCCTTCGATCCAAATGAGCTCCCTTGTCGCAAATCTACAAACACAAACAAGCAAACAAATTAAATAGCACCTGAAAAGCCAATATCATAAAACATATTTAACATGAAAGTCAATGAATTCATGAAACAAATGACATGAGACAATTTGTTGAGAAAAATGAATCTGATTGTATTAATTCAAATCAAAGAAGAACTTTACAACCTGTGCCTTGACGCTGTACAAGCTCCTCCCAGGGTCCAGCAAGAAGTCTCCTCTACTTTGACAAGTTTCACTCTCTTCCCAATGAAGCCAATTAGGTATGTGATCTCTCCTCTCAAGCTCAACTAGGAAGTCTTAATTTCACCAGCATTTACCCTAAAAAATGTTCAGCTTCTAACCTCTCCAGCAACCAGCCCAATGCCTGAATTTATAGTGCAATGGAGGAAAGTTACTAGGTCCTCCTTCAAAGGGATAGCTCCTCTCATCAAGGGATTAGCTCCTTCTCTTTTGGGATGCATGAACCACCTAAGAGCGGCCAATCCACGTCAAAATTCCATCTAGAATCATCTAGAATTAACCCAAAGTGAGCTTTTTAGAATAAACTTGCGCCTTTTTGACTTTCACAGGGGTCCGCACCCACACCTTTAGGGACAGATCGGGCAGTTCCGTAGTTTTTGTAAACAGGAGGTGCGGGACCACAGGCAATAGTGAGAGAAATTGCGGAACCAGAGCTTTGTTGATTTTCAATGTCTTTCTCTCATTTTCAAAGCTTGACTTGAAGAGCTGAGGTCTGAGACTTGCTTAGGAGGACAGTACAAGTGGTGATAGACCCATACTGACTGCAAATAATCATGGTGACGATATTTTTGTGTAACAAGTACATAAGTTAAATAACATATATCAATAAATAAATCAGAGCAATCCAACTACAATAACAACGTATGCATGAAAATGTGTTGGCTTTGTTATTAAAGAAGTGTAAGTCACAATCATACAATACACCATGTAAACCTGCTAGCACCATTAGTGGAACGTTACAGCCACATCCGCTTGCTCCTCCAAAGAGATGTACTAGCTCCTTGCAGTGGAGAAGCCAAGACACGTTACAATATTGTCCAAGCCTTCTTCAAGATAGTCATAGTAGAAGCTTGGCTGACCAAAAGCCTATACAATGAGTTATGAGGGAATTTTTATAACAAAGGGTAGGGTGACCCTTAACATTCCCCTTTGTGACCATTCAACTACCCTCATGACTCTTCACCTACTCTATGATTGTTACATTCACTCTTGAGACTTGACTTACACTTGACATGACTCAACAATACAAAGCACATGTACCCATGTGAACTATTGGGCATGGAATCCCCCCACAACATGTTTTGGGGCTCAAAGCCTAAGTTTTGAGTAATATTATTGTAAAGCCCTGTGAATTGCGAGCATGGAATGTATGTTAGAGTCATCGGGTTGTCTTCCCTAGGTTTGAATGTAATGTCGGCCTACCCATGGTCCACGGACCATGGGATTGTATAAATAGAGTGAAGCTCTAAAAGTAAAAGATAGTGAAGGAAGGAAGAGTGAACCATGAGATAGAAGCTCAAAGCAAGTGTCTAAGTGTGTCTTGGGCCGTAGTAGTAGGAAGAGGCTCTGCAATTGAGTGAAAATAGGCCTAGTAGAGTCTGTAGCTAAGTGCATAGACCCCTGCAGCTAAGTTCGTTGGGTAGAGTTGAGTCTGTAACTAGAGAAAATATTAATAAAGAAAGGTTTTGTTACAAATTCTATGCATCTATTCTAGGTTATTACATGTTTGATCACAATCGTAATTATACCATTTATTACTGCACGGATTTGTATGAATGGTGAATATTGTTAAGTATAACTGAAAGCGTACAAATAAGCTAAGTTAATCAACTAATATCAAGTTGCTAGTAAGGACTTGGGTAAGAATATTGTTCAACTCTCAAGTAGGGTTGCGCGAAGGTAGCATCTCAGGCTGTGAGGTACGGGTAAGTGCACGTAGGGTCAAACCATGGACCACTTGAAAACATCAGACATCTCCAGGGTGCAGAAACCTAGTTCTAGCACCCTCCCATACTACTTCGGGTGAGACCTCAGTCTGTGCTCTACGGACTGTCTCTGAAAGGGCTAGTAGTATCGGGATTTGTTTGGCTAAATCACCTCTAAACCTGGGTCATGACCCAACAAGCCAACATGAAAAATGGCTTGAAAAAGCCAAACTAGACACCACTCTGACTTAGACAACTATAAAATTCCAATTGCTCAACATCCTCATGCTAATCAATAGTAACATATTGGTGCCAATATTGGTAGTCTCTGATAGTGTTCGTGTGTTCTGCTGTGACATCTATCTGGAACCTGAAACTTCCCTCCATGGCATCTAGGTACACTACTTGGGCTCTGTTAGTGTCAGTCTTTCCAGCCTTCCTCCAGTGATCAAATATGCTCTTACAAAGTGATTTTGAAGTGTAAAGGTCAAATTTTGTCATTTCAGTGAGTCTTCAAGCCAAAATTTGGTCACTAGGCATTAGGTCTAGGGTTTGCCCAAATGTCAGTCTATGTCATCATTCAGCTGAGTGTATCATCATTCAGAGGGTTTTCATCGTCATGTCAGTATCTAATGGGTCATTTTACATCTTGTCCATGCTTCGGTTGTGCCTTGGCAAGGTCATTTCCCTCTCCTAGGGTTTTGAAGGCAATTTCTCTTGGATGGTAAAATCACCGGCAAAAATTGTTTCCTGATGTTCATACACCTTTCCCTATCCTTAAAGTACCTTATAAAACACTTCCCATCCCTTAGATCCGCCAAATTCCTCATTTTTGCACAAACCCTAGTTTCTAGCTACAACCTGGCAATTTTCTAGGTTTGGCCTGTGTTTTGCCCTTTTCGACCCCTTCCCCTCACTCAATCTCTGAGATTCCACTTTCCCCTACTTCCTAACATCCCTCCCCACTCCCACAAATTTCCGCAAGAATTTAGAAGCCCCCTATCCCCTTCATTTCGCTCCATTTCGACAAAATTCCTTGTTTCACACATCGGGACAAGTGACACTCAAAAGATGTTTCAGAGCAATAAAAGATGAATTTTGGAAAACTGAGAGAGGTTTTTGTCCATAACATGCCAAAGAAGAAAAAACTCCTTCATTTTTTGCACAGGTGTCATGGTTTGAGAGAAATGTCAAAAATTCCGGCGAGAACGAAGGTGCTCCAAGGACGGTTGGCCAAAGCACAAAAACGAAGGAAAACGCCTGATCCACTCCAAATTTTGGCCAAAGCCTCTTTGACTGAGCATGGTACTTGATTGGGGACTCCCAGCCCAAATTTCAAGAAATTTGGAGAAAATTTTGTCATTTGTGAATTTTTTGGGAAATTGACAGGTTTTGGCCATTGGAGTGGTCTCACCCCGCGCGCGACCACTCGTGGGGACAGCTCAGAACGGGGAAAACTCTACATTTTTGGAATTGGCATGCAAAAATACACTTGCCTATGCATGGGGTCAAATTTTTATGGAGATTTTGGCCTCCAAAAGCTCAAAATACATGCAAATTTTGACTTTCTGCCCCTTTTTTGAGTTGCAGAGAGCTGCCTTGGGAGAAATGACTTTTGAGGGGTCAAATCAACTCCAAATTCCGAAATTCCAGTTGGTTTGGAAAGTAGACTCACAGACCTTTCCAATGAGCTATCTTGTACCTAATTTGGAAACCAGGAAGGCCCTCAAACACAGATGTCAATGCGCGCGACCACTCCAAGGCAGGGGCGCGACCACTCAGGGAAATTTTGCCAGTTTGACCATTTCGGCCTGCAAAACTCAGTTTTTACTATGGTTGACTTTTAATGCTTGTAAATGATGGATTTTTGGATAATTTTCATGGCACATGGATACATTTACTCTCCTTTAAGACTTCTAGAAGTTTCTTTGATGTAAATAGTGAATATTAAATGCATGGATGGGTTACCTAAGTTTTAGAGGCAAGTTGTTTTGACTGCCTATTATCTAGTGCTCAGTTTAGAATTAGTTGAAACAGCTCCTAGGAAGCTGAGCTCGACCCCTAGGGGTGGGGAAAAGAGTTAGATCATCTATATTATGCCTTCTCTTGCTCATTTTCATGGTTGGACTCTTGAGGGAGAAGCTCCTATTGTATATTTTACTTGTATCTCTGCAATTTGAGGAAAAGGAAGGCCAGGGTTTTGCAGACATCATTGTGGATTCTTGTGGATTATTATGTTGATGGTGTGTTTCCTACTTGTCATTGTAAGTGTGTTTATGTGTTCCATCTCTTATTCTATTGCTGCTAATTAAACAAAAGAAGTGATAAAGTTTGAATTCATGCATGCCATGCTCAGCTTTCAATTTTGTTTAATATTTATGTTTTCCACTATCTAAAGAGGATTCAAAGTCATTGTTTGCCCTCTTTAGCTCCCTCTCTTTCTTCCTTGATCATCCATCTCAGGTTAAGGCATCAGCACAAACTCCTACCTTGCACCAAAGACCCACCTGCAAAAACTGAGCTCAATCCCCACACCCTGAATTGCACTCCCTCCAATTGCCACCAAAAACCCCAAAAACTTTAAATCAACCCTCCTTATCAGTTTACTAGCCTAATATCAGTGTCACTGTATTGGTCATCTCTGTCCATTGAATATTTTACTGAGATTGACCGGAGAGAGCCTTCTCATACCCCGTAGGGCTAGCTACGAGGTGAAATGGTTTGATGTTGCCTTGAAGGTTTACCTTCCTCAGCCTAGGGTGAAATCTCAAGCGCTAACATACTGGCGACCATACTGGGGAAGAACAAATTAATCGTTTGCTCATTGATGTGTTTGTTTCATAAGTCTTAGACGGAGTCTGAAAATACGCCAGGTAGCCTTCGAAAACGCTCTTGTTTTACATCAGCGTTAGTAGATAAACGCTGCTTCAGTCCATCTCCGTGAGCTTGTGAATACAACACTTCATTTGCATTTCACCCCAGTACATGTATCAAGTTCAGATCTGATTGTTGATGGTGAACAACAATCAGACACTTGAAAGGCTGAAATCATTCACTGGCGACTCCTTTCACTGAAGAATCTAGCAACCTATGCTTCATGGTGACTTCACTGCAGAGAGATCAGTAGCTTTGAGCTTTTCACGATGGATCGGATCGCAAGAAGATATGCTCCCTTGAGTCGAGATCACATCCCCGGTTTTCCAAATAAAATGCCAAAGGTAGATTGGTCAAGGAATTTGCCTATATTTAATGATGATGGTAAGAAGGATGCTGCTTTACATCTAATTATTCATATGCATATTCGCAAGTTGAAGGTTGATTTTCCTGAAGATTGCTTGATGAAAATATTCTTGGCCACTCTGGAAGGTAAAGCTCAATCTTGGTATGAAAGTTTGCCGCCTGCTTGTATTTACTGTTTGAAGGATTTTCATGCCTTGTTCATTGAAAGATATCAAGCATCTTATCCATCATTAAATTTAGTTCAAGACTGTTGCAAGCATGCCTATAGTTTTATTGAAAGTCTTGAGAAGTTTTATGAAGATGATAATTTCATGGATGAAGAGATCATGGAAGCATTGTATGAAAAGCCATTTCAGCAACATGATGAGAACCTAGTGGATACTTGTCAAAATGATCAAGATATTTTGCAGCAGAATCAAGAGCAGCAGGTTGAAGATGGTCATATGGATGTAATTGATGAAAGAGAAAAGCTTGTTTCAGATCTGCCCACAGAAGACAGCAGCATGCAACCCATCAAAGAGAGCTTTGTTGTTGAGATCATAGACGGAGTTTTGGATTCAGATGTTCATGAACAACAAGGTGAGATCTTTGTGCAAGTAAGTGATGAATCTCCTTTCAATAACTCAGTAATAAATGATAGTTTGAATGCCTTGTCATATGAAGATAATTACTGTTTAAGCAGAAGAAAACAAAAGGCATTGTCTCCTTTGTCTGAAGATGAGATAGATCAGCTTTTGAAAGGTCATGCTACAACCCAAGCTAAAGCAAATCGGCAGTGTGCACATGGTTGCAAAAGTGTTGGTGAAACTTCTTCTTCTTTTGAAAATGATGACAGTGTTGTAATTAATTTTATAGATCAGAAAACAGATAATGTTTTTCTTCACAAAGATGATAATCCGACTGTCATATCATATGAAGATCATCTACCATATTGTCTGACTACCGAAGATCATAGCATACAGGATTACCTTTCAGATTCTTCATATGTTTCATGTGCTGAAATGTTTTTCCAAGAAGAGATCTGCTCATCCATTTGTTCGGAGTTTTTTGAAGTCCATGAGCATACTTTTACTGAAGCACATGATGAAGGTAGATCAGAATTTGAAGCAAAGGAAACCTTGTTCTTTCAGCAGGAGGTGGCAATGGCAAATCTTCATGTTTTTCAAGAGCCAATGGCAGCCTTGTTGCAGTCAACAGTGAAGGGGATTATTGCAGTATTCAGTGATGAAAGAGATGATGGTCAGCTATATTTTTGGATGCCCAGTTACCAGTATTCATTGTTGACCACAAGATCTGATCAGGAGAACCAATCAAGAAGGCATCTACTGGATTGGTTACATTGGCATTATGATATAGTTTGATGTATATATTCTTGTAAGAAACACCGGTGGTTGTCATCATGATTTCACATCTTGATGGACTGCTACCCTTTCAAAAAGCTTTGTAAAGTCTTGTTTTAAGTCAGTCATGAGTCATTTGTGTTTGGTCTATTGAGTGAGTTTTTTCAAGTTATTTCAGTTTGCCATCGAGTCGGTTTGAGTCAAGTTCCAGTTAAGTTTCAGTTCATAGTCAAGTCCAATATAGTCATTTCAAGTTTGGTCACGTGTGTACCAGTTGACTCCATCGCCCAATGATTTACAGCACTGGTCTGCTCTCCCAGAGGTATAAGGTTCTTGGCACCTCCAAGGAGCTACCATCCCCATTGGAGCCGATGTTAGTGTCAGTCTTTCCAGCCTTCCTCCAGTGATCAAATATGCTCTTACAAAGTGATTTTGAAGTGTCAAGGTCAAATTTTGTCATTTCAGTGAGTCTTCAAGCCAAAATTTGGTCACTAGGCATTAGGTCTAGGGTTTGCCCAAATGTCAGTCTATGTCATCATTCAGCTGAGTGTATCATCATTCAGAGGGTTGTCATCGTCATGTCAGTATCTAATGGGTCATTTTACATCTTGTCCATGCTTCAGTTGTGCCTTGGCAAGGTCATTTCCCTCTCCTAGGGTTTTGAAGGCAATTTCTCTTGGATGGTAAAATCACCGGCAAAAATTGTTTCCTGATGTTCATACACCTTTCCCTATCCTTAAAGTACCTTATAAAACACTTCCCATCCCTTAGATCCGCCAAATTCCTCATTTTTGCACAAACCCTAGTTTCTAGCTACAACCTGGCAATTTTCTAGGTTTGGCCTGTGTTTTTCCCTTTTCGACCCCTTCCCCTCACTAAATCTCTGAGATTCCACTTTCCCCTGCTTCCTAACATCCCTCCCCACTCCCACAAATTTCCCCAAGAATTTAGAAGCCCCCTATCCCCTTCATTTCGCTCCATTTCGACAAGATTCCTTGTTTCACACATCAGGACAAGTGACACTCAAAAGCTGTTTCAGAGCAATAAAAGATGAATTTTGGAAAACTGAGAGAGGTTTTTGTCCATAACATGCCAAAGAAGAAAACCCTCCTTCACTTTTTTCACAGGTGTCATGGTTTGAGAGAAATGTCAAAAAGTCCGGCGAGAACGAAGGTGCTCCAAGGACGGTTGGCCAAAGCACAAAAACGAAGGAAAACGCCTGATCCACTCCAAATTTTGGCCAAAGCCTCTTTGACTGAGCATGGTACTTGATTGGGGACTCCCAGCCCAAATTTCAAGAAATTTGGAGAAAATTTTGTCATTTGTGATTTTTTTGGGAAATTGACAGGTTTTGGCCATTGGAGTGGTCTCACCCCGCGCGCGACCACTCGTGGGGACAGCTCAGAACGGGGAAAACTCTACATTTTTAGAATTTTCATGCAAAAATACACTTTCCTATGCATGGGGTCAAATTTTTATGGAGATTTGGGCCTCCAAAAGCTCAAAATACATGCAAAATTTGACTTTCTGCCCCTTTTTTGAGTTGCAGAAAGCTGCCTTGGGATAAATGACGTTTGAGGGGTCAAATCAACTCCAAATTTAGAAATTCCAGTTGGGTTGGAAATTAGACTCACAGACCTTTCCAATGAGCTATCTTGCACCTGATTGTGACACCCGGAAGGCACTCAAACACATCTATCAATGCGCGCGACCACTCCAAGGCAGGGGCGCGACCACTCAGGGAAATTTTGCCAGTTTGACCATTTCGGCCTACAAAACTCAGTTTTTACTATGGTTGACTCTTAATTCTTGTAAATGATGGATTTTTGGATAATTTTCATGGCACATGGATACATTTACTCTCCTTTAACACTTCTAGAAGTTTCCTTGATGTAAATAGTGAATATTAAATGCATGGATGGGTTACCTAAGTTTTAGAGGCAAGTTGTTTTGACTGCCTATTATCTAGTGCTCAGTTTAGAATTAGTTGAAACAGCTCCTAGGAAGTTGAGCTTGACCCCTAGAGGTGGGGAAAGGAGTTAGATCATCTATATTATGCCTTCTCTTGCTCATTTTCATGGTTGGACTCTTGAGGGAGAAGCTCCTATTGTATATTTTACTTGTATCTCTGCAATTTGAGGAAAAGGAAGGCCAGGGTTTTGCAGACATCATTGTGGATTCTTGTGGATTATTATGTTGATGGTGTGTTTCCTACTTGTCATTGTAAGTGTGTTTATGTGTTCCATCTCTTATTCTATTGCTGCTAATTAAACAAAAGAAGTGATAAAGTTTGAATTCATGCATGCCATGCTCAGCTTTCAATTTTGTTTAATATTTATGTTTTCCACTGTCTAAAGAGGATTCAAAGTCATTGTTTGCCCTATTTAGCTCCCTCTCTTTCTTCCTTGATCATCCATCTCAGCTTAAGGCATCAGCACAAACTCCTACCTTGCCCCAAAGACCCACCTGCAAAAACTGAGCTCAATCCCCACACCCTGAATTGCACTCCCTCCAATTGCCACCAAAAACCCCAAAAACTTTAAATCAACCCTCCTTATCAGTTTACTAGCCTAATATCAGTGTCACTGTATTGTTCATCTCTTTCCATTGAATATTTTACTGAGATTGACCGGAGAGAGCCTTCTCATACCCCGTAGGGCTAGCTACGATGTGAAATGGTTTGATGTTGCCTTGAAGGTTTACCTTCCTCAGCCTAGGGTGAAATCTCAAGCGCTAACAGGCTCCTCTATCCAAATCATCTGAAAGAATGTGCAACAATGTCCTCAATGTGGCTAGACCAGCAACATTCTTGCACATGACGTCTACATTGATAGGAAAGTTTGGACTAGTGGTGATGTGCATCAACTTGTCGAAGTACAAGTCAAGCTCCTGTTGGACTTGCTTCTTGGTCTTCGCTTGGGTGAGAGTCCCAAGTGACTGAATCACATATGTGTCCACAACATCCTCCATGCTCTTGAATACTCGTGCATGGGAAGCTTGTACGTTAGTGATGAATTGCAGTAGGTCCTCATAGTTCTAGATCTGACTCCGGATATATGCTTGCAGCTCAACCGCATTGGCCTTCATCATCTTGGGAAAATGAAGCGGGGCTCCTTTATACTTCATCGCCCATGCTCACATGTTATCAATGGAAGCATGTATGTTCTTCAAGATGCGGGATCTTCTCACACATGGATGCTGCCATTCGTGAAGATGAAAAACTTCTTGATGCACGGTACTGAAATTGGAGTAGAATTCCCGCATAACCATGTCCAAGGACAACACTCCCTCCAGTATTGCCTTCTTCAATTCAGCTTGGGTGAACATTGTCACCAAGTCTCCTCCCTACTTGGCCACCTGTAGTTCCTTCACCATTCTCTCATTCTCAGCTATGAGGAAGCGAACACTGGAGCTACTGACTTCCGCATACACTCTAGTTGCATTGGCCAAAGCAGTTGGGTCCTTGTGCACATCAGTCATGATCACTTTTTCTTCAACTTGCTTAGGAGATGTTCGATCTTCTAGAGCTGGCACTTTTTTAGGGTGCACAACTCTATGTTGAGATTCATCAAAGGAGTTGTCGTGCATCTCTACTTCTAGTTGACCACCAAGGATCTTAGTGCATCCTTGGTCATTTGAGACTTGCTCATCATCTGGATGCATTGCAACGGGCAAGTCGACCTCTCTATCGTGAGGCATGAGGTTAGTGTCCTATTCCAATTCTGGATGCTCCATGTCTGCATCCAACTGTTCGAACACCCATTCTATCTGATAAGCAAAGTCTTTCCTATGCGATGACTTACTGTTGTTCACTTGATGCCAGCTATTTGGAAGAATCAACTACTTGTATGGGTGTTGGTTCATTTGTCTGCACATGATGCGCCCCCTGCTAAATCTGTTTTTGTTGCGCTTCCTTATTTTGTTGGCACAACTCTTGTTATTTATGGAGTTTCTCCTTCAGCCCATGCAACTCCTTCTCTGTCTCTTCCATTCTCTTCTTATCTCTCTACCTTCGTGCGATTCACTTTCCGCGTTGCTGCCTCTTATGTTGAATAGACATAGCTACTTGTTCTACAAGTGGATCTGCTTTAAACTTGTATCTTTATTCCTCCTCCATGTGGTCGACGATATTTCTCTTCCCTTTGTCGCACACAAGTACGTTGGGCTCTGTTGCCTTTGTTGTTGCTACTACTGCTGCTACTATTGGTGTTTCTCGCGGTGCTACTTCATACTGCTGTGCTAAGCAATTTATGAAAAAACTGACCTATTCATTGGGTCTAGAGGAATTGTAGCAGTACCTCCATGAGTCCTCCTCAGCCCAATGACAAACCCTATGGATCCAACTGAACTGAACTCTCAAGCAATGATCTCTCGCAATGCAATGTGGGTCATACGGTTTGAAGCTTCGGAGGTCAAATGAGTACTTCTTCATTTGTTCTACTTCGACATCTCCCTGTTTGACGCTCTTGAGCTCATATAACCCAATCCATAATGGAAGAGTGGGCCAAGGTGCCTTCTTCTTCCATTACAGTCTTTCTGTCAACCCTACTGAGATATGATATGCAACTTCCTACATGATAAGCACGTCCAAAGAAAACTTTGGCAGAACATGTAGAGGCTTCTCTACGATGAACACTCAAATGAACGTGCCGTCTTGTGAGGCATACTAATATGCAATGCCTAACAATTCCTTCATTGCTTCTTCTGACACGCAGGGTCGATCCTGTTCAAATATCAACCTGTACATCGGGGTAACAAAGTGGTCGGATAGCCATATGATCACTTCTCTGAAGCTGCACTCGGACCATAACTTGAAGTACATGTTCACAACAGTCTTTGTCAGTGACCATGCACACTCCATGCCTGGGAACTCATGTCAGGCACAGACTTCATCTAGAATGTAGGTGGACAAACAAATCTCTGCATGCATGCCTTCGGGCCATTGTCGAGCCTTTATGACTTGCTCCTTCAGCTGATGAGCCAGTATGTTGGACTAGTTGCATGATCTTCCTTCTCTAGCCATTTGGTCCAGTGTAACCACCCAAGTTTGAGGGAAGGTCTCAATGCTTACTTGGACACTCAGTTGACATGCGAATATGACTAAGTATTGGTATTCCTTCCTCAATATATTCGTCTTATAGATCCTGTTAGGGATCATCTTGAAATGAGATGGCTCCTTTACCCAATCCTTCAGAATACCTTTGGAGAAAACTCTGCCATTGGGAAACCCTAATGGAGGGGTCATGACAGTCATGGGCTCATCCATCTTATACATCTCATCATATTCTCATGCCCAGAAGGTTTCAAGCTTCTTTCCACTGACACTGCTCAAGGTCATCGTTTTGGGGTTAGTGTGGGAGATGATCCAGTGAATCATATCCACACATGGGAATGCAGGGTATCTGCATGAAATCCAGTACAGACCAGACTTATGAATGTTCACATACACTTGACAGTCTTCAAGGTCTTCCCCAAAAGTACCTGCAAAAGTTTCGTTCACCTCTTTCCACTTCAGTTTTATGTCGTTGTCTAGGTATAGCTTCATATCTTCATAGATCGGCATGCTAGAGGACACCTGTTCAACTGCTATTCCAACTACAACAACATCAGTGTCCTGGGATCATATTCTCTTATAATCCATTGAGACAGATGAACACCTAAAATATTTGGAAACAAGCAGCCTGTATGGAAAGAAATATGTGAGTGAAAACAAAGCAAATCATGGGAAGGACACAACACATACCTAGGGAACTGATGAGGAATACTATGCAAATTTCACTAGGAGTTTGAGTGACTGGCTGCCAGAACTGCACTAAAGGTAGTTTGGACTGACTGGGGGGCTGAACTGGTTGTTGGATCTAAAAATTGCACAATTCAGTTGGGAAATTGGAAGTTGGGGTTGCACAATGCACAATCCCAATTGGGGGTTGACTGTTAGCCTAGGGAAAATTTGTGCAAATTTTGCGGCTAAGTAGTCACTGACCTCCAGAAATGCACAATTTAGTCCAGGAGGTTAGTGTTGGGCCATACTACACAAATCTGGAGAGGAAGGTGAGTCTTCCTTCTCCAAATTGCTTAATGTAGCCTTGGTGAAGGTATAGATTCGACTCACTGGTAGGAAACTGAAAGCAAGTAAGTCAATGATATGCATGGCGACACTAAGTGATAGCATAAGTGATAAACAGTGCATGCAGAACATGAATGGAAGAATGAGCAAATAGATCAACATGCATGTGGGTGAGGTCGTTCACTAATTGGGCGAACATTCGTGCAAAATAGTTTCATGCATGTAAAAGTAGTGAGATAGCAACCGATACTGAAACAGATCTAGGACAAGCTAGAAAACATGTAAATGATAGTAGGAATTCAAAGAAAACAAGAAAACAACACTCACACAAGAAAATACACAAAAAGTGATAGAAATGTTGGAAAAAACAAGTTGAGGCCACTTACCTGTGAAAAGTTGAGCTGGATGTATCAGAGAGTCCTGGATGTGTTGTGGGATGTTATAGCTCCAAGATCAATGTGAATGAATTATCTCTAATGTGTCGAATAAATAAGTTTGGCCTTATGACACACATGCCACAAATCTAGGAAAAAGCGACACTTGGAGGGAAACTTCTAAAACAACTTTGCATGTAACCCCTGACTACTAAGAATAGCTCCATGAATCATGGGATGCCTTTTGCATTTTTCCTCTTTCTATTTCGGGAAGATCGGGTCATGCATGCATGCAAGTCAAGTTTCCTTGGTCCCGGGTGGAACTGGTTAATCGGATTGTCCATGCATGATAATGCTCAACTACTTGGGAAAAATGCACATTCCTGACTAAAGCTGGGCTAAGTGCCCAAAGGGGATTGTGCAATTTTTGGGCCCAACAGCTAACTGCTGGCCAGATTTTTCGTAAAACTTGGGTTGAACTTCCTGTTGATGGGAAAAATTGTGTAATGCCTATTGGGAGGGCAGACAAGATTGCGTAATCTTGGAGCCCAACAATAAAAGGTTAGAAAAAATTGTGCAATTCATGTAGGGAAGGGTTGGTTGTCCTCCAAGAATGTGCAAATTTCACTGGGAAGTTGCTCAGCCTGCAACTGGACCAAGTCCAGATGAGTAGCTTGTGAAGGAAATGGATCACTTGTGTTTGACAGGCTGCCTTTGTGCAAGGAAAGTATTGAAGCTTGAGTACTTGATGAAGCAAGACAAATTACTATGTAAGGTTGGTAGGGAGGCTCCAAAACAGGAAAAGGAAAAATTTTGGAGGGTGGTTGTAGCTGTTACAACAAGGGGGTACCCTTAAAACTATTATAAAAGAAACTATCTAAATAATCTTAGAATAGCTCACCTAGGCCCTCAAATTATAGTTTTAAAAGTTTATTTAATGTTGGAGTAATAGTATAAGCCATAGATACTAGTAAACTCAAACTATATCTTCAATGAGGATCCTTTCAATGTGCACATTTATCCCATTGCACACATACATTAAAGTATAAATGAATGATATAAAAGAAGAGTCCAAAATACTAATGGAATCATCATAAGTACTTATTGGTACTAGGTAGCAATTATAAAGAGGGTTAGTGAGGGTAGTAGTGACTAACTCTCTAGACAAAAAAAGAAGCATATTGGAAACATTTAAATATATTTCACTTCCTGCAAGAAAACAATTGAAATTTCTATCGAAACCCAATAACTAATAGCAACGAAAAATCCTAAAAATATTGATTCTTGAGAAATACAACCTTTATCACAAATATGAAGGCCTAAATTCTAGACCCATTATAAAGTTTTAAAGACAAATCACTCAGAAAATTGAAACATCTACCAAGATAGCCCATAAAACAACATGTATTTCACTAGATAATCCACTAATCCAATATTTAAGACAATCATAATAAAATAATTAGATCAAATTTGTAACATGTTTCATGATAATTGTAACAAAGATTACAAGGGATCTCAACTCGAGAAGAAGATACATTTGATTAACAAAGGATAAATACATATATAGAGGAAAGGAAGACATAATATACATGGTGAGTGGTGAATCCACTAATTGGTGTATGGATTTTTGTAGTAAAATGGCCATATGGCCTTGAGCACTTCAACCTTCCCACAGTGCACCAAACTCTAACCCCTCCCAAGTTCTCTAAATTGTTTCTTTATCTTTTATGACTTTTAGAAACTAAATTTATTGTTACATAACTAATTTCTAAACATAGACTTAGGGTTTAAAAAATAAAAATAATTTGATCACTTGAAATACTTATAAATATAAATCTCAATTTCCTTTTAAATAATTTTCTAGCTCTCACAAACTTGTAGCTTCCGTTGTTTACACATTAATATTCAAGAAATAATAAATTATCAATCAAACTCATCTCTTCATTGATATTTCACCTTAATATGTAAACCACATTAATTTTAATGACTTTGATGATATGATACAAAAACATTTCTTAAATTTAAATCTTAGTAGATTGGTATGAAATTCTTACAAAAATATTCACCCATTCTACAATGTTTTCATTAGTACTCTTCTAGGTACATATCTGATTACATATTTCCTTTGCTAATTACTTAGGACCAAAATCTTCTTTGATAAATGATTCTATTAGAAATTCAATGACATATTGTTTTATAGGTGTTTCCAACATCTCTATCAAAAATTTCAAGAGGATATTTTCAAGAGGGTGTTTTCTAAGTACTTGTCTCCTCCTCAACCATTGTGATGGGAAAGGATATTTTTTGCATGGTGGGAGATTGGTAACATACAAATCCCTAGAGATGAAATTATATTAGATTTGTTAAGAAATATTTTGATGTATGTATTATGTAGCTTTTTGATTTATGCATTTTTGCAAGCTTTAGTTTTGTAATGACATCAAAATTTTATGTTGCAACAATCTCGAAGGAAGATTCTATTATGCTAGTATATCAGTTGAAACAAATCCCTTGAAATCCTTTTGAAAAATGTACTAATACATTTTGCAATTTAAGATAAACATATGGAAAGACACTATATAGATCATTTTAAAAATCCTGACTAAAGTGACTTAAATTCACACACATACACATATAGAAACCATCTCCTACAAAATTCAAAGAAGATGATAGCACTGAAGTAGACAATAATTATAGCAGAGAAAATTGTTATAGATCGCTATGAAAAATTATTGGTCCCCTTAGAGATTCCTCAAGAGCCAATTCCAATGTTTATTCTTGATCCATCACTCTATAAAGAGGGTTGTTCCACAACTCCAATTGTGAAGTGTTCTATTACTTCCATAGGTACCATGATGAAGCTTTTAGAAATTCTGTTAATCATGTTATCTTCACATAAGGAACATTTAATAAAAGTGCAAAATTTTAGAATGCCTAGTTGATATGGATCAAACAATTCAACTTTTGATGGGACCCAGCCCGCACTCCAATGTATGACTTAAAACAAGGTTTGTCCGGCGCTGATTGTTAACTTGGATTTGGTTTATGATTAGGCTTTTAATCACACTTGTAATCAACATATATTTTCCGTGGTTGTTGAAATCATTTATGGTGGACTGTTAATGCGACAGTTGATCTATCCTGCCTCGATCCTCATTTCCCGCTAATTCTTTTTAGGCAAAACCCTTGTAATTTTTATCATTTGAACTTTCTGCTCTGCAAGGTGAAATCCACGAGGGTTTCTCTGGTAGTGGTCTTTTTCATTCTGTCTACGATTGAATGTTGAGCTATAGGCTTTGCCTGCACTGTTGGTGACTATGTTCTTTGCTGTGCAGCCCTATCACGCATTCTAAAGGTTAGTTGATTCATCCCCTGGGTGTTGATTGTTAATTTATATGCTTGAGCATGGAATCGACCACTGGTTGGTTTTGTCTAGTTCTCAATTGTTACTGTCTTGTTGTTTGTTGCTTTGTTACGTCTCTACTGCTAAAAAAAAATTGTTATTGTCTTCACATGCTCAGGTTACAGGCATGGTGGCCTCGCTCAGCTCTTGTTCCTCAGGTAACTTATCCTTCCATGCTTCATTTCTATTTTTGTATGTTTCCAGTGCTAACAAATGTTTTTCTCCTTTGCTTCAGGTGACTTACGTGTTCTATGACTCAATAGCTTGCATTTTCTTTGTACAAATGCATCCTCAGGTAAGGGTCTCGTTCTTTCTTTGCCCGAACTGTATTTCTCTTGTTTTCTTTTATGCGTGGTTGGACTGACAGTTGCCTACTCTGGCCTCGCAGGTCAAAGTCTGACCTTGGATGTGGATGGCTTCAACTTTTCGGTTCTCAAACCCTCTAGTTCCTTTCTGGTAGGCTCTGTCACCATAGTCTTGTAGGGTTGTAACTAGGGTTCGTAATTTTTGTTGACCGCACCTCAGCGTTTGTTCATTTGGACTTTGCTTGTGTCATTATATGACCTGAGCTCACCTTTGTTACAGTTCTCTGTTTGTAATTCGTTTTAGTTGAACCTTATAGTTGGACACGAGGGTTTCACTATATCAAACCCTCGACTAGGGTATGCTCTATCTCATGGTCGTTATTTCTTCTATTTATTCCGGCAATGCAATATTGAAATTTTATGTAATAACAAACATATATATTTTTCCTGTTTCGTTGGAAATGAAAAGAAATGGTATTGAACATACTGTCACGAATTACCTCTGTTTGGGGTTTGTCCAATCGATGTTTAGGTTCTGGTTTTTCTCATTCAGTTGGTTATGTTGTGTTGATTTCTTTCGGCCACGGGCTTGTTCACTGTTTGTCCATTCTCTTCTTGAAAAACTTGTATGCATTCGATCTGTCATTACTTTGTTCCTTAAGAGAGGAAAAGCGTAAAGTTGTATGCCTACACTTTGTTTATCACTTTTGAATTGATTAATGATGGAGAAATATAGATACACAGTATGAAGAAATTGTTACCAATGGATGGATAATAGACTTGTTCTTTGTCCTTTTTATTACTGTATGCAAAATGCTGAACTTTTTCAATGATTTTCGATGTTACATTTATGTCCTCTGTCTATAGTTACTGGAACTGTGTAGTTACTTTTTCAGTTGTAAGTCTTATAGTTACATAACAATTCATGTATTTGGTTCTGCCTAATACGACAAGATTTTACATTAGACATATTTTTCTTTTTCCTTTAAAATGACAGAACAATTACTAACCTACTATTGATTAAAGACAAACAAATTAATGACCCTAACTGACCAAACTGTCCTTAACTAATACTAAGATTAAAAAGAAAAACAAAGTCCTACATCCTACTTTGACAAATTGAACATAAAGAAACCAATATGCTAATATAACTCTCCACCCTGGCAAAGACCAATACCTGGTCATGGTGCCCTAGCTGGATGCTCCTGCATTAGGCTCCCGGGGCAAGAAGAAATCATGACTCCGGTCCATGAGCTTCTTGACTGAAGAACTTGCCTACTCAATTTGCTTGGCATCAAGCCATGAACTGTCCTCAATAGGACGGTTCTTCCACTTGACTAGGTACTGCAGATATTCCTTCCGCCGAGTTCGTTTGGCCACCTAAGTGTCGAGGATTCTCTCGATCTCGAGAGGTTGAACGTAAGGCATTTGTCTCATCCAAGTTTCTCCTCCATCCCGGGTATTCTATGTAGGCCATGTGGTTCCATCTTCTTCTTTTGGGTCAACAGTGTAAGGAAACAGGTCTGCCACATTAAAAATGGGTGAAATGCCTATCCCTGGTGGTAGTTGTATCTCATAGGCATTCGCTGAAAATTTCCAGAGGAATTTGCAGGGACCTATCTTCTTGTACTTCAGCTTGTTGTATGCACCTCTAGGAAAGCATTCCTTGCACAAATGCATGAGGACTTCATCTCCCACATTGAACTGCACTTCCCTTCTTTTCAAATATGCTTGCTGTTTATACTTTTGGTTGTTGTCCTACAATTTAATTTTCACCTACTCATGCAAATCTCTCATCACGTTAGCGAAATCTTCCCCATCTGTGATTCACCTTTCTTGCTGTCTGAGATCTTGCAGCTCATGCACTTCACAAGGATGCATGTTGTACAAGATCTGAAAAGGACTGCAACCCGTGTTGTGATTAGGAAAATCGTTATAAGCGAACTCTGCCTGGGCAAGCATTTGATCCCACATCTGCGAATTCTCACCAGTCAAAGTTCGTAGCAGGTTTCCCATACTTATGTTTACCACCTATGTTTGTCCATCGGTTTGCGAGTGATAAGCAGAACTGTAACTCAAATGTGTGTCCATCTTCTTCCACAAGGTGTGCCAAAAGTGCCATGTGAACTTCACATCCCTGTCAGAAAGAATATACTTAGGCAAACCATGTAGCCTAACAATCTCTGTAAAGAACAAGTGGGCCATGTGAGTGGCATCGCTAGTTTTTCTGCAAGGGATAAAATGCTCCATCTTTGAGAACCTATCCACTACTACCATTACCGAGTCATAACCCCGATGTGTCCTTGGTAGACCCAAGATGAAGTCCAAGCTGACTGAGTCCAACGGTTTGCTTAGAATAGGTAATGGTGTATACAGTCCTGTGTTCTGACTGTGACCCTTTGCTAACTGGCACACCTTACATATGGTCAAAAATCACTATACATCCCTTCACATTCTTGGCCAAAAGTAAAAATGACTGAGCTACTCGAGTGTCTTGTCAATGCCGAAATGTCTGGCTAGACCTCCACTGTGCTTCTCCAGAATAATGTTCTCTCTCATTGAGCAGTCAGGAATGCATAGTTTTCCTCCTCTAAACAACAGTTTCTCTTGCAAGTTGTAGTCCAACCATGGACTATTATCTCTCACCAAGGGATTCTGACATGCCTCATAGGCCTCCTTAAAATCTGTGTCAGTCTGGTATAAATATTTCAAGTGCTCAAAACCCAGCACTTGTACAGTACTCTCCTGCAAAAGTAAGGACCTCCTACTCAATGCATCCACCACCTTGTTGGCCTACCCACTGATGTGTTTCAACACAAAGGTGAAACTTTGCAAATATTCCACCCACTTGGCATGTTTGTGATTCAACTTGTGCTGTTGCATCACATACTGCAGTGTAGAATTATCCGAAAACAACACAAATTCATTTCCTAGCAAATAGTGTCTCTAATGCTTCAGTGCTTGGATGATAGCATATAACTCCTTGTCGTAGGATGGATATTTCTGCCTCCTTTCATTTAACTTCTCGCTAAAAATTGCAACAGGTTTTCCTCCTGGCTGAGTACAGCTCCAATAGCCATACCGCTAGCATCATAGCAAACCTGAAAGAGCTTCTTAAAACCTGGCTATCTCAGGATTGGTTTCTTTATGATCTTCCTCTTTAGTAGCTGAAAAATCCTCTCCTCTGCATCAGTACATCGAAAAGGTTGACTGGCCTTTTTGATAGTGTCTAGCATAGGTGCGCAGATTTCACTAAAATTTCTTATGAATTTTCGGTAGAAACTCGCCAACCCATGAAAACTACGTACCTTAAATAAGCTTTTCGGGGATGGCCAATTGACTATCGCTGCAATCTTTTCCAGATCCATCTTCAGCTCATTTTCTGCTATTATGAAGCCCAAATAAATCAACTCTTTTTGTAGAAAAGTACACTTTTTCAGATTTATCAGCAGCTTATTTTGCTGCAATTTCTCCAGCACTTTCCGAACATGTCGAAGGTGCTCCTCCCTTGTCCTGCTGAAAATTAGTATATCATCCAGGTACACTATCACAAATTTTCCAATGTATTCTTTCAACATTTCATTCATTAACCGCATAAATGTACTGGGTGCATTTCTTAGTTCGAATGGCATAACCAGCCACTCATACAGTCCCTCGTTAGTCTTGAAGGTTTTCTTCTACTCATCCCCCTCTCAAATTCAGATATGATGATACCCGCTCTTTAAATCTAGCTTAGAAAACTATGTTGCCCCGCTTAGGCAATCCATCATGTCATCCATCTGTGGTAGTGGAAACCTGTACTGGATGGTGATCTTGTTGATGGCCCTCGAGTCTATGCACATCCGCCACTCTCCTCCTTTCTTGGGAGCGAGAACTGTTGGAACTGCGCAAGGGCTCAAACTCTCCATTATCAATCCTTTGTCTAGCATTTCCTGCACCTGCTTTCTACTCTCCTCATTATCTTTGGGGCTCATCCAATATACTGCCTTATTCGGCAAGCTTGCTTCAGGTATGAAGTCAATATGGTGACTTATGCTTCTTTTGGGGGGTAGTTTATCTGGCAAATCATCCACCACTATGTCCGTAAACTCCTGCAACATCTGCTAAATTTTTGTGGGTAAATCTGACACTTCTATATGCAGCAGCACCGCCTTCGTTCTTCTTACAACATCATAGCTCACCTCATTGTCCTCAACTTGTTTTAGAAACTGTTTTCCACTCATTAGCAATACTCTTGCCTCACTTGTCCCTGTTGTTTCTTCCTCCTTGATGGGCATAAGCGTGTGCTTGATCCCATCCTTGACAAACTTATAACAGTTTGTCTTCCCATCATGTACCACTTTCCTGTCAAACTGCCATGGCCTGCCTAGCAGTATGTGACATACATCCATCGGCATTATGTCACAAATGACCTTATCCTTATATCTGCCGATATGAAATTCCACTTCACATTGTTCATCTACCAGCAACTGATGACCTTTTTGCAGCCATGAAACTTTGTAAGGGGTGGGATGTTTCAACTGCTTCAACCCCAACTTTTCCACCATCTCTGTGGCCACCAAGTTATCTGTGCTACCGCTGTCAATAATTAGCTTACAGCACTTACCGTGTGACTTACAAACCGTCTGAAACAAAGCTTTCTGCTGCGTTTGTTCGATGGTTTCTTTGGTTGGTTTCAACAACACCTTGTTCAAAACCAGGGCTTCCCCTATTTCTGGAGCATTTTCTGCTTCTTGGGGAGGTGCTTCTGCTTCTTCTAGTTGTGCAACATACGCACCCCTCTGTCCAGCTTGGTCTACCTCAGGACACTCAAATGATCTATGTCCCCACTTATGACACCTGTAACATTGATAACCAGCTCCTCTACCTCGGCCATTTCCCCTACCTCGCTGATATGGCCTACCTCCTCTTGTGTTGTCCCCTTTTTCTGTTGTTCCAGAAGCTTTAGAACTGCTGCCTTCCTCATTGCTGCTAGCAGTTCGCCCTCTGCCATAGGACTGGCCTCTTCCTCTGCCTGTTCCTCGTCCTCTCCTGGCATTTTTCTTTCTAGTAATTTTCTCTTCAGCTTTCATAGCACTCTAATATGCTTCTTCAATGTTCTTTGGAGAAAGAATACTAATTTCATCTAAAATTTCTAGCCTTAAACCATTTACATACCTGGTTGTCTTTTCCGAGGTATCATCTGTATAACCAGCCCCTAAGTTCACTTGGTAGAACTCCTCAGTATATTCCCTCACTGTCATCCCCTTCTGTTTCAGATTCTGCACTTGCCTATGTAGTGCAATCTGATAATCTTTAGGCAGAAATCTGCCTTTCAACTTGGCCACCATCCTTGACCAGTTTTTGATCGGCAATTTGTTCAATCTCCTTCTCTTTGTTTAGACACTGTCCCACCACAGGATTGTGGGTCCCTTCAACTTTGTTGCTACAAACTTAACTTTGCGGTCTTCACTGAACTCCTCACACTCGAAATACTTATCCAGCTCGCTAATCCAGTCCAACAAAACCTTTGTGGACAAGCTACCATCATAATTTTGGACTTCTGGTTTGGGTTTACTGCTTGCCATTAAGACTGACCTCAACAGTCTCATTTCCGGGCCCTCTCCATCCAATCCATCTGTTGTTGCTACAACTTCCTCCTCACTATCATCGCCTATCTCTGGATCCCTTCTTCTTCCTACCTCAACTGCCTCCAAACGGGCAGTAAGGATCCTAATCTCCTCTCTCAGTCCTTCCTCTGCTATCCTTCGAACACCTCTGCCACGACCTTGCCTTCCTACCTCCATTTCTCAAATTGACTTTAAAATTCTACTCTGATACCACTATGATGGGACCCAACCCACACTCCAATGTATGACTTAAAATAAGGTCTGTCTGACGCTGATTGTTAACTCGGATTTGGTTTATGATTAGGCTTTTAATCACACTTGTAATCAACAGATATTTTTCGTGGTTGTTAAAATCATTTATGGTGGATTGTTAATGCGACAGTTGATCTATCCTACCTCGATCCTCATTCTTGCTAGTTCTTTTTGGGCAAAACCCTTGGCATTTTTTTCATTTCGACTTTTTGCTTTGCAAGGTGAACTCCGCAAGGGTTTCTCTGGTAATGGTCTTTTTCATTCTATCTGTGATTGAATGTTGAGCTACAGGATTTTCTTGTGCTTTTGGCAACTATGTTCTTTGATGTGCGGCCCTATCACGCATTCTAGAGGTTGGTTGATTCGTCTCCTGGGCATTGTTTGTTAATTTATATGCTCGAGCATGGAAGTGACCACTAGTTGGTCTTGTCTGGTTCTCAACTGTTACTGTCCTGCTGTTTGTTGCTTTGTTACAGATCTACTGCTAAAAACAATTTGTTATTGTCTTCGCATGCTTAGGTTACAGCCGTGGTGGCCTCGCTCACCTCTTGTTCCTCAAGTAACTTATCCTTCCATGCTTCATTTATGCTTTTGTATGGTTCCAGTGCTAACAAATGTTTTGCTCCTTCATCTCAAGTGACTTCCGTGTTCTGTGACTCAATAGCCTGTGTTTTCTTTGTACAAATGCATCCTCAGGTAAGGGTATCATTCTTTCTTTACCCGAATTGTATTTCTCTTGTTTTCTTTTATGCGTGGCTGGACTGACAGTTGCCTGCTCTGGCCTCGCAGGTCAAAGTCCAACCTTGGACATGGATGGCTTTAACTTTTTGGTTCTCAAACCCTCCGGTTCCTTTCTGGAAGGCTCTGGCACTGTAGTCTTGTAGGGTTGTAACTAGGGTTTGTAATTTCTTTTGGCCATGCCTCAGCGTTCGTTCATTTGGACTTTGCTTGTGTCGTTATATGACCTAGGCTCACCTCTGTTACAGTTCTCTGTTTGTAATTCATTTTAGTTGAACCTTATAGTTGGACACGAGGGTTTCACTATATCAAACCCTCGACTAGGGTATGCTTTGTCTCATGGTCGTTATTTCTTCTATTTATTCTCACAATGCAATATTGAACTTTTATGTAATAACAAACATATATTTTTTCCTGTTTCGTTGGAAATGAAAAGAAATGGTATTGAACAGACTGTCACGAATTACCTATGTTTGGGGTTTGTCCAATCAATGTTCAGGTTTTTGTTTTTCGCGTTCAGTTGGTTATGTTGTGTTGATTTCTTCCGGCCACGGGTTTGTTCACTGTTTGTCCATTCTTGTCTTGAAAAACTTGTATGCGTTCGATCTGTCAGTACTTTGTTCCTTAAGAGAGGAAAAGCGTAAAGCTGTATGCCTGCGCTTTGTTTGTCATTTCTAAATTTTTTAATGATTGAGAAATATAGATACACAGTATGAAAAAATTGTTACAAATGGATCGATAATAAACTTGTTCTTTGTTTTTTATTACTGTATGAAAAATGTTGAACTTTTTCAATGATTTTCGATGTTACATTTATGTCCTCTGTCTATAGTTACTGGAACTGTGTAGTTACTTTTTCAGTTGTAATTCTTATAGTTACATAACTATTCATGTATTCGGTTCTACCTATACGACAAGATTTTACATTAGACATATTTGTCTTTTTCCTTTAAAATGACAGAACAATTATTAACCTACTGTTTACTAAAGACAAACAAATTAATGACCCTAACTGACCAAACTGTCCTTAACTAATACTGAGATTAAAAAGAAAAACAAAGTCTTACATCCTACTTTGACAAAGTCAACATAAAGAAACCAATATGCTAATATAACTCTCCACCCTGGTAGAGACCAATACCCAGTCATGGTGCCCTAGTTGGATGCTCCTGCATCGACTTTCATGCTTCATTGGGTAAGAAATAGGTTATATATTTCAGAGGAGGAGACTACAGCTCATGATCACTCTAATCTTGGCAAATGGAATGACTTGGACTTAGATGAGCCCTTTCTTATCATTTACAAGATGACAAATGGTTCTAGAAATAGGATCTAATAGCCATAAATAAATTCTGTAAAATATTTTTTGAAACAAGATGGTCTACACTCTAGAATTGATAAACCCCTAATATTGTTATGTTTTAGACATCCTTCCCTCTTAAGGGCTTTAGCCTATGCAAAAATAAAATCATTTATAAAAATTTAATTTTTAAATATTTATTTTGTACAGTTAGAAATTATAATCTGTATTGATAATACTAAATTAATAATAACTATAATCATACTTTAAGCTAATAAAATATAACTCACCTTTTATTACATTATTATTTTGTTCGTTTTAATTATAGATCATTTTAACTCGTAATAATATATGTTATTTCTTGGTGACTTAAAACTATAACATTCCTTTTTTAAACTTGACATAACATAAGATTAATGTTAGATAACATGATAACATTAAAAAAATGTTATTTCTTAATTCGAATCTTTCCCTATTTCACATCCCTGAATCTTGTCTCTGTCCAACTGGGTATTTTCCCTACCTCGCAACACGCTTTGTCATTTAGTTTAGTTTTAAATGTGATTTACTCATTGCTTTAATTATATTTTAATATTTACTTTATTTTTATTACTTCAATTTTTATAATAATTTAGTTTAGTTTAATTTCATAATTTTATTTTGATTCTTAATTAATATACTTTTATATTATTATATTTTAGTTTGAATGAATATTCGTTTTTTTTGGGCTATATTATTAATTTTATTTAATTTTAGTTAATATGATTATAATTTAGATTTTTGGTTGTTTTAGGTTAGTTTTAAATATGGTTTTGTTATTACTTTAGTTTTATTTTAATGATTTTTAATTTTTAATTTAATTTTATTACTTTTTATAATAACTTAATTTAGTTTAACTTATTAAAAATTGGCAAGTTCTCATGGTGACCAAATTTCATAGATGATATGGAACACATGTCAAAAAAGTTGGCAAGTTCTCATGGTGACCAAATTTTATAGGTGATATGGGACACATGTTAAGAAAGCTGAAATAAAACACACACTTTTAAACCAATGAAACATTAACAAATTATTATTTTTAATTAAAATAAAAAAATACTTTTAATCATTTATAAAGTTAAACGTTGTCATAATCAATACTAAACTAATAATATTCAATAAACAAATCAATTGATAACATACTTTTATATCAATTATATATATTTATAAGAAAATAAAATTAATTTAAAATATAAAAAAATATTTGTAATTTTTTCAATCTTTAATATGGAATTGAAATATATATATAAATATTCTCTAAAAGCAAAATTAAAACACCCTAAGATAAAACTTATAGCGTGTAATTCATTGAAAATATTTGTATCCCACACTATTGTTCCTCATATTTGAGGATCGTTGGATGTTATTAGATATTAGATATTTAATTTTAACGTCGAAAATATTTGTATCCCACACTATTGTTCCTCATATTTGAGGATCGTTGGATGTTATTAGATATTAGATATTTAATTTTAACGTCTGGGCTTGAAAAGGTGATACCATTAAATGTGCATGTGTTAATTGTATATATATATATTTTTTTTTTTTTTTTTATTTAATTAATTTTTTTATAGTGGAATCGATAATTGGAGTAGTATTGTGATTCGCGTTACATGGGGTTGATTTTGACCACTATAACCATTGGGAACTGCACTTACCTCTCTCCACAGTGTCGGGTTAGTCCAGGGGAATTGAACTCGTTATCTTTAATACGAAGCCCGTCTTTTTAACAAACTTCACCGCGTTTCGATTACCAACTCACCTGCCCCTGTGAAATTATGTGTTAATTACATATTACTTTTTTGAAAAAGTTTCATTTATTCCATAAATCACCTCATGAATGCACTAAGCCACCTAGGGTATGGTCACAAAAAGCTCATAGTAATCTTGTGATATAACTTTATTTTAAATAAAATATTTTGACATTTTAAATCTCAATAAAGTCAAAAGTGCTAACTCCTCTACTTGATTCTAGTTATGATAAACTTCTTATATGATTAGAATAGCAAATGCATGAATAGGTTTTACAAATAATCTTTTGTTTTAGAGAAGAACACGGTATATGGTTAGAGGTTTAAATAATTAAAATGTGTGATGGCGTTCAAGGTTTATAAACACAATAAGTATAAGGTTTATAAACACAATAAGTATAAGGTTTATAAACACAATAAGTATAAGTTAAGATAGTTCAAGGAAATTTTATTAAATCAAATGAAATAGGAAGGGTAAAAGAGAAGAAATTGAGATCTTTATGTCAATATGTGTGTCAGTATGTCATTTTCATGGTAATTTCATAGTGGAAAGGGTTTTGGAACAAATAATAATTTAAGACAATGGGGATTAATAGACAATGGGAAGTATATTAATTGTTTTTGTAAAATTTTATCAAACAAAATTAAAGAAGAAAAATTTATTTTATGTTAAAACATGATGAAGGTATATTGGAAACAAAAGAACTAAATATTATCATTCACTAAAAAGTTTGATAAACATAATAAGAAACAAGTGGTGATGTGAATTGCTTGGTTTTTTTCTCGATTTTCATTGAATTTTAGAATGTCTAAAGGTAACTTAACAAACATATGTAACATTGCCTCCTCTCACATCTACTCACTTTTATCAGCTAATCCATGGTAAACATGAGATGAGGGGTTACTATGATATGACTCAACCTCCTAGATGACCTTAAGGAAATGGAGAACACAATTAGACCTTACTGACTTCCCTCAACTACTCACTTTCAACGGCTAATCTGGGGTAAACATGAGATGAGGGGTTACTATGATATGAATCAACCTCCTGGATGACCTTAAGGAAATGGAGTCAACAAAATTAGACCTTACTGACTTCCCTCAGGTACCACAAGACCTTTAGGAGTAGCCCAACCCCTCTAGGTGTCTAGCCTCTAAGACAACCCACCCCTTGAGCTAGATCCCCAGTCGCTCCCTTGCGAAGGCCTCCATATGACCATGGGTTTCCAGTCACTCCCATAGGCCTGCATCAGTGCGACTGTGGCCTTTTTTGCCAGTGTTGTGCCAATGACTACGAGAATTAAGGCTACTTTCTAGGGTTGGGGCTAATCCTCTACCCAAGAATCCATGAAACTTCCAAAACTCATAAATGACATAAAGATAATGCTTGTAAACCAAGATTGGAACTAGGACTTGACTTGACCATCCCCAACTGCCCCAACCGGGACTGACATTTTATCAAACACTTGGTAGATATGCAACCTATAGGTCATGAATGCAAGTCTGAACATAAGGCACTGAAAACTTGTAATGAGGTTTAACAAGAAGGGTCACTACCTTCTCTCATTAGCCATCATAACATCAATTAGGTCTTGCATTCATTATTTATTCAATTATGAGTGAAAAAACATGAAAACAGGAGTGACTAAGAACTGTCATATAACCATGCTTATAACCAACATATAACTATATAAATAACCATAAGAGAACATCCATTAAAGCTACATAATAATCAATACATTTCCTTACCAAAAGCAAGAGAAACTTTGCTTTAATTAACCATAGGAAATTACCAACCGGGTTCGGGACTTTCACATTCCACCTGACCATAGATTTTTTGAACCATATCTTTCTTTCAACCAATCACCCCCATGCCATATTCCAAGCATGAATGTGGGATATCATGGGATAAACCAATCCAAAGACAACTAACGGAATGTAGAGGTTAAACCACCTCCACCCTCTCCATACCGTGATCACACATAAACTGGTGCCAAGATCACAAAACTGAATCGAACTTGGATGCCTCATAATTACTTCACCATCCTTGAGGAATTTTCTGGACTCCACCCTTAGGATTTACCATGTATCCTGCCATTATTGGTCAAGGGATTCCTAGGCCTTTGGGAATTTTCCTGAGACCACCTCACCCCGAATTCCAAAACCATCTGACAATCCAAAGCTCAAACCAAGAATAATCCCATCACACCATGGCTATCCAGAAATGGCAAGGCTAAGCTAAAATACTATTGTCGAATGCCAACAAAATCCATGCCAATTACAACAAAAGAACCAAATACCAACATGCACATACCACACATGTCACAACCAACTAGGAAATCACACACGCAATATGTTACCTACAAGTATTCCCCCTAAAGAATCTTGATACTTGCCTTCCTTTGCTTTCATTGTCCTTCTTTGATGTTCCTCTTCTTTCCTTGCTTTTCCTTTCCTTTCCTTGCTTACTTCCTTTCTTTCTCCTCTTAGTGCTTTTTCCTCTTTGAGACAAATTCTAACACTACTTGACAAAAGATTGACAGAAAGCTACCAATTGATGCTCTGAGATCCTTTTTATTGATAATGCCTCTAATTTCTTCAATTTTGCATTATTTTCCTTCATTTTCCTCCTCACATGCAACCTTTTACCTTCATTTCCTCCTAATTTCCACTATTTTCATAAAATAATGTGCCAAAAATACATTTTTTCCTTTCTAAAGCCTTAGCCATTGCCTTTGCCAATTTCCCCTTCGCCATAAAACACAACAAGTGATGCCCACTATGATATTTGCTCAACATTCAGCTTGGAATAAGCGTCCCTTTCCTGTGGTCTTATTTTACCTTTAGTAACTTTTATTACATGAAATTTTAACCCAGCTTTGTTACAAACCCCTCCCCCTTAGGGGAACACCATCCTCAGTGTTAAACCACACCTAAACCCAGAAAAACCACTGAAAAGAAAAAGCATATTGCCTATTGATCTTTATAACCAAACTCATTGTAGTATTTACAATAACATCCCGCTCAAAAGCAAATCAATCATGTAAAATATGACAACATGACAACCATACCATATTGCAACTTTATAACTTAGCTCATTGTGGTATTTATAATAGAAGCCACACATAAATATGTACAAATACCAAGACCCATTTTCCTTCACCGACAAACAATGTAGGATACATAGCCTACATCTTATCAACCATCTCCCATGTAGCTTCATCAGGCCCAAAATGCTTCCACTGCACTTTAACTTGCTCAAGTGCTTTGTTCCGGAGCACAAGATGTTTCTGTTGCAATATACATTGGGGTTCTGCATGGAATTATCCTTATTTCTGCACCTACAATACATACTAATTGATAACATGATCAACATCCTTTACATATCTTTTAAGCAATGAAACATGAAAACCATCATGGACTTTCACTGTTGGAGGAAGTGCAAGTATGTAGGCCACTAGTCCAATCCTCTCAAGGATCTCAAAAAGCCCATAATACCGTGGTGCCAACTTGGCACATGATCCTATCCTCAAGGAGATCTTCTTAGGCTTGATGCACAAATACACATGCTCCCCAAAATGAAACTCCTTAAATTCCTTGTGCTGGTCTGCATAATGTTTCTGCCTGTCTTGAGCTGCCTTTAAATTCTTCTTTATAACCCGCATTTCCTGTTCCATGTCTACCAACATGTCCAATCCAATAAGTACCATATTCACCTCCAGTAGTAACTTTCTAAGCCCATGAATGATCAGACTTCCTCCACATTTCTAGGATCTTCCCACTCCATGATAGCTTTTATCCTCTCTGGATCTACTGTTATGCCATTCTTGGAAACATGTCCCAAGTAATGTACTTCTGTCTAAAATAAACTACACTTTCTAAGATTAGCATACAATTGATGCTCTCTTAGCAATCTCAAGACTGCTTCTAAATGCTTGACATTCTCTTCCTCATTTGTAGAATATACCAAGATGTCATCAATGAATACAATAACAAACTTGTCCAGATAAAGACGCAACACATTATTCATCAGAAACATAAAAGTAGTTGGAACATTAGTCACTCTGAATGGAACTACAAGAAAATCATAATGCCCATACCTAGTCTTGAAGGCAGTCTTGTAGATGTCCTCTTCTTTGATGTGTACATGATGGTATCCTAATTGTAGATCTATCTTTGAGACCACTGTTGCTCCCTTCAAGTGATCAAACAAGTCATAAATACTTGGCAATGGATACCTATTCTTGATCATCACCTTGTTTAGCTACCAGTAATCAATGTACAATCTAAGAGTACCATCCTTCTTCATGAACAATACTAGCAGACCCTAAGGTGATACACTTGGCCTAATGTATCCCTTGTCAAGCATTTCCTTCAGCTGCAACTTCAACTCTACTAACTCTAGAGTGCTCATCCTATAAGGTGCTTTTGATGCTGGTGCTACCCCTGGTACCAACTCAATAGAAAAATATACTTCCCTATGCGGAGGAAACTCTGGAATCTCTGTTGGAAACACATCCTGAAACTACTACAAGACAGGGTACCTCTTAAATATTTTTGCATCCTCAACATCCTTACCCTTGTCACTAGAAATATGAATTGCAAACATCACACACCCTTTTCTGCAACTGCGCTTAGCCTACATAGCTCTAACCATCCTCATTGATGTAGACTTCTTCTTCCCTTGCAAGATTCTCTTCTCTCCATTATCATCCAAGCATTCAATAGCCTTGTCATAGAAATCTACTTTGGTCCTATGAAGATACAACCAATCCATACCCAAAAGCATACTATATGATCCCAATGGCAGTACATTCAAATGTGTTGTTGTAGGCATACCATTCAACTCAAATGCATAAGCTCTTACCCAGTGATAAACTCTCTTCTTCGTACATATAGCCAACTACACCAACCAAGACTCTGCATGCTCTTCTTTTCTCAAGTCACACTTATCCACCAGGTCAGGATTAACATAACTATAATTAGATCCAATATCAATTAAAATAGATATAACTTGATCACAAATCTTACCTTCCATCTCAATGATAAATGCCTGGTGATCCGCCTGCTTGTTGTCCACAACCGCATAAATCTGAAAAATACTATGACCATCATCTCCAACTATCTGTTCCTCATGAGAACTATATATATAAGGCCTACCTCCCAGGTAAAATGAAAAATCCTTCTTACTATGATCTTTTCCACATATCCAACACTGGAACGGTGCTCTACCATCACCTCTAGTCTACTGCTCTCTAAGATGTAGCATATGTCCCTTCTCAACTGCACTAAACCTATTGTAAGGAGAAACATTTTATTTCTCACTTGCATCTTGAGGTCTTCCTCGCTTCAGTGGTGATTTTACTTTTACTTTCTCATTTCCTTTCAAGTCACGCTTAGGCTCAACTTTTCTCTTTGACTGCTCATAAAAATGCTTCAATTTATGGATGGATTCCTCTAATGATCTAGGCTCATCACACTCAATTCGTTCTCTATATGATGTTGGCAATCTATTGATGGATCTTTGAATCTTAGCCTTCTCCTCCTTGAGATATGGCACATACCTCAACAATTCCAAGAATTATAGTGTACTAATCACCTATCGTAGAACCCATCTTTAGCTCATAAAACTCCTTAGATCTACCATCATAGTAACTCTCTGACAAGTACTTCCTCGTGAAGATCCTCTCTAACTCATCTCAAGTCAAGTCTTCTTCTTGAATTCCCTTGAAATTATTTACATCATCCCACCAGATATATGCTTTCCCTTTAAGACTAAAGGTGGCTATTTTTGCTTTCATGTTCTCTGAGTGTCCATGTAATCTGTAGAATTACTTCATTCCAAGCAACCATGCCTCTGCATCTTCTGGCTTGTTCATCTCTCCATCAAATGTAGGAGGCTTAACCTTCTTTAACTCCTCGAGTAAATACTCCCTCCTTCTATAAGAATGATGATGGTGATGATTGTAATAATGTCTCCTGGATGAGGAACTAGAATGATGCCCATACATACTAGTCCTCCTGTCAAGTGTATCTAGTGATCTGCCACCTTTTATTGTGCCCCCTCTATCCAACCTTTATTCAGACCGACATTCATTTTCTCTTCCTTCTCTTGACTGATACTCAAATGTCCCTATCTCCATAACTTTGATAATCTTTGAAGGATTGTTGCATTAACCTCTACCTGCTTCTCTTGAGACATTGCAAGTATTTATTGAGCCTCAACAAACTTGACATCATCTTCTTTGCAACTTATTATCTTTTTCCTCAAGCTCCTCAATGTATTTGCTGTAATAAGAGATTACTCTTCTCCTTGCTGCCCAACTGATCTGTAGGGAGAGTCACGAGAACTGTAGTATACCATTTTGCTTATCATCTTTGATTTCTCTTCTTCCTGCAAGTATACCATGTCAAATAAACAAAATAGACACTAATACCAAATACATACCTTAGTGGTGTTCAAGGGAGTTTTATCTCATCTACAAGATCAATCCACATTAGCATGTACATGTATAATCATAAACATATTTGTGTAATAAAATAGCATCAATAACATCACAACAACATCATGCATGAACATACAAACTGTATACCTTGATCCCATGCATGACAAACATAACCTTGACAACATCATACTTACCCAAAGAGAGTGAAACCATGCTCTGGTACCACCTGGTAGTATCAGATATGACCCAAAGAGAGTGAAACCTTCTCTAATACCACCCCGTAATGTTGCCTCCTCTCATCTATCCACTTTCACCAGCTTACCCGAGATAAACATGAGATGAGGGGTTACTATGATATGACTCAACCTCCTAGATGACCTTAAGGAAATGGATTCAACACAACTAGACCTTACTGACTTCCCTTAGGTGCCACAAGTCCTCCAGGAGTAACCCAACCCCTCCAGGTGTCTATCCCCTAAGACAACTCACCTTTTCCTTGACCTAGAACCCTAGTTGCTCCCTTTCCAAGGCCTCCATACAACTATGGATTCCTAATCGCTCCCATAGGCCTACATCAGTGGGAATGTGGCCTTTTTATGCCAATGTTGTGCCAATGACTGTGAGAATTAAATCTACTTTCGAAGGTTGGGGCTAAGCCTTTGACCAAAAATCCATGAAACTTCCAGAAATCATAAAAGACATAAAGAAAATGCTTGTAAACCAAAACCGGAGCCAAGACTTGACCTAACCATCCCTGACTGGGACTGAAATTTTGTCAAACACTTGGTAGATATGCAACCTACAGGTCATGAATGCAAATTTGAACATAAGGGACTGAAATATTATCTGAGGTTTAACAAGAAGGGTCGCTACCTTCTCTCATTAGATGTCATAACATCAGTTAGGTATTGCATTCATTATTTATTTAGTTATGAGTAAAAAAACATGAAAAGAGCCATGACTAAGAACTATCATATAACCATGATTATAACCAATACATAACCAAATAAATAACCATAAGAGAACAACCACTAAAGACACATAATAACCATTACATTTCCTTACCAAAAGCAAGAGAAACTTAGGTTTTATTAACTATAGGAAATTACCAACCGAGTTCGGCACTTCCACATTCCAGCCGACCATAGATTGGATGAACCATATCTTTCCTTCATCTAATCACCCTTGTTCTATACTCCAAGCATAAATGTAGGATCCCATGGGATAAACCAATCCAAAGACAACCAAGGGAAGGTTAAACCACCTCCACCCTCTATGTACCATGATCACACCTAAAATGGTGTCAAGATCACAAAACTGAATCGAGCTTGGATGCCTCAAAATTTCTTCACCATCCTTGAGGAATTTTCTTGTCTCCACCCTAAAGCTTTACTGTGTGTCTTTCCATTACCAATCAAGGGATTCTCAGGACTTTGTGAATTTTCATGAGACCGCCTCACCCCAGATTCCTAAACTGTCCAGCAATCCAAATCTCAAATCGAGAACGATCCCATAACGCCATGGTTATCCATAAAAGGAAAGGCTAGGCTAAAAATCCATTGTTGAATCTCGACAAAATCCATGCCAATGACAACAAAAGAACCAAATACCAATATTCGCATACCATGCATGTCAAAACCAGCTAGGAAATCACAGATGCAATATGTTACCTAAAAGTATTCGTGTTGAAGTTTCTTGATCCTTTCCTTCCTTTGCTTTCCTTTTCCTTCTTTGTTGTTCCTCTTCTTTCCTTGTTTTTCCTTTTCTTTCCTTTCTTGCTTCCTTTCTTTCTCCTCTTGGTTATTTTTCCTCTTTGAGACAAATTCTAATACTAACTAAAAAATGACTGACAAAAAGATACCAATTGATGCTCTGAGGTCTTTTTATTGATGAGGCCTCTAATTTCTTCAATTTTCCATTATTTTACTTAATTTTCCTCCTCACATGCAACTTGTGACCTTTCACCTTCCTTTTTTCCTAATTTCCCTTATTTTCATAAATAATGTGCCAAAGACACTTTTTTTCCTTTCCAAATCCTTAGCCATTTCTTTTGCCAATTCACCCTTAGCCATAAAACACAACAAGTGATGCCCACTAGGATATTTTCCCAACATTCAACTTGGAATAAGTGTCCCTTTCCCGAGGTCTTATTTTACCTTTATTAACTTTTATTACCCAAAATTTTGACCCAGGGTTGTTACAACATAGTTGGCCACCATATGTCATGGCATATGGGATTGTTTGTAAGTTTTCCTAAATATAGCAAGTTAATTGATGCTAAAAATGGAATTTGGTTCTAATCAAATGGGTTTAGAGGAAGAGATGACACTCCAAACAAATATTTTGGTCCTCCCATAATGTAGTTTTTGAGGTAGTTGGGTTTCCAAAGGGATTAGTAGACCCAAGGTGTTGAGGCCCTAGGTCAAATAAAGAGGTGAAAGGAGTATTAACCCCTATAACATTGCCCCCAAGTACAAAGGAACTTTCGAAGGCATGATTGTTGATGAGAATATATTTGGTTCCAAAAGGGTAGCCAACCAAAGAAAAAGCACCCTAATACATAGGAATAACACCTAGGGGAATGTTGCTAGCAGGGAATTTTCCCCTAAACAATTTTTCCCCTCCCCCCAAGACATGGGGGCTTCACTCAATGAACCTCTGACATAACATGTGCATTCGTGGTATACTAAACAATACCCGTAATTTTACTACACATTGGAAAATTATTCTAAAAAACATTTTATTTAATCCCCTATCAATACGAACCCAATACACCTTCCCAACTCAAAAGAACCCTACTTTCACTAAATATTATAGGTATCCAATTTTTCATTAACATTTTTTATACCCCATTATATTTTTCCATTAACTTTGAGCTCCATTTTTTATAAACAACATATAAAAACCCTTACCCCCTATTATATGCTCAATATATTATGTCATTTTTTCCTCAATATATATCCCTAAATATGAACACACATGGTATGATATTACTCCCCTTGTAGAAATTCTGACTATAGATTAACCTGATAATGAAATATAACTAAAGCAAAATACTTTAATCTACTTCTACAATCAAACTTGCAGAAGCTTAATAGATTTGTGCAAGATCAAGTGGAACACATATAACTAGAAGAAGAATCAATGCACATGAAACATAGAAGAATACTCAGGGGAAAGCCTTAGCTAAAAACCCCATTTGTATTATCATACAAGTTTGAAATATCTCATAATTACATAAAGCTTTAGCTCTCACAGCTAGCCAGCTCTCAGTACAATCCTCACAGATGCTCATAGGAAAAATAGACTTCTCATTAGTCCTCCACACTACCCTCCAAGCTCCTATTTCCTAGCACAGTTTTTCCTGGGTGATCCTACTATTACCATGTGTAACACTGATCACTCACACTGATCTCACACCCTATAAAACTGTGCAATCCTCAAGGAATGAATTCCTTCTACATGCATGGGTTTCCCTTATAGGAAAATTTATGCAACTGCTAGTACAATTTCCATGTCTTTAATCTCAACTGGGTCTTTCTTAGAATAGACATGCATGAGTTAATGATGAGAGAATCTTCAGTTATCTGGAGTACACTAGTTGGATGCATGCATGCATTAATTGACTGAACTCACCATTAGTTTCTCAAACAGTTTGGAACTAATCTAACTAGGCTTAACTCAGTAAACTGAGCTAACTAATTACAACTCAAATACAACTCAACCTTATCTCCTTAATTAAGGGATAATCTCCTTAATTTAAGGGATAAATGTTGCATGACTTCAGAAGGACTTTTAACTTGAATTTCTCCAACTAATTAACTCAAGATGAATTAATTTATTATTTTTCAAGCAACTTGTGAGACTAAATTTGAATTTGAATTCTCAATTTTAATTCAAGGACAAATTAAAATTGGAATATTCTTGTTGCCACATTTCAACACCCCCAATGAAGCCCTTGTGCCCCAAAAAAAGCATTTTCGCCTTCAAGGAATGGCATTCCTCATGATGATGAATTACACAATGATTGTGTGACTCTCCAAAAACAATACTACCCCTAGCATGGCTAGGGATAGGTACACACCCCCTTGGAATATTCCCTGGAGATTATTATTCCAAGATAAAAAAGAAGTGCACTAACTATAGGGATGATGGAGCTAGGTTGGGAAGCACCCATCTTGGGGTTGCGATCTTTGACTTATCCCTGTACCAAATACAAATCTAGTAGTAGATAAGGACATAGAAAGACTAGGAAGACTAACTTGGGTTGAATATAAAAAAAGTCATATGCCCCAAAAAGAGAAAGTGGAAGGAGTTGATGTGGATGGAAATCCCTACTAGCAATAAGGTCATAATGCCACTAGGATTAATAAATTTGAGAACAAAAAATTCCCAGGGTCTAAAGTCACTCTATATTTCTTAGAAACATGACAGATCATATATCCAAAGAAAGCTAATAAAATTCCCTACCCAATGGTTTTGGTCTTATGAGAAAAATATGTCTTTGTTAAAAGATATGATAAAGATAAATCTACGTTTCCATCACAAAAAAAGGAAAAAAGAAACGAAATTTTGATTTTAAATCAACAATATCTCCAGTTCCTATACACTTATTTGGATAATTTTATTTATTTATTTAAATAATTGAGCTAAATTTCAAGGAGAATTTATATGTGTGTCTATTAATTATGTATAGAAAGTTACAAAATATGACCTAAAAGTTGCAACTCATTTTTTCCTCTTTTTTGTCTTTTGGATTAAATTTTAAATAATTCCTAAATTTAATGGATTAAGGGCGAGCCTAGTTGAAAACCATTGTAAATAAAAAATAAATAATTAGTGAATACTTAAGGAACAAAAATAACCAAGGTTTAACAAGAAATTAGGGAAAAATCTAGAGGATTATGCCGTAGTTGAGTCTCCAATTCTGTTAGATGAAATTTCTTCCTATGGCTAAAGGATTTAACTCCAATATCGATCTTTCCCAAGATTTGAAAAAATAAAGGATAAATTACTTGTAATATTAGTCCTTATATATATTCTTTAATTTCCTTACATGCATTAAATTGAAAAGAAGAGGGAAAGAACCATACCTCATGTGATGAAGGTTGTGATTATCTTAGCTAATTATGGATGATAGAGATATGGATTCTTCCTATGACATCCTTTCTCTTCACTTATACACCTGAAACCTACACACAAACAACAACACCAATATCTCTTCTAAACATACAAGATTACAGAAATAAGATTTAATCTAAATCTCCCAAAATGATCTAGATCCAACACGAATCAACAATAGTATGTGGGCAAGGAATCACTATATATATATATATAGATATAGATATAGATAAGATGTAATCTACATGAGTTATACCTTTATATGCATGCAACCCATTCCAATTCCTTGGCTTTGACTTCTCCTTGGTTTATGTACTAGTAGTCAGGCTCACCACATTATGCAAAGAGGCTTCCCTAGGTATTCAACTAGAATTTTCTTGCCTAATTTCTCTCTCTATATACCTTGAAATTTGGCCCCTTCTTATATGTGTTAGGAGTTATAGGAGATAGGATTTATGGCATGCGAATTAAGTAGATACAAATCATGGATAAACTTGATGTCATTTGAACCAATAAATTACAAGTCATGCCCAAGCTTCATGCTCAATTATGAGATTTTTTCCAACCTATAATGATAATTTTCTTTATTATGAACCTTTTTCTCAAGTTTCATTCTCAATTATGGATTTTCCCAACTCAATCTAAACTTTCTTCTCAATTATGAAATAATCAATATTTCATAATTATGAAATTGTGATAAAATAATTACTTCCTTGTGAAGTAATTATTAGAAGTAACTCAATTATATAATTTCAGCCTCATAACTTCTAACAACTTCCTTATAAGCTCTATGGTGGCAAATACAAATATAAAATCTAGCCCCCTTTTTTATGAGGCCATTTCTCGAAGTCCTATGTAATGAAATGCATACTTAAATAAGACTAATTGAAACTATCCCTAACCCCCATACAATAACATGCATATGCAAGAAAAGGGGGCTCAATGAAATGTAGTAAAAGAAAATGGATAATTAAGAAAAGAAGAAAAAGGAAAAAAATTGGTAGCAAGTCATGGCACCAAGAAAATTTTATTTGAATGTATAAATACTTCCTCAACAAAGGTGCTCATGTGGATGGAAATAATAATAAGCCTTATATGATTATATAACATCATTCATGAAGTTAAAATCCATATTGTTTCCTCTATCATTACACATACTCTTCCATGAGTTTCTTAGGAAATATTACTCTTTTAGGTACTAACACGCCTAATAGGTGTTAATGATGATCACCCCATACCTAAACCTAAAAATTGGCATGAATTCTATAAATTATGGTGAAGTTTGAAGATGATGCTAGTGAGATATGCCCAATGGGATTTATATATGATATGGCTTTATATGTAGCATTAGCTTGTGTGAATCCATTAGATTGATGTCACATTTAGGCACATGGATCCCCTCCTTGGATGATGTGCTTTTCATGCATATTATGTGGACATGAATATTTATTCCTTTGGATGACATTGAGGGGATAATTGCACTTTTATAGAGGCCATCCCTCCTTTGGAGAGGTTGTTCCACTTCCTTTGGAGGACTTTAGGAATTTTGATGACATTACACCCTTGAAGGCATGTCCTAGCACTTTCTAGCAGATGATGTGACACTTTTGATGAGATGTTTCACCTTTTTCAGATGATATTCATTTGAGGCATGAAACATTTCACCCTTTAAGGGGAGATATTTCATATTGGATCCCTTACACACCATTTTTTAGTGAGCCATACATTCTTGGAGATCATTTATCCCACACATATGACTTTTGTATTTTAGGAGGAATGAATTGGTATTATAACATCTTTAGTTCACTTTTGGGAGCATCATTAGGGGTATTTAAAGACTACCTAGTCTTGTATCAAGTGTATTTTATGTATTATGGCCTTATCTCTAGGGTTTGTAAGAGATAAAGACAATATTTTAAGTTCTTAGGGATTTCAGTACTATGGGGATACTATTATTTTAATAAGAAGGGTGCTTGACCTCTCAAATAAATAATTTAAGAACTTCTCATTTATAAATCATTTCTACTTGAGGAGAACTATTGCTACTTCTCTATGATACTTTTATGTAAAATCACCATGGATGGCTAGTTAGAGTGACTTCTTGTGGAGTTTGTTTGTGGATGGATTTAACACTTTTATGGATGCTCATTTATAAGGTTTTGAATATTGAGATATTTTTTGAGTAAGTGGTCTCACTTTATATTGTGGAATTTTCTTATGAATCAATGCTAGTGTAATTGTACTTCTCTAGTGGTGGCAACACATTCCTTTTACTTATTGACCAAACCCCTTTTTTAAAAGCTATTGGAAGGTTAATAGTAGAGTAAATTTTCTTGAATGATATTCAATCTGGTGGATTTTGTAGGGTTTGTAATGGAAAAACCTAGATCTATAAACATCTCTTCAAGGAACTCCTTAACTGATCCCATATACCTATGAAAATAGTTGGCACTAGTCTTCCTTTTAGTAAATCATATATCTGCATTTGCCCTTTTATTTTACATTTTATGGTAAATATATGGTTCTCTAATATCTTGTATACATTTTAAACCATGAAATACCAATACATATTGATATTTGTGCATTGAATTTCCTTAGAATCTTAACATCATAAATTGTCTTGCTGATTTTATTTATAACCAAACTAGGGTTGGATCTCTAGGTTTTATTGGAGATTATCACTGATCATTTCATAATTTTTTATTTGTATAAATTATTTTATCTATCATTTGATCCCTAATATTACTTTATTATTCCTCATTACAAAGGATTAATTTATTGCTATTATTTTAACTTGTTTAGTTGTTGTAATTTATCATTCTTTACACAAGTTTTGCAACAACCATTAGTATTTTATTGGTATCTAGTGTTTGGGGATCACCTTGCATTAAATATTGACATTATAAGTCTTTTAAAAAATCCTATATCCACATCTAATCAAATCTAGAAATTACTTTAAATAACCACCTTCTCCTCACCTTTTTTGATGTATTCCATTGGTGGTAATTTGCGAAAGAAATTTGGGGCCCTTTGAGTTGATTGCGCCTTTCTTTAGGAGTCCTAAATCCTACTAGGGAAGAATCCATTGTGTTGGATTTTTCGTTCAATAGAATGAGGGAAGTTGTTACTGTTAGGTCCCTATAATACTAGTGTAACCCCTTATTGTTATTAGTACAATCCCCTTATTATATTTTTGTGCCCATGTAGTCCCCATATTATTATTATTGTGCCCCATAGAAGCCCACTATTGTTGTTATTGTGCCCTTACATTATTATTGTTATGTCATCTCTGATTATATTATGACCCCCTAGACTCCTATATATAGAAAGGAGGTCTTTCCATTTGTATCATCCAAGAATTGTTCATTTGTGGAATGTAAAGGAGGTTTCCCCTTTGAAAAGGCTTATTTCTAAGGCGTTGATCTATCTTTTCTATCTTTTTGTGAGTTGGTTTCATAACATTTGGTATCAAATCTTTGGATTCTAGGGTTTCACTGCTCCAAACAGGTCATCGTGGTATTTTCGCTATAACTTTTTTCTGTGATGTTTCAGAAACTAAACAAAAAAACCCATTTAATAAGAAATCTTACTGAATGCGCACCCGAATTTCAGATCTTGTCTCTATATTTTTGGATATATGATATGAGGAAGTTAGGTTTTTTGCAAGCTCTAGAATTTCATCTAAAATAGGTCATCATGGTATTTTCGCTATAACCTTTTCTCTATGAAGTTTCAAAAGATAAAGAAAAAACCCATTTGAGAAAAAATCGTTCTAAATCTCAGGTCCAAATTTCAGATCTTGTCTCGCTATATTTTCGGATATATGATCTGAGGAAGTTAGGGTTTTTGTAGACTCCTGAATTACATCCTAAATAGGTGACCTTGGGAAAATCATCATAAATTTCTCTTTGAGCAACAAATTGAAATTTCGTAAGAAGTTACAGAAAGAGGACGGACTGTAGTTTTCTGTGCGTAGTTTTCAGATCCGAAGGTCGAAATAGTGACACATGGAACATCGTACAAGTTCGCTCTACCGAAACATTATATAATCATGTCATCTTAGGAGATTGGGCATAACTCTTTCTTGGAGAATCAAATTCTGACCAGACTTATGAGGTTAGAAAAAGGACTTAGAGGGCTACTGCAGGAGAAAATTTGAGAACTTTGAGATTTGAAAGAACAGAGTTACAATCATTTCAATATTGAGCTCTTGAAGTCAAGAAAAGGCGACATGAGGAAGTTTGATGGAAAGGATCTAGTAAATTGGATACTACAGATGGAGCAATATTTTGATCTACATGGTGTACCACTATTACAAAAGGTATGTATTACATATTTATATTTAGAACTGGATCAATTTTTATGGTATAAAGGGCTTTGTTCTTGTAAATAACTTGTTACGTGGTCAATTTTCATGGAGGAAATGATAGCACATTATGAGGTTACAAAGGAAAACACCTTCTTTAGTTCAACACCACAACAATTGGAAGAAAAAAGAGAAAAAGGGCTTTGTTACAAAGTGGAAAGAAAAATTATGGCAACAAGGAAGTCTACCCCTCACAACTATAAAGATGGAAGTGTTGTTTCTCCTAGCCTTCCACAACCTACAAGGGTTACACCACAACAATTGGAAGAAAAAAGAGAAAAAGGGCTTTGTTACAATTGTGATAACAAATACATTAAAGGTCATAAGTGTGCTGAGAAGAAATTATTTTACATTGATTGTGGAGAGGAGGAAGAAAAGGATCAAGAAACGTCAAAAGAAGAGTATATACACCAGGAACCAACCCCAAAGAAAGAAGAAATGAATCTGACCATATCTTGTAAAGCATTGGAAAGAATTACCACTCCTAAAACTCTCAAGATAGAAGGACATATCAAGAAGAAAAAGGTTCAAGAAGTGAAAGATCACATCAAGAAAGAAGAAATGAATCCAACCATATCTTGTAATGCATTGGATGGAATTACCACTCCTCAAACTATCAATATAGAAGGACATATCAAGAAGAAAAATGTTCAAGAATTGAAAGATTACATTAAGTCTCAAGAAATCAATCCAACCATATCTTGTAATGCATTGGAATAAATTACCACTCCTCAAACTATCAAGATAAAAGGACATATCAAGAAGAAAAAGGTAAGAGTGTTAATTGATTCAGGCAGTACCCATAATTTTATTGATTGTAAGATATCCAAGGAATTGAATTGCTTCCTATATCTAGCACCGGAGTGTCAAGTGATGGTTGCAAGTGGAGCAACCATAAATTTCTCTGGAAAGTGCCATAATGTCAAGCTATCCATGGGAGAATATGTACTGAATAGCCTAATGCTTTCCATTCCAATGGGTGGTGTTGATGTTTTACTAGGAGTCCAATGGCTACAATCTTTGGGTACAATAGCTTTTAATTTTCAAGAACTTTTCTTGAAATTTTTTTGGGAAGGAAAGGAAGTTGAATTGAGGGGTATCGAAGGAAAACCTGGAAAGATAATCAACTCTAATAGCATGACAAAGCTTCTAAATAAAGAACAACAGGGTGTAATTTCACAATTATGTTCACTAGAGGATCCCACATCGAAATCATGTATTTCTCCAGATCTCCAAAATGTTTTGGACAATCATTCCAAGGTATTTGAGACTCCCAAAGGCCTCCCACCTATTTGTGATCATGATCATGCTATTCATTTGATTCCACGAAGTGTTCCTCCAAACATCAGGCCTTACATATATCCATATGCCCAAAGGAGGCGTAACTCATTCAAAAGTTGCAGAAGATTCCAGTTCAAACAGTATTGCAAGAACTTGACAAGGAAGGAAAAATCATATTGGAACCTGAAGTAGTCACAAAACTGAGAAATCGAAAGCTACGAAATAGATCAATTTCATAGTATCTCATCAAGTGGAAGAACTTACCCACTGAAGATTCCACATGGGAGGAAAAGAATTTATACAAAAGCATCAAGAACTACTCAAGCAGTGAGGACAACACTTTTTGAAGGAGAGGGGCATGTTAGGTCCCTATACTACTAGTGTAACCCCTTATTGTTATTAGTACAACCCCCTTATTATCTTGTTGTGACCATGTAGTCCCCATATTTTTATTATTCTGCCCCATAGAAGCCCACTATTGTTATTATTGTTCCCTTACATTATTTTTGTTATGCCGTCTCTGGCTATATTATGACCCCTTAGACTCCTATATATAGAAAGGAGATCTTTTCATTTGTATCGTTTAAGAATTGTTCATTTGTGGAATGTAAAGGAGGTTGCCCCCATGAAGAGGCTTATTTCTAAGGCGTTGATCTATCTTTTCTATCTTTTTATGCGCTGGTTTCATAACAGTTACCTAGGTGATATTGGTAACACTTCTAATGTTTCACTAGTCTTAGCACCCTAAGAAGGCTTTGCACTAATGTACTAGAATTGTGGTAAAAGTTTGGCACTGTCACGAGAGAAAATTGAGTCATTCTTCTTGGATATATGAAGTTTATGCTTCAACTTTTATTGATGATATTACACCAAATCCTAGCCTAATGTTATTAGTTTGTGACTCCACCTCAAGAGAACCCAATAGTTGGAAGTTTCAACCAAAGACCTTTTCATGAATACAATGATCCTATAAAATGTATATAAGAGAAAAGTCCAACCAAAATCTCATGTAATAAGAAACCTATTCTCTAATCATACAAAAAATAATTTTATGGATTTGCACCCTTGGATTACCAATGCCTATACTGGCTTAGAAATATCTAGAAGGATATTGTCATAGTATCCTTGCTATATTTGATAAGTAATTACACAAATTTTCTAGCAAAAATAACATTAATATTGTGGAGAACTTGAACTTATTCTACAATACTCTTGGTTATCATTCTATCCCAAATGAAAATGAGGTTGTGGTTATGAAGAAATTTTCTATATCTTCAAAATAAAATGCACAGTCATGGTATAATAGTTTTCCTAAAAATAATATTAAGTCTCAAAGATATTTCCATGATGCCTTCATATAAATGTGCGCAAATAAAAAATATGGTTAACTATTGCTAACCCAACTTCTTGATATTAAAAATGAGAAAATGAGTTTGTTATGGATTTTGATATAAGGTTAAAATATTAGTAACACAATTCCTTAATGAACTTAAGCCAATAGATACTAATATCATTTTGCAATATACCCATGCTTTTGAAGGGAAATTTGATTTTATGCTAAGGGATAAGATCCCAAATACCTTGGACGAAGATCAAGAATTAGATTGAAGAAAAAAGATTAGATTTCAAGATAAAAACCTTCAATTTTCCTCATGTTAAGGCTAAGACTAATCCTTGGCCTACGAGTAATGTTGATTCCACTTACATCCTATGACAATTTTTAACAAAATAACCATTTTGGAAAGACAAAGGGCTCCACAACAAGATTTTCCTTTTATACCCCAATATAATACCAATCTACCTATACGAAATAAAACATGGAATGTAAGTAGACCACCTCATGAACAAATAATTCTTGATTTCCTCACCCTTTTTAATACATACAACCAAGAAAGTTAAGGCCATATTTGTCTTGAATGAAATTAGTTGAATATCTAAATTCCATTTATGTTATACCATCATAGGAAACCAACACTATCACTAGAAAAAAATATAGCTAATTGAACAAAGGAATTTTTAGGCTACTATAATTTCTATATTAGAATGTTAAATTCCATGGATGAAGAATAATCCCAAGAAATAAAAATACTTGAAATATACTAAAAGTAACAAATCACATAAATCTTCTTAACCACTTTGGACCTTCCACAAGGAAGTGGACTAGATACCCTTCACCATTGGAAATTAATACTACTTCTCCCTCAAAATCACATATGAATCATGTTGTACAATTAAAAACTAATGTGACAAGTGTTTTGGCTAAGTTTTATGTTCTTGTTCCTCTCATTGAGTTAATTAAGACCCCTCCACAAATAGATAAGGTGAGAAAGCTATCAAATATTAAAGATGAACTTGAAGACCCTACTCTGATATTTCAAACTATGAATTAAGATATAAAGAATGGAGGGAATGCACATTTATTTATCACCTTGGTAGTTAATAATCTCCTTCATAATTTCATGCTAGATCTTGGGCCTTCGCCAATGTGATGTCTTTAGAGTTCATGAACCAATTTTGATATTAAATAACAAGGCCATATAGAAATTTATGTAGTACTAACTCAAGATAAATAAATAATGTGTTGTAATTAAGAATTTGAAGTTTTGTCTAGCCACATATATGGATATCTCTCTCTTAAGAGGAATATGTTCTATGTTGATTAGCTTTCCAAACAAGATGGAATTTGAAAAGAAACCATATAAATGGAAAGGGAAACACTTGAGATCCCATATATTGTTGGGAGTACCTGTTAACACTCCAGGAAGCTCTCCTAGGTTGTAGCTCGAAGATGCCTAGAAACATATAAATCTTCAATATCGTTCTATGAAATATTAGAATGGATTGGGGTTTGGATCAAGTCAGATGACTGTTTCAACTCTATTTTCACTCAAAACATGCATGAACACCCTTAGTTTGACAAGGCTTCCAACCACTAATGCTCAATATTTTATAGATTCAATGAATAGATGGAGAATCCTGACTGTAGCAGTAGATACATACATAAACACATATGAATGGCTAGCTACAGAAGGTAAATGAAGCTTACAAATCTAATTTATCAACCCAGAGATAAGATGATAGTTATCGAAATAGAAGAAAACATGAATAACCCATTCAAGTGCAAGCTTAGAACAGAGGGAAAGATGGCGATTGAACATATAACAACAAAAGAAGCTTGTATTAATGGAATGAAGATGAGACGCTGAGAGGAGAGAAGTCTCCACAGTCTCCAAAAGTTGAACCCTTGATACTTCTAACTTTCAGCCATTTATAGGCTTTTTACAATGCTCTCAGGCTCTCTGAGGCTCGAGGTGTCTTAATCTATCCCCTCTGGCTTCTAACTGCTCGATGCCTTGATTAGACAGAAATGAGCCAAAGGTATCTTTTTCTAACAACACAGTAACCAAATTCTAGTAATTTTGTCGTGCTGTTAGGTAGCTCACTCGTGCCAGCGATGCTCCATGATCACCTTTGTTGATTCGGCTGCATCGTGTTGTGGCTTTTTCCCCTTCCGGCCATCTGTCTCCCACCCTTTGTCCACTTGAATCCCTCTTCTAACATTAGCAATCATTTCTAAACGCTTCTAAGGATGGTGGCCACCTGTACTGTAACGAAATGGGTCTTTGGGCCTTTGAAATCCTTTCGAATACCAAAAATGATTGTTTTTTGTTTTACACAAAGAAACGCTGCAACACTGTGAAATTTCGCCAAAACTTTGTTCATTCCAGACTTCAAAATTCCTTAAATATGGTCTATTCCTCTATTGGGTCCATCCCCATCACTATCGCAAGCCGCTTCGGGCTTGCTCCTTTGTATTTTAAAAATATATTAAAAATTGTGAAAATAATGTGAAAATTGGCTCCCTCCAGACTTCAAATATTATATATTTCCCTTGACGAACCCTTTCAGGTCTAGGTCTTATCGCATTGGTGTTGTTTCTTTGTATTTTTTTAAATAAATAAATAAATATGTGAAAATACATAAAAAAAATGCCTTTCGGCAGATCTCAAAATCTATGCAATAATGTTTATATAGCCATCGGGTCTGGCTAATCGCATCACATACATGTATGGGTATAGGCCTCGTTCCATAATGTTTCTCTGATTATGATATCATGATGCAATTAGTCGCAATTGCATATCGCGATAGCCCCGGGCCGTTGTAAGCGCTCTGTTGTGGTTGTCGATTGCAATGTTGCCGATCAAATCTGGACCGTTGATCGTACAGATCTAATGGCTACTATGCCTTCACTTGTTTATGCCTCTGATACTCTGTTTTTCATTGTTTTACGTGTTTTTTGCCTCCTAATAGTGTTTCTCCACCATTCTAAGGGTTCTTCTCATGTGATTGTTTTGATCTTTGGTATGATTTACGAGATTTTGAAGACTTAGAGAGCATATTTGGATCCATTTGGATCAAGACCTGATGCAATTATAGATGCGAGAGTAATATTTTTGAAGTTCGTCTTATGGCCAAATTGGAGAAAGAGGAGACGTGGTCATCGAAGCTAAAACAGGGGACACTTTTGCTAAAAATAGTAGCACTGCACCTCAGGGGCTAACACTGGCTCCTTCTGGGGATGAAAGCCTCCCTATGAGGTTTCAAGAACTACAGACTACTACCTTTCCAGTAACAACAAAAACAAGCTTATTTCCTAGTGTTCCATTGGGCATGGAGTTTATTTGCATAGAAAACAAAAACTAAAAAAACCTATTACAATATTATGGCCTTAAAGCCTCATATGAAGTAAAGTTTCAAAAACCGCCCATTGATTGGGCCATCAGAAACACCTTCACCCTCAAAATTGTGCAGAATGAAAGTATTGTTCATCTAAACTTGAGCAATGACAAATGGTCCTGTCCATAAGGCATCAAATTTACCATGGTTTCCCTTATTTTCCTTCAATGCATCCCATTTTAGGACCCAGCTACCAACCTGATAACTGTCCATTTTTTCCTTTTTATCAAAGGTTTCTTTGATCTTCTTCTAATGAACTCTTGACTTCTCAACCAGTTGTTCTCTGATCTGTTGTAATTCAACCAAGTTACTCATTCTCCTCGCTATGTCATTCTCTTCATCCCGTTCTTCTTGCAAGAATTTGGCCACAGGGAGAATCAGCTGGAAAGGAAAAACAACATTAGTGCCATAAACTAGCTTAAATGGAGAATTTCCTATGGACTTCTTGTTGGTAACTCTACCAGCCCATAGTGAAAACTTCAACTTGGAATCCCAATTCTTTTTGTTGTCCTCCAACATTTTTTTGATTATCCTTACAAGACTCTTGTTAGATGATTCTGCCAGGACAATGCCTTGAGGATAATATGACGTAGAATGCACCAATTGAATGCTCATGGATTCACACATGTCCACCAATTCTTCTACCCTGAAAATTGTTGCATTATCAGTGACTAGTTTGGTTAGGCAACCAAATATAGTGAAAATATTCTCATTCAAGAAATTTATGATAACTTGATGATTAGCATTTTTAGTGGGTACGGCCTCAATCAATGTGGTGAAATAATCAGTGGCTACCAAGATCCATTTGTGATGGCCACTGGAATGTGGATTGATCTCACCTATGAAGTCCAAACCCCACTACTAGAAGGGACCATTGACGTGTATTGGCTTCAAGGGCAAAGATTTTCACTGTTGTCTTCCTGTAAACCTCTGACATTTGTCACAAGAATTCACAAAAGAAAACACATCAGAGAACAGAGTAGGCCAATAATACCCAGCTCTCAGGATCTTGTGGACCATGGTTTTCCAATAATGATGCCCTCCGCAGATGCTAGAATGGAACTGGTGCGTGAATTCCACAGATTTTCCTTTGTCTAGACATCTCAAGAGGATCCATGATGGGTCTTTCTAATAGAGAAGGTTTTCATTAGTGAAGAATTTGGTTGATTTGAGCTTAATGGCCCGGGCTTGACTCGAACTAAGCCCTAGAGGGACTTCTAGCTTCTGCAAAAAATGAACTATGCTAGAATACCATTCACAGGTGGCTATATTTTCAACCAAAGACTGATCTGATCTCACTCTATTGCTGCTTCCTCTATCCACTCACCACCTAAATTTGAACCCATGCAATTGATGTCTAACAAACTGCAATTTTCCTTAGCCATAAGCTTAGCCAAGCCCTGGATTTTGACAAGCTTGGTGGGCTTCACCTCTATGTTCAATTATATGAATTTTGCAATCCATTTAGCTCTCTTTCCATCAATATCTAGCTGAGTTAGGACATCTTTTATTGAGGTTGAAGGTACATACACAACCACTTTGGAATGCAGAATATAAATTCTGAATGCCTTTAAAGATTTTATGAGAACATAAGCTTGTTTTTCAATAAGGTCATACCTTAGTTCAGCATCCCTCAGAGTTTTGCTGAAAAAGGCCATATGGTGCTCTAAACCTTCATCATTTTTTTGCAATAGAACTGTTGCAAGTGTATCATAAGAGGCAAAAGAAAAGATATAAAACTCCCTGTTATAATCTGGGCTGATTAGAGTGGGAGCTTCCATGATACCTTGTTTGATGGCATCAAAAGAGCTTCTTGCACCATCTATCCATTTTATTTCTGATCCTTTCTTCAGCATGGAAGTGATGTGCTTCACTAGCTCTGTGAAGTTTGGAATAAACCTCATGACAAATTTAATCTTACCCAGGAAAGATTGAATGTCCCTTTTTGACCTTGGGATGGACAATGTCTAAATTACTTGAACTCTCGCTGGATCGATCTTCACACCTTCAGCAAAAACAATATGTCCTAGTAGTTTGCCTTCTTCTAGAGAAAACTATGACTTCTTTGGGTTTATAGAAATTCCAAAACATCTACACTTTAGAAAAACCTTCTTCAAATGTTGCAAATGGTCCTTGTGATTGTTGGAAAAGACTGTTATGTCATCAAGGTAAATAAGGACAAACCTGTCCTTCTCTCCCACAAAGGCTATGTCCATGGCCCTCTGAAAAGTAGCCCCATCATTCATCAGTCCAAAAGGCATATTGGACTACATGAAAGTGCCCCAAGGAGTATTGAAGGTGGTTTTTTCCTAATCTTTTGGATGTACAACAATCTGATTGTAACCTGAAAATCCATCTAGGAAAGACATGACTCTAGCCCCTGAAACTTTTTGCACCAAGTGTTCCATCTTAGGCAGGGGGTAGTGGTCTTTTTTAAGCATTTGTTCAGATTCCTGAAGTCAACACAAGCCTGATTTCTCCATTCTTCTTTCTTACTACCACAAGGTTAGCTATCCACTTTGAATACCTTAGGGGAACTATGATCTTGGCACCCAACAGCTTCTTGATTTCCTTTTCAATCAAAGGCAATAAGAGAGGGTTGATAGGTCTTAATTTATGCTTAAAAGGGATGGTGTTCTTCTCCAGTGGAATCTTATGTTGAATGATGTTGGTGTCATAGGTATTAAGATCACTGTATTCCCAAGCAAAAATATTAGCAAATTATTTCATCAGGGTGCAATACTCAGAAATTTGGGCAGAAGACAAGTGAGTGGACATATTTATGTACTTTGGATGGGTTAGACTCCCTACATTATGTTTATGAACAACAGACTCATTTTCCTTTTTGGTAGGCTTATAAGGTACATCATTATGATCAAACAACTTCTCTAGGAGCACCAATCCTTTGGGTATATGGTCATTAGGCAGTTGAACAATGTTTTCCTGACCAATCTCATCCTTTAGCTTGGACTGGTTGCATTCTTCAATGGTTTCATTTTCTTGGTCGATGTGCATTTCATAAAATTCATCAACGACTTGTAAAAACCTATTAATTTCATCATCATCTTCAAAAAATTTCTAGTATTTGACATTGTCAGGCAGAGATGGTCCATATTTCACCTAAACTTCATAAGTCAATTTAGGAGGCAAAGGAGGAATAAACGTGCTACTAGACACAACAAGGGAATCAGCAAGCTGTTTCTTCATTCTCAGGATGTAAGAGATGCTGAAAATATTAAAAGATTCCTTGAGCTTCCATACCTCATCTCTGTATGCTTTCAACATTGGATGATTTGCTTGGAAAGTTTTTTTGACCTGTTGAATGATAAGGTCTACATCTCCAAACACCTTCAGACCTTTGATGCCCATTTCTTTAGTAGCGTTTAAGCCCAATATCAAGGCTTCTTACTTTGCTATGTTAGTTGTGACCTAAAAATTTAACTTGAAAGATAAATGAATGCATTCTTGTGTGGGGGACACGAGGATTACACCTGCCCCTGCAGATTCCTTAGAGCAAGCTCCATCAAAGAACATGTCCCAAATTTGTGGGCCTTCTTCCTCTGTGATTTGGAAAACCGGTTTCTTAAGCTGCATGGAGGCTAACTTGGATTCTTCAATCTGAAGAATACAAGCTCCAAAATCAGTGTCATTAGCATAGATGGGATGATTAGTGGGATTCCTTTCATCAATGATTCTATAAGCCAACTGAGCTTCCTTGTATAATCTCCTACTCTCACCTCGAAAAACTGGGACAGTAGCATAGGACAGATCATTTTGCAATGTTCCACCTAATCTCTTGATCCAACCTTTGGAAATAAACATGCCAAACTTGGGGTTACATCTTCTACCACAATATCGATCATCATGCTCTTCATGGGAAACTGAGACAAGGTGATGGCTAGGTCCTTCATTAATCCCAAACATTTCACTTTTCTAGAGTCAAAAGAAAACAGGTCAGGATAAGACTTGGTAATGTCAAGACCCAACTCATCCATGAAAGCCTTGGGCATTAGATTATGGTTGGCTTCTATGTCCAGAAGGTAGTTGTGAAGGATTTTGTCATGAATAGTCAAAGATACATAGAATGATGCGGATTTGTCATCACAATTTTCAATCATTTGGCTGAGAATAATAGCTGGTTTGTCATCTTGCAAATTTACATAGTTGGTGGAGGCTTGGATGGCTTTAGGCTCAAGGGCCTCGAGGATAGATCTCTTGAAGGACTCATTCTTCACTAGTTCAATCAGAGGTATAGGTATGCTTAGCTTCTGAATTTCTGATTCAAAACTGAAAGGAGAAGGAGACTTATCAAGGCCTCTTACCTTGTGAGCTGGAGCTTTGAGGATGATGGGATCAACTCCCAGTCGTTTTTTCTTTTTAGCTTGTTGTATTGCATGGAAAACAACTCTTTGAACAGGAGTTTCCTTGGCATTATTCAACTTTGACCTCCGATCATATCTATGTTGATCATTAGTTTTGAGAACGACTCCACCATCCCACTCTTGGCTGACTTGGTCATTGAATAATGGCTTTTCATAGGCAGCTGAGGTAAGAAAGGAGGCATTGCCTTTGTCTTCCAGACAATGGATCTCATCATCTCCTTCAAACTGCTCTTCTTCCATGACTACATTCTGGAAAGGGGTCTTCACCCTTTGGTCTTCATTGGCATCTTTGCTTCTTTGCAGAATCTACAATTACTCATTAGCTCTTCTATATGGATTTGAATTTCTAGGAGCAAAGGTATTAGGAACTCTTCCTTTCCCAGGGTGTTTTCTCAACCTTTAATTTGGAGATTTCAGAGGCTAATGACTCTATCATCTTGGTCATTTTACCTATCGTGGGATCTGAAGATGATGAAGATTTGCCCCTCTGTCTCCTTCTATCAACATTCCCCTTGAGCTTCTCTGTAGCCATGATGTTTTATTCTACTTCCAAGGTTACGTCCTACATATCAGCCAAGGTAGCACATCTTCTCTCCCTCAACAGTAGACAAAAGTTAGAATCAAAGGAACTGACATAGGTGAGTTTAGCAGAGGTATTGGTGGGTTTTACTTTAGCTAGTATCTTGCTGTACATGCAGTTAAACGTCTTATTAAAATCAAACAACAACTCACCATTTTCCCTATTTAAGTTCCCAAACTCGGTGTGGTAGTAGAGTAAATCCTTCTTATCCCCCCAATGCTTTAGGAATGGATCATCTAAAGCTTTAATATCTGCTATAGAACTTGGGGTCAGTTCTCTGAACCATTTTCTAGCCTCTCCATCTAGACTTTGGACAAAGACTCTCATCCATACATCATCTTCACTAATGTTCAGGTTATCAGCATAACTATAGAATGATTCAAGATGCTCCTCAGCTGAAACACCTTCAGCCCCAGTGAACTTAGGCCTACACTTTTGATACTTTCTAGTAGGTATGGCATTCAAAGGAGTGGATAGTACTAGAGGTCCATACCTAGCAGCTATGATTCTTTCCATTTTGGTAGGTGCTTGTGGTCCTGCCATAGCTGTGGCGGCTATGAGGGTACTGGAAGTCTGAATGACAGAGGGCTGAGGAGTGACTAATAGGACTAAAGGAGTATGATGGATAAAAGGAGAGACTTCCTTCGGGCTTAGAATGGAAGGAGTACCTAAAGAATAAGGAGCTCTATGAATCTATGAGATTTTTCTTCGCTGCTAGTATTAGCTGCTATACTCTCAACATGTATTTGTTCTATTACAAGATTTTCTTGGAGAGATATAGAATATTTTTTAGAGCTACCTGAACCTGATGCTCCTTTCTGCAATGAATTTCTTTCTTTGATGATTTTTTCAGGGTTAGATACTGAGTCAACTTTTGGCTTCTGAGGATTTCTCCAAGTATGCCTCACAAACTCAGCCAAAACTATGAAGTGGAGTCGCCAGATAGATGATTAAAACCAAAAAAGTGCCCAGGATTTGTCTATCATCAAAGCTGGATCTATGTTGTATCCCAGGGAAGCTGAGCTTCACTCTCCTCTCCCCAGCTGTGGTGCCAATTATGTTAGCACTTCAGGAAGCTCTCCTAGGTTGTAGCTCGAAGATGCCTGGAAACATGTAAATCTTCAATAGCCTTCTCTGAACTTTTGGAATAGATTGGGGTTTGGATTAAGTTAGATGATTGTTTCAACTCTATTTTCACTCAAAGCATGCATGAACACCCTCAGCTTGGCAAGGCTTTCAACCACTAATGCTCAATAGTTTATAGATTCAATGAATAGATGGATAATCCTGACTGTACCAGCAGATACATACATAAACACATATGAATGGCTAGCTTCAGAAGGTAAATGAAGCTCACAAATCTAATTTTTCAATGCAGAGATAAGATGACAGTTATCTGGCATTCGATAGAGAAGAAAACATGAATAACCCATTCAAGTGCAAGCTTAGAATAGATGGAAATATGGTGATTGAACATATAATGACAAAAGAAGCTTGTATTACTGGAATGAAGATGAGATGCTAAGAGAAGCGAAGTCTCCACAGTCTCCAAAATTTGAACCCCTGATACTTCTAACTTCCATTTATAGGATTTTTACAATGCTCTCGGGCTCTTTGAGGCTCGAGGTGTCTTAATCTATCCCCTCTGGCTTCTAACTACTTAATGCCATGATTAGATAGACATGAGCCAGAGGTCTCTTTTTCTAACAACACAGTAACCAAATTCTGGTAATTTTGTCGCGTTGTCAAGTAGCTTGCTTGTGCCAGTGATGCTCCATGATCACTTCTGTTGGTTCAGCTGCATTGTACTGTGGCTTTTTTCCCTTCCGGTCATCTGTCTCCTAGCCTCTGTTTCCTAGCCTTTGTCCATTCGAATCCCTCTTCTAGTGTTAGCAATCATTTCTAAACGCTTCTAAGGATGTTGGCCACCTGTACTGTAATGAAATGGGTCTTCAGGCCGTTGAAATCCTTTCAAATACAAAAAACGATTGTTTTGTTTTTTACACAAAGAAATGTTGCAACACTGTGAAATTCCACCAAAACTCTGTTCATTCCGGACTTCAAAAGTCCTTAAATATGGTCTATTCCTCTATCGGGTCCATCCTCATCGCTATCACAAGTCGCTTCAGCCTTGCTCCTTTGTATTTTAAAAATACGTTAAAAATCGTGAAAATAATGTGAAAATTGGCTCCCTTCGGACTTCAAATATTATATATTTCCCTTCACGAACCCTTTCGGGTCCGGGTCTTATGGCATCGGCGTTGTTTCTTTCTATTTCGTTAAATAATGAAATATGTGAAAATACATTTAAAAACGCCTTTCAGCGAATCTCAAAATCTATGAAATAATGTTTATATAGCCATTGGGTCTAGCTAATCGCATCGCATACATGTATGGGTATAGGGCCCGCTCCATAATGTTTCTCCGATTGCGATATCGCAATGCGATTAGTCACAATTGCATATTGCGATAGCCCCAGGCCATTGTAAGTGCTCTGTTGTGGTTGCCGATTGCGATGTTGCCGATCAGATCTAGACCGTTGATCGGCTAGATCTGACGGCTACAGTGCCTTCACTTGTTTATGCCTCGGATACTCTATTTTTCACTGCTTTTACGTGTTTCTGGCCTCCCGATAGTGTTTCTCTGTCATTCTAAGGGCTCTTCTCATGTGATTGTTTTGATCTTTGGCATGATTTTACGAGATTTTGAAGACTTAGAGAGCATATTTGGATCCATTTGGATCAGGACCCGATGCAATTATAGATGCGAGAGTAATATTTTTGAAGTCTGGCTTATGGCCAAAGCGGAGCAAGAGGAGACATGGCCATTGGAGCTAAAACAAGGGACATTTCTGCTCAAATTAGCAACACTGCACCCCAGGGGCTAACAGTACCCATTGAAGATAATATGGAATATACAACGAATCAATCCTATCAAGTAGTCAACATGAAACGAGAAGGAGGGAGTGCATTTTTATTACAATATGATGAAGCACTGATTAAAGAGGTCAAGTTTGAGTCCTAATTGGACAAGGAGGTGGATTCTAAGGAATACATATCAACATGAAATATGGATTGGAGATGTATTATAGTTAAGAGTAACTTTGTTGAAAAGGGATTATAAGGAAAGCATGTATGCATGAGTATAGAGCAAGTATAAAAAATATAGTTAGATCAAAATTTGAACAAGGTGGTCTACATAAAAGAAATAGCTATTAGGTGGCAGTATTAGTGAATTGTATTTGTTGAAAAAAAGGGAGAAGTGGAACTTGGGTAAAGGGTGTTTAGCTAAAAGAAAATACTAGGCACAGTGGATCAAAAATATAGTAGAAATGCTATCAAGATTTAGGGGAATCTATGGATAAATATAGAGAGTAAAATACATGGATTGAAGATGAACTAGGATGCATACAAAAAAAATGCATGAAGTTACATGTAGATATGCATTACATCATGTGATATTGTTGAGCATGTATACACCATGTTGTAGAATAATAATAGTCTTCTATTATGCATGGAATAAAATTATTATATTGGTAGACAACACTTAGTGATGGATTTTATGCCTAAGAAAGCATATTTATTGCATGGTTGTAAGTGCGAGGAAGTTTCTAGACATGAAAACCATATATATAAAGAAAATGTGGGCATGGAAATGTTGAGTAGAATTATACTAGAGGAAGCAAATGAACTCCTTCAAGAAGTAATAAATTAGTAGAAAAAAATAATTAATATCATCTAGATAGGTGTAAATTGATGTATTTATTATGCATGAATGTGAAGGGGATTTAGGAAAGAATCCCCTTAGCTCAAGTTTAATACATGAAGTGATGATATCACATGCATAGAATGCACTTTTTGGAATAATATTCCAATTGTTATGGTAATGGTAGGAAGCCATGGATATCTATTTGAAAAATGTTAATGTTAAATGCATATTATGTAAAACAAATGGAATGTTGTGTTATGTTGGTCATGGGTCATAAACAAGGTATGTTAAGATATACACTTCTAATATGGAAATGGATGCCAACAAGACTAGCCATGTGTGAAGCCTTATGTGCATGGCTATGGAAAGGCTATAGCACTGTGTGATGTTTTGGATTGCAACATTTGGCCAACACTTAAGAGCACCAAAGGTTTCTAGTCCTTGTTTTGTTTTTGGGGGATGAAAAGGAAGGAATATAAATGATTGAGAAATTAGTAGGAGAGTGGGTGGAGGATATGTCAAAGTGTTATCTAGACCGTCTAATTCACTATGGTGGAACATAAACCTAGAAGATGGTATTCTAAATGTCAATGCAAGAATGTATTGAATAGGTGTGCTTGGGTAATTATAAAATGTGCAAATGGTGACTTTTCTCATAGGAATACTAAAAAAAATTCAAATGATTTAAGGAATTATTAAATGCGTTAGGTGAATCCATGAATTCATGAAAAAAATCATTGAATGCATTTATATGCCATATTTTCATAAAAATAATCATACTAACAATTGCATTGATGAATTGATTACCAATTCATGTGTGTACTTTGTTATTTGTTGAATGTTTGATCCAAATTCCAATTGTTATGAAATTAGTTGAAACCTACACAATGTTACAATGGTGTTTAGTGAATAACATATAACATAAAAAAACTTGTTGAACTCAAATATGAATAAATTACCTTACAAATGAGCGAACACATAATAAACAAAATACAATTAGAAGACATACTCTTTATTAATAATGGATCAAGGAAATGGCATATTGCAAATGAAACACTAATAGGAGCCTTCTTCAATCCTGCAAAGGAAGATCCTTATTGATATCCTTTGCTAGTTCTCTCTCTCCCAATCAATAAATGTTAAATATCTTTCCATGATTAAGGTTAACCAATGTGTAGTGTGCATGCAGAGAGCTTGAGAGTTTAAAAGCACTCTAACAATATTTTGGCATCATAACACTACTTTTTCTCTCCTTCAAAAGGGTACCTAAGGTTCATACTTATAAGATTTCTTCAATCTCTCTCAAAACAAGTTCATTGTTTGAATGATGCATGATTCCATTGCTAGCTTCCCATGCTTTAGGGAGACATGATAAGGGCCTTGGGTTGTCCAAATACTTATCCTTAAATGTTATAGAGCCCTAACTTGGTCTATTTGAACTTGGTACCTACCCACTGATAGAATATTCATGATTTCTCATGTTGTTCATTAAAAAACCATCACATTCTATATATCCACGTGGTTGTGGAAGGCATGATCGCACAAATCACATAAAACATGCACTGTGAATTTGTGCAGATGGAAAAAGACCCATTTTGTAAAGTTTTATCAACTACGTTTGGGACGCTGATTAATTTCCTTACATAACCTTCATCTAGATGAATTAGTGAAGTTTTCTGGCTATCACTTGTAAAGTTGTGTGACAAAATTGTAGGTGATAACAATTTCCCCATGATGTATGAGGATTGGAGTAGAGGTATAACTAAAATACATCATAGTTTTCTTGACTATATACTTCCAAAATTAGATTTTGAAAGAGAGAGAGACCAGAGAGATCAAGATGTCTTTTAGGGGTTGAAGAAGGAAACACCTACAAAACATGCATCCTTAAAAGAGTTATTTACAATAAACAAATGATTTGGGCATGTCTCATGCTCATCATCATGATTGATAAATATGATTACAATGACTAAAAAGATATTGAATGATATTGTCTAAGATTCCAAAGGGCATGGTAGCTAGTATATGCTAAGTAAATATCTGCATCACCCTCAAGGGTGGAAGCAAAAGTAGAATATGGTTCTAAGGAGAATATTCCAAGAAACTTGACATAATAAAGAATGTGGAAATGTTCAACTGATGAATTCCATTCAAGTATAGGGGTCTTCGATTAAAACTGGAAACTACATTTTCCATAAGGAAAGAACCATCTTGATGTGAAGAGGTGCTGAAATTAAATAGAAAGGGGGTCAATGGAGATAAAGATAAATGGTGACTTTATTTGTTCCATGAAAGTTTCGCCATTATGAAGGAGAATTAGAATGAAGATATCTCTTCATTCCTAGAATTTGTGAGCTAACTTTGACACAAAGGAAGACACAATCACCAAGGGAAGAGGATCTTTGGGAATTAAAATATAGCTAAGATAGATACCAAATTATCATGGGATGATATTTGGTCATGATGGATGAGGTCAACAAATATGTAATGGAAATTTTTGACACCCCTTGAATGGAGCATAACTAATAGTTGAGGAAAGGGTGACATCTAAAACAAAATGGGAAAAACAAGATTTTGGATTGAGGAGGACCATTAAGAAGAGACTTGATAAGTTAATGTTTTGAATATGAATAATGGTATTTGTAAGTACATTTACAATGGTGAATCATAGTGATGAGAATGGGAAACATGAATGATGGCCATTATGGGGTACCAAGCAAGAAATTATGAATGTAATGATCTGAGAAAGGGTGACTAGGATTGTCACCAATTATAAAATGGGAAAGTGATGGATTATGGACGAGTTTAATTCCAAGTAATATTTGTAAACTTTCCAATGAATGAAAAGAAATAGGGGAATGTGCAAACATGGAGATGGATTTCCTAGCAGAAAAGGTGACTTCCTTGATGGAGAAAGGGAAATGTTGTAGAGGGAGGGGGGGGCATTGGCTAGTCTCAAGTTGGAGTGATAATTAGAGGTTAAATATACATAGATGGTCTACTAATGGTGAGGGAATAAAAAGAAAAATGATAATGTGATGGTGCACTAATAATAACCAACTAAAGTGATGGCTAAGAGCTTTAAAGGATGGGTTAACAATGTTATGAGAGAGAAGCCAGAGGTGAATTCTTAGGGATGTAAACAAATAAGTTCCTAGTACTAAGGATGAAGTAAAATGGATTATGATAATGAAAGGGATAATATATAAGGAGGAAATCCATGTGGTTGGAAAAAATATTGACTGGTCACAACCATATAGTTGGACAGTGGGTGATGGATGCATCCATAGTTTGGAGAAAGGGACCTTAAGGTTGGCATGATGGGTGTGAGCTAGTCATGCAAACAACTAAAAGGGGTACCTATTATGCCAGTTTGAATAAGTACATACCTCTAGGGTTAGATACTACCCCTTATTTAAGGTGCATTAGATATTTGGAATGAGTGACATGTGGAGTCTTATGCATATAAAACCAATAATCCCAAGTGAAATTATTGATTGTGAAAAGGTGCAACAATGTAAACACATGAAAAATTAAAACAATATTTTCACACATATTTAGTGGCATGGTTGAGGGAGGGGCCTTGAGGTGAATTCTTTGGGAAAAGAGATGGATTAACCAGTGCATAGGGTGGGATGTGTTATTAAAATGATGCAAATGGATCAAGAAATGGAGCTCTTGAGATCTAGAACAGTCAGAAAAGAAATGATGAAATGACATATAAAAGGGTGGGCCCCATAATGCCACTGATAAGCCCTGGAAATGGGTAACTATATGGGCTCATTTTGCCTAATATTCTCATTTAATCCACCATTATCCATAGTTTTATTCATTCTTTTGAATATATTTATGTTAGTTGTGTGAATGGGAATATTCATTTTACCACAAGGTCTAACACGTGCTTATTGCAGATTTTTGGACATTTTTGGGACCAAGATCAGGCATTTATGAGTAGATTGGCAGCCAAATACGAGGAAACAAGGCTGAGGATTTGTAGGAGGGATGTCAACTACACTAAGTGACCCCCTCCTCGAGTTCTCCACCATTAGCTCAGAGTTCTATAGCCCACCACAGATGATCTCAAGGGCAGTTAAGCAGGTCTACTAAAGTGGCTGATTAACTGCATTTTTGGGCAGCCAAGCTCCTAATGTTAAGGAGGACTGTTGGGGGTCCTCGTATGCATAAGTAGGAAGGCTTCAAGCCTTGGTAGTTTAGTCATTTTGTTAGTCCATTTTCGCACTTTAGTGCAGCTCTGTATCAACACATTTTCGAGCTTCTTCTTGTAGACAGTTTGTGGGATGTAACTATTATTTTTTGATCAATGAAGATGAATCTTGCTTTGCGCCAGCTTTGATCTTTCTTAGGAGGCTGTAGCTCTTGGGGTTGGGCCCAACCCAAGTGCCAATACCTCCTTTGTGTACTTTTATGTGTTTTTCTTGCATTCATAGACTAATTTCTGTTATTTAGGTTAAAATCTTGCTTCATTTCTTAGGTTGCTTTTGATGATTTAGATAGTTGTTCATGCTTTAGGTTGATTTGACAGTTTGGTAATAGGAAAGATCCACAAAAAATCTACCAAGTAGTCCTTGATCTCAGTTCTCCCTCCTTGGGATCATGAATAGAGACCAAGGTACACTTGCTGCCACAAAACACTATTTTTTCCTTTTAATGCAATTGCTAGTGTTAGATTTTGAATTGGAAAAGTTGATATTAGTTGTATCTTCATGTTCAGATCTGTTCTTGCTTAGTTTCCCTAGCTCTCTCGCATGATTTTCTGTTTATACATGTTATTCATCATATTTCTGGTTTTTAAGAGTAGATTAGGTCAAAGTAGATAGATCTCTGTTTTTTTTCTTTGTTTGGATCAGTGTTTGGAAAGTAATGTGCAGAACACCTAGAATACATTCCTACCTACCCTTCCTCCATCATACAACCTGTTCCAACCCCTCACTCAAGATTTCTTCCCTTCATTTGCCACACTTTCCCAACTAACCCTAATTTCTATATTTTTGTGCAACATTGCTTTCTACATCCTTGAACAAATCCAACCATCTTCATCACTCCTTAGCTTCATTCACTAGGTCCCACACCTCTTAACATCATTATCCATCCTTCATTTCCACTTCCCACCATTTTAACTCCATCAATACTCTAAAAATCACTTTTAGCCTGTTCCTGTAGAATTTCCTGTGGCTCCCCTGCAGCCTCCTGTAGAAGATAACGCGAGCAGTTTTTTGAGATCTACGCATGGTGGAAATCTCTAGAAGGGTGATAGGGACCCCTTAGGTCCTATCCATACCTTCCTAACCCCGTGAAAACACCCACTCCATTTTCTTTTTCCAATAAACCTCCGCATAGTAAAAAATAGTTAAAACACATGCATAATAAGTTCGCATAAAATTGCTCAAAAATACAAAAGGATGAATTTTCCGTATTTTCCTTCAGAAGTAGCTTAAACACATGTATTTTACCTCTGCAATAGTCCATGGCATCCATTTCAGTAGTTGTACATCCCTTTTCTTGCGCAAGTAGGGTTAGTCGGTAGAACTAAGGTTTGTGTTTCCTTTTAGCTTCCATCTTCTTTTTGCAAGTAGACTAGCCTCTTTCGAGTTAGATTTCATCCATCATTGTTAAAAGCTTCTTCTAAGAACTCATAGAAGTTGGCTTAAGCTCCTATCGAACTTGTGCCAGCTGATCAAGTGACAGCCTGCAGTAAGAGCTAGTACTTGTGCAGATAGCATTGTTGCTTCCAAGTTTGTTACGAACTACTGGGTTGATAAAAGTAAAGTAGGGAGTCCCAGGAGTTGTAGCATCATTGCGGCAATACTAGAGCTCACCATCTTTTTGGCACCATTGCCGGGGACGCGTAAGAGTATTTTGTGATTACTGCTTTTCTTCTATTTTCTACTGCAAACATTCTACTAAGTAGTTTATTTCAGCAAAAGTAGAATAGTTGTTTCCTTTCAATTCTGCAATGTCAATTCAGCAAGCGTAGATTAGCTATTTCCTACTTTCATTTCAATTCTGCAATTTCATTTTAGCAAAATAGATTAGTCCTTTCCTGATTTCATTTCAATTCTGCAATTTCATTTCAGCAAAATAGATTAGTCCTTTCCTGCTTTCATTTCAATTCTGCAATTTCATTTCAGCAAAATAGATTAGTCCTTTCCTTCTTTCATTTCAATTCTGTAATTTCATTTCAGCAAAATAGATTAGTCCTTTCCTGCTTTCATTTCCATTTTGCATTTTCATTTCAGCAAGATAGAATTCAGTTAGTTGTAGTTCAATCTATTTTAGTTTTTGCAGGTACAAGCAGAAAAAAAACAACAAAAATCACCCCAAAAAAAGAAATTTCATTTCATGTCTCGTAGGAATAGAGACAATTCAAGAAAATTCCTACCCAACACCCCCACCACATCACTGAGTCACCCTTCTCTCTTCTTTGGTGATAGTGATCCTGAAGAACCTGTAGGTGAACCTCCAGAAATATATGAAGATCCTATAACAGAAGAAGAGCAAGAAACCATTCCTCCTGAGACCATGGCTGAAAACATAAATGGTAGAGGAAATGGGGAGAGAGTAGAAGGTACCTTTCCCATCCGAGAGACCAATGGGGACACAAAAATGAAAAACATCAATCCCTTAGCCTTACCTCACTTCCATGGATTGACTACTGAAGACCCTGATACCTTCTTATTTGAGTTTGTTGTCCTTTGTTGAACTTATGACTATGCAGAAGATGATAAAAAGTTGAAACTCTTTCCTTCTGCCCTCAAGGATGCAACACTCCGCTGGTTCATGGGGCTACCTAGAAACAATATCACAACTTAGGCTCAAATGCAGCAAGCCTTTAACAACAAATACCGGGACTACTGTAGGTCAAAGGATACAAAAGAAGAAATCTTTCGAATGACCATGGGAAGTGATGAATCTTTAGAAGACTATGAAGAGAGGTTTCAACTCAGTTATAAAAGGGCCAGGTGCACACTTGACCCCGAATCTCTGAAGTTGGTTCTGCTCAGAGGAGTCCCTGAAGACCTTCTATATACCCTCCATTTTCTAGCCGAGGGAGAAATCTACTAGCTGCCTTATGATGACATAAAGATTGTATTTAGAAACCATTATAGGGCAACCAAAAAGAGAGGTAAGGGAAGTCAACTCTTAGCGAGTACCCCTTTATCTAGTTCATTCCTTAAAAATGAGTTTGCAAATCAAATGGAAGATTTCAAAAGTGAGATGAGACAGACCATTTCCATGCAAATGGATACCTTGTGAATCCAAAAGAAGCAAGAGGAAGCTGAGAGGGATTTGGCCATCTTTTGTCCCAGATGCACCAGAAAGCATCCTACGAACGAATGTCCATTGCACTCTGTAGAAGTGTGTTTTGTCTGTGAAGAAGACCATCCTACAAATCAATGCCCTTCTTTGCCTGGATTTAAGTCTATGTACCAAGGGGCTGAAGGAGCCACTAAACCACTCTACTTCATGAACCAAAGGAGAGCACATGGACCCAGACCTTACTAGCAAGGGATGCAAGGGACATCCCAGACTTATTACAACCCTAATCAAGCCACTTCCATGCCTTCTTGGGGTCCCCCTGCTCATCCTTCCTAGTCCACACCCCCTCCTTGGTCATATCCTCCTCAATACCATACTCAACCAGCTGCTCACTCGTTTCATTCTCACACTCAGCCACAACCTCAGTGGAATGCACCTCATCAGGGGTGGAGGCCCCAATACAACTCTCCTCCCACTCTTTTGCCTCCACCACCTGCTCAACCACAACCATTACCTCCTGCTCCTCCAAGACAACCCCAGATACCTGCTCAACCGAACCCGAACCCTAATAACCAACAGGCCTAGTAGGTATATATGGGAAAAACCACATGCCCTACCTATGCTGTAGAGATTCAGGAGATCAACCTATGATCTGGGAAGGTCCTCCCAAATAGCCAACATCCTCCTAAGGAGGACGAGGAAGAGAAATAGGAAAGTGAACCCAAAGCAATTCCACCCTTTCCTGAGAGACTAACTGGAACCACGCAACCAAACCTAGAAGAAGCTAAAATTCTAGGAGAACTTAAACAATTATGTGTGAAAATACCACTTCTCTAGGCCATAAAAGATGTACCAATCTACAATAAGTTGATCAAAGAGAAGTGTTTCAGGTACCCAAGCAGGTGCAAGAGAGATGCCCCAACTATCAATGCCATAGGAAAACTGTCTAACCTGATGTTGGGACAGATAATCTGTCCAAAATATCTGGACCCTGGGAGTCTTATAGTCGATGTCCACATAAATGGCACCATAATCCCCCACAATTTGATTGATCTAGGGGATGCCATTAACATAATGATCAAGGACACTATTCTCAAACTCAACCTTCAGAGTTACCTAAGAATGACCTCAACAGTACTGCAGTTGGCAGACCACTCCACTGTGAATCCTAAGGGGATTGTGGAAGATGTCATGGTCTCCATTGATTCCTGGGAGTACCCTGCTAACTTCTTGGTCCTTCAACCAAAGGAAAAACTCACGGGGTATCCCCTCATCTTGGGAAGGCCTTGGTTAGCTACTGTAAATGCTTATATCAATTGTCGAGCCGAGACTATGACCATCAAGAATGGGCATATGTCCAAATAGCTAGTCCTATATCCTCCTGCCTAACCCCTGCTAGAACATGACTTACCTCTCTGGTTGGAGGAGGAAGATGAAGGTGAAGTCTACTCTACCCCCTTGTGCACAGTGGAATCCACTAGGGGAGGTCCTTAAACCGAGGATGACCTTATTGAGAATTTGATTCAAAATCCACCCCCCAGTGTGCTGCCATTAGAAGAGTTGGTGGAAGAAACCTAAGCCAGTGCTTTAGTTGATCTCTGTGTGGCTGATCCGACCTCTCTCTGAGTTAAGAATGTGGAATTTGGCCCTAAAAGAACCTTGAAGTTCAACTCATCCCTATCCACCTCTCAGGAGAAAGAGCTGTGTAGCCTATTGAACAACCATTTGGATGCTTTTGCTTGGAGCTATAAGGAGATGAAAGGAGTCCATCCTTCAGTCTGTACCCATCACATCTACATTAAAGAGGATTGTAAACTAGTCAGGCAGCCTCAAAGGAGGATGAATCTAGCCCTTAAGGGTATTGTCAAAGAAGAACTGCAAAAGTTGCTATATGCAGGAATCATCTATACCATCTCTGACAGTGAGTGGGTTTCTCCTTTGGTGCTTGTGCCCAAGAAAAACGGGAAGTGGAGAATCTGTGTCAATTATCGAGAACTTAACAAAGCCACCAAGAAGGACCATTTCCCTTTGTCTTTCATAGATCAAGTGCTAGATGGCCTGGTAGGGAAGAAGTTCTTTTCCTTCCTAGATGGGTTTAGTGGGTACAATCAGATCCAAATCAGCCTGGAAGACCAAGATAAGACCACTTTCACTTGTCCATGGGGTACCTTTACCTAGCGAGTCCTTCCCTTTGGGTTATGCAACGCTCCTGCTACTTTCTAGAGAACAATACTAAGTATATTCGCTGAGCTAGTTCGTGATTTAGTGGAAATCTATATGGATGACTTTACCCCTTATGGTTCTAACTTCCGAGAAGCTCTGACTAACCTGAGGAAATTTTTAGCCAAATGCATTGAGATGAACCTGTCCCTCAGTCTTGATAAATGTGAATTCCTAATTACTAAAGGGACCGTGCTAGGTCATACAATTTCTTAGCAAGGTTTACAGGTGGATTCCAACAAGATTGTGATCATCCAAAGGGTGCCACCTCCTCAAAAGGTAAGAGATTTTAATAGTTTTCTAGGCTTAGTAGGATATTATAGAAGATTCATTAAATATTTCAGTAAGCTAGCCTCTCCATTGTTTGGTCTTTTGGGAAAAGGTGCTAAGTTCATATGGACTGACAACTGTCAAGAGGCTCTGGATGCTTTGAAAGGTAAGCTGATAACTGCCCTAATCTTGAGAGATCCAAACTGGGGCCTACCTTTCCACATTCACACAAATGCCCCAAACAAAGCCATAGGAGCATCCTTAGGACAAGTTGAGGAGAAGCTACCATATGCCATATATTTTATTAGTAAAAACCTATCCAAGGCAGAGTTCAACTATACTGTAACCGAGAAAGAGCTCCTGGCTGTAGTCCATTCCCTGAATAAGTTCAGACACTAAATCACTGGCTATCAAACCTTTGTGCATACTGATCATGATGCAATTAGGTATTTGATGAACGAACCTGGTGTAAATGCTCGTATCATTAGAAGGTTACTTTTGTTGCAGCAATTTGATTTAACCATTGTTGATAAGCCATGTAAGGAAAATGTTGTTGCTGATTTTCTGTCTAAACTAGATTTGCTTGCAGGTGAAGAAGGGATGGTGGACGATCAGATGTCAGATGAACACCTGTTTGCTATTTTAGTACTCTCTCCATGGTTTGTTGATATATCAAATTATTTGGTTTCATCACAGTTTCCACCATACCTATCCTCAAAAGAGAAGAGCAAGATCGTGAGCAAAAGTGCCCCATTCACTTGGATTGGGGGCAACCTTTTTAATCTTGGCCTAGATCAGATTTTGAGGCGATGTGTCAAGGAGGAGGAAGCTTTTGACATCCTACTAACCTGTCATGATGGGCCCTGTGGAGGCCACTTTCAGCAAAGATAATCGCCTTCAAAATTATACAGGAAAGATACTATTGGCCCACTCTTCATCAATATGTCAAGAGATACATTAGCCAATGTGACAGATGTCAAAGGATGGGGAAACCTACTCTAAAGGATGAAATGCCCTTGTAACCTCAAGTGACTTTCGAGCCATTTGAGAAGTGGGGCATGGACTTTGTGGGTCCTATCAACCCTCCTTCAAAACAGAGGTCCTACATCATTGTGTGCATGGATTACCTGAAAAAGTGGGCAGAAACAAAGGCAATCAAAGCAGCAACAGAAGAAAAGGTAGCTAAGTTTTTGAGCAAAAATATCTTCTACAAGTTTGGCTACCTAAGAGAATTAGTCACAGATCAAGGAAGTCATTTTACCTCTAACCTGATTGAAGATCTGCTCACTCATCACAAGATTAAGCACAGAACTTGCACCCCTTGTCATCTGCAAGCAAATGGATAGGTGGAAGTTACTAACAGAGCTTTGGAAGGGATTTTGACTAAGGTAGTGAGCAGCAGCAGAAAATATTGGGCAAATCGCTTGGTTGAGGCCACCTGGGCCTACAACACTACTTGGAAAACTACAATAGGTTTCACACCCTATGAGCTGGTCTACGGGAAGAAGGCTTTGCTTTCCATAGAATTTGAATATAACACATTGAGGTTGGCAGCTTTGATGGAAAGATCTCAGCCATACACAACAGGAAAGATTGCTTCAACTGAATGGATTAGATGAACAAAGGATGTAGGCCCTTCTCCACTCAGATGCAATCTAGCTTCAAAGAAAGATATGGCATGACCGACACCTCAAAGAAAATCAATTTCAGCCAAGAGATTGGGTGCTATTATATGATTCAAGGTACAAGGATTTCAAGGGCAAGCTAAGGACAAAATGGTTGGGACCATATATAGTGGAAACATGCAATGACAATGGTTCAGTTCTTATTCAGACCATTGATGAAGAAGCCATCCCCATGCTCATCAATGGGCATAGATTGAAAATCTACAAGAAGCCCCTTTCTAAATAGGAGTTCATTGAGACTCTTGGCAAATCAGTATTAGTAATGGAGCAAGTCCCTGTCTCCACTCTACCTACATCATGAAGAAAAAAACCACACAAAAAAAAGACAAAAAACACAGAAAATAAATAAAATAAAATAAAAAATAAAAATAAAAAAACAAATAAAAAATAAAAAATCCTTGGGTGAAAACCTCTTGGAGGTGCCCAGGGTAGACAGTGAGGGTGAAAACCTCCTGGAGGCACCCCAGTTGTCTCAGAAAAATAATAATAATAATAAATAAATAAAAAATAAAAAATAAAATAAAATAAATAAAATAAAATAAAAAAAGGAAAAGAAAAAATAAAGAAAAATAAATCTAATTTCCGTTGAATAAATTGCAGGTTGCAAGAAGGTCATTACAGGTTTTGGGAGAATCATGCAAGTCAAAGACAGAGGACATGACTAGGATTCATGCATCCCTCACAATCCATTCCTCCATCATCATTACCTTTTCCAAAGATTTGGTCTCATCTGGACCGAAATTCCACATCCTACAGGAAGCTCTGTATCTTCTACAGGAGGATCTTGTAGAAACTACAGTCAAGCCAAAATCGGTCTTAGAAGAGGATATGAAGGTTTGAGATCTATCTATAAGGTCTATAAACCTCCCTACCTCCATCCTTCGGAATATGTCATCCTTTTCCATCTCTGTACACCTCCATTCCACTCGTTTTCATGTCCCTCCACAGTCACACAAAAATCTTATTTTTTATGCTGCAAACAAATTTTAGTGACAAATCAAAATAGCAATTTTTATTTTCACTCACCATACCTGCTACCCTCCATCCGAGATTCCTTGCTAACAGAGACCCTCATCAGTAATTATAGCCCTACTCATTTTAGCTTGAACCTCAGAAGGAGAAGCAGCTACAGGAAATCCTACAAGATTCTTGTAGCAGCTGATCCTTCTAAAACACATATTACAGAGCCAGGGACAGAAAAGTATAGCCTATGAAACATGCATGAGCTTTGTTTGAATGTGTAAACATCAGCAACAGTCCAAGGTCGAGCATGCTGAACGCAAGCAGCCACAACAATGAAGAAATGGGTTTCAGCATCCGAAATGTGCATAACACAACCGTGACTACACAGGTAAGTGACTAAACCTATTCTGCAATTACATGAATTATATTTTGAGGCTGCGTAACTATGGGAATGGTTCAGTTTGAATGGAATCAGTGGCCAGTTAATTGGCCACCCTCAATCAGTTACACATCCTCATGGAATCCAACCGAGCCCCGTTAAATTCAAAACTATTGATAAGATACGCAACCAGCACGTGTGGAATGTCCATTCACGAAGAAATAATCGGGACTGGTAGTGGTGGCGGTGGATAACGGGAGTAAGGGAGGTGATGGCGGTCAAATGACATGCAGCAACATTATGGCCATGACATAGGATCAACGGTCCAGTCTGGCCACCTCATCACCTCACCACGAATCACGCCCACAGATAAAACATAGCTCAGTTAAGCCATTCATCACCTTTTTTTCATTCTGCACTCATGACGTTTTCGACTAGAGTACACATCTACCACTTCCAGAGCAACTAACCAGTCATCCTCCACTAGATTTTTGCCTGTTTTTCGAAAATCTCCTGCCTATCGGACTCTATAGGAAGCACAGTTTCATTCTACAGGAGCCGAGTGACTTCTACAGGAAAAGCAGAGAACAGCTCTGCAGAAAGAAAACCCAGGACTTTCACCGAATTTCAAGCTCAAAACGAGGTAGGCTTGGGAAAAATTCTCTGTGCATGATTTGTTGGTGAAAAATGGTGAATTGAGCACGACATTAGGTTGAAAAATGAGAGTAAAAAGTCTACCTATGCATTGAGAAAAAGTGGAAGTCTGCTTGCATAATTCACTGAGTTTACCCAGTTTTTTTTTAAATTCCCTTGTAAGGAAGACATGCAGCAGTAGATGCCAACATGTGTGTGTGAAAAACCTCGATTTACATATATATCAATGTGCTAAGAAAAAACCCGTGTCCTTATGCTCTATTCTGTAAAAATAATTTTCTTTCATAAACAAACAGACCAAATTCTTGGCGACAACAGTTTTCAAATAGGGGAATTATTGCCATTTGATATTGTAAGGAGCACGCGAGAAATTCCTTCTTTGATCTAAGAAAAAACTGAATTCAACTATCCTCTATCTTAGTGATTTACTGTGTTTTTTTCCCACCTGAGCATTTTCTTTTCTGGTTAAAGACCAAACTCAACACCATGACAGGAGGATTCATGAGGAAAGAACCCTTAAACTCTAGCAAATTGTATGAAAACCTTGAGGTGGTGGACCTTTTCACTAGGGCACATTGTATATCCTTCTTTGACAGAATTCAGGGTTATGATGAGGAGGTGACTGAAGAGTTTTTGATGTCCCTAAGACCACATTCGAAGACACATGCCACAGTTAGTTTTAGGGGTTTGACCCTACAACTTACCCCTGATTTCATCAATAGAATTACCAGATTACCATTGGGGCTCCCTTGGAGCAAAGAGGAGAAATCATTGGGATAAGTGGCTAAGAAAACATTTTTCTGCCTGAGGAGCATCCTGTAGAAGAAAAAAACGGGGTCAGAAGGACAAGCTTGCCTCCTCTCTGGAGTGAAGTCAGTTATCAAATCATTAAGTATATCACATGTGAAGGGAGGTTTAACATAATTTATGGTTATCATCTCAGGTTGCTACATGAATTGAGGTATGGGATGGAATTACCTCCAGCCAAGAAACTAAACATCCCATATTTCCTCCTTCAGTATTTAATTGAATGTGGTACAAAACTAAACGCAGGAGTCCCAAATTAGTTAGCCCACCATGGAATCATCAAACTATTGGTGGAAGACACTTTGCACACCTATGCTATCCCCATAGCTTGGGAAATCTTTAGAAATATGTCCAGGGATGATAACATCAAAACTTTGGCTGAGAACATCAGCCCACTCAGCAGTGATGAGGGGGAGAAAATTGAAGAAACTGAGAAGACCGTTGATGAGGGAACATAGGACATTCAAGTAGAGGGTAAAATAGAGGAATAACAGAAAGAAAAATAGGAATTTGACAAGACTGCTGAACCTAAGACAACAAAGGAGAAAACAAAAAAAACAGAGAAAGGAAAAAAGACAAAGTTTGGGAAGAAAAAGGCCAAGAAGGCCCAAAAGAAGGCTTCCACAGCTAAGGCAGGTACCTAGCAAGAGAAAGAAGAGACACACCCTAAGATATCAGGGACACAAGCAGAAATAGGGCGCATAGAGATTTCTATAGGAAGTGAAGAAAAAGAACAATAGAAAGAGAAATCCCCTTAAATGTTGGTAAGAGAGGCAGCAGTTTTGCTTGTTCCATTAAGCACATCTACAAAACAAAGAGGAAAAAGAAAAAGGACCTCCATGTACTTTAAAGCCAGAACAAGCACAAGGATCAAAGTAGGAAAACCTCAGCCACCATCCAAGGAACCGATTGTCATTGAGGACTCACCCACTAAAAAGAAGGAAGTGTCTCCTTCCAAGATATCCATCACCTATGAAAGAGGAAGCCCAAAAACCTCTACATGGAAAGAGAAAATTAAGTTGATGGGCTCAAAGGCAGTTCTACAGGAAGCTACAACATCTCTACAGGAAACTCTAGCGAAGTTAAAAGAGACTAAGAAATTGGAGGAGAAGGTAGCTAAACAATCATAAGGAGAGAGCAAAACTGAAGAAATACCTGAACCTACCCCTCAACCTGATTTGGGCTCATATTAAAATCTGTTAGAGGGTGGGAAAATCATCCCATAGAAATTTGTTGTACCATTATTTTTTGAATTAGAGAAAGAGAGGATCAGAACACACACATGGATGAAAATCACCAAATCTAAGGGAGTTGAGGACATAGGCCACATGGAGGAGAAGTTAAAAGAATTAAGGGGAGAATTGGCCATGGTAAGGCATGTAGAAAGTTGCAAAAGAGCCCAGTTGCAGGAGGAGAATGAGCTGCTGAAAAAAATAGTTGTAGCTACAGGAAGTCCACAAGGAAGATAGGTTGTCCATTTTGGGAGGGCAACAGTAGCAAGAAGGACCTCCAACAGACAAGGACACAACTGAGAAACAACAGAAAGAGGAAGAGCTACAAGCTAATGTGGAGATGCTAACAAAACTACTGCAAGAACAGGAATCTCAAGAAAAAAAAGAAATACAAGTTTTGAAAGAGCAGTTGCAAGAGAAAGAGGCCCAATTGGCCTGCATGGCTAGTTGGGCAATAGAAGCCTTACAATGTAGGCAACCTACTAAATCTTATGCATTATACCTTAAAGAACAATGGTTGCAATTTAAAATTAACACACTGACCCAAAAGGGCTCTACTCCATTTCAGAATTACAATCAGTTTTTGCAATTGTGTGACAGTAGCTCAGTAGAGGATAAGGCCAAGATGACATAATTCTATTTGCATAACTTGGTGCTACCCAACATGAATCTATGGGACCCAAACACTATATTAGGAGATCTACAACTAATGGCCATGGCTTCTTGGTTTAGCCATGAGGAAAAAAGGGGAGTAGAGATTATGGCCAGGGAAGTAAATGAGCCACTTATGATCAGGGCAGAGCCAGAAGATACTTCAACCCTTATATACTCCCATCGGTACCTTGCAGACAACCCTCACATCATGCCTGAATATATTAAAAGATAAGCTCAGGCCATTGCTCACTTTGAGGACATGGAAAGACTGTTTGGTGATAATTGCATTCATGTTTGCACAAGGAGATGGAACACCTTGTCTCATAGTTTGAAAATAAGAGAGTACCACTCCACAACTAGGATGAGGGAGGCTATGAGAAGAGCACCCCTATACAAACAATCAATGCAGAACTTGAAAGCCAATTGGATTGGCCTTAAGTTCAGCCCTCCACTACTGTTGGGGCTGTTAGAAGGGGTCAAGGAAGAAGAGGAGCAAAGGCAATGGGAAGAGGTAGACAGAAAGGCAGGATTTCATGATAGGGAAGAGGACATCACCTCATAGGCCTGGGATGTTAGAGAGGCAGTCAAAGAAATCAAGGACGATGAACTGGATTAGTTGCTCAGAGGATGAGCAACACATTCAGCAGGGGGGTGATGATGAGCCCTGGAAATGGGTAACTATATGGGCTCATTTTGCCTAATATTCTCATTTTATCCACCATTCTCCATAGTTTTATGCATGCTTTTGAATATATTTATGTTAAATGTGTGAATGGGAATAGTCGCTTTACCACAAGGTCTAACACGTGCTTATTGTATATTTTTGGACTTTTTGGGACCAAGTTCAGGAATTTATGAGCAGATTGGCAGACAAATACAAGGAAACAAGGTTAAGTATTTGTAGGATCAATTTCTACTGCACTAAATGACCCCTTCCTCGAGTTCTCCACCATCAGCTCGGAGTTCTACAGCCCACCAAAGATGATCTCAAGGGCATCCGAGCAGGTCTAGTGAAGTGGCTGATTAACTGCAGTTTTGGGCAGCCAAGCTCCTTAAGTTAAGGAGGACTGTTGGGGGTCCTCGTATGCATAAGTAGGAAGGATTCAAGCCTTGGTAGTGTAGTCATTTTTTTAGTCCACTTTCGCACTTTAGTGCAGCTCTATATCAGCACATTTTCGAGCCTCTTCTTGTAGACAGTTTGTGGGATGTAACTATTGTTTTCTGATCAATGAAGATGAATCTTGCTTTGCACCATCTCTGATTTTTCTTAGGAGGTTGTAGCTCTTGGGGTTGGGCCCAACCCAAGTGCCAATACCTCCTTTGTGTACTTTTATTTTTTTTTCTTGCATTCATAGACTAATTTCTGTTATTTAGGTTAAAATCTTACTTCATTTCTTAGGTTTCTTTTGATGATTTAGATAGATGTTCATGCTTCAGGTTGATTTGACAGTTTGGTTACAGGAAAGATCCACAAAAAAGCTACCAAGCAGTCCTTGATCTCAGTTCTCCCTCCTTGGGATCATGAATTGAGACCAAGGTACACTTGCTGCCACAAAACACTGTTTTTGCTTTTTAATGCAATTGGTAGTGTTAGATTTTGAATTGGAATTGATATCAGTTGTATCTTCATGTTCAAATCTATTCTTTCTTAGTTTCCATAGCTCTCTTGCATGATTTTCTATTTATACGCTGTTGTTCATCATATTTCTTGTTTTTAAGAGTAGATTAGGTCAAAGTAGATAGATCTTTGTTTTTTTTCTTTGTTTGGATCAGTTTTTTAAAAGTAATGTGTAGAACATATGTAATACATTCCTACCTACCCTTCCTCCATCATAAAACCTGTTCCAATCCCTCGCTCAAGATTTCTTCCCTTCATTTGCCAGACTTTACCAACTAACCCTAATTTTTATATTTTTGTGCAACATTGCTTTCCACATCCTTCAACAAATCCAACCATCTTCATCACTCCTTAGCTTCATTCACCAAGTACCACACCTCTTAACATCCTTATCCATCCTTCATTTACACTTCCCCACCATTTTTCCTCCATCAATCCTCTGAAAATCACTTTCGGCCTGTTCCTGTAGAATTTCGTGTAGATCCCCTACAACCTCCTGTAGAAGATAACGCGAGCAGTTTTTCGAGATCTAAGTGGGGTGGAAATCTCTAGAAGGGTGCTAGGGACCCCTTAGGTCCTCTCCATACCTTCCTAACGCCCTAAAAACACCCACTCCATTTTCTTTCGCCAATAAACCTCTGCACAATGAAAAATAGTTAAAACACATTCATAATAATTTTGCATAAAATTGCTCAAAAATACAAAAAGATGATTTTTCTATATTTTCCTTCATAAGTAACTTAAACACATGTATTTTACCTCTACAATAGTCCATGGCATCCATTTCAGTAGTTGTACATCCCTTTTCTTGCGCAAGTAGGGTTAGTTGGTAGAACTAGGGTTTGTTAGGGTTTGTGTTTCCTTTTAGCTTCCATCTTCTTTCTACAAGTAGACTAGCCTCTTTTGAGTTAGTTTTCATCCATCATAGTTAAAAGCTTCTTCTAAGAACTCATAGAAGTTGGCTTAAGGTCCTAGCGAACTTGTGCCAACTAATCAAGTGACAGCCTGTAGTAAGAGCTAGTACTTGTGCATATAGCGTTGTCACTTCCAAGTTTGTTACGAACTACCGAGTTGATAAAAGTAAAGTAATGAGTCCCAGAAGTTGCAACATCATTGCTGCAATACTGGAGCTCACCAGCCACATCATATGTATTTTCGATAAGGTATATGCTAGTTATGATATGCAACCCATGTTCCATAATATCTTTTAAAGTGCCATCTAGAGGCTAATTTGTAGTTAGTAAGAGTGAACTGAGAGTTGGTAACCTCCCCTTATGATTTAATACAATAAAATTAGGGTGTATGGACTTAGAGGAAGGCTATACAACTCTTTTTTTAAGGGGTGTAGATAGGTGGGGTGAACATCTACCCCACATAATGTGCAAGGAAAAATATGAGATGTGTTTATAGAGTAGATACATAGTAAATAGTAGATGAATATTGAAGAATGATTGAGGTTGGTGTAGGTAAAGTTAATGGTGTGGGTACACATGCTTGATGAAATGATACCAAGACATCTTGATTTTATGGGAGATTAGTGTTGGTAAGGTAAATCCCCTCTGCGGACAAAGGCGATCCCATTAGCCTATCACAGAACTAGCCACAAACAAACCACGCTGCTACGCAAGTTCCTAGTTATGCATCAAAGGTGAATCAAGAAGACTAACCTGGAGTCCAACGCTATGATTGAAGCAGAGTTGATATCCTCGCTCCCTTGCTCCAACAGATCATAACGAATACCTGCACATGCAAAGGAAGAGACAGATACCAACATAAAAACTACCAAGGCACAACTATATTTCAGTCAGAAAGGAAATAAATCAACATATCACCATGATAGATAATGAGATTGGAACTATAATAGCAGTCGCTCATCAATTAATAAACAGGAAAAGTTACAACCATTGTTCTAACATCAACCCTTCTCCTGGCTGGGCGAGTAACTATATGCGTATTGACATGCATCTCTTCTCTGCCAGCATAACCTCTCTAGCACTCACTAGCATTCCTCCAAGAACTCAACATCTAACACTCCATGACCAATAATCATCACTACTATCACTCAATCACCAAATCACTAGCATAACACTAACACCAACACTCTCTCCCTCTCTTTAGCACTAGCTTGTCCAATGCATAATGACAAGCTTATATAGATGAAGAAGGGAGGAGGATGCGATGAACCGGGACACCTTTTGTGGAATTAGCAAAAGCCATAAAGATGGATAAAGCTCGACAAAAAACTGATTTTCTATCCTCAGAAAAGCTCCATGTAATGAAGGAAACAACAGTCGGGCGTGCATTAAGGCAAAAAGCACGACTAAATTTGGTTGGCGCGACTGTTGCTCTAAGATAGAGCGCCAATGGTCGCGCCCTCTTTTGAGGATCTCCATCATTGGCGCGGGTAGGATACTGTGGACTTGCGCCAATGGAAAAAGAGCACTTTTTAGGGATGATCTGCAGAAGGTGTCTTCAGGGAACATGGAGTACATACTCAGGGGAACATAATGCAAGTGTTTTTAGCCCTTGTCACTTCTTATAACTCCCGGAATGAGTCCTCTAATGTACGACAAGAGGAGTAATAGGGATGGTGACAAATTACTGTGTAACAGATGCCCCCTAAAGCATGAAGTCCGAGAGGTGGAGAGGGGTGAAATTCTTTACCAGAACGCACATAAGAGCACACAAGAGCACATATAGTTACTGCCGCCGAGGAGCTGTATCAAGAGACATGACTGATAGTTCAATTACATGATGTACGTGGCATGGTCGCAGCCATCCATAAGAGAGTACATAAATAATCTGGATCCATAGTATGGACACACCCATCTGGTTAGGATCAATGAACTGACTCAGGTATGGTCGCAGCCATCCAGTGAATGAGTCAAGTACCAAGAATCACGCCTGGATTACAACAGACACAATCCAGGGTCTTGCGCTCCATCTCGACCCGAACAAGAGTACAAGTCCAAGCATGTGAATATATGAGCTGAAGTCGAACATGCATGAACATCGCCTGATTACCAGTCAATAATGGAAACTGTTAACAGATGCGAGAGGTACCACCAATAATGACAATGGCCCTCAAGGTACTATAGGTACAATCTACGGCGTGTGAATTAATGAGTTGAAGTCGAACACCCGTAGAATCATTCGATCGGAGGCCGATGATGAAAACCTCACGTCGAACACGAAGAACCTGCCATTGAGGCATGCAGGCTCCAAGGCACCGGAAGGGAGTCTCTAGGTCAACTTCCTGGATAATGAGCTGAAGTCGACAGGGAGTGACCTTGATCGAAGGTGGGCCATAATGTTTCCCACATCATCGATACGAGATAGAGAGATAATGTCGTGAATCAAGATTGTGCGAACTATCAGAGGGAGGTTGTTTATTTGCAGAGGTCAACTTCTCTTGAACATATCGGCGGCACATTAACGGAATTGGCAGTATTTGACATCAATGTATCAAAGGTCATTATGACGAGGCAATGAGTGAATGAGAGGTCAAATAGGGTACCCAAATCCATGGAAGCAAGTGAAAGATATGAGATGAAATATCCCCACCCTGGACACGAAAGCAAAAAGTGCCATGTTCAAGAGCGACATACTGCCATTATGGTAACAATTGTGGCTCAAAAAATTTTATTTTCCCCCACCATTTCTGGTGAGTACCCCAGTTATTTTTAACAAGCTTGATGGGGATAGCATATGCTTGTGTTGTGACAAAATCCGATGTCATTAAGTTTTAACGAGTCTGACAAAGGAAGAACTCAGCGTCTTTTCTTGTTTAGAGAGTTTGAAAAGACAGCAGAAAAGGAAACTCCAGGGATGTCCTTTTTCGTAAAGTTGTGTCTCTCGGGCCTGAAAAAGTATAAAATAATACCCGAAAGAACCGCCCGATCATTACGATCGAGGAGTACTTTTCATGATTAGTGACTTCGACCTGAAAAAGTAAAAAGCGGTCAAAACCACGTCGTTTTGTAACCACTAATGAGTTTGAAACGACAAAAACTCGGTAATCTTTTTATGTTTTAACGGTCGACAAAAAGAACTTAAAACGACCGCCCCTTATCATCATTTAACGAGTCAAATGGAGCGACTCGGCAATCTTTTCCTCTTTAAATGGTCAGAAAAGAGCTGAAAGCGGACCTCCATTTTTATTTTCTTTAACGAGTCAAAAAGGGAAAAGTACTCGGCGATCTTTTCATATTTTACGAGTCAGAAAAGAGCGTAAAGGCGACTCGTCCTGAAGGAACGAGTGGTATAAGGGATAGCAACTGGTTCCGGTAATGGTGGAACTTTACTTGAAACACGTAAAGGTTAAGAGGCTGGCTAATAAGACCACTCATCGCTGCGGTTCATAAGGAAAGGAGAAACAACCAAGTGAAAGCATACGATCGGCCAAAAAGATGGTAGCGATGGAATGAAACAACCAGGGCTCATCTAGCAGAATTTTAGCGGATAAAAGGCAATCACGAGATGTAAATGGGTTCATTTTTACAAAAGCTTGAACCATGGAGAACTTTGCTTGTTAAAAATTTTGTTGCATGCCCCCAACATGATTATACCAATCGAGGTACATGCCCCCCAAGCTTCATGGCATTCACGGAGTGGATGGAATGAAGGTTTACTTGGAAAGACTCGATTGGAGGATGCCCCCGGGCTTCAGTCACGCGCCCGAGTGAGCTGCCGTCATCAGAATGACGGGGTGGGTGCTGGGGCATTTCCTGTGGAAATAAGACCATTTAGGAATGGCAAATGGCTATATGTGAAGTGTGAACCGGGGAATGAAAGTTGGTCTACGACTTTGATCGTTCTTCCTTCATGCGGAAAACACATCACTCTGAAGAGTGAGGACACAATAGCACGTATGCGATAAATATAGTCTCGTCCAAGGAGTAAATTGTAATCTAACGAACCTTGGACTATCATGAGACCCATTTGGATGGTCTTCCCTTCTAACGTGATAGGTACATTGGGAAGAATTCCTAAAGGTCGAGTGAGTTCTCGATGGAAACCTACAAGGCTTCTCATCTCAGGCAGGAGCAGTGGGGAACCAAGTGCTTCCCAAGCTGTTGAAGAAAGGATACTCACAGGAGATCCTTCATCAATAATTGTACCAGCCATAACCATGTGATAGACTTGAACTATAATTCGAAATGGTATGGAGGCTGGTAACCGAGGATTGACTAGTTGATCCCAATTAAAGGAAATAACTAGGTTACTCGGAGGTGGGACTGGATAGACAGCCGGATATGCCTCTAATGGACTTTCTTCCTATTGTGAAGAAATGAGAGGGATGCTCACTTGATCATTAACGTCTATGTCAATGAATAGAATTTGGACGGTGGGTTCGTCATTCTTGGCAGTGATAACATCATCTGAGGAGGTAACTTCTGAAGGCGAAACCGGGTCACTTGTAATCCGGACCGTTTGACTGTTGTCTGGTTTGGATTCAGATGTAGGATCATCTAGGGGTGGAAGTTCTGAAAGCAAAACCGGGTCACTTGTAAGCCGGACCTTTTGACTTTCGTCTGGTTTAGATTCAGATGTAAGAGCAGCTAAAGATGGAACTTTTGTAGGCAAAACCGGGTCACTTGTAAGCTGGACCTTTTGAAAGACTGGGTTACTTGTAAGCTGGAACTGTGGACTTTCGGTTGGTTTGGACTCAGGTGGTTCATCTTTGATGATCAAGTAGTGCGTAGATGATGAATATAAATCACTTGTTCCGACCAGGGACTGGTCTGGAGCAGGCGGAGCACAGGTAGGTTCAGGAAGAGAAAGCTGGACCAAAGAGGAATCATGTTTGATCACTTGGTTAGTGGAGAGACGCTCTGCAGGTGTAACAAGACGCTGATATCCAGCAGGTAGTTGGGGTAAGGAATCCGACAGACTTGCCAAAATACGGGAAGCTTCATCCATCAGTGGACAAAGGCGAAGGAGATGATTACCTTCACAAAGTCGACAAGGGAAACGAACCTTCCCTTTTCTGTTACCAACTAGTAAGGTATCGTCAATTTGCGACAGCAAGGGGCGAGTTGGGTCACGGGACCATATATCTAGGATCCTGGGAATGCCAGGACAATCAGAAAGAAAATGGTCTCCTTTGCATAATCGACAAGGAGACCGGAGCTTCCGCGGAGGAGCAGAAGGTGGTTCCACTTCTGATAGCTTCGTGGTAGATACGACCTTTCCCTTAGGAGACTTCTTCTTTTTGGTCTTATTCTTCTTCTTCTTAGCCACCTGGTTAGTGAAATCCAAGGTTTCACCAGGCGAAGTAGAAGATGAGGACGCAACAATAGGCGAAGAAGGGAAGGGGTCCACCTTAGAATCAACATGGTGTTGTTCGGGTGGAGGAGGTGGTGGTGGGACAGGATTCATCACACTTGAGACCACCGAGTTTGAAAACAACCATACAGGTAAACCAATGGTCAACCCAGGCAAAGACAATGTTGCGATATACTGAACACCAACATTTCCAACAGAAGGAAATGGGCGAGGGTACCCATCAGGAGGAACACCTTGGCCGGTGGGCACCGGAAAGGCTGCCATTGAACGAGAATTAACCCTACTCAAGCTAACGCACGCAAAATCTAATTGGGTAGATGTTATCGTGGCCAATAACTTTTAAGACACTGAACTTAACCTTTTCATTTTTTAAGAGTCGAGAAAAGGGTAAAAGATGACTCTAGTCTCCTTCGAATATTTAATGAGCACGAAGTAACAAGACGCTCATAGGCACCTTTTCGTTTAGGGAGTCCGAAAAGGATCAAAAGTGACTGCTCTGGAATTCTAGGTAGAGGGTGTGCCAAACTTTTCGCAAAACCACAGAATACTTTTTAGGGTACGGGTGGTCGATCTTCGTGAATGCTGTGTTCACTGCATTGCGAATCGTAGGGCGGCTGACACGGCTTCCTATGGATAAAGGCTTTATTCCTATAGGGGTCTCCCAATATATACTCGACGGTACGTGGGAGCACAGTCCGTATTGGCAGCTACCGTTTCACCGTGGAGGAATCACCCAACCACTCGACGATAAACTACCAGGTTTAACGACGCCGGAACACGTCTCTAACCTAGACCTCTAGAGTGTTTGCGTTATGTTCCAATGCATTGTTATGTTCATTGAGTTCATTTCAAAGTTTATCTTTGATTATGTTTCAGTTTTTTGGTCCTACCGTATGTGATATCTCGAAAACTTCTTACATGCAAACTATATGCCGAAATTAAATCATTTGATTCGATGAATTCTATCTACAGGAGGGTTGAGATCTTTTTCACAAACGAAATGATCACTTCAACAAAGAACAAAGATCCTAATGCAGCTAATAACAAGAAACGAAATTTTGTCTTTTTTCTTTTCAATAGCAACAAATAACAATAAATGCTAACTACTATAATGCAAGAGATTTTTTGTTTTTCTTTCCTTTAAGATGGCATGATGCATGTAAACAAATTCTAAGAGATATGCACAATCCAAGTTCAGTCAATGAAATAGAACCAATTCTAAAACACAAAATGAAACATGCAAGCAAGGAAAAACACAAAAACTAGTGAACTTTAAAGAGGCTAGAAGTGAAGCATTCAGAGTATAGAAGATCAAGCTTTAACAAAGCACTGGATAGGTGTAGAACAATCAACAAGCTGACTGGATGATCAAGAGACCGAGACTTCCCACAGAAGGCTAGACACGCAAAGTCACTGGAAATAAGCAAACAGCTGAGGGATACAGGCTAAAACCAGTCAAGCAGAGGTTCAACACAGTTCCAAAGGCTGAAAGAGATATATAAAGAGACTGATGAGCTTTCCACCCACACACAGGTAAAATTTACAGAGCTGGTGCGACTGTCAGCCTGCAACTTGCGCTACCACAGAATTGGCGCGAGTTGCTTTTGAGCAACGTGCGCCAACTGGCGCGACTGTTAGAGAAATAACCGCGCCAATTAAGCTTGCCAACTAAAAAGATAAATGATACGACCTCAGGTCGGGTTGACAATGCTCAGATGGGTCAAACAGTAAAGAATCAACTCAAAACTGACTCAGGAAGCTCATGCACTCAAGCAAGCAGAAGAAAATTAACATGCAAGACAGAAATCAAAGAGTTACTCCCCAGCGAAGTCGCCAATTTGTTGGTAAGGTAAATCCCCTCTGCGGACAGAGGCAATCCCACTAGCCTATCACATAACTAGCCACAAACAAACCATGCTGCTACGCAAGTTCCTAGTTATGCATCAAAGGTGAATCAAGAAGACTAACCTGGAGTCCAACGCTATGATTGAAGCAGAGTTGATATCCTCGCTCCCTTGCTCCAATAGATCATAACGAATACCTGCACATGCAAAGGAAGAGACAGATACCAACATAAAAACTACCAAGGCACAACTATATTTCAGTTAGAAAGGAAATAAATCAACATATCACCATGATAGATAATGAGATTGGAACTATAATAGCAGTCGCTCATCAATTAATAAACAGGAAAAGTTACAACCATTGTTCTAACGTCGACCCTTCTCCTGGCTGGGCGAGTAACTATATGCGTATTGACATGCATCTCTTCTCTGGTAGCATAACCTCTCTAGCACTCACTAGCATTCCTCCAAGAACTCAACATCTAACACTCCATGACCAATAATCATCACTACTATCACTCAATCACCAAATCACTAGCATAACACTAACACCAACACTCTCTCCCTCTCTTTAGCACTATCTTGTCCAATGCATAATGATAATCTTATATAGATGAAGAAGGGAGGAGGATGAGATGAATTGGGACACCTTTCGTGGAATTAGTAAAAGCCATAAAGATGGATAAAGCTCGACAAAAAACTGATTTTCTATCCTCAGAAAAGCTCCATGTAATGAAGGAAACAACAGTCGGACGTGCATTAAGGCAAAAAGCATGACTAAATTTGGTTGGCGCGACTGTTGCTCTAAGATAGAGCGCCAATGGTCGCGCCCTCTTTTGAGGATCTCCATCATTGGCGCGGGTAGGATACTGTGGACTTGCGCCAATGGAAAAAGAGCACTTTTTAGGGATGATCTGCAGAAGGTGTCTTCAGGGAACATGGAGTACATACTCAGGGGAACATAGTGCAAGTGTTTTTAGCCCTTGTCACTTCTTATAACTCCCGGAATGAGTCCTCTAAGGTACGACAAGAGGAGTAACAGGGATGGTGACAAATTACTGTGTAACAATTAGGACAATAAGGTATGTAATGCCATGTGAAACACAAATGGTGCATCGATGGTTGGTGCATAAGTTCTTATTACACATAGAAATGTATGAACTTGATGTAGCTATATCATTGTAAGGAATAGGTAAAAGTGGCTATGCTTGTGGAGCGTGAAGGAGATCCTTCAATTCTAGAAGGATAAGGAATGGCTTAGTTTGATAACATTGTGTATTATAAAGGAATCATTAGGAAATGGCTCACAACATGGCCAAAGATCTAGCTTTTACTTTCTTTTTCTACTTGTCTCTAACATGTTTCTTAAGTCCATTTTGTGTTTATTGGTTCCCCCTAATTGTGTTGTAAAATGCTCTATGGGAGGATAATTAGTAGGAAGTGTGATTAGTTGTGCATAAAAGTTAGATATTGCTACTAGCAATGATGATGTGATGGGGGGGTAGGAGGGAGTATCACTTGTGAATAACCAACACCTAGGGAGGTTTAAAGTAGCCATCACTTGGTGTGAGGTGAATCTAGGTAGAGGGTACAAAAATGGAGTTTAAGTGATTTAGGGGTGTTATGATGACACATAGAAGAAGTAGTGTCTAGTTTTGGCTTAGGAGAAGGGGATTTAGTGGCTGGTTATAATTGAGAAATGGGCACTAAATAGATAGGAGTTGAGCCAAAGGTGATGCAGGAGAATCCAACACCCTTAGTCAAAAGGAGGAATCCAAAGCGGAGCGAAGAGGGAGACGTGGACCATTGAGCAAAACAGGGGACTTTTCTATTTTAAAACAGCGAAAAAGATGGAATGGATAAAGTCTCGAGGAGACTTATTAATTGTAATCTTCCATGCATGCATTATGGAGCGGGTTGTTAGAGGAGGTCAAGGAGAGGATTGATCGGATCCTTCATAGTGATCCGATCCAATGTATCTTAGAGATTGATGAACCTGCGTGTTTTATAAATATATGTAATAAGATAGACAGAGGGATATAGTGAGTGATATAAATAGAATTGGTGTAACCAGAGATAGATGCAATGTAGTTGGTAGGAGACTGTTCTAAGGCTGAAATTCCTTAACTGTAATCGTGTTGTGTTAATATAATATATGGGTATTTGTGTTGAAACTGCGCGTTTATGTGTTTGTCGTGTGGATAGTTTGAATGTTTCTATGTGCAGGTTTGGTCAACCATCGATTCTTGTAGGATTGATGGCAACCCTATGATATCAAATTACTGTTATATATATGCATGTCACGTGTGAATTTGTATATGGCAGAGAATTGTGTTTTAACACAGAAATCCATCGACTATTAGCTGAATTCCAATTACATTAGGGAATAGCGCAAAACACCTAGCGGATCCGGGATCTGGACCTAAAAACTTATGGAAGTTGGCATATACCCTATTTGGGTCCGGAAGGCATGTCGGATCAGTGCGTTGGAGTGGAAGGGACTAAGGTCTTAGATAGGCATGATGAGCGACCACCGATGAAACAAGGATCGTTGGATCGAAAGGGGATCAACAACGAAGATGCAATCGACGATCGCATATCGGGAAGGTCAAGGAACGGTGGTCTATGGAACAATGATACACCGATAGTCGATATTGAGATATCGTCGATAAACCGATCGACGATTAGGTAATTAGAATTTTGGAGAAGGCAAAGATTGGCACGGAGGAGATTCAAGTGATGAACATAAACGCCGATAGTTATGAATGCGGGTTTAAGGAATTTGAGGTCCGGCTCATACGGTTCAGCCGTGTAATTCCCGTTGTTTCAATGTGTTCCGATAATTTGAAGACCAAGGTTTTTTAAAGGAAATATCGATAGACTTGTGGGCTCTGATAGCTTAATGGTTCATGATTTTAAAGGCTTAAGGCCTAAGAAACACTTCCGATAGGCTTAGTGGGCCATAACCCACAGGCCTCAAGATCGATTTTGTAAAGGAAAGGGATTTTGGATTACCCCCAAAACTTCTCTTTCCATCATTTGGTATCAGAGCAGACGAAGATTCTATGTGCAAGAGAAGGGAAAGGATTTCCAAAGAGAAAAAAAAGGACTAGGAGGTACAATGGTTTAAAGTATGGAGAGTTATGGTCTTACTGTCGCACAGAGAACGACAACAGAAGGTGAGAAGATTGCAGCAAACCTAGAGCATGGAGTGCTCATATGGTTCCAGAGGAGAGAACCTGAAGGATGCCAAAAGACTGAGTGAGGAGAGCTTGGTGAGGTATCGTGTAGTAGAGGAAGACTATTACTACAGAGGCTTGGTTGCAGCTCACAGAAGACCGTGAAGGTAGTTCCATTGAAGAAGTGAAACAATGGGTAGAATTGCTAAGGACAAGGAGAAGTATATGACCAGGAGGTCATAAATTTTTGTGCCTCAGGAGTCTAATGCAAGAGCATCTAGCACCCCTAGTCAAAAGGAGGAATGCAAAGTAGAGCGAAGAGGGAGACGTGGACCATTGAACAAAACAGGGGACTTTTCTGTTTTAAAACAATGAAAAATATGGAATGGATAAAATCTTGAGGAGACTTATTAATTGTAATATTCCATGCATGCATTATGGAGTTGGTTGTTAGAGGAGATCAAGGAGAGGATTGATCGGATCCTTCATATTGATCTGATCCAATGAATCTTAGAGATTGATGAACCTGCGTGTTCTATAAATCTATGTAATAGGATAGATAGAGGGATATAGTGAGTGATATAGATAGAACTAGTGTAACTAGAGATAGATGCAATGTAGTCGGTAGGAGATTGTTCTAAGGTTGAAATGCCTTAGCTGTAATCGTGCTGTGTTAATATAATATATGGGTGTTTGTGTTGAAACTGTGCATTTATGTGTTTGTCATGTGGATAGTTTGAATGTTTCCGTGTGCAAGTTTGGTCAACCATCAATTCCTGTAGGATCGATGATGACCCTATGATATGAAATTAATATTATATATATTCATGTCGCATGTGAATTCATATATGGCAGAGAATTTTGTTTTAACATAGAAATCCATCAACTGTTAGCTGGATTCCAATTAGATTAGGGAACAGCGCAAGACACCTAACGAATCCGAAATCTGGACCTGAAAACTTATGGAAGTTGGCCTATACCCTTGTGAGGTCCGGAAGGCATATCAGATTGGTGTGTTGGAGTGGAAGGGACTAAGGCCTTAGACAGGCGCGATGATTGACCACCGATGAAACAAGGACCATTGGATCTAAAGGGGATCAACAGTGGAGACATGATCGGTGATCGCATATCGGGAAGGTCAAGGAACGGTGGTCTGTGGAATGGCAATACATCGATGGCCGATATTGAGATATCATTGATAAACTGATCGATGATTGGGTAATCAGAGTTTTGGAGAAAGCAGAGATTGGCACGGAGGAGAGTCCAACGATGAACGGAGCTGCCAATAGTTATGAACGTGGGTTTAAGGAATTTGAGGTCCGGCTCATACAGTTTGGCTGTGTAATTCTTGTTGATTCAATGTGTTCCAATCATTTGAAGGCTGGGGTTTTCTAAAGGAAATCCCGATAGACTTGTGGGCTCTGATAGTTGAATGGTTCATGATTTTAAAGGCTTAAGGCCTAAGAAATGCTTCCAATAGGCTTAGTGGGCCATAACCCACAGGCCTCAAGATCAATTTTGTAAAGGAAAGGGATTTTGGATTACCCCCAAAATTTATCTTTCCATCAAAAGGTCATAATGAGTGGTGTTTCTGTTGGGTGAGTCCTAAGAAGGGAGGAATATTTGAAAATACCTAGTCCAAAATATGTAAAGGATGGGATCAGATATTATTGGTATCTGATGAGTGGTATACGTTATTTTCCAAATATTATGATCAAGGATTGTAATGAGTTAGCTAGTTAATAGTGGTTATCTTTCCATTAGGAGGGAAGCTCATTGTAAAAAAATACTTATGAATTTGTAACCTTCATGGTATACATGTAACTTCTTCCAAATAATATGTTTTAGTTGAGAGGAGTGTCAATAATATCAATTTCAATAAATATAGTTTTTTCTATGAGTTCAATAGGTACATTCTTGTAGAGGCTAATGGGTTGTGAAGGGTGACTATCATATGCTCATAAAGTAATGGAAGATGTGATGAGTTCAAGGGAACTAAAATTTTTCCATACATTCTTAGACATAATGCAAGTTGATGCACCTTCATTAATGATACAATGATGGATGGTAACATTGTGAATAGTTATAGGGATTTGGAAAGTAGTAAAGATGGTGACAGACATGGAAAATTTTAAGGATGGAAATTTATCTTAAAGTTTAGAAACCTTGGCGAATAGTACTTGCCCCTAATATGCAATCGATAAAAATGTTGGCAATATTTTTGTAAAAGTGTTGAAATTCCTAATGATTTTATATTTATCTCTACAAAATATTGGTGATTTTTATGGTAAAATAATTTTACACAATAAAAGTTGGGTGAATCATTTTTAGAAAAAGTAGAAATTAACGAATCTTTTTTTTTTTGAAAAAACATTGAATATTAGCCCCTAAAATTTTCCATGGTGACAGAGCTCAAATTTATCCAAATCAAAAGTGAGGAGACATGACTCGAAGGGAATACAACCCTTGAAGTAAAAATGCATTCCTTTCTCTAAGCAGGGCAGACTTTTAATACCTATAACTTAGACATGGTTGGTGGTGATTGAACCAAATTGTCTACGATGCTATAATTATGTGCCACCCTAGCATGAGGTTTGTGAGTGTTATGCCTTAAAGATGGTTTGGGTACCCTGTGGATAGTCACTACTAGGATCTATGATCATCGAGAGAAATAGATGAGGTTGCAGTGGTATATCTTGACACAATATTAGGATTAGGAGGCATTACATATTAGTGTATATGATTTTGGGGAAGGATATAAATGGAATTTATGTGGATATCCTAACTGGCAAGTTCATTAGGGTGTCCTCCTACTAGTGGGGAAAATGGACATAGAAGTTGGATAGAGAAACCAACATCTTGCTAAGTGGTCATAACATCAATTTGAGGGTAGGGAGCTTACACAAATAATAATTGTTGTGGAGGGTGAGGTTCAACCTATGGGGAATTTTAACCATGTTTTCCAATTATTTCTTTCATACATTTGAATTTTAATATTTGGGGGAAATTACGGTTATAAATATATACTATCCACATAATATGCATTGGAAGTTAGTCCACAAATTATTTTTCTTACCTTGACTAGGTGGGTTGTTGGTGCATTGATTTGAAGGTTGGTTATGATTAGAGGCATTTCCCCCAACCTATAGGTTATATTGTTGGGGATTAACCCCATATCCTTAGTTCTGATTTTGTTTACCTTTCCTTTTCTTTTTCCTATTATTTTATTGGGAAGGATGGTTAGACATATTGAGTTTATCAAATGCATGTTCTCATTGTGAAACAAGGCTTGAATAAAATTGATCCTTTCCTATTGCTAATGGTGTGGGGCCATTGGATTTTTTTGGGGAGGAACCAAAAAGGAATAATAAGGGTTCCTTTGGAGGATTCCCACAGGTGTTGTAGGATGTGGAAATTTCATTATTATTCCACAATGTGCTATATAAGGGGCCTTGCATGGGACAACCTCCTCACATGGCATGAGGAATTCCATGTGTGGTAGGTGGGTTAACCTATTACAAACCTATCTTAGGAATAGAAGAGGATGATGGCCCTACCATTTCTATGGATGATTATTTTGTTCTACATTGATTCCTATGGATATTGGTACCATAGGATGAAGGTTTTCCTCCATATGAGTTAAATTACGAGGGGTACCTAATGATTCCATCAATGATATTTCATGGCCTTGATTTGGATTGCTTGAATAGTTCGGGTGGGGAGAATCTAAGGGATGATTGCATATAGGTATCTTGAGTAAGCATAAACGAGCTGAAATTTTTGAGACTTTATGATAGATTATTCCTCATTCTAGGCATAGTGATAGTGAAATCTATTGCTATGATTAGAAAAAGTAACTTAGGGAACACATCTAAAGGAATTTTAGGGGGGACTTCAATTTTATCGACACTATGGTGTATATTCCATTCATGGACTTGATATGTGATATGGGTAGATGGGGTTTGCACAAACTCAACGAGTATTTCTAATCCTATATTATGACAAGATGGTAACTAGAAAAATGTGAGGTGAGGTTTGAGTAAGGATGAAGCCTCTATGAAAGCATTCTTTCTCACTAATGTAAAATTTTGGTTGAGAGGGTATTTAAGGTTTCTTAAAATGTCACAAATGAATAGAGTCTTTAATGAAATATTTCAAGGACACAAAAAATAAAATTTCATAATTTGGTTAGTTGGGTATTATTCTAGCTTTCCATCTAAATTTGGAATATATAAAGGGATTTGGGATGACATAGCGATACATGTGGCATCATGCACAATGGGATCTGTTAAACACACACATGGCAGAAAGAGTATGAAAGATAAAACATGAGAGTACATTTTTTATTAACAAATGATATACATTTATAGTACATGGTGTGATCGTTGGGTTCCACATCCCAAGGTCTCTTGGACTTCCTTAGTCTGTTCCGCTTCCACACTAACCCATAGAGGATTAAGTGTCCAACGTTCCCCCCTTAATCCGAAGGGTTATGTATGAGTCCAAGAAGAGAGCTGTAATACAAAATGTGCAAAAATGCATGGCAGCACTAGGTTGAATGTGCTCTCTGAAATGTTGGTATAAAGGGCGGTGGTTTAAGGATGACCACCAACACTGGAATGCTTAGTGTAGTTCCCAGAACTCTTCCAAATCTGGCATGAAGCTCAAGTCCTATGCTAGAGGAAGTGCTCCTGATGTTTTGAGGAGGGAAACCTTCAACCAATAAAGGGAGGTCTCACCTTGCATAAAAGGAGAACCTCAACCTCAAAAGTGAGGTCTCAACCTGTGATGGTTTAAGGATGACCAAAAACTCTAGAATGCTTAATGCAATTCCTAGAACTCTTCCAAAACTGGCAAGAAGATGAAGTCTTCTGCTAGAGGAAGTGTCACAAATTCTTTGAAGAGGTGTCACAAAATGAAGGCATGCTCAGGGGCATCTTTGTCTCTGGCTACAACTCTGAAACTGGTGTGGCAGGTTGTGTCTCAGGCTCACTTGATGTGGCTTTGAAGCTTGCAGATGACCATAATTTCCCCGCCTGTCAAATACAAGGTCAGATTATGGAGAAAAATCAACTGCAAGACTGTTCAATACTCTAGAACAAGTTCGGACATATGGCTGGAATACCTTCTTGGCTGTTGATGCCCATTGCCAAGAAGTGATCCATCCAAGATGAATCTTTGTTCTTGTAGGAGGTTTGTTTTTGAAGCATCTGTTTGAAGAATGACTGGTTTTATGACAGTGCTTACATGGATGAAGATCAAAACAATGATCTTTCAGATGGCCAACTCAGTCACAGTGTTGGCATTTCACAATCTGTTGTTGTTGCTATTGTAGAGGGGCAGAATCCAGAACAGCTCGAGGTGAACTGTCATGAAGTAATCCAACACTCTGAAACTGAATGGGCTTTGGGTAATCTGGAATATGAAAGGACAAGTCCTTCTCATATCCAAGACTAGTTATGTGCTTGTTATGGACAAGCTCTTCCTAATGTCTGATGATTGGCTTGGGAAGTGCAAACTGAACTTCTGCATCTGCATGCACAACTGCTGCTTTATTGGGCATAGGATCTAAATCAACTATAACATTATTGTCTTGTTGTTTATGGGAGCCTGTTTCATTGTTCTAAACATAAACAAGTTGAGAATGATGACTCCATTGTTGTAATTCTGCTCGCTGTAGCTAAGATTTAAGCTGCAAAAAATCAATTTTTTCTTGTGCATATTGTAAAGATGTTTGAATATCTCTGAGAGTGTCCTTTTTGACTTTAACAGTGCTTCCACTAGTAGATAACCTTAGAGTGCTTAATAACTTCAATAATCCATGAATTTTCTCCATTATTCAAACAATCAAATCAATAAATGACCAAAAATGCACTTGTAGAAACAATAATGGTTTTAGAAAATTAATTTGCCAACTTTTCAACACGAATTAATTTGCACTGCTCATGTTCTCACTTCACAATGTCTTGTGCCTCAATTTCTACACAGCAATCCCAATATTGTTGCTTTAACAGAATGTCCAGCTTGACAGGTTTGCAGCCCACAGGCTCTTCTTTTCCAGCAATAACAAGACCCCAACATAAATGAGATTAGCTTCTATATTTCATCGACCATACACCATATAACACTAACATCCATGCATAATAGCCTTCAATGCAATTCTCTGGTGAACCCAGTAAAGTGCTCTCTTTCTCTAGATCTTCCCTTCCTTTACGAAGAAAATAAACCACAATGATATTGATAGACTGTTGCATGCACATTACAAGGTACTACAGGCACATGAAATCTAGAACATGTACACGAGCTCAGCCTCTCATAAACTCACTGCTACAGGCATGTAGAAATCAGATCTAAAACATAACATCAGTAGCTGCAGTTCGATTCCTTTGATCCTAATATTGCAACATGGCTTCTCCAATGGCTAGATGAATTGTCTCCTTTCAATAGACATGGAGTGATGGTGGATGATTTGATCCACTTAATCTCTTGAGATTATCACTGATGCATCTAGAATAATGCAGCTCTCTCCCTATTATAATTCAACTCTTGAAACCCTTAGATCTAGAATGACTCGGCCTTTTGAATCACAGTCAAGGCACAAGAATTTCTGCTTCACATTCCACTATAAATACTCAATTGAAATACATCAAAAAATTCTCTTTCAAAATCGAGAATCCATGCTATAATGCAATTTACATCAGATATACACTTCAGAAAAGACAGCAGGAGCTCGGAAACAACATAAAATAATCCCTCACCGAAAACGTTTACCAGATCTTTAAAAATTCAGTAAACTTGCAATGAACTTCAAATTTGGTAGCATAGAGGGTGTCAGCATATATATATACCAGCCTTGTATATATGGAACAGAAACACGTTTATGTATATGGGACAACAACGTTCAACCAATGCAACGCACCAACGAAAGGATTATTCCGGGAAATCAATGTTCTGAAAGAGGAATTCGAGGGAACAATTTCACTGCGCAGTTGTTATAGACATTTTTGTGCCTTACAGCATTGAGCATGAAATGTCCATAATCTAAGGGATCCAAAGTCCCTAAACATGTTGTTCCTACCCCTAGAGGAACAAGGCTAACAAACCACAGCAATTCACAAAAGTTCTCCACCATAAACTGCTCAAAAACAAGTCAATTCAGGATCATTTCAGTGGCTACACTAGCTGTTTGCGCTGAATGTCAAAGCCAACACTAGCTACCTGCGTTGAATTTCAAAGGGAACACTGGCTACCTGCACTAAACGAGAGTGGACATGTGGCAAGCTCATTTCTCAAGGTGTCAAAACCCAGGAAGCTTCCAAAATGACACTTGCCTCAGGGAATTCGACTGGTGATGAGTAAGAGGTTCCAAATCTCCAAGTGGAAGCAAGAACCTCCAAGTGGACTCAAGAACTGACAGAGGGAGAGGACACTAGTCAGATCTCAAGCTGACTCATCCTCTCTCCAAACATCTATATATGGATCTCTCCTCCATGAGATCTAGAGGCTGGAATTTTGTTATGGCAAAGAATTGCTGTTGGTTTGAGATTGGGATCATTGGGTGCTTAATGCTTTGAAGGGGGTGAAGATAGGAATTCCATTTGCTGGGAAGGGGATGCTGGATTGGAGCCCTCTGGGTTGTATCTCTTCCTGAACCTTTTTATTCATCAATAAAGCTATCTTGGTTTCTCATATATGCTGATGTATTTTTGATGTATGAATGCATTAGTATGTTTAGTTTATTCCTAATCCTGAACTAGTTTTGAATATGAATCCATGTCTTGTGTAGTGTTCTCTTCTTGTGATCTTGCAGAAACCTCTTGAAGCTGGGCGAGCGAGAAGGCAAGTAGTTGGGAACTCTCCAAGAGAAGAGAAGTCGGATCGAGGGACAAACGGAAGACACCGGTTAGTCCACACATCTCTCTCTTCATTCTTAATTCATAAAGGAAGAATACTAGAATAGCTGTCTCTGTTTGTTGCTAAGGCACTACCACACCTTAGGTGGATAGGATCGTCCTGCATAGGCATTTTTCCCCACAACAAATTGGCGACTCCGCTGGGGATATTTGTTTAGTCATTTTATTTGTGTTTCTATCATTGTTTGTTTCATAGACTTGCCAACAACAATCGAACTGCATCTGCTATTCCTAGATGCAAAGTAGACAGTTGCTGCTTTGATCCAATCACTGGACTTGTCTATGATCTGAACAATGGATTCACAAATGATTTGATGATCCTTTGTGATAGATCTTAGTACCCCCTCAAAGCATCCCTTTGATTGTACCTTGCTTGTTGCTTTTATTTGGCCTGAAACAGTGAATTAAATAGCAATTTGTGACCCAGAACCTGTGGGAAATGAGAGTTTCTCCTTCAGCATAGACCCAGTGAAGGGATTCTGCATTTCAACGTAGGTCCCGTGAAGGCTACCTGCGCTGAATGTCAAAACCCCTGTGTTGAGGTTGCGCTGAACCAGTTTGCACTTGTGCAGCTGGGGTTCTCTGCTCTGTTTTGCCTTGTTTTGATCTCTGATTTTTGCAGCCTGTAACCAGCATAGGTACCAGTCTGATAACTCCTTTTCTCTGCTTAAATTCCACCTCCTTTTGTACAAAAAGACTGTGAGTGTTTTTATGTGTTTTTGCGACATTTACAGTTTTCCTTTGCATGAGTGAAATAATCATCATGTAGCCCTTGATTCAGATCTGTTGGTTGTGATCTTAGAAGAGAGTTCATTGGCTGTTTGCAGATTGATTATACATTTACTCTTGCTTATTGGTTTGAGTTTGTTTCTTTTAAGTGTCAAAACAAGTATTCATTTCGAAAATCGTTAAGTGTTGTAATCTCTTCTACCCTCTCTAATTTCGAAAAAAGTAAACTTGTTTGTATTTGTCATTTAAAAGCAAATTCAAAGTTGTACAAAAAGCTTTCTTTGTAGGCATCAATACTAAGAAAGCGGAAAACAAACACCTGCATTGTGCATTTGCATTTTGATAGTTTGCATGTTGGATTTAGGAAAAGTGCATTAGAGTGTGCTGATTGCTCTTTGAGAAAAGATGGTGTCTTTATTTTCCCTTAGTAGCTAGGATTTTCAAAGTTGAAAAGATATAAAGCTTGCTTATCATCTTTAGACTGCATTTAGGAATTGTATCATACATCTCGTGGTGAACCTTGAAAGGCAAACTTTTAAAAAGATCAACCTAAAATAAATTGAATGAACTTAACAACGCTTTGCAACATAACGCACAACATAGAGGTCTAGGCTAGAGACGTGTTCCAGCGTCGTTAAACCTGGTGACTGTCGATCTCGTGGATGGTGGGTGATTCCTCCTGAGGGACGATAGCGCCAGTACGGATTGTGCTCCCACGTACCGTCGCGTATATATTGGGAGACCCCTATAGGCATAAAACCTTTATCCTTAGGAAGCCGTGTCGGCCGCCCTACTGATCGCAATGCACTGAACACAGCATTCAGGAAGATCGACTGCCCGTACCCTAAAAAGTATTCTACGGTTTTGCGAAAAGTTTGGCACACCCTCTGCCTAGAACTCCAGAGCAGTTCCTTTTGGCCTTTCTCAGACTCTATAACGGAAAAAGTCCACCCGAGCATTTGTCACTTCGGGCTCGTTAAAACATCGAAGGAGACTAGAGTCATCTTTAGCTTTTTCTCGACTCTTTAAAACTGAAAAAGCAAGTTGTGTCTAAAGCGTCGTTAAAATTTACTTTAAACGGAACAATCACCCTTTATTCCTGCGTTGGTCTTTAGGTTGAAAAAATGGAGCACACCAACCAAGTAATTCCCCTTGGTGGAAATCCTAGTCCCTTCTCCTCTTGGGGAGATGTTGGTGCGCCCCATATGGCCACATTGTCGCTTCCAGGACTAACAATTGGCCTGCCAGTCTGGCTCTTTTCAACCAATGTCATTCAAAACACCACCATTCCTGAACAGTTGAGTCAATAGTTAGACCAAACCAGAGTTTCCAACCAGCCTTCTACTTCATCTAACTCTTCCTCTCCTCCTTCCTCTTCACTTGACGGAACTGGTAAAACAAAAAACCAAGTTCCTAAGGAGAAGAAGGAAAAGAAGAAGAAAGAGAAGAAGAAGAAGGAGCTAAAGGCGACTGGGGGCAAACAAGTGTCGTCTGGCAAAAATCCACACACAGCACTGACAAGGCCTAAATCGCCATGTGTCATATGCAAGGGAGACCACTTCCATAGAGATTGTCCCTGCATCCCTCGGATACTAAGGGACTGGTCTCCCCGTTTGCAAAATTCGGTAGCGTCAACCTCTGATAGCCATGTTGACTGCTCACCATCGACTAGTGAAAGTGAAGTCCTAGGACAGAGAGGGAAAGCTAGATTTCCCTGCAAACTGTGTGAAGGCGACCATGCCATCCACCGTTGTCCCGTCTTAGACGAGGCTAAAAGAGTTCTGGAAGATCGCCCGATTTTACGAGCACAACTTCCTCCTGGATATCAAAAACTCCTGCCAAGTCCTTCACTAGTTGAGAACCCGGCTGGCCCGCCCAGGTGGTCAGCCGAAGAACCTATCATTGAAGATGAACCGTCTGGATCCATGCCTGACGAAAGTCAAAAGGTTGAGATGGCAGTTGACCCGGTTTTTCCTTCAGAGGCTCTATCTTCGAAAGATACCATCACAAAGGAGAATAAAGACGACACCGTCCAAATTCTCTTCATCAACACTGACTCTGATGAACAAGGGGGTAATGCCCCCATTCCCTTATCATAGGAAGGAAGTTCGTCAGAGCGATATCCAGCCATCTATTCGGTCCCACCACCAAGCAACCTTGTTGTGTCCTTCGACTGGAACCAACTAGGCAGACCCCGATTGCCAGCAAGCATACCATTCAGAATTATCGTTCAAATATACAGAATGGTAATGGCTAGCACTATCATTGATGAGGGGGCATCTGTGAGTATCCTTTCCTCTATTGCTTGGAAAGCGCTTGGTTCGCCAACGCTTTTACTTGAAATGAGAAATCTATCAGGTTTTGATAAAGGAACCAGTCAACCTTTAGGGATCCTCCCCAATGTGCCCATAACATTGAAAGGGAAGATCGTTCAAATGAACATGATGGTCGTCCAAGGACCCTTGGATTATAACCTACTCCTTGGACGAGACTATATATATTGCATGGGAGCTATTGTCTCCTCACTCTTTAGAGTAATGTGTTTTCCGCACGAAGGAATAATGGTCAAGCTCATGGACCAACTTTCATTTCCCAGATCACGCATCGCAAATAGTCATGTACCATCCCTAAATGGTCTATTCACGCAAGAAGTGTCTCAACCCACGGTCCGTCATCCTGATGAGCGCGAGTAATCCGGGAGGATATGATTGGAACCCAGGGGGCATGCATCCTGGTCTACTTCGGCAGGGAAACTTTGGGTATAGAGTAGGTTTCCGTGGGAGAATATGACTAGTCTGTACCCCATCCGTAGAGGAAGAGGGGTTATTCTAGAATAATATTATTTTGTCAAAGTTATGTGAGTTGGTGGGCATCGCCGCTCACCTTTGTCTATTTCGGTAGACATTGCTGAGGAAGTGTTTTGTTAGAAAGATTAACGAGACAATCTTTGGGTAACCTGAAAGAGGTAAGCCTCTCTCTTTAAAACAATTGTTTTGAAGGAAAAGAAGTAGAGGTAACCTTGAAATCGTACTTTATACCTGGGGGCATGCAAACCTTTTGGAGTGCAAGCGAAGAGCGGTTATTTATCTGTTTTTTGGGTTAGCCGTTTCCTAACTTGCATAAAGAAAGGATGCGGGGCATAGCTTTGTGAGATGAAGCTCCATAAAAAATAGAATCTCAATGAGACACTCTTATCATATGACTGGGTATATCGAGCAGTTTTAGCACAAAGTTCATGCTCGTTAAAAAATAAACGCAAGATCCGAGCAGTTTTAACGCGGACTTCATGCTCGTTAAAAAATAAACATAAGCAATGAGCAAGTGTTTCCACCAGCGTTTAAGCTCATTTTAAAATAAAAAATGAACCTACCCGGTAAATAAACACTGTGAATGTAACCTTATTAGCCATTAAAGCCTTGGTCGTGTTTGCACCGTCACCCCCACTTTTCATTTGGCCGATCGTTCACCTCCATATGATTGTTTACCCATTTTGAGGAACAGCTGTGAAGAGTGATTTCACCTAGCCATCCTTGTGACACTGCCGTGATTGGAAAATTCCAACCTGTACCTAGAATTAGTTGCTAACCCTGTTTATCACTCGTTCCTCAAAAGACGAGTCTTCTTTAAGCTCTTTTCATCTGACTCGTAAAATATGAAAAGATTGCCGAGTTTTGGCCTTCCAGCTCGTTAAAGCGACCGGAAGTGCTATCCCTCCTCTAGATTTTAATCTTTTTGGACCTAAGGGATTATTGCACAAAAAGATCGAGTGCTTGTTTTATTCAGCTCGTTAAAACTATCAAAAACTCATCCCTTGTGTATTGTTTTATACTTTTTCGGACTTAAGGGATTAGATGACGAAAAAGGACTTTTGGAGTTAACTTTATGTACCTTTTCAGACTCTCTAAAAATGAAAAGGACCGAGTTATCCTTATCGTTAGACTCGTTAAAATTATTAAATAGCGACAAACTTGTCTTTAGACGAGAACGAGTTTCACTATCGCTAGGCTCGTTAAAACATAGCGATGGGCTTGCCCGAAGGGCAGGCTATAGAACAAGCATATGTTATCCTCCTCAAGCTTGACAAAAATAAAGAGGTACTGGTCAGCAATGACTGGGGAAAAATTGGGAGAAACTAAAGGAAACTTTGATGGTAGCAAGTCGCTCTTGAACATGACACTTTTCCTCCGTACCACAATCGGGTTGGGTTGTTTCATTCACCGGTTACATCCATGGTCTCGCCATACCGTCCATATTTGGGGTAATGCTACTGATCCATCGTATCAGTGTCGCCATATGTTCAAGAGAAGTCGTTCAAAAAATTCAACCGTGTCCCATCCACTGCCATACATTATCCTTCATCCTTTCATGACCGCCACCCTGAATCATATGTCACAGATCGTTTTCACCTCCATTAAAATCATTAGCTCCGTTCCATGTCACTGATGTGGGATTCATTAAGGCCCTCCTTTGACGGATCGCTTCTTGTCGACATCAGCTCATTATCCAAGAAGTTGATCTAGGAATAACCCCTTCAGTACTTTGAAGCTTGCATGCCTCAATGGCAAGTTTCTCACTTCCGGCGACAGGTATACATCAATGACCTTCGACCGAAAGATTTTGCGTGGTGTTCGACGCCAAGTCCTTTATTCACACCACGTGAATTGTACTGCAGTACCTTGAGGGTCATTATCATTATCGGTGATTCCTCTCGCGCTTGTTAACGGTTTACATCATTGACCGGTAATCAAGCGATGTCTTTCCATGTTCGACTTCTTTCTCACATGGATCGACTTGTACTTAGAGTGAAGACCGAACGAGTTTGAAGACCCCGGATCTAGTTTCATCCATCCAGGCTGCAATATATATTCAGGAAAGATAAAGGCATTGACATGTACATCGTTGCAGCAGATAATCATCCTACTCAAAGGATGATAATTTCATCAAAATTATCAGTCTACCACCAGACGATTGTCTGTTCTATGTACAGAAAAATGAATTTATAAAGCTGAGCATGGGAATGCCCGCCTCAGCTAGATCATGAAAGCAGTATGAAAAATAATGTATTGTATTGTATCTTATTACAGGTCTCCTCTCAGCATTGGATGAACTTCGGATCCCCCTGATAAAGCATTTCACCTGATAAACGGCCTCATACTTTAGGGGGCAACTGTTATAGACATTTTTGTGCCTTACAGCATTGAGCATGAAATGTCCATAATCTAAGGGATCCAAAGTCCCTAAACATGTTGTTCCTACCCCTAGAGGAACAAGGCTAACAAACCACAGCAATTCACAGAAGTTCTCCACCAGAAACTGCTCAAAAACAAGTCAATTCAGGATCATTTAAGTGGCTACACTAGCTGTTTGCGCTGAATGTCAAAGCCAACACTGGCTACCTACGTTGAATGTCAAAGGGAACACTAGCTACCTACGCTGAACGAGAGTGGACATGTGGCAGGCTCATTTCTCAAGGTGTCAAAACCCAGGAAGCTTCCAAAATGACACTTGCCTCAGCAAATTCGACTGGTGATGAGTAAGAGGTTCCAAATCTCCAAGTGGAAGCAAGAACCTCCAAGTGGACTCAAGAATTGACAGAGGGAGAGGACACTAGTCAGATCTCAAGCTGACTCATCCTCTCTCCAAACATCTATATATGGATCTCTCCTCCATGAGATCTAGAGGCTGGAATTTTGTTATGGCAAAGAATTTTTGTTGGTTTGAGATTGGGATCATTGGGTACTTAATGCTTTGAATGGGGTGAAGATAGGAATTCCATTTGCTGGGAAGGGGATATTGGATTGGAGCCCTCTGGTTTGTATCTCTTCCTGAACCTTGTTATTCATCAATAAAGCTATCTTGGTTTCTCCTATATGCTGATGTATTTTTTATGTATGAATGCATTAGTATGTTTAGTTTATTTCTAATCATGAACTAGTTATGAATATGAATCCATGTCTTGTGTAGTGTTCTCTTCTTGTGATCTTGCAGAAACCTCTTGAAGCTGGGCGAGCAAGAAGGCAAGTAGCTGGGAACTCTCCAAGAGAAGAGAACCCAGATCGAGGGACAAACAAAAGACACCGGTTAGTCCACACATCTCTCTCTTCATTCTTAATTCATAAAGGAAGAATACTAGAATAGCTGTCTCTGTTTGTTGCTAAGGCACTGTCACACCTGAGGTGGATAGGATCGTCCTGCATAAGCATTTTTCCCCACAACAGCAGTGGTGAGGCCGATTGTGGACGAGTGAGGCTAACTGTGTGTGGGACGAGTTGACCGTGGAGCCAACAATGGTATGGATCCGAGCACAGTGGATTGTCGACCATTCAACACACAATACTTTTGATGAGAGAAAGTTTGCTTTGTTTAATACAAGAAAGTCAGCTTTGTTTGATGAGAGCTCACGCAATGGTAAGCAAGTTGATGGGGTTGATATTGTAACCATATAGAGTATATGGGAGTCGACTGTGTTAAAAAGAACTGAACAATATAGTTCTTATAATACCAATATGGAAGAGTGGTGCAGGAAATGGAATAGAATAATAGCTATCGGCAAAAATATACTTTCGATGGACCTCAGTATCCAAGCTCTTGATTTCCTTGTTATAACTAGCAAAACACTTGTCGCTATGAGGAATATCTAATCCTCCATCCAAAGCACCCTTCAGAGCTCCAAAAACACTGTAGTCCTCTCTGAAAACATTGTAGCATGCATTGACTTGTACAACTCTTCAATGTTCTGAGGCTTAATACCTCTCCAAGATATCTGGTGTCAACTTTGGAATAACGTCCACTGCTTTCATGTTCTTGTGAATCTGGCTTTCTTTTGTTGCACCAATAATGACTGTGCTAACATTTGGATTTGATGCACACCACACAATAGCAAGTTGTGCTAGAGGCACATCCAATTCTGCTGCAATGGGTTTAAGTCCATTGTTGAAGGCACAAGGGGCTTTTCCACAAGCACATTGTTGAAGGTACGAAGGGTTCGTTGAAGAGGCCCGACATGGATTATGTCGATGTCTTGTTCTGCCACAAGCCCGATACCTCTCTTATAACATTTGGACAATGGTATTGCATACACTATTCAAACACCACCAGCGTGATACTTGGAGCGTTCAACGGAGTAGCCACTGCACTAGCGTGATAGTTCAAATGTCCAAAATCGAAAAGATTAGATGAAATATAAACTGAAGCTATGAATTCTGGAATTGTATCTGCAGCAAGTATGAAAGGATTATAAGGTAGCAGGTAATTATAAATTATCGAAGGTTTGTTCTTTCAAAAGCAGCAAGGAAACGTCTCTGTAGCTGATATGAATCTATGCATCAACAAACCCAAGTTCAAAAAGCTTCAGGTGAGCTTCCACAGAGTTAGAAAAGAAAGCGTCTTCATCCTATGCATACTTTTGAACATAAACTAAAAAACTAGGATCATCAAGCAGTGCCTATCCTACCATGGAGACCAACCGTTGATAGAAGAGCATAATGCGCACAACTATGGATGCGGTAATATCGCTTGATAGTCATATGAATGCTTGTATGTAATGAACAACAGAGGCAGCGCAGTAATACCTAGAGTATGGTGAGGAGTGATACCATGTCAAATTGAATGCAGAACACGACAGAACGACAACGGCACCAGGTGCTAGGTTTGTATGGGTATGGTAACTAGTGGGGAGAGCTGAGCGTTTTGTATGCAAGTGGAGCAGCGAAAGGAGCAGCGTAGCAGAAGGAACATGCCAGTGGATTAATAATGAGTCGTAGGGGAATAATGATGCATTCAGGTCACTGGAAGTGTCAGAGCTGCCAGGATTTTCTATTTGGGTTAGTGTGCGCAGAGAATGCAGCTAAATTATGGCTGATAGGATTTCAGAATAGAGAATTTAAGTCGCAGAGGGCCAGGACTACTCACAACAGAGGAATGGCAGCGCTGATAGAGGTAACAAACTCTATTCCAAGAAATGCTCAGAAAGGTATAATCAGGAGGAGAGAATTGGTTTACAAAGGCCACAGAAACAGGTGGCTCACACTTAAGCAGGGTAGGAGATCGCTTGCTCTGATACCATGTTAAACACACACATGGCAAAAAGAGTATGAAATATAAAACATGAGAGTACATTTTTTATTAACAAACGATATACATTTATAGTACATGGTGTGACCATTGTGTTCCACATCTCAAGGTCTCTTGGAATTCCTTAGTCTATTCCGCTTCCACACTAACCCAGAGAGGATTAGGTGTCCAACAAGATCATTTGTAAGTTTCATTAAATTCAGGAGGTTCAAAAAAGTAAAAAATGACAAGTTTGGATTGGGGCCACCATCATGTGTGCTTGGTGATTATGTTAGGGAGATTTAACTCGAGGTAATGTGGTATCAAGAAAGGTTTCCACTAGAATAAATGAGCCTATAAAGGTGGCATATATAGGTGACTGGTGTGGAGTATGTTGAATTAGCTGAGTAGTAAGAATAGGAACCCCTAGCAACATTGGTGGGAGACCTTGAAGGTGACAAGAACATTGAGGTGTAGGTCCCTTAGCATCCTTCATTTGTATTATAGTGTGTTTTAGTATTTACTTTGTTTTGGAAATATGAATTAGTTGAATCAAAGAATAAAAACCAAAGTAAAGAAAAATTATGTGAATATTTATTTTGTTATGAAACCAACGTGCAAAAAGATAGAAAAGATAGATTAACGCCTTAGAATTCAGCCTCTTCAAGGGGGCAACCTCCTTTACATTACATAAATGAACAATTCTTGGATGATTCAAATGACAAAAACTCCTTTCTATATATAGGAGTCTAAGGAGTCACAATATAACCCAACCGACCTAACAATAATAATATAAAGCCATAAAAATAACAATAGAGGGATTCTATGGGGCACAGTAATAACAATATGGGGACAATAGGGGCACAACAATATTAATAAGGGATACAACTACAATAGTTATGGGGTAATCACTAGTATTATAGGGACCTAACATGCACTTCTCCTTCAAAAAAGTGTTGTCCTCAATGCTTGAGTAGTTCTAGATGCTTCTGTATAAAATTCTCATCCTCCCATGTGGAATCTTCAATGGATAAGTTCTTCCACTTGATGAGATACTCCAAAATTGATCGTTTCGTAGCTGTCGAGTTCTTGTTTCTGTGACTGCTTCCGATTCCAATATAATTTTTCCTTCCTCGTCAAGTTCTGGCAATATTGTTTGAACTAGGAGCTTTTCGCCTATAACCTTCTTTAAACATGAAACATGGAAAACTAGGTGCACTTGAGAGGCTGCAGGAAGCTCCAATTTGTATGCCATAGTACCAATCATTTGCAACACCTTGTAAGGACCATAATACTTTGGTGATAATTTATTATCCTTCTTAGCTTGATTTAGGGACACTTGTTTATATGGTTATAGCTATAGGAATACCCAATCACCTACATCAAAACTTCTTTCGCTGCAATGTTGATCTGCCTGTTGTTTCATTCTATTCTGTGCCAACACGAGGTTATCCTTTAAGAGTTGGAGGACTTGTTGTTGATGTTCGATGTGATTTTCCACTGCTTGAACCTTATAATTTTCTCTTAAATATGATGTGATGGATGGTGGACGATATCCATAAAGTGCCATAAACGGGTTCATTTTTGTTGTTGTATGGAAGGAAGTGTTATACCACTATTCAGCCAGAGGCAACCATTTTACCCATTGTGTTTGTTTATCAGATACAAAGCAACGAAGATATCCTTCGAAACACTTGTTTACTATCTCAGTTTGCCCATCAGGTTGAGGATGATAAGATGAGCTATGAGCTAACTGAGTACTAAGACAAGAAAATAATTCTATCCAAAAATTTCTAGTGAAAATGGGATCTCTGTCACTTACAATAATCTTTGGGGTTCCATGTAGATTTTGAATGTTTTCCATAAATGTAGTAGAAACTGTATTGGCTTTAAATGGATGTGATAATGCACAAAAGTGTACATACTTGGTAAGTATATCAACTACCACCATGATGACACTCTTTCCCTCAGACTTGGTTAAACCTATGATAAAATCCATTGAAACCTCCTCCCAATGTTGGCTTGGAATGGATAAAGGTTGTAATAGACTCAGGGTCTTAATTGTTTCAACTTTATTTTGTTGGCAAACCAAACATTCCACCACAAACTTTTGAATATCTGATTTAAGGCCATCCCAAAAAAATTCCTTCTTAACACTGTGGTAAGTTTTTAAAAATCCTAAGTGCCCTCCTAAGGGAGAAGTGTGCAATTCCATAAGAATCTTTTGTTTGAGTTGGGACTTCTTACAGAGGTAAAAGCGATCTTTGTACCATAACAAATCATTTTTCCACCTAAATGTATTAGATGTACTGGAATCTTGTTGTAACTTTCGAATAAGTGCCCACACTTCTTCATCATTCTTCCATTCCTCCCTTGCTTCATTTATCCAATCTGGTTGGATAATAGAAATGGCACACAACAATGCTTCCACATCCTCATCCTTTCTTGAGAGTGCATCTTCCACCACATTTTGCTTCCCTTTTTTGTAGATGATTTCAAAGTCATAACCCAACATCTTTGTGACCCACTTTTGTTGCTCTTCAGAGGATAATCTTTGTTCTAAAAAATATTTAAGGCTATCAGGATCTGTTTTTACCTTGAAGTGTCTTCCCATTAGGTAGGGTCACCATTTCTTAAGTGCATGTAGTATTGCCAACATTTCCTTCTCATAAATAGCTTTGTGTAAAAACTTTCCCTTGATTGGACGACTTTCAAAAGAAATGGGTCTTTCATCTTGCATTAAAACAACACCAATTCCATTTCCTGAAGCATCACATTCCACAATAAATGTTTTTTTGAAGTCCGTTGTAGCTAAGACCAGTGCTTGGCACATTGCCTCTTTAAGATGTTCGAAGGCCTTTGTTGCTTCTAGAGTCCATGAAAATGCATCTTTCTTCAATAATGTTGTTAGAGGTGCTGCTATTCTCCCATAATTCTTAACAAACTTGCGATAATACCCTGTCAACCTGAGAAATCCTCGCAGATGCTTTATGGATGTGGGGATTTTCCATTCCTTAATGGATTTAATTTTGCTAGGGTCTACCTTAACTCCTTCATGAGATACAATATGACCCAAATATTCCACCTCTTGTACTCCAAAGAAACATTTGGATCTTTTTGCATATAATTGTTTCTCCTCCAATAGTTGTAGCACCCTATCAACATGTTCAACATGATCCTTCCAAGACTTGCTATGGATTAGTATATCATCAAAAAATACTAACATGAATTTTCTAAGGAAGGTTTGAAAATGGAATTCATCAAACCTTGAAATGTAGAAGGTGCATTGGTAAGGCCAAAAGGCATGACCAAAAATTCATAATGACCCTAATGAGTTCTAAATGTTGTTTTCAGAATGTCTTTAGTCTTCATTCTTATTTGATGATATCCTAAATGAAGATCCAACTTGGTGAAGTAAATTGATCCATGCAATTCATCCAGTAATTCATCAATGACCGGAATGGGGAACTTATCTTTAATAGTGAGCTTGTTGAGCTCCCTATAATCCGAACACATGTGCCATGATCCATCCTTCTTGTGCACCAATGCTACTGGAGCAGAGAAAGAACTTTGACTAGGTTGAATTATACCAGCCTCTAGCATTTCTGCAATCATACATTCAATTTCACTCTTTTGGGCATAGTGATATCTGTACGGCCTGATGTTTGGAGGAACACTTCCTGGAATCAGATGAATAGCATGATCATGATCATGAATAGATGGGAGACCTTTGGGGGTCTCAAATACCTTGGAATGATTGTCCAAGACTTTTTGGAGATCTGGAGAAATAGATGATTCTGATGTGGAAACATCTAGCAAACATAATTGTGCAATTACACCTCTTTGCTCCTTTTTTAGAAGCTTTTTCATACCGTTAGAGCTGATTATCTTTCCTAGTTTCCCTATAATACCCCTTAATTCAACTTCCTTTCCCTCCACAAAAAATTTCATGAAAATTTCTTGAAAATTAAAAGCTATTGTACCCAAGGATTGTAGCCATTGGACTCCTAGTACAACATGAGCACCTCCCATTGGAATGGAAAGCATTGGGCTAGTCAATACATATTCTCCCATGGATAGCTTGCTATTATGGAATTTTCCAGAGAAATTTACCGTTCCTCCATTTTCAACAATCACTTGACACTTTGGTATTGGATATAGGAAGTGATTCAATTCTTTTGCTATCTTACAATGAATAAAATTGTGGGTACTTCTTGAATCAATAAATACTATTACCTTTCTCTTCTTGATTTGTCCTTCTATCTTGATGGTTTGAGGAGTGGTAATTCTAGCTAATGCATTACATGATATGGTTGGATTCATTTCTTATTTATCTAGGCTTTATGCCTGGAGCATATCCTCTTCTTTTGACCTTTCTTGCTCCTTTTCTTCTTCCTCTTCACAATAAATGTAGAATAATTTCTTCTCAGCACAATTATGACCTTTAGCGTATTTTCTATCACAACTGTAACAAAGCCCTTTTGCTCTTTTTTCTTCCAATTGTTTTGGTGTCAACCTTATAGGTTGTGGAAGACTAGGGACAACAAAACTTCCATCTTTATAGTTGTGAGTGATATGCTTCCTGGTTGCCATAATTTTGCTTTCCATTTTTCTTGCTAACCTGAATGCCTTCTCTAATGAATTAGGTTCCCAAAGGCGAACATCATGTTCGATATTATCCTTTAAAGTCCCTATGAACACATCAATCCTATGCTCCTCTGGAATATTTTTTACCCTTATGTTCAATTTTTGGAACTCCTCAATGTTCTCCATTATTGAACCCTTTTGTTTGAGACTTATCAATTGGCTAAAAAAAGTGTTGCTTTTTGTATCCTCATAATGTGCTGTCAATTCTTCCGTAAAAATTGCCCAAGTGATAATTTGTTTACGAGAGCAAAGCCATTGATACCATACAAACTGATTTGGTTCCAAATATAAAGTTGCAATACGTACCTTTTGTGCGTTTTGCACATTATTGAGATCGAAAAATTGCTCCATTTGTAATATCCATGTTGCGGGATCCTTGCCATCAAACTTCCTCATATTGATTTCTGGAATATGGTGGGTCTTCGGTCCAACATTAGAGTATATGAAATCATGATTAACATTTCTTTTGTTCTCATCAAGAGTTTCCTTTACTACCCTTTCACCTTTAGTAAGCATTTCTTGTAGAAACTTTGTCAAATCTGTCTTCAAATCGTCCATCTTAGCTTCCACATCATTCATCTTAGCTTCTATGACTTTCTTTAAACAATCCATCTTAGCTTCTACGCCTTTCTTTAAACCATCCATCTTAGCTTCTACATCTTTCTTTAAACCATCCATCTTAGATTCTGTTACTTTTTGTGCAAGTGACACTTGTTGCACTTGGTCTCATAATTTTGATATATCATGCTGCATTTCTTCCTCTTCTTAATGAGTCATGCTAGACCTTTCAAGTTGCTTATTAGGTGTTTGCATTTTCTTTCTTCGGGGCATGAATTTCTGATAATAACGCTTTACTATGCCCTTTTAATTCCTTCAAACTAATTTTTCAAACCAAGCTTATGCAAAAATTTAAAAAAACTACACACCTTTTTTCACTTTGTAGGAGCTTGATATTGAATCTGATGTATCTCTGTAATTTCAGATCATCCAGTTCTGAAATTGCAACCTGCAGTAGCCCTCTGCGTCCTCTTTCCAATGTGACCAGTCTAAGCCAAATTGGATTCTCCAGGGAAGGGTTATGCCAAATCTTCCACAGTGCCCTGATTATAGACTAGTTTAGTAGAGCAAACTTGTACGACGTGCCACGAGTCACTGTTTCAACATTTGGCTCTGAAAAATATATACAAGAAACTAAATTCCATCCTCTTTCTATCCTTCTTACAAAATTTCAATTTGATGCTCAGAGAGAAAGTTATGACGATTTCCACAAGTCACCTATTTGGAATGTAATTCAGGAGTCTGCGAAACGATGAACTTCCTCAGATCATATCTCCATAAATATAGTGCAAAAAGATATGAAATTCAGACCCGAGGTTCAACACGATTTTGTCTCAAATGGTTTTTTTTTAGCTTTTGAAACATCGCAAAAAAAAAGTTATAGTGAAAGTTCCACGATGACCTATTTGGAGCATTGAAACCCTAGAATCCAAAACTCTGATACCAAATGTTATGAAACCAGCTCACAAAAAGATAGAAAATATAGATCAACGCCTTAGAATTCAGCCTCTTCGAGGGGGCAACGTCCTTTACATTACACAAATGAACAATTCTTGGATGATTCAAATGAAAAAACCTCCTTTTTATATATAGGAGTCTAAGGAGTCACAATATAACCCAACCGACCTAACAATAATAATATAAAGCCACAAAAATAACAATAGAGGGATTCTATGGGGCACAGTAATAACAATATGGGGACAATAGGGGCACAACAATATTAATAAGGGATACAAATAAAATAGTAATGGGGTAATCACTAGTATTATAGGGACCTAACATATTTGGAATTTATATAGTTAAAATGTTTTGATCAAATGGACATTCTCTTTGTAATCGTGAGAAGTGAAAACAACATAAAAGTTCCAAGTGCCATGAGACCTAATTTTATCCAAGGCCTATGGAAGCTAACATCCTTCCACTCTAATGTAACTAGGCCTTTTGAAAGTTTTCATTAATGAGGCATGAATTCACCAAAATAAAACTGATGAAGTTTGAAAGGAGGTATATACTAATGGGTACTAGGGGCACACTTTGGCATGGCTGGAAAAGTTCCCAATATTCATTCAAAAAATCACCTCCAAGTGCAGTAGTGTCCCATAACCACCACCTTGGGTCGATTTCCTATTTTTGGAAACTAAGCTACCTTCATCTAGTGCGTTGAAGACAATATTAGCTTTTGTATATCAAACATGGATACAAAACTCTAACAAAGAGCTATGACACTCTTAGAGGCTCAAAAAATCTCAAGTCTAAGCCTTACCCCTTTCACAGGTTTCATTTTTTCATGAGATTAAGAAGGATTCCAATTTCCCCATAAAGTCAAATTTTATATTTCAAATGTAAATAAATAAGGGGAGTTATTTGGATGCCTACCCCCAAATTCCCAACCTAAGATACAATGTTTCTTTGTGACCTTTAACTTGTGGAGCTTAGTGTGTTGAGTCAAAATTGATTTTAAAGAGTCTTTTAGTTGGGATTATGGTACAACTCATTTAAATTAGTGAATGATGATGAAGAAATATTGAAATATAATTATTATTATTTTAATTTCTCAAGTATGAATGCAAGGGAAATAACCTACTTGTCAAAAAGGTGATCTACAAAGAGCTTGTAGTGTGTGTCAATCACATAAGTTTATATTGTAGGATGTGGATATCATTGGATCCTTACTCTTTGCTAATTAAACTAAGTGAGATTGTACACTTGCACAACGAAAATATGTACACATGTATGGACACTTTACTCCATAATTAAACCATGTGGAATTTTTATATATTCTAACGAGTGAGATGAATATTACTTAAGATCCTTTCTAATTCACCAACATCACAAATTGTGCGAAGTGAATAACATACTAGTATAATAAATTTCTCTATTGGTCCCAAAACTAATGAGAAAACCACAATTTAAAAAAATATAAATGTGTTGAGTGTAGGCCATCCATGTGGAAAAGAAAAAATAAAAGGTTCTTTTTAATGATTTTTACTTAAGCTAATGGCCCTACTAACTAAAATTTACTAATGAACATAGGAAAGATATTATGGGTTACCACCACAATGAAATGTGAAACTAAAAAATTTGAATAAGGTTACAATTGTGTAGATATGCATGGGTCAATGACTTACAATCACATTAATCATGCAAATTAAAAACTAAGAATTTACAAAAATTGCATGGTAGTTTCTTTGATAGTCGTGGGAACCATTTACATGAGAACATATAATGAAATTTCCTCTACATAAAAAATAAAGGCTTCTAAATGTTGCAAGGACACTTTTGGTACATTGGAAGGAAAATTTGAGAGGAAGAGAGAGTAATACAAGAAACAAAAAGTGTAAGAAAGGAAAAAAGTGGAGTTGGCAATTTGTAGCTTGGTATTTTTATGATGGATGATCCAAATTCCAATTGTTGTGAAATTAGTTTCAACCTACACAATGTTACAAAGGTGGTTAGTGATTAACATAAAACATAAACACAACTTATTGAACTTGTAAAGTTGTGTGAGGAAATTTTAGGTGATAACAAAGTGTATGAGTATATTTCAGGAGTTATTAGTTAATTTCAATAAGGAATTTGTAGGTTAAAGTAATCTATCTGAAAATAATACATAGAAGATCTAATAAGAGAAAAGTAATATAAAGAAAAGATAATAGAAAGAAAATGAACATTTTTGGGAAGAATGCCACAATGATGAAACTAGATCCTATGGTTTCCATGGAAATGTTGAGTAATGATTACAATGGATGTCTAATAATGATTTAGTGCTTTCATTACAAGGAAATGCCTTGGAAAATGATGGATCAACCAAAGGAATGTTATGCAAAAAAGGGGATGCCTAAGCCTAGAGGGTGAATATGGAAAGGGAGAGGAAACTAAAAAATGCAAGTTCCTAGGATCATGGGGATGTTTTAGGATTTAACCTATTTTCCAACGTAGCTTTGTAAAGAATGGACCAACCATAAAGATACATATTGGTTTATGAATGTGAATTTTTTTTTAATTATCACATTTTAGAGTTGAAACTCCTATGGATAACATAAATATTATATGATAATGGTTGTAAAATGTCTATTTCTTTAATGGATTTTATATGAATAGTTGAAGAATAAAAGTATGTAGTGGGTACTAACTAACACTAGAGAAAGATGAGTTCAAGGATGAGGAGGAGAGAAGAAAAGCCTGAAGTATAGGTGAATAGTTGAAACTCAAGGGAGAAAAGTAGGAGTTCAGGAGTTCGTCATTGTAGCTATGTTTCCTAGAGCCACAACTCTAAAACTTCCTATTTGGCGTGTACTAGAACCCTATAAGGGAAATAGTACAACCTGAGGGACTATAAAGTAGAGAAGGGGGTACACTTCCTTGGGTTATACAAGCTAAGGGGAATGATATATAGTTGGTTGGAAATGTTACATGAGTTAGTAAATGTATTCAAATGTAAATATTATGTAATTGTGTATATGATGTGCTAAGGATAATGCAAAATTAAGGGAAGGAGAATATGGCACCTCGAGATGACTCATATGTATATATGTACATATGATTCTTAGGATGATGAAATAGGATATGTTGGGCCTATGTACCCACGTGTATCTAAATATTTTGGGGCTTATGTTCCTATGTTTACATGTTTTGAGGATAGAGTGCCTATGTGATTTAGGCTAGTGAGCCTATGCAATAAAAGGTGAATGATATTAACTATTATATATGTAATTATACTATTAATGCTAATAAAATACATTATTTGTACAAATCAAGTTAGATGAGAGAGTACGAGGGGCTAGGAATCCGCAAATGGGAAAGGGGGAAACCACTAAATGATGAAGGGCCTAAACCTAGGGAACTAAGCCATTATTAAAATGAGATTAAAGTCAAAAGTGCACATATTTCTATCCTAAAGTTCCTAAAGGGGTTTCATGAGGTGCAATTTGTTATAAAGGGCACATGCACATAAAAAGTGGGAGTTTAGAGTAATTCTCATAATTATAATCATTCTTTCCATTATTCTCATTCAATGTGACCATTTGTGACTACTAAACTTGTTCTGGGAGAGTGTGACCCTATGATATTATTACTATATGGATCCTAGGGGAGTTTGTGTGACACTTCTCCTTAAGTTTCCTTAGGGATGTATAGAGCCTTAGAGGCATAATTGTGGGGATATTTTCTCTAGTGTGAGGCCTAGAGGGTACCCAGTGAATCTTAAGAAGAAATTGGAAATCCTGGAGCCATAAGGCTCTGAGACTCCTTGGATGGATTGTGTTAAATCCCTATAGAAGTAGTGGTGCAACCTTTTGGACTATGAGTAAAATGAAGGGTTTTCACCACCTTGGATTGTGCAGGTTGATGGGGGATGAGAGTTTGTGGGTTGGAGGCTTCTAGAGTTTGGTACCTTGACTTGTTACTGTGTTGGTTTGTTTCTTTATATGCTTATGTTTTATTATGTGTTATATGCTTCCTTTGTGTTATTTCATATGCTTACATGTTGTTTGTGATTTATATGTGTTTTTACATATTTAATTATGTCAATATGGCTAATTATATGTTGCATTGCATGATAGAATGCATTAGGAATGCATAACATAGATTTAATAAGGTAGCACGTGTTCTCGTATGACAAATTCAAGATAAATATGGTAGCCATGCTATCTTATAGAGTAATTCTATGATATTATGGTTGATGTTGGGCCCTAGTCGACACAAACTATAGTCATATTATAGTTATTTATTAGTGATGGTTAAAGTAATTTATAATATATGGTATTATAGCTAAATTTGAGAAGTAATGCATTTCAGTTTGATGATTGAGGTTGTTATAGTTAGTTGGATTATGGGTTATATAGCTTTATCTTGCTCTTTACACTCCATAAGTATCAGACTTGATGTTTCCCCTATCCCCTTTCATTTTCGTTTTAACACTTTAGGGGATGGTCAAACGAAGGTTATCTTTAATGGTTATGAATCCAACAACAAAATTATAATTAAAAAAAAAAACCTATCTTGATGATACTTTACACATAGTTTGATTGAATTGGTGGGAAATTATGGTAGAGTTATTTAAACCTATAGACACATATTATCAATGGAATTTAGTTAAATTAATCCACTTACATGAGATAAAAAGATAGGAAACAAAAGCATAGATATAAATTATACTCATTACAACCGATGCATCAAGTGACATAGAAAGTTCAAAGTAGAGGCAACCATGCATACCAAGCATTTGTAAAACAAAACACAGTGAGGAAATCAACCATCAAAATTTGAATTTAAAGGCCAAAGGGTCGAATGTATGTGCTTAGAGGAGTGAAATATTAATAATTTTGATTGTATTATGCTTATCTTGTAATTTAAATGCTATCTTTAATCACTAAATTCACATTAAAGATGAATTATGTTCATTAGGGGTGAGAAATAAGATTTATTTCTATCCATTTGAACACTTTTGAATAACTTCATCGTCGACATTTTTTAATTTTCTTACTGAGACTTCATGGAAAGGTGCATCAGAACCTTCCAAAATCATAAGTTTAATACTTTTAATAGATGCCTCATGAGAATATTCTTTCAATGCTTGAAGAAAAATACCCTAATGACACTTCTTCATGAACCTCGATTGACTATCAATGCTTTGAAATTTGTTTATCATCTTACCTTTTACCACACTCTTGATTATGATTAACATGCTTTGTTTTTCTCAATAGGACATGGTGAGAAACTCAACATACCAAATGATTTTATGGACCCCCAACGCTCATAATTATTTGGAAGAAATCATGAATCATTGAATATTTTTTTAGCAACCAGAAAAATACTTAATCCCTATAAACATTCATTAAAACTCTTGACCTTTGAATGACTACAAAGGGTTGAAAAAAAAAAACATAATGATTAAATTATCGATGTTATGTGAAATCCTAAATATCTAACTATTATCATTTAGGAGAAAGGTTAGATATCAAAATAGCTATCGATGTCTAATGGAAATAAAGTTCTATGTCTATCAACATTCGAGGATAAATCATTATGATATACCTTTCCACAGTCTCAATAACTTATTGGTACTACAGGGAAAACAAACTCATGGGCACTTTTCAGATGACCAATGACAAACCTATTAGTGACTTCTAAAAATATATTTTAGTGTTAGTGCATGAAGAAAAACTACCACTTTGATGCTTTTCACCGAATCCCTAATTGGCATCAAGGAAGTGCAAAATACTCCATATTTTGTGTTTTTCCAATAAATATTTGATTTATTTTCTTCCTTTTCCTAGAATATTATTTTTTCTTTTTTTTAAGAATTATCTTAATGTTAGATTTTTTTTTGTTATTTTGTTTGAGGCAAAGAAATGCGTAAAAAAATTAAAAAAAACATGTGATTCTATAAAAAGAAGAACTTGTTAAACTATTTGATAACATTTTTGTGTAATTCCTATAAGTATCTTAGATGATGCCTTCTCTAGTCTCTTTAGATTGAAAATGTTTGTAGCTATGGGGTATTTGTTGGCTAAGGTCTTAAAATCCCAAGCCTAAATTCCTTGCAAACCAACAAATAATCTATCAATTTTTTGTGACAATTAAAATACCATTAAAATATCAATAGATTCAATTAACTAATATTATGCGATGCACATTGAGATTCATATACATTTCATTTGAGAAACTCATCCATGGAGAAGCCATTAATCTAAATTATTAATGATTAAAGAGTAGTTTTTTGACATCCTCACCAAATATTTCACAAAGAGAAAGTTTCTTGATGTATGAGCTCTATTAGGGCTACAAGTAGTTTCTTTTTTGGAGAAGGTTACTTAGTATTCTAGTTTTTGTTTCCTCTCTTGTTAGGTTTTTCCTACTGCATTTTCCCATCCTCTCTGAGGGGATCCGTTTGTGAATGAATACCTAATATGGTTTCATTTTTATTAGGACTCATCTTTTCATCTCCACATGCCCACTTAAATTGCATTATGGGGAGCATAATTGCATATGGTGTATTCACGTTTTTCATTTACACACACTTTAATTACTTTAATGCTTTGAGGTATATGTAGTGAGTTAAACTTACTTACCCTTTCATGACTTTCTTTTCCTTATTTTATAGAGAGATTATTAGCATGCAAAATTTTTTTGATGTTTCTCTAATCCATAAAATGAAATATTACTATATTTGTATTAGATATATTATTTTCTCAATATGAGAGAGAGTAGTTAATGACAAACAGCAATTCCTATTGAGCAATTTGGTTTCTCTATTCTATTTCTTCTTTTTAAATTCTTGATACTCAATTGTTTCATATACATATGAAACAAAAATATGAACAATAAAAGAATCTATAGCTTAGTTACATAGCCAAAAATTACATATAGGTGTACAAATTTATATGTGATGTTAAAAACATCATTATCATTAGAGGATATTTAGATTAAAAAACTCTTTTGCACCACTTTCTTGTGGCTTTCTTCAATAATTTCATCTTCCATATTCTTTATAAACCTAACATCTATTAAATATTTATCATGAAAAAAATGCATAAAAATTAATTTTATATATTTTACAATTCTTAAAAATATTCATTACAGTAAATTTAAAATTCTTAAAATACAAATTTAACGTAACTGAATCCTCGCATAGTTAGGAGGTGTCTAGATACCATTCTTCATTAGCCTTATGTAACTCTAACGATACCTCTAGTTTTCATACATATTCTTTTTTATATAAATTGAAATATTAATTTTCTTTTGTAAGTTTGGGTGGGAATACATCATCATTATGACTAATATAGCACTTTGATTTGGGTGAGAAATTGAACTAGTGACTTCACATCAAAAAGTGCCTTAACAAAGCAATCAATCACCGTCTATACAAAACCCATAAACAATAATTTTTTTTAACCACATTCATTTTAGAGCAATTTTTATCCACTATAAATTAATTAAATTTAATTCAAAAGGATCATGTAACTTTGAAAGGATAATATAACTCAATTGAAAACCTAAATAAAATATAATAATCTTTAAAAATTTGATATTGTATACTTTTCAATGGATAAGGCAAATATGAAAGGGTCTTATCATTTTCTACTCTAATTAGTAAATTTAAAGTCCACACTTCAATATTTTGGTTTTTCAAATTTTAATTTACTTAATGTTTTTAAAAATCAACCAACTTCCCCATACTCCTAGTTTGTATTTTGTCTTTTTCCTCGAAGAATTTACAAGGTGTTCTGTTATCACTATGTAATTATCAAATATTAAAATGCGAATATTACAATAATAAACAATAAATAAATAAAAATTATATAAAAAAATATTTATTTTTAATTTTATATTAAAAACGAGTTATATTTAATTAATTGATGTTGATTAACTTATATAACTTCATTTTTATTTTTTATATATTAAAAAAAGTTATATTTAATTTAATTGATGTTGATTAACTTATATAATTTACTAGATATTAAAAAAATAAGAAATTAATTAGATTTTGGAAAATTGTGTTTCGAATCATCCACAGTATTATGTGCATCTCGTCGACGTTTCGAATCGCAAAGGGGATCCATTTTCGAGACATAATTGAGTGATAGATTGAAGGAGGAGCTTACCGACCGAACCAGATAATTGCAGGTCGACGATTTTTCTTTCAATCTTAATCCTTGAATTCTCAAGAGAACAGATCTCATTCCATATATCCCCTCCATACAAGGAAATTATGTTAGATTTTAAGCCTCTGTGGTTGTCATTTACAAAATTGTGTTTTGGATCATCCACTATATTATGTGCATCTTGTTGACGTTTCGAATCCCAAAGGGGATCCATATTCAGGACAAAATTGAGTGATAGATTGAAGGAGGAGCTTACCGACCAGACTAGATAATTGTAGATCAGAAACTCTTCTTTCAATGTTAATCCTTGAATTCTTGAGAGAACAGATCTCATTCCATATATCCCCTCCGTATAGGGAAATTATGTTATATTTTAAGCTTTTGTGGTTGTCATTTGGAAAATTGCATTTCGGATCATCAATAGTATTATGTGCATCTTGTTGACGTTTCGAATCCCAAAGGGGATCCATCTTGTGGACAAAATTGAATGATAGATTGAAGGAGGAGCTTACTGACCAGAGAAAATAATTGTAGGTCGACAACTCTTCTTTCAATCCTAATCCCTGAATTCTCGAGAGAACATATCTCATTTCATATATCCATACAGGGAAATTATGTTAGATTTTAAGCTTTTTTGGTTGTCATTTGGAAAATTGTGTTTTGGACCATCCACAGTATTATGTGCATCTTGTCGACGTTTCGAATCCCAAAGGGGGTCCATCTTCAGGATAGAATTGAGTGATAGATTGAAGAAGGAGCTTATTGACTAGACTAGATAATTTCAAGTCGACAACTCTTCTTTCAATATTAATCTTTGAATTCTCAAGCATTTGGAACATTAACACAAACATCTAGAGTTCTAGGCTAGATATGTGTTTTGATGTCTTTAAATGTAGGATTTTTCATTCTTTGTCAGTGTTACGTTCCAGGGGTGATATCCCATTCCACATTCATAAGAGTATAGGATCATTCTCTAAATAACTTCAGGTATATCAGATGTCACTCCATGCATGGTAACTATATGGGAATGCTCTCATCAAATGGTTATGCATTAGACAACACTACTATGGACTACACTTCCATGTAACTCTAGGTATCTTTTAGAAGTCCCCACTAGGTTCCTATCTCACCATAGGTAACCGAGTTGGATGCCTTGTACACTGTGATACACCGAACACAACATTCAGTGATATTTCCTACCCATATGTAAATCCTTGGTTAACCAAGGTCCAAGGTGGTATATTAGCGTTCGTAGTTGCTTGGTAAACCCTTTTTCCTAGTTACCCCTTTGTTTTATTTTATGTCATTAATTTCTAAAATCAAAGTAATTGACCACAAAACAACATTCTAACTGTGGAATAACTCCTTAGTTGATATTAGGTTGAGACTACTGGCAATAGTTCCTAAGTACACCAATCAATGAAACCCCTCTAACGAGAATTTTATTCCTTTTCCATCTTTTGGAAATATTAGTGCTCCTTATATGCCAATGTTGTCCCTTCCTGGATTTACCATTGGTTTTCCAGTTTGATTGTTTTTTACCCCTATGGTTCTGAATGCCCAAATTGCTCAACCAAGTTCTCCTTCACCTAAACAACATAAACCTCAATTTGATCCTAAAGTTGACCCTTTTCCTTATTCTATTGTCATTTCTTCATCCCTTTCTTCCTCCTCGCCTGGTGAAATTATTAATTCTAGTAACTAGGAAGTTAAGAAGAATAAGAAAAGGACGAAGAATAAGAAGAAAAATAAGTAGGGGGGGAACCAAGAAAATAATGTTATTAATGCAAATGATGTTGAGAAATATTCCAATAATCCTTGCAAAGTTAAATTCACTTGCAATTTATGTAAGGGTGACCACCTTCTTAGGGATTGTCCTGGTATTCCCAAGGTATTAGAAGTGTGGTCCATAGGCTCACATCAGCCTTTTTCATCAGCCTTTGGAGATCATGCTAGTGATAAACCATCACCTAGTGATGGTAAGGTCCATGGGAAAAAGGCTAAAGTTAATTTTCCATGTAGGTTATGTGAAGGAAATCATATTATTCACCTTTGTTCTTATATGGATGAAGCCTCAAAGGTGTTGGAAAACCTTACATATTCTCAACCACAATTTACAACAGGTTACCAGAAGCTTTCTGCCAATCCTCCACTAGTTGATGAAGTGATTAAACATAATTTGTCTCCAATCAACCCCAATCTATCTAAACATAAATCCCATGAGTCTATTCCCAACCAACCATTCGTTGAGAAAATGGTTGAGTCGACTCCACCTTCAGTTGATTGTACCTTTCCCGTAGAGAGTGAACTTCATACCAATCAAGTTATTATTGTTTCCTTAGGTTCCAATGAACTTAGGGCAACCATTTCGGTCCAATAGCATAGGGGGATAATTCTCTCATTCCCACAACACAGGGGATAATTTCTCCCATTCCCATAGCACAAGGGGGCGATTCTCTTGTTCCCATGACACCTCCAAGTAGTACGGTAACTTCCTTTGATTGGAGTCGATTGGAAAGATATAATCTTCCTCCTTATCCGTCCTTATAGATCATAATACATGTTTTTTAATATGGATGTACTTCGTACAATCATAGAAAAAGACATTTCTATTAGTATTTTGTCTCAACTTCTTAGCAAGCTTTAGGTTCTCCATCGATTGTGCCCATTACGCAGAATCTATTAGATTTTAATAGAGAAACCAGTCAACCATTAGGGATCCTTCCTCAGTTTCCTATTACTTTGGGATAAAAGTTTATCTATATCAATGCGATGTTAGTCCAAAGCCCTTTGGATTTTAATTTACTCCTTGGGTGTGACTATGTTTATGACATGGGAGATCTTGTCTCTTCACTCTTTGATGTGATGTGTTTCCCGCATGAAGGAAGAATTGTGACCATTGACCAAATTTAGTTCGTTGGTCCTAATTTGAATCCAAATCAACCAACATCCCTAAATGGTACTTATATGCAAGTGGTATCTCCCCTGCCACAAATTAATTATGTGGCAACTTTTTCCATGCATGCGTCTACTGATGATCTAGTAGGTGATGTAGTGCATCATGTACTAGGAGCACTGCTACCTGATATTTCCCTTGGATCCTTTGATATGTATCCCTTCCAGAGAATTGTTCTCCCATCTGATGAGATCTTATTTGAATCCATGGTATATGGGGAGCCATGATTAATATAACCAGAGATCCCAAAGCAAAGTTCCTTGTCTTGTGTCAATCTCGCTAAAAATTGAAACAAGGTTCCCGAAGCAGAGTTCTTTTTCTTGTGTCAAGCTCATTAAAAAATGAAAAAAGGTGTCATGAGAAGAGTTCCTTGTCTCATGTCAAGCTCCTTAAAAAATGAAATAAAATCCATGATTGGAGTTCCTTTTCTTGTGTCAAGCTTGTTAAAAAATGAAACAAGGTCTATCAACATAGTTCTTTTCCCATGTCAAGCTCATTAAAAAAATGAAATAGATCCCCTTCCAATTTGAGTCTTTGATTAGATCACGTAGATGTCGAGTTGAGTCTTTCACTTGATCTCGTAAATGAACCTTCATTCCATCCACATGTTAGTAACCAGTAGTATGCTTAGGTGAATGAAATAAAGCTTGGGGGGCATGTGCCTAGAATTAAGTCATTATGCTGGGGACATGCAACATTATCTCAAGCATAGTTTTTCCCATGTTTGAAGCTTGTGTAAAAATTAAAGTACTCTCAAGCATAGTTTTTCTCATGTTTCAAGCTTGTGTAACAATGAAACCAATATCAAGCATTGTTTTTCTCTGTTTCAAGCTTGTGTAAAAATGAAACCAATTTCACACACAGTTTCCCATGTTTCAAGCTTGTGTAAAAATGAAACCATTCTCAATTTATCTCGTATGATTTCCATTTTCATCAGACTATTTTTTCTATTTGCGCCTTGGTTTTCTCATTCCATCATCACCATCTTCTTGGTTGATCACACACTTTCACTTGGTTATTTTACCCTTTCTAGAGGAGTCGTTGTGATGAGTGGTCTTATTAGCTTGCTTCTTGACCTCAATATGTTTTTAGAAGTTCCATATTGACCTGAACTATTTTCTACCCTTTATACCACTCATTCCTCCAAGAGGAGTCCTCTTTCATCTCTTTTTAGACTCCCTAAACATGAAAATATTGTCAAGCACTTGTCTTTTAGAACTTGCTAAAGTAAATGAAAAGACATCTACCTTTTACAAGTTTAAAAATTTTCCAAACTAGGATAGAATATTTACGAAAAAGGAATACCTTACTCAAACATGGCTAATAGGTTCTCCTAAGTAAGGTTTTCTTCCTTTTCAGACTCGAGAGACAATTTTATCAAAAGGAACTTTTGGAGTTTTCTTTTTCGCCTTTTTTTCAAACTCTATAAACATGAAAAATAAGTCGAGTTGCACCTTCATTGGACTCGTAAAAACATCAAACATTGATGGAATCATCGAACATGATGAGACCGAAACACTCCTTATCAGGGTTTGTTAAAAATAATTAGAGGGTTTCATCCAAAGGATGAAATTACAGATAAGGCATATGTTATCCTCCTCAAACTTGTCAAAAATAAAGAGGTACTGACTAGAAATGGTTAGGGAAATTGGGAAAACAAGGTACTTCACCTATTAATGGCATTAAGTCTCTCTTGAACATGACACTTGTTACACAAAAATATCATCACCATGATTATTTGCAGTCAGTATGGGTCTATCACCACTTGTACTGTCCTCCTAAGCAAGTCTCAGACCTCAGCTCTTCAAGTCAAGCTTTGAAAATGAGAGAAAGACATTGAAAATCAACAAAGCTCTGGTTCTGCACTTTCACTCACTGTTTCCTGCGGTCCTGCACCTTATGTTTACAAAAAATGCGGACCTGCCCGCTCTGTCCCTAAAGGTGTGGGTGCGGATCCCTGTGAAAGTCAAAAAAGCGCAAGTTTATTCTAAAAAACTCACTTTGGGTTAATTCTAGATGATTCTAGAAGGGATTTTGACATGGATTAGCCGCTCTTAGGTGGTTCATGCATCCCAAAAGAGAAGGAGCTAATCCCTTGATGAGAGGAGCTATCCCTTTGAAGGAGGGCTTTATCCCTTTGAAGGAGGACCTAGTAACTTCCCTCCATTGCACTATAAATTCAGGCATTGGGCTGGTTGCTAAGGAGGTTATAAGCTGAACATTTTTTAGGGTAAATGCTGGTGAAATTAAGACTTCCTAGTTGAGCTTAAGAGGAGAGATCACATACCTTTTTGGCTTCATTCGGAAGAGAGTGAAACTTGTCAAAGTAGAGGAGACTTCTTGTTGGACCCTGGGAGGAGCTTGTACATCGTCAAGGCACAGGTTGTAAAGTTCTTCTTTGATTTGAATTAATACAATCAGATTCATTTTTCTCAACAAATTGTCTCATGTCATTTGTTTCATGAATTCCTTGACTTTCATGTTAAATATGTTTTATGATATTGGCTTTTCAGGTGCTATTTAATTTGTTTTCTTGTTTGTGTTTGCAGATTCACGAAAAGGGAGCTCATTTGTATCGAAGGGGAGAGGCTTCCACAAACTTGTGTTGGACCCAAGGTAGGCCTAAAACACTCGTTTGCCTTTGTTTATAAATGCATATTTAGAGAAAGATAGTTTGTGATTGGTTTGCTTGTCATTAGGTCTTCTTTAGATTCTAGGAAGGTCTATCTTGTCCGCAAGATCGACTCATTCCGTGCGACAACACTCTTTCACCTCATCTCCATGACTGTTGGGTTGGGAAATCTGCTTGCCTTTTTTATTCATCACGCCATATTAAAAGCCTTCGCATTCAGTTGTGAGTCAATGTTTCCAACTCCATAAAGTTTCGTCGGTATGTTTAAGAGAAGTCCTTCAATTGATATCTTCTACTATACTCTTAAACCCTCATTCATGTATGTAGTTCTTGAACCAAATTTTCATCAACATGATTATGTCTCAAATATTGATACCCCTTTCATGTCATTGATGGGGGATACATCAAGGCCCCCCTATGATAGGTCACTTCCTATTGGCATCGACTCATTATCCTGGAAGTTGACTTAGAAAATCCCTTTGGTACCTTGGAGCTTGCATATGTCAATGGAAAGTTTCCTCACCCTCGAAGACAAGTCCTCAACATTGGCCTTTGACTGAAAGATTTTGTGTGGTGTTCGATTTCAACTCCTTTATTCACACCGTAGATTATACTATGGTACCTTAAGAGACATTAAAATCATTGGTGGTTTCTCTCACATCTATTAAAAAATTACATCATTGGATGGTGATCATATGGTGTGACCATTTTGGAATTCATCTCATTTAATCGCATGGTTAGACTCATAAGATCTAATTTCATCCATCTAGGCTACGTTCTTAGGATTAATACCATATCATAGAGTAAGATGGTTATGATCATACATAATATTATCCAAGCATGGGTCCATACTTTATCATCAGTGGATGATATTTCTTAATCATTGTACATGTAATATTGGCTTATACATTGAGCATGGGTATGCTTCCGTCAATAGTGATATTATGATGAAAATGTATTGTAAAATATGATTATCTTGACTAATTTTTCTTGACCTAGACTTGTCACAAGGTAAATAACTTCAGTGTTCAACCACGGCTTCTAACCTTGTAGTTTAGGGGGAAACCTGTTACAAGCCATTTTGTCACATCTATTCAATAGGCATGCAAAACAAATCAATCAACACCCTTGAACACTTTGTCATAATCCCGTCACAAAGCCCTAACCATCACTTCTCAAAAAATTATGAGTTTCTAGGAAAATTAGCTCAAAAACCCTGTTTTTATCCCCAACACACCTTACATGCTTTACCACATGCATTCAACGCATGTTGCAAACTTAAACATGAGTGCTGGTCAACGCATGTTGCTCCCTTCTGCAGATGTGTTGATTCTAAAAATTTGAGAAAAATAAAAAAATATCTCTGAAGCTTCCTCTTCCAGAAGCTTCCAAGGTGATTTTAATTATTTACCATGGATAAATATCTCAAATTCCTATCTAATCCTACTATAATGGACCTATCTCTTATCCCTTGATCTCATCCTCCCATCATGTTTGGATCTCAAACCTAGAATGGTAAATCCTAAACTACCACTCTTACCCTATATATTTACTGCCTTCCATAGCCTCAAGGTTGGATTTTGGAGATTGATAGTGCCCTTATGTTGCTACTTTGAACCTAAGAAGTCATCACATTCATGCATTAGGGTTGATGTTGAGGTGTGCTTTGTGGCAAGGAAGGACAAGTCAACTTGGGGAGACACCTACAAAGTTAAACTTCTATTTATGTTGTGTGTGCAGGTTCTAATTAAAACACTTGGAGCTCGAATTGAAGCTTATAAGCGAGGAGGAAATAAAGGCTTGCCATAGATTCCAGGTAGGATTCTTTCCCATACTCTAATTTATTTAAGGAAAAAAATCATGTTTTTTGTCTTATGTTTTTCTAGATTAGGCCATTAGATCTAGGGAATTCACCTTTTTCTACAATTGTGGAAATTCCATATAACACTAATGAATAATCCGATGTCTATTTCATTCCTTGTCCCCTTACTTTTGATGTTCTGTTTTTTGAACCTAAACCGATCAATAACTCATAAGATCAATTTGATAATGATTAATTTATTCTTCTTTCACATCTTTCACTTGATGATGATTGGTCTAATCCTATCAATCAATCATCTTCGAATCTTGATATTTCTCTTGTCTACTCTCAACTCGTTAATCAAGATGAATCTGTGGACAACCATGACCCTGATCATTTCCTCTTTTCTGAATTGTATGGTGATGATTTTCCAAGTACCATGGATGAATATTTTTTCCTATAAGAAGATTCCAATTTACGAAAGTTTCAAATGGAGTCTGGTGCAATTATTGAAGATTTCCTTTCAACTATATCCCCTTTTTATCAAGAATATGACATGCTTTCCATTGAGAATTTTTGTGGTAATCTCAAAAATATCTTTGATTAACCTCAATTCCCTTATGAATCCCATGATCTAAATGACGAATCTTGTTTATACAAGAAACTGACCATGTTTTCTCAGTTTGAGATTCAATATTTTCATTGTTCAAATTTAAGTAAGGTGAATAAGACACTTTAACCTACGCAGATGGTTATGTCAGGTTCTTGTCACCTAGACAATATTTGTGATTTTGGTCAGTTTAATATTTTCTTGCAAAATATTGTTGTAAATGTCATCTCATGGGATGTCGACTCTCTCTTGAGGGATTTTGATTTTCTTCCCATAAAAATTTTAAACCCTTAAGGCATAGAATTTATTTTGACTTTTGAACTTCAATCATTATATCCCACCTTAAGCAAATCTTCAATCTGCGATATGGAAACAAAGAATGGTCTTAATGATTTTCAAATCCTTCTATCTAACATACCATCTGCATCATCCATTGAAGATTTCAACTCGCACGACAACACAAATTGTGGTCAACCTGTTGATTTTTCGTATGATGTGGATTTTTGTCTTTGATTAATCTTTCTTGTTAAATTTTTCCTAAAGGTTATTTCCATGATCCTGTTGCAGATTCCCTCTGAGAATCTTATCAATCAGGGCCTATGTCTTATTGCCTATAGGTGCATGGATTTAATCGAGTCTTTTATGGTCATGAACTTGGCACTTACTATTGTTGTGTAGTTTTTCATCTGGTAAAGCAGTCAAGTGTGTTACACCATTGTGATTTCTCTTTCTATTTCTATTTGTCGGGGAAAATGTTTGTGTTGTTTATCTTTTTAACTGCACTATACCTAATTATTCTGGCCTTACATGATCACATCCTTTGACTTCAAAGTTTGGAGCAGCTTCTACAATTGCATTAGAAATTCAACTTCACATAATCAGACTTCATAATGTTTAGTTTAGGATAGGATATCTTGCATTCAACTAGATGCACTACATTCCTGTTTTGCTCTCCCTTTCCTCACTTTTTTTTTTTAATTTCATTAGTCCTTGAATAAATATGGTTTTGGGCTTCAATATTTTGTGGCTAATCTTTTTTTAAACGCAAGTTGTGGTAACATACAACCCTTGGTTTATATGTTACCCTCTTTTATGATTTGGTTTACATATTTCAAGTTGATGATTTTCAAATGGAAAATATGATCCTTCAGCTGGAAAGTTATAAGAAAACCATGATGCTCTTATCTATTTAGGATTTGCATTCCCACACTCAGCCTTGTTTATTAAAAATGTGTTATTTCCTATCTATTTGAGTAGAGTAGGATAAGGGGAAAACTTTTAGCGAGCAAAGAATCAAAGGTCTTAAACTTGTCTCTAAAGGTGCAACCTCTTCTGCTTTCACTAAGTTAGGATCTCTCTTCCACCTCATTCAAGAATACTAAGTGCCTAAGCACAGTTCTATAAAATAAATAAAAATAAAATGTGAAAGAAAATAAATGCTTCCTCTGTAGGGAGGTGAAACAAGCGACTTCACTGGTGTACTGTCCAGGCTTACTGACAGCTAAGCAATGCTTGTATTCCTGAAGTGACTCCACCGGGGTACTTTCCAGGCCTGCTAGAAGTAAAGCAACACAAAAAATGTAAAACTCATACTCTGATTTTTTTTTAACTCATTGTGCTATATTACCAATGCTTTTGTCGAAAGGATCATGATATGGTTTGTTTTATGTTGCGTTATGTCGAGCAGTGGAACTAGGAAGACTATGTATTTAACTAGGTAGAGTGGGGAGCTAAGGAAACTCATTTGAATGAATAAATACTTCCTAGAGAATTGAGACTTCATGAAAAATGAAACCATATAATAGAATTTTGGATTCTCTTGGTGTGTTTCCAAGTGTTGTCGCTGTGACAACGACCCTCCAAATTTTTTGCATAACTCAATTTTGGAGCCTACATGAATTGTCATTTCAAGCTCCTTAGTTTCATCACGATGTTTGATTTTTCATTCTTATGTTTTCTCTAAATGTCACATCCTCCTAATTCAATGTTTCCTTATCTTACCCATGGTTAGGTGAACTCAGGGCTTTTCTTGACTTAGAAACTAGCCCTTTTTGCCATTAAAAGTTGTCAAAAGCACACAAAATAAAACAAAAGAAAGAAAAATAGCTTTTAAGGAATAAGTGCACTTCAATATGAAAAAGACTTTCTCTTGTGTTGAGCGCACTCCTTCAGGATGAAGAATTATGCCCTCCTTAAGTGCACTCCTTTATGCTTAGCAAGTGTGCCCTCCTTGAGTGCATTCTTTCAGCATGAAGCCATGTCTCCTTCTACAACTCATGCATGTACTTCCTTGTTGCATGTGGGCACATTCCTAGAAAATAGGAGTGTGCCTCACTTTTCTTAACTAACTCATTCACTCGTTGACAAGTGGTGAGCATGCATGAGATGGATTTGTATATAATCTCTTTTAAATTAGCCATGTTAATCAATATTTCTCATAATAATTCTAATATTGGTTGGGTGCACATATTTCGATCAGAAAACTCTTCGTCGATCCGCATTCCAAGTAATTTTTGCGTGTCAATTCTATTAGTTTCCTTTCATGTTTTTGTTTATGATCTTTCTTTCATTTTTAGCATTTCTTTTCTTTTTAGTTTATTTGCTAGTTATTTTGTTCATTATTGCCTCTATGGGTGTTAATTTTCTGTTGCAATCTATGAATCTACATATTCCATAACTCTTCATATTCCAATCATGATTGTGAGAACACCCATAAAAACTTGTGGATATTTCATCTCTGCATTTCTATCATTCAATCTTATCGTTGGAATTTTTCTTGAGCCATTCTATGACATAGCACACTTCTTGAAAATGAAGCCACAATTAACCCAAAAAAATTGTACCCAGAAAAGACAAGTTCTCCTCAATAGAACACTCCTTCGTCACAAAGAAATGTTCCCTCCTTGAGTGCATGAGTGCACCTTGAAGTCTTGAATGTTTTACCTTCATTCCTTCAGCATGCACTAGTGCAGCCCCCTTGTCCTTGAGTGCATGTTGAAGGCCTAAAGGCCCAAAGCCTCGCTCCTTCATCTCTTCAAAGTGCACCCTTATTACCTCTCAGTCTCCTTGAGTGCATGAGTGCACCTTGAAGGCCTGAATGATCCTCCTTCATGCTTCATCAATCCACCCTACGCCCTCGATGTTTTCTCTCTTTTGCTTGAGTGCATGAGCGCACTTCAAAGCCCCAACTGACCCTCGAACTTCCTTCATGCTTTGGAAGTGCACCCTTCTTGTTTGCATGCATATTTATTTCCCATGCAATTAGTTATGCATCGTCATTGATAGGCTTACATTTTCAATTACATTTGATGACTTCATGAAAATGATTTTCTAAGTTGTTGCTTGTAATAGATAGAATATTTCATAAAGCTAATTGTGTCGCCATGAGTGTGCTTCCATAAACAAGTGTTCGACCTACAAGTACTGTTACTCTTCCATCATTTGTTGGAACCATGCCTCCCGCTACACGTAAAGTGGCCTCCAGTGAAGCTTCAAAAGAAATCTCTAAAGAAGTAACTGAAGTTACAAAACCTACCATTCCCATTTATGAAGATACAAAGTGCTTCATAGATAAGGCTACTAAGGTCACATGAAATGACATAAATGACACATTCATGCAAATACACTTCGTTGAAAACTTGGAAGACCTAGAGATATACATTAATATCAAGTGGTCTAGGATACACAAGATCACATGCGAATTCCCAATCATCCCTTATGCAGAAGTGATTGAGTGGATTCTTACACACATGGATGATTCTCATCTTATGCTTCATAGTGAAAGCAGTGGTCAACTTGCTACTATTATGGAGAAGACATGAAAACTTACTATAAGATATTAGGCCCAAAAACTATGCCAATAACAACTTGTACACCAGATGGGTCAATCTTGACACAAGTGACACCATTAAATCTTGGTGTCAAGAGGTTGCTAAGTTCCACCATTTCCCATCTGCAGTTCATCCAACTAGGATTCTCAAGGATGCATATTGACACCTCATTGCTATGTTTTTTCACTTTCATAGGCGAAATAACATTGAGGTGTTTGAAGAAAAATGGAAGTATATGATCAACATGGTGGTTACACATGGTAAGATATTAAATTGGGAAGATATATTATCATTTTAGTTGCAACGTCATGTGAGGCAGGAAAAGGCATATTTGAGGGAAAACGAGGAACCATAATTCTATATTTCTACATTTTTGTTAGATGGAATCTATGCACGATATGCTTTCTTAGGAATGTATTGGAACTAAACCCCATAGAAAAAGTTTCCAGTCTACTTCCAATGAAGAGTGTTGTCAGAATCAAGTTTTATAGGCACATATGATAGGTTGGCATAGCACTTCTTCGCAATCATATTCCATATGATATATGAGATTAATCCACCTTGCATGACCGAACAGCTCAAGGAGTCACTACATGATATTGTGGATTAGTTTGTAGCACCTGAGGGAACATATATCAAATGTTTTGGATGTCAGATATCCCCTCATCTCATGTCGCGATATGTGACCAATAAGGTGGTCATGCAAGAAGTAGCATATCAGTTGGACAAAGGGTTGTTAGTAGTTCTTCACAGAAGGAAGAAAGCTTGTTATCCCACTTTCCCTTTGAGGATAAAATTGTATAAACTGAAGAGCCACAAGGCGGAAAATGCAGAAATAAAAGTGTTGGATCACTTATAGTTTGAAATTAAATACTTTCATGGATATGATCCTAGAAGAGTGTGCAAGAAACATTGTGAAAGGATTAGCTACAATTTGGGATATTCAACAATGTCTACCACAGAATATGAGAAGTTGAAGAACTGATACAATGCACTTAGAAATACACATCCAGGAATGGAAGACGGTTCACCCCAATATCCACCAGCTCAAGATATGCATGTACAAGAGGCAACACAAACAAATCCTCAAGCATAGAGTGTAGCTCTTAGGAAAAGGATCAAGCATGATTCGATAGGAGAAAGAAACAAGAAATAAAAATATGATCCTTTGAATGCAGGAGCTATTCAAGTTGAATAAGAAAGGATAGAATTAGAATAAAAGAAGAAGAGGGACCAAGATGAGTTGCTCAGGAAACAACGAGAATAAGAAAAGAAAAAAATGAGAGCATAAGAGAAGCAGTAAAGGCAGTCCCAGGAGGAAGAAGTAGAACAAATATTGGAGGAAAAAAAATTAAATCAGGAGATATATGAAGATTTGGAGGAAGATGATATGATCCAACCCATAGATGATGAACTAGGTTCTCAAGAAGAACCTCCTCTTACGGGTGGTCATCTCCCATTTTATGAAATGTGAATCACACCTCCACCTAAAGACAGAGTCATGGACGTTTGCAATGTCATGTTCGTTCAAATCAAGAAGAGGATCATGCAATAGAGGCGTAGATACTTCCCAAATGATCCTCAAAACCCAGTCTTAGTCTCTATAGAAAAGGTGATAATTTCCAAGACTAGAAGGAATCCCAGGGAAATAATGGCGACAAATGTTGCTTTTTCTATAGCAGCACATGACAACTCTGAATATATATTGAATGAGAATGCATTATTAAGGAGATAGCTAGCTAGAGTGAAGCAAAACGTGGAACACCTTGCTCCATAAAATCAACGATTATCTTTAGACATCTTCAATATAGAAAAATGGAATTCAACCATACAGGAGGAATTGGGGCCAATGGAGGACATTATGGCACGCCTATATGATGAGAAGATATTTCTACAACAAGTGGTGGATCCTCTCATTGGAATTATAAATAAATCACATGAAGTATTGAAGCTCCTGAAAGTGGCAAGCAGAGTAATCAATCAACTTCAAGAATGTGTTTCCAAATATCCAAATTTTCTGCAACTGTTGGTTAAGAAGAACATGCTTTTCGCTAAAATGAACCAAGTACAACTAGGACTCAACCATCATAATTACAACCATCTTATAGAACATATGACTAACAATATTTCCTCTTATAGTCGTCTGCACAATGGTTTCGAGTCTCTAGAAAAAAACATGGGATTCCTTAAGCAAGGATCACTTGAAGAAATTAGAGGCAGGGAAATCATCTTCTAGGAGATTAGGCAGTACATAGAATAGATCAAGCAAGCATCAGAACATGAAAGCTTGGAGATCACCAAAGAAATTATCCTACAATATGCCATTGCGCAACTCAAAGCCCACATGAAACTATCATGGATATGGAATAATATAAAATCAAGCTCCAAGACCATATTGATAGAAGCAATGGAGATGAAGATGAGGTATGCAATGGACTTGTTGGTTTGGATCAAAATCATCTCTACAATGTTCAGAGCATGGCACAAATACTTCACCAATGAGCTCCACGAGGAAGAAAATGATTTTTCAATTTGATAATACTTTGTCCTATTATTAGTTTTGTCTCATATAACCACCATCTCATATGTAATTTTTCTTTTTTAATAAGTTGTATGTAATGAAATCCAAGAGACACATGTGGAATGTGAAAAACCAAATGTGGAATGTAAAGATTCATGTATAGAATATGAAAAGTCATACGAGTTGAAGATTCATGAGGAAGCTCAAAGGTCATTGTCATTTGTTATAAATAGCTCCTCATAACTCAAGCCGAGGGCTTGGATTCTTGGAGTCTTGCCTTCACTTCTCTTGTAGTGCATAGGAGATAGATCATTCTTTGGAGAAGGAAGTTGTGGCCTCATGTTCCTGTACTAGATCTAGTGTTTCATCTCTGTAAAAGTGTACTTGGGATCTTTCAACAATAGTTAGAAGCTCTATGAGCTAGCACTTATTCATACATGTATTGTGCATATAGTAGGGCTATTCTTGTTATGTTTACATTATATGTTGTTTTAATTACATACTAAGTCTAATGAGCTATTTTATTACTTAGACATGATTATTATTGAATAGGTGTTGTTACACTTTCATGGTTGTTGTTTATTGTGTTGACTAATCTGCAAGTAATCAACAAGCATTTCTCTTTGCTCTCAAGTCCCCCTTTAGGATTATACTATTATTTCCCTAACCGGAGGCTCATTTTTATTCACCAACCATGGAAGTTCCCTATGCATCTTACATTCGTTGTCACACAAATCTTACATACTTTCTGCCCCAAAGAGGTGTTGTGATCTCTTGTGTATGTGTTGTAACCAAGGCACATCTTTGAAACCTTTCCAATGGTGGTCAGACCATACAACCAAATAGGATTCCTACACAAAATGGTGTGAGGTATAATTGAGACTTCACACCAGGGATATCCACTTACATGTTGGTGACATCCAGCACCGTCAACAACCATTATGTTTAATTGATGTTGCCATGCTTCATGTGACCACACAGACATAATCCACACATGTAAACCTGAGACTGATAAAACAACTCAGTTTATTGAGTGCATCCAACACATCTACCAATAGGTGAATGACATCTTGGATAAGTCCAATGCCATGTACAAGCAATGTCATGACCAACATCATGTGCCACACAAGTTTTAGGTCGTGAAAAAGTTTTGTTTCATTTACAGAAACAATGCCTTAATGGAGCCATCATAAGCTCAGAATATTCCAGTATGGGCCTTACGCCATAACCAAGGCTGTGGGAGATAATTCTTTTTTTCTTCACATTCCCCCATTCCTTGGACTGCACCCAATGTTCAATGTGGACCACCTTTGACCATACTTTCCATCATTATTGAACACATCAAACATTGCAGAACAACTAACACCAACATACCTAAACTTAGGCAGTATGGAATAGGCCACAACTAATCAGATCATGGAAACATAGATCAAGAACACTCTCTAGCATAAGATCCAACTATATTGGGTTTTTAAAGGTTGCCAATTCCTGCACCAAGGAAAGTGGCTCACCAGGGATCAAGTTTAGCAGAAGTCTCCCCATCTCATGGAGGTACTCAACGCAATGAGGAGCATTTCTTCCAATGGGGGGGAACTAATATAGGTGGGTATTGGTGGCTACCCGCCTATTCCACTTGGACCCCCACCATTGTTTCTTTCATTTTCCTTAATTGTAGCAAAATTTACTAATTTGGGAGTTTTTCAGGTCTTGAACTTTTGTAGCTATTTTGAGGACCTAAACGACAATTTTTTGGAAATTGAAAAACTTGTAGCCTATGATGGGGTTTTGTGGTCAAAATCTGTAGTCCTCAAATAAATATTTCTAGCAAGGTATCGTACGCATCAAACAGATATTGTATGCCAAAGTTATGACCCCGGGAAGTTGATGTACCAATTTACCCCAACAGGACCCACAAACTTTTGGCGCTTCATCTCCTACGGTTAGGTTTTTGGATGTTTAAGGTTTTCCATTATTTCTTAATAATATATAGACCTTCGAGCCTCATTGTAATAGAGTCTAGAAGGCATGTATCCACCACATATCTTCTCAGTGATAAGCTACCATCACCTGAGCTAGTTTATTTCCATTCTGCATGTAAACAATTTTTAGTACTTTATTATTAATTAATTAAAGTTTTTTTTTTCATTATAGCTCTTTGTTTCTATTTATATATGTATTTCATTTTTTTCCTTCATAAATTTGGATCAATGGTATCAGAGTGATCTAATTTTTCTGTATTTTTCTGTGCATGTCCCCAACGAGGTAGGGGTATAAGGAGTTGGGACTTGAACTGGTTGAGCCTTTGTAAGATCATCCCTATTGAAACTGATGACCTCCCATGGTGAAAGAAAAGAATGAAGAGGGAGAAAGATATCCTATCAAATTGTTTCTTGAAGAATCTTTCGAGCGACAAAGAAATAAGACGATGGAAAACTTTGCCCAGATCCTTCGGTGGATGCCCATCAACAACACATATTCATCCAACAGTCACATTGGGGCACTTCCCACTTTAAGGTACAACTGAAATTTGATATCCCTATATTAAAAGGTAAAATAGATTTATATGTTGTAGATAAATGTTTGAATATGTTGGAAGGTTATTTTTTGGTCCATAGTTTGTCCAATAGGGAGAAGATTTCTTTTGAATTGCTTAAGGTTGTCCCCCATGTCAAGGACTAGTAGGAAACTTACTATGAGAAGAGGGCTAATGAACCCTCTCTATTTATAGCCATATCCTCTTGGAATTCTTTCTGAGACATTGTCAAGGAACAACATTACTCCATGGGGAGCTATGAGGACAAGCACATATAATGGACCACACTATGACAACAAAGGGACCAAGATGTGAATTATCTTACAAATTTTTTCATACACTACATACAAAGTTGGGTTTCAAATAATTTGAGTGAAATCTGATGCTCAAGTACCATGGTTGTATGTACAAATACATTCAAGAAGAAATGGAGTTCCTGGACATCTCCTTGCTTGGTGAAGCACATCGATATGATGCCAAGATTGAACAAAAAATTAAATAAAAGAAGTGTGACTTTGGATCTACGAATTAGAAGCATGGAAAGAGTTCCCCCAAACCACAAGACAAAGAATAGAGCCAAGTTGGAGCGACCTAGGACAACCCATCGAATCAAAAGCAAATAATGGCACCTCGATGTTAGAAAATTATATATTACGGAGCAATGGAACACATAAAATATTGCAGAAATATAAACACAGAAAACACATCAAACAAGAGAGACACAGATATATGTGGTTTACCCAGTTTGGGCTACATCCACGAAGAAACAACCAGTATTTCCTTTTATATTATCCATCAAACTGAAGAGATACAACCTACAACAGATCTGCTGTAACACCCTCTTCACTCTCAATCTCCTCTCTCTTCCTCACTCAGAATGTAGATATGCATAGACGCAATACAATTCCCTCATGTATAGTGAGGGGTTTCCTTCTAGGGCAAAAAACCCTAAATTAAACATAACTTCTACCATCAGATCATTCGCCTAATGAACGACCCAGATTGACTAGAAATTACTAGACTCTTACAAGGCAATTTTACATATATCTTTAGCTTCAGGGGCGTTGCCCCTAAACCTCCGCCGGGGGACCACTGGCCCCTGAACCCCCCTGGCGAGGGGGATTAGCCCCCCCGCACACCCCCCCCCGCGTGGAGGGGTGTATAGTCTTCCTGAGTATACATCCGGCTAAAACCTTTGAATATAGAAGATAATCAGGCTCCATAACCAACAATCTCCCACTTGGAGACTGATTATAGAAACTCCATCGCTACTTCATTTGGTAGACAATAACTCCACTTTGGACCTGGTTGTTTCTCATCCTCTTCATCATACTTGAAGACCAATTGAAACTGAGCAGATTCTCAGTTTCTCCCTCATTAAAACTTTTGTTAACATATCTGCAGGATTCTGGCTAGTGTGTATCTTTTCCAGCTTCAACAGTCCATCTTCCAATGCTAACTGTATGAAATGGTACTTGAGCTGTATATGTTTAGTCTTGGAATGAAATGCAGAGTTCTTTGCAAGATGTATGGCACTCTGGCTATCAACGTATAACCTGCCCAACTCCTGCTTCTTGCCCAATTCATCCAAAAACCTTTGTAACCAAATCATTTTTTTAGTAGCCTCTATAGCAGCAACATACTCTGCTTCTGTTGTTGAAAGTGAAACAACACTTTGGATTTTTGAAACCCAACTGACAGCTGTTCCACCTACAGTAAACACATACCCTGTTGTGCTCTTGTTATCTCTATCGCCTACCATATATGCATCAACATATCCCTGTAGAGCAATGTTTGAACCACCAAAACATAATGCTTGATTTGTGGTACCTCTCAAATACCTGAGAATCCACTTCACTGCTATCTAATGTTCTTTTCCTGGATTGTTCATATACCTACTTACAACTCCCACTGCATGTGAAATATCAGGCCTTGTGCAGACCATTGCATACATTAAGCTTCCAACTGCTGATGCATATGGAACTTTAGACATATGAGCTATTTATTCCTGAGTCTTGGGACACGCCTCCTTACTTAATTTGAAATGGCTAGCCAAAGGTATACTAACTGGTTTTGCATTCTACATATTAAACCTTTTCAACACCTTTTCTATGTACTCACTTTGAGACAATGTTAATTTGCAATTCTTCTTGTCTCTAGTTATTCTCATACCAAGGATTTGTTTTGCATCACCCAAATCCTTCATTGCAAATGAGTTTTCCAATTTTCTCTTGAGCACATTTATTTCCTGCATGTTAGAACCTGCAACAAGCATGTCATCTACATACAATAACAATATAATATAGCTGCCATCATTTTGCCTTTTGAGATAAACACAATAATCAGAGTGACATCTAGTATAACCTTGTTCAGACATAAACCTGTCAAATTTTAGATACCACTGTCTTGGAGCCTGTTTTAAGCCATACAAGCTCTTCTTCAACCTGCACACTAGTTTCTCCTTCCCTTTTACCTCATATCCTTGTGGCTGCTACATATATATCTCTTCCTCCAAATCACCATGGAGAAAGGTTTTCTTTACATCTAACTACTCAAGATGCAAATATTCAACTGCTACTAGACTTAAAATAGTTTTAATTGAAGTCATTTTAACAACAGGATAAAATATTTCATCAAAATCAATACCTTTCTTCTATGCAAACCCCTTCACCACAAGTCTAGCTTTGTACCTATGTTTTCCTCCATCTTCTTCCTTCAGCCTGTAAACCGATTTATTCTGCAATGCTATTTTACCTGCAGGCAACCTGACTAAGTCCCAAGTCTGGTTATGTGCTAAGGAGTCCATCTCTTCTTTCATGGCTTGCTCCCACTTCTTCCTGGTTTCTACCTGCACTGCTTCTTCACAACATTCTGGTTCACCAGAATCAGTCAACAATACATAATATAATGAAGGAGAGTATCGTTTAGGGGGTCTACTTATCCTGGTAGATCTTCTAACACCACTTTCAGGTGTTTGAAGTGCTTGTTGTTGTTGTGGTTATTATTCTGGCTGTTGATCATTATGATTTTCAGGCACCATCACTTTTCCTGTGATATCGTCAAGCACTGTGTATTCTCTATTTTCTTTTTCCTATTTATTTTCCTGTAACTGATTCTTATACAAGACCTTTTCATTGAATATTACATCTTTGCTCCTAATGATTTTGTGATTTTCATAATCATATAAGAAATAACCAAAATCATTAAAACCATATCCAATAAAAGTACATTTCTTTGATTTTGCCTCAAGCTTTGTTCTATTTTCTTTGTTAATGTGGACAAAGGCTTCACAACCAAAATTCTTTAAAAAAGAGTAGTTTACCTTTTTACCTATCCATGCCTCCTCTGGAATACCACCATATAAGGAACTTGAAGGCCCTCTATTTATAAGATAAATAGCAGTGTCTACAGCATCTGCCCAAAATTGTAAAGGCAATCCTGCATGCAATCTCATGCACCTTGCACGCTCCATGATTGTCCTTTTCATCCTTTCTGGCACACCATTTTCTTGTGGTGTTTCTGGAACTGTCTTCTCTCTGCGAATTCCATTTTCTGAACAATACCTATCGAACTCTTTGCTACAATATTCACCTCCATTATCTCATCTGAGACACTTCAACCTCTTCCTTGTCTCATTTTCAACCAAAGCTTTCCATTTCTTGAAAGTATCAAATACATCAGATTTATTTCTAATACAATAAATCCAGGTTTTTCTGGTTGCATCATCAATAAAAGTAACATAATAATGAGAGCCACCAAGAGATGATACATGAGCAGGTCCCCATACATCTGTATGCACAAGCTCTAATTTTTCGCTCTTCTTTTCTTTCCCAACTCTAAGGAATCTGACTCTCTTCTGTTTTCCATAAACACAATTCTCACATAATTTTAAATCAACATGCTTCAAACTTGGCAACAAATTTCTTGAGTGAAGAATCTGCATCCCCTTCTCACTCATGTGCCCAAGCCTACGATGCCACAATGTCATATCTTCTCCTGTAGAGTTTAAAGCATTAACATAATTAGAAATACCATTTCATAAATACAATGTACCAACCTTTGCTCCTTTCGCTATTACCAGGGATCCTTTAGTGACCTTCCAGGTTTTATTTGTGAAAGTAGTTACGCAACCTTCACCTCCCAACTACCCTGTTGAAATCAGATTTTTCTTAAGATCTAGAACATGCCTTACCTCCTTCAATATCCATTGATTTCCATTCTGTTGTTTTATGAAAACCATACCCATTCCAACGATTTTACATGGTTTATCATCACCCAATCGAACCTGTCCAAATCTCCTTGAACATAATCATGAAAATGTTTCTTATCAGGTGTCGCATCGAATGAGGCCCCTGAATCTACCACCCAAGCATCAATAATATTTTCTAATGAAGGAATCAAAGCATCTTGCAACACATCACTTGTTACATTCACTTCATGATTAGTTTCTTGCTACGCTTCTCCTTCTTTTCCCTTTCAAGACTTGTAGTCTTTCTTCAGATGTCATTTCTTCCCGCATTTCCAATGCAATATTCTCGATCTGGACTTGGATCTGCCTTTTCTTGACTTACTGCGATATCCTGGGCTCTTTCCTCTTTCCATTTTTCTTCCCCTAGTCTCTGCAGTCAAAGCATTACCTGATGTCTCATCAAATCTTTTCTGTCGCATTTCCTCACTAAGGATTGCACCGACGACATCATCAAACTTTAAAGTACTATATCTAGAGACAGAGTCACTAATGGCCATAACTAAACCATTCCAACTTTCTGGAAATGAGCACAGAAATAACAGAGCCCAAACTTCATCATCAAAATTTACCCCTAAAGAACTTAACTGACTTGTAATTGTATTAAAAGCATTTAAATGATCTGCAATAGATCCACCTTCTGACATCTTCATATTAAATAAACACTTCATAAGAAATACCTTATTTGAGGCCAAGGGTTTTTCATATAGTTTGGCCAATACCGACATTAAACCCTGTCTTGTCATTTCCTTTAAAATATTAAACGCTACTAACACCGCTAGGCACAGCCGTATTGTTCCAAGTGCCTTTCTGTCGAGAATATCCCATTCTGTGTCTGTCATACTCGTTAGCTTCTTTGTCTTTCCGCTCAATGGTAGGTACAGATCTCTCTGATACAGATAATCTTCCATCTGCATCTTCCACAGTTGGTAGTTTTGGCCGTTGAATTTTTTGACCCTAAACCTACCATCTTCCGCCATTGCTCCCACTCGAACCAGGAACCCTTCTCTCCTGCGTGTTTATCAACCAAATAGACCTTCAGCTCTGATACCAGTTGTTAGAAAATTATATATTACAAAGCAATGGAACGCATAAAATATTATAGAAATATAAACACAGAAAATGCATAAAACAAGAGAGACACAGATATACGTGGTTCACCCAGTTTGGGCTACGTCCATGGAGAAACAACCAGTCTTTCCTTTTATATTATCCAGCAAACTGAAGAGATACAACCTACACCAGATCCGTTGTAGCACCCTCTTCGCTCTTAATCTCCTCTCTATTCCTCACTCAGAATACAGATATACATAGACGCAATAAAATTCCCTCATATATAGTGAGGGGTTGTCTTCTAGGGCAAAAAACCCTAAATTAAACATAACTTCTACCATCAGATTGTATGGTGTTACCCTACCTTAAGGTTTTGATCAATAAAGTGAATCATTTCTATCTATTTCGATCTTGTTATTCTTGGGTTATTCTCTATTCTCATATATTTTTTGATTAGAGCTATAACAAGTGGTATCAGAGCTATAACAAGTGGTATCAGAGCACTTTCTTGGGCAAAAGTGGAGAATTTTTTTTAATTTTCTGCAGGATTTCGGGGGCTGCAAGTTTGCAGATCATATCTGTACGTTTTGGTGCAATATCTACAAAATCTAATGGAATATCTGGATTCTTGGTGAAAAAATACTCGATTTCAAAAAAAAATCAGCTGAATCGGAGTCCGGATGAAGGAGATATCACTGATCTAAAAATCAGTGGTGTTGCAGACAATTTTTCGGGGCAGCAAATTTTAGGCACAGATCTGGACGTCCTGGTGCAATATCTGCAAAATCTAATTGTATATTTGGATTCTATGTGAAAAAATATCTGATTAAAAAAAAAAATCGGTCGAATCGGAGTCCGGATGAGGGAGATATCGCTGATTTAAAATTAGCTTTTTTTTGCAGAAATTTTGGTGATGGTGGGAGAGTAGTAGCACAGATCTTAAATTCCAGTGTCTGGATCAGGATTTCTATTACATGGGTAGATGCAGAATGGTTGTTCCATTTCCGAAAATAGGTCATAATAGGAATTCTGAGCAATATTGACTAAACTGTGACAATTTCAAATTTTCGCCAAGTAAGTGAATTTTTTCCAAACCTTCATGGCTTCTAGCAAGGAATTTTTTACAGGGAATGATAAGGGTCCTACTATTGAAGAATACATAAATGAATACAAGAGGTTATTTAGACACAATTGGAAATGGGTGGCACTGGCTAATTTTAAAGATGAGGCAGCCACATGGTGGGGATTACTTAACCAAAAGAAGTGTTTCAACCTGCCCGATGAAGAATTTGAAAAATTACTTTTAGACAGATGGTCTCATGCCAGAAAACAAGATAAGGAGAAACATGTGGGTCTATTTCCTACTGGTATATCCTTATTACAGGTTCATGGATTGATTCAAAAGGAAAAGATCATGGTTTCTATAAATCCTAGTTGCAAGCATAATTTTATCAATGTTAATTTGGCAAAAAGATTGCAAGTTCCAGCAAAAAAAATTGAAAATACACAGGTTGATGATGAGGATGTTTAAATTTATAAGGATTTGAAGCTTTCTATGGATAAGTATTTGTTTCATGGTGATTTTTATACTTTAGAGATGGATAATATGGACATTGTTTTGGGATACCCTTGGATGGAATCAGTGGGTACTATCAATATTAATGTACAGAAGAAATTCCTGAAGCTCTGGTATAAAAAGAAGAAAATTACATTATAGGATATTTCCATTAATAAACAGGTAGAGTCCAAGGAAGCTTAAAGAAAAGATGTTCCAGGGTCTGACATATTAGATGATGAGCCAGTGATGATAGACAATCAAACACAAATAGACGCTGAAGCAGAAAAGGTTACAGGTGCTAATACATCAGAGGAGGGCTTAGTGGTTGAAGTCATATTAGAAAAGAAGACTCCACAACAGGCACCACAACAGGGTGAATTAAAGAAAAAGCCATCGTGGGTTAAAACTTCAACATATCATCACCCACATCACCCCGCAAGACAACCATCAAGATGGCAGCCAATTAGCCACACAGACAACAACCCCCGCAGGACAGATAGAGAGGAGCAAAGATCCACCTACTACACATCAACACAGAAGAGCTACCACAGTCAACTTCCATCTCAAGCAAGCGAGGCGCCAGCGAGACCGAGGGTTAACCTTTCTCTTGGATGGCTAGATGCACATGCATGGTACCAATGGACTACTCTTTTGAGTAGATCTTATTATTTGTGTTCTTCCCATGTTTCGGGGACGAAACATGTTAAGGGGGCTGGAATGTTATATACTTAGGGGGGATAATATGGGGTACCAAGGGAGGTACCCAAGGTAATAATGTAATAATGGGATTGGCCATAGTAATAAAGAAGGTGGTTAACCCATATCATGTAAGGGACCACAAGTAGTTAATAATAATGTAATGGGCCCATGGTATTAGTTGATGGTATGAGGGAACCATGGTAATGACCCATGGTATTGTATGTATAAGGCCTATATAGTGGCTAGAGACTCCATGTGAAGGAATGGTCAAGAATTATTGTATGAACATGCATATGGCTTGTGGAGTATTCTCCTTCCTTAAGGACTGAATGTATGGTGTTGCCCTACCTTAAGGGTTTGATCAATAGAGAATCATTTCATATTATTTCTAGGTTTATTTGCATTGTATTATATTTTCATATCAGATCTATAATATTTCCGTGTTAGATCTATAACAAGTGGTATCAGAGCTATAACAAGTGGTATCATAGCTATAACAATCTTCCTGGGGTATACATCTGGCTGAAACCTTTGAATACAGAAGATAATCAGGCTCCACACCCAACACTCGAAAAAGAAGAAAGACACCAGAAAGTAGTGTGAGTTAAACAAGGGCCCCACTCACAACACAAATGAGTGTTGCACCAAGGATTCATTAATGGCCAAGCTTAAAGCTTTAGAGTCCGATGCATGTTCTAATTTTGAGCTAGAACCCGAAAAGGGGAATGAAAAGGGGAAGAAGATTATTGACGTAGGACACAATGCCATTGTTGCCACCACCAAGGTCCAAAACATTGAGCCCAAAGATCCATAGGAGGAGGAGCATCTCTTCCATTCATAGATGTAGGTGAAAGGTTCTTCATTGCAGTTCATTTTTTACAGCGGGAGCATAAATAATCTCATTTCAGGAGAGGTCATGAAGCGTTTGGGCCTTCTGACCACACCACACTCACCGTCATACACCATCAAGTGGCTTCACCAAGGACGAAATCTTCGTGTGAGCCAACAATGTCGCCTTCCGTACAACATCAAGCCCTTCACAAATGAGGAACTATGTGATGTTTCTCCTCTTGAAGTTTGTGATGTATTATTAGGCCAACCATGCTTGTGTAGCTTCATGCTCTGTATGAGTCTAGGCATCACACTATTATTATTACTTTGGGAAATAAGTTATACAAGATACTTGAGGTAGACCTGTCTACTGCCATTTCTTTGATCTCTACTAAGCAATGCAGTAAGTGTTAGAAAATCAGCAAGTCAGAAATATTTTCTTAGATAGATAATCACTTGTGATTATTTTATCTTTATGTTCTTCTTTGATCTTATATTTCATCAAGAAATTACCAAAACAATACCACAAAGACACCAAATCTAAGTGGATAGCCAGGAAAAAACCAGTCAACAAATCTTCCTTCAATAGTTTAACGAGATAATCCAAGACTCTTGACCTAGACAAAGACTTCCTCCACACCAAGTCACTCCTCTCTTCCCTCTTGCATATGATAACCCTTCAACAACAACTTTGACCTAGCAGCGACAACTTGTAACAACAACTTCGACCCAAAAACTAGCAGCAACAACAACTTCAACTTGGAGATAAAGACTTCAATCTTCATAGATACTTCACTTGAGTCTTAGATAGATGGCCCAAAATTTTTATTTTGATGTCTTCTTCCTTCCTTCGAAATTTCGTACCCTTTTTCAAACTCTTTTCCAACTTCGCATTGTTTAGCTACCTTGGCTTGAAAGTTGAAATTGTGCATCTCAAATTAATTGCACTGGATTGTATACACAACCTTCTAGTGAGGTAGAATTACCCTTCTTGAAGCCGACTTGATCTCCTTGAGGCCAACTTGGTGTGGAGGGGAAAAATAGCCTATTTGACTCAATATTAATTCTTTTTACATGATTCAAAATACCAAGAAGGGTCTCTTTAAATGGACAATGAGTCTAATGACTCATAATAAATCCTAGAAGTCCTCAATGGGGACTTTGACCTAAAATATGATGACCCAAGCATGAAACCCATGATTTAATAAGTCATAGTAATAATAATAATAATAATAATATCTTCTTTATTCTTTTGATAGATACTTTTCATTGTGACTCAAATACATTTATGAAGATTGAACCTAATTTCATTTTTCAATAGTAAGATCATCTCTTAGAACAAGAAATTTATTTTCTATTTGATTCAATCTCAAAGTCAGGGGAAGATCATGGCCTCTGGGAAAGGTTCCTCCACACAACAGAAGCAAGTGGATAAGGTCATGGAAGAATGTAGGGACATCTTCTCCTCACCCACAGGGGTTCCCTTACACTGCGAGATAAATCATTCAGTCGATATGATCCCTGGAAAATCTCTGACCAATGAGACAATATACCTAGGATGAGAGCCTTCCTTATGTGCAACATAGTTATAACAAATATCTCCATAGCTTGATTGCCCATAGTCCCTTTAACGTGGGTCTGGGTTTTCAACCATTGTGTCCTATTGATGTTGCCATGCCTCATGTGACCACACATACAAAATCCACACATGTACATTCGCAGGTTAATAAAGTCCAATGCCAAGTACAAGCGGTGGTATGACCAACATCGAGTGCCACATATGTTTCGGAGGGCGACAAAGTTGAGTTGCATTTTTTAGAAAGAACGCCTTACCAAATCCCATCGAAAGCTCAAACCTCTCCACTATGGGCCTTACACCATCACCAAGGCTATGGAAGACAATGTGTTTAAGCTCAACATTCCCCCATTCCTTATTTTGCACCTAGTTTTCAATTTGGACCACCTTCAGCCTTACTTTCCACCATTACTAGACACATCAAACATTGTAGAACAACTAACACCAACAAATATAAACCTAGAATACATGCAACATGCCACAACTAATTGGATAATGGACACATAGATCAAGAACACTTGCCAACATAAGATCCAATTATATCGAGTTGTCAAAGCTACCCAACTCCTGCACTAAGGCAAGTGGCTCACCATGGACCAAGTTCAGCAGAAGTTTCCCCATCTCAAGTAGGCACTCAAACAATGGGGCCACTGCTTCCTAAGGGGGAAGGATTGACGTAGGTGGATATTAATGACCACCCACCTATTCCACTTGGACCCCTACCACTGTTTCTTTCAATTTCCTTAATTGTAGCATAGTTGGATATTGTTGGCCAACCACCTATTCCACTTTGACCCCCACCATTGTTTCTTTCAGTTTCCTTAATTGTAGCACAATTTACTATTTTTTCCAGTTTTTTAGGTCCTAAATTTCCAGAGCCATTTTGAGGCCCTAAACGATGTTTTTTTTGGAAAATGGGAAAACCTTTTGACCATAATAGGGTTTTGTAGTCAAAATTTGTATTCCTTGGATATATATTTATAACAAGGTATCGTACGCGTCAAACAAAGATCGTATGCCAATGTTACTACCTCGGGAATTTGATGTACCAATTTACCCCAATGAGGCCTACATACTTTTGGCGCTTCATCTCCTAGGGTTAGGATTTTATATGTTTAAGGGTTTCCACTGTTTATCAATAATAAATAAGCCTTCGAGCCTCATTGTAATAGAGTTCATAAGGCATGTAGATGCCACATCTCTTCTGAGAGATAAGCTACCATTGCCTGCGATAGTTTATTTCCATTCTGCATGTAAACTTTTTTCAGTACTTTTTTATTAATGAATTGAAGTTTTGTTTTCGTTGTATCTCTAAGTTTCTATTTATATTTGTATTTCATTGTGATCCTTCATAAAACAAGATTAATGGTATCAGAACGGTCTTCTCTTTCTCTGTTTTTCTGTGCATGTCCCTTATGACGTCGAGGTATAAAGAGTTAGGACTTGAACTGGTTGAGCCTTTGTAAGACAATCCTCACCAACACCGACGACCTCCCATGGTGGAAGAAAAGAAGGATGGGGAAGCAGGAGTTCCTATCAAATTGTTGCTCAAAGAAGCCCTCGACCGATAACGGAATGGGATGATGGAAAACTTTGCTCAGATCCTTCGATGAATGCCCACCGACGACGCATCTTCATCCAAAATTCATCTTCAAGATATAGATGAACTTCGATATCCCCATATTTGAAGTTCAAATAGACGCAGATGTTGTAGATAAATGGTTGAATCTAGTGGAAGGTTATTTTTCGATCCATAGTTTCTCCGATAGGGAGAAGATTACTTTTTCATTGCTTAAGGCTGCCCCCCATGTCAAGGACTGGTGGGAAACTTACAGTGAGAAAAGGGACGATGAACCCTCTCTGTTTACAACTGCCCCCTCTTGGAACTCTTTCTAAGATGCTATCAAGGCACAATATTACCCTATGGGGAGTTATGAGGACAAGTACGTATAGTGGACCACACCATGAAAATAAAGGGATCAAGATGTTCATGAGATCACAAATGTTTTTCATACTCTACACACAAAATTGAGTATCTAAGACTCTAAGTGACATTTGGTGCTCAAGTACCATGGTTGTTTGCATAATTACATTCAGAAAGAAATGGATTTCTTTGACGTCTCCTCACTTGGTGCAACAAACTGATATACTACCAAGAATGAACAAAAAATTAAACAAAATAAGCACAACTTTGGATCTATGAAATAGAAGCAGGGCAAGAGTGCCCCCAAACCAGAGAAGAAAGTACATAGCCTAGGTGGAACGAACCAGGGAAACCTATCGAAGCTACAAGCAAAGAATGGAACCACAAAGATGAAGAAGGACACCAGAAAGTGGTATGAGTTCCACAAGAGCCCATCTCACAACAAAAATGAGTGCCACACCAAGCAGTCATTGGTGGTTGAGATGAAAGCTTTAGAGTCCAATGCAAGGGGAATGAAAAGGGAATGGCAAGGGGAATGACAAGGGGAAGGAGATTATTCATGCAGAACCCAGTGCCACCATTGCCACCACCAAGGTCCAAGAATATTGAGCCCAGAGATCTAGAGGAGGGGGAGCATCTCTTCTATTCATAGATGTGGGTGAAGGGTTCTCTATTGCAGTTCATTATCGACAACAGGAGCCAAAATAACCTCATTTTAGTAAAGGTCATGAAGTGGATGAACATATCGACTGCACCACACCTACAGTCGTACACAATCGGGTGGCTTCACTAAGGATGAGATCTCCACATTAGCCAACAGTGTTGTCTTCCCTAAAGAATCAATCCCTTCACAAATGAGGTATTTTGTGATGTTTCTATTCTTGAAGTTTTTGATGTATTATTAGGCCAACCATACTAGTGGAAGCGTCATTCTATATATGAGTCTAGTCCTCACACTGTTATTATTATTTTTGGCACTAAGTTATACAAGATACCTGAGGTAGCCCCACTTACCATCATCTCTTTGATCTCTGTTAAACAATGTAGTAAGATCATCTCCCAGACTAAGAAATTTGTTTTCTTTTTTATTCACTCTCAAAGTAAGGCGAAGATCGTGGCCACATCTATGGCCTCTAAAAAATGTTCCACCACATAGTAGAAGCAGGTGGATAAGGTCATGGAAGAATATAGGGACATCTTCTCCTCACCCACAGGGATGTCGTTACACTGTTAGGTCAAGCATTCAATTGATTTGACCCTAGAAGCATCTCTACCCAAAGGGATGATATACCACTGCTCCATTCTAGAAAGTGAAGAGATCACGTGGAAAATCCAAGAGGTACTACAAAATGGGCACATCCGACCAAGTTCCTCACCTTATGGGAGCTCGATTTTACTTGTACAGAAGAAATATGGTACCTAGAGGCTCTATCTTGATTATTGGAAATCGAACAAAATCAATTTCAGGAACATGTATCCAATCATGTGGATTGATGACAGTCTTTACCAACTCAAGGGGGCCAATTATTTCAGCATGATTGATCTAAAGTCTTGTTATCACCAAGTTCCAATAGAGCCCATAGATGTATGGAAGACCACCTTCAAATCCAAGGAGGGCTTTTTGAATAGTCGGTCATTCCTTTTGGTTGGACAAATTCCCCTTCAAATTTTATGAGGTTGATGGATGAAATATTGTGGCCCTTCACCAACTCATTAATGGTTGTATATCTGGATGACATTCTTATCTTCAACAAGAGTTGGGAAGAGCACTTGCAACACATTCAATAGGTCCTTCAAACCTCGCGGCAATGAAAGCTTTTTGCCAGCCTAGAGAAATGCACCTTTGGCACGAGCTAAGTCTAATACCTAGGTTACATCATAGATGAGAAAGGCATGCATATAGATCGGGCTAAGATCCAAGTCATTTAAGATTGGCTAGCCCTGACCACTCTAACAGAGCTTTGCAACTTTGTGGGCCTTGCACATTTTTATTGGAGATTCTTGTTGTGATTCTCCCATATCACTTGACCTTTGAGTCAAGTTACCAAGGGTGGAGCGAAAAAAAAAAATCCTGGTCTGAGTCCAAACATAAGGCATTCATTGAGCTAAATCACTGCCTCTACTCTGCACCTATACTCACATTGTCAGACCTGTAACAACCATTTGAAATCAAGATAGACACCTCTGACTATGCTACTGGTCCATTTATCAGCCAACAAGGGAATCCAATGGCCTATCATAGTGAGACACTTTCTGATATAATTCAGAAGTACCCCACCTATGATAAAGAGATGTATTCTATCATGCAGGCTTGCCAACAATGGAAACATAACATTCCGAGGAAGGAGATGATCACCCACACAGACCACCAACCTCTTCAGTTTATACAAAAACAAGGGAAGTTTCCTGCAAAAATTCCATTTGAACATTAAGTACAAGAAGGGAAACATCAATCATGTTACATATTTCCTTATTTGGCTCCCGGTTGCAATGCTAAATTTTTTTCTCAACTCTTGTGGCCATGAGACCTCTGGATGGATGCAAATGTACAAGAATAATCAAAAGTTTTCTACCACATACTAGATGTTAGTGGATGGCAAGCAAGTTCTATATTTCCACCTCCATGATGCATTATTATGCTACTTAGGCCACCTTTGTGTTCCTTCAAGTGAGCGTGCCAAATTGATTTGGGAGGCACATTATAGTCGGGTTGCAGGACACTTCATTGTGAAGAAAACTTTTCTTGTACTCTAGAAGTATTTTTATTGGCCAAAACCCTGACAGGACATTGAAAAATATATCAGATCCTACACTTCATGTGCCATCGTCAAGCCAACCATCAAGAAGCAAGGACTGTACACTACTTTGCCTACTCCTAGCTAGCCCTGGGAATCCATCTCCATGGACTATCTATTGGGCCTCCCTTCTATCAAGCATGGTAGTAACTATGTATTTGTGGTCATCGAAAAATTTTCTAAGATGGTTATATTGTTGGCTTCTAGGAAGAGTATCACAATAGAGGACACTGCTCAACTCTTCTTTGCATGAGTATGGGTACATTTTGGAAACACACGAACCATTATATCATATCAGGATAGTATGTTCATGAGCACATTCTAGTCAAGCCTTTGGAAATTATTGGACAATAATCTCATTAGTTCGACTGCATTCCATCCCCAGATTGATGGCCATAGAAAGGCCATCAACAGGATGATATTACACATACTATACATGTACAACTCCAAGCATCCACGAACCTAGGATGAGAGCCTTACTTATGTGTAGCAGAGTTATAATATACCTCTCCATAGCTTAAATGACCATAGTCCCCTTCAAGTGGGTCTGGGTTTTCAACCATTTCATCTAAATGATGTTGTCATTCCTCATGCGACCACACAGAAGAAATCCACACATGTATAGTTCGAGGCTGATAAAGCAATGTGGTTTATTGAATTCATCCAACACATCTATTAGCAAGCGCATGACATCTTGGATAATTCTAATTCTAATTACAAGCAACATCATGACCAACATTGGGTGTCACACAAGTTTCAGGTGGGCAAAAACATTTGGTTTCATTTGCATAAATAACGCCTTACTAGAGCCCATTGGAAGCTCATACCACTTTGGTATGGGCTTTACACCATCACCAAGGATGTAGGAGATTATTATTTTGAGCTCAAAATTACCTCATTCCTTGACCTTCTCCTAGTGTTCAATGTGGACTACCCTCGTCCATACTTTCCACCATTATTGGACACATCAGACATTGCAGAACAACTAATACTAACATAGCTAAACCTAGACTGCATGGAACAAGCCACACTTAATCAGATCATGGACATGTAAATCAAGAACTCTTGCCAGCAGAATATCCAACTATATCGAGTTGGCAAAGTTGGCTAACTCCTGCACTAATGCAAGTGGCTCACTAGGGACCAAGTTCAACAGAGGTTTCCCCATCTCATGGAGGCACTCAATGCAATGGGGACCATTTCTTTCTAAGGGGGAAGGACTAATCTAGTTGGATATTGGTGGCCACCGACCTATTCCACTTGGACCCTCACCATTGTTTCTTATAGTTTCCTTAATTGTAGCACAATTTACTATTTTTGGTAGTTTTTAAGGTCCTGAACTTATAGAGCCATGTTGAGGCCGTAAACAACATTTTTTTGGAAAACGAACAATCTTGTAGCCTATGATATGGGTTTACAATCAAAAGTTGTAGTCCTCAGATAGATATTTATAACGAGGTCTTGTATACATCAAACAAATATCGTATGCCAAAGTTACGACCCCAGGAAATTGATGTACCAAATTACCCCAACGGGGCCCACAAACTTTTGTCACTTCATCTCCTAGGTTAGGTTTTTGGATGTTTAGGGTTTTCCATTGTTTCTCAATAATAAATAGGCCTTCGAGTTTCATTGTAATAGAGTTCAGAAGGCATGTAGCCACCACATCTCTTCTCAGAGATAAGATACTATCGTCTGTGCTAGTTTATTTCCATTCTACATGTAAACATTTTTCAGTACTTTGTTATTAATGAATTGAAGTTTTGTTTTCACTATAACTATGTGTTTCTGTTTATATATGTATTTTACTTCATTACTTCATAAATTTGGATTACTGGTATCAGAGCAGTCTTTTCTTTCTCTGTTTTTCTATGCATCTCCCCAATGAGGTTGGGGTATAAAGAGTTGGGACTTGAACTAGTTGAGCCTTTGCAAGAGCATCCTCGCTGACAACGATGACCTCCCATGGAGGAAGAAAAGAATGATGAGTGAGAAGGAGATCCTATCAAACTGTTGCTCGAAGAAGCCCTTGAGCAACAAAGGAACAAGATGATGGAAGACTTTTCCCAGATCCTTCGATGGATGCCCACCGATGAGACACCTTCATCCAACAGTCACTTCGGGGGCACCGCCCCCTTCATGGTACAAGTGAACTTCGATATCCCCATATTCAAAGTTAAAATATATTTCAATGTTGTAGATAAATGGTTGAATCTATTGGAAGGTTATTTTTTGGTCCATAGTTTCTCTGATAGGGAGAAGATTACTTTTTCATTGCTTAAGGCTACCCCCCATGTCAAGGACTAGTGGGAAACTTACTGTGATAAAATGGATGATGAACCCTCTTTATTTACAACCATCCCCTCTTGGAACTCTTTCTAAGATGCTATCAAGGAACATTATTACCCTATGGGGAGCTATGAGGACAAGTATATATAGTGGACCACACTATGAAAGCAAAGGGACCACGATGTGCATGAGATCAAAAATGTTTTTCATAATCTATGCACAAAGCTGGGTATTGAAGACTCTAAGTGACATCTCGTGCTCAAGTATCATGGCTATCTACATAATTACATTAAGAAAGAAATGGAATTCCTAGACATCCCCTCACTTGGTGCATCATACCAATATGCTACCAAGATTAAACAGAAATTTAAACAAAAGAAGCGTGACTTTGGATATATGAATCAGAAGCAGGGCAAGAGCACCCCCAAACTGAAAAAGAAAGGACAAAACCAAGGTGGGGCAATCTAGGACAACCCATCGAAGCTGCAAGAAAAGAATGGAACCACAAAGAGGAAGAAGGACACCAAAAAGTGGTGTAAGTTCCACAAGAGCCCCACTCACAACAAAAATGATTGTCCCACTAAGAAGTCATTGGTGTTCGAGCTGAAAACTTCAGAGTTAGATGAATGCTTTCATTTTGAGCCAAAACTCAACAAGGGGAATGGAAAGGGGAGGCATATTATTGATGCAAAACCCAGTGCCACCATTGCCACCACCAAGGTCCAGAAGATTGAGCTCGAAGATCCAAAGGAGGGGAGCGTCTCTTCCATTCACAAATGTGGGTGAAGGGTTCTCTGATGTAGTTCATTGTTGACAGTGGGAGCCAAAATAACCTCATTTCAATAGACATAGTGAAGCGGTTGGGTCTACCGACCGCACCACACCTGCAGTCGTACACCATCGGGTGGCTTCACCAAGGAATATATATATATATGCATTAGTCAAAAGTGTCACCTTCCCTAAAGCATCAAGCCCTTCATGGATGAGGTATTGTGTGATGTTGCTCCTCTTGAAGTTTGTGATGTATTATTAGGCCAACCATACTTGTGGAAGCATCATGTTGTGTATGAGTCTAGGCCTCACACTATTATTATTACTTTGGGAAATAAGTTATACAAGATACCTGAGATAGCCCCACCTACCACCATCTCTTTTATATCTGTTAATAAATGTAGTGAGATAATCTCCCAGACTGGGAATTTTTTTTTTCTTATTCTCTTCCAAGTAAGATGAAGATCGTGGCCACATACATGACCTTTGGGAAAGTTTCTTCAACATAGTAGAAGTAGGTAGATAAGATCGTGGAATAATATAAGGACATCTTCTCCTCACCAATAGGGGTGCCCTTACACTGTCAGGTCATGCATTTTATTGATCGACCCCTGGAGCATCTCTACACAATGGGCAATACACCACTGCTCCATTATGGAAAATGAAGAGATCAAGTGGCAAATCTAGAAGCTACTATAAAAAGGTCACATCCGACCAAGTTCCTCACCTTGTGGGAGAACAATTTTACTTGTAAATAAGAAAGATGGTACCTAGAGGCTCTGTGTTGATTATCGGGCACTGAACAAAATCATTGTCAGGACAGGTATCCAATCTCATGGATTGTTGACCTTCTTGACTAGCTTAAGGGGGCCAATTATTTCAACAAGATTAATCTAAAGTCTAGATATCACTAGGTCCTAATAGAGCCAACGATGTATGGAAGGTTGCCTTCAAATCCAAGGAGGGCCTTTTTGAATGGTTGGTCATGCCTTTCGGTTAGAAAAATGCCCCTTCATATTTTATGAGGCTAATCGATGACATCTTGTGGCCCTTCACCAACTCATTCATGTTTGTATATCTGGACAACATTCTTATCTTCAACAAGAGATTAGAAGAGCACTTACAACACATTCAACAAGTACTTCAAATATTGTGGTAACACAAACTATGTGCCAACTTGGATAAATGCACCTTTGGCACGAGCCAGGTCCAATATTTGGGTTACATCATAGATGACCAAGGCATGCATGTAGATCAGTCTAAGACCAAGTCATTCAGGATTGGCTAACGCCAACCACTCTAATAGAGCTTCACAAATTTTTGGGCCTTACCAATTTTTATTGGAGGTTTGTGTTTGGATTCTCCCATATCACTTGGCATTTGAGTTAGGTTAATAAGGGTGGAGCAAAAGAAAAGTTTCCCTAGTCCGAGTCCCAACAAAAGGCGTTTGTTGAGAGGAAGCACCACCTATACTCTACACCTATACTCACATTTCTATACCTTCAGAAACCATTTGAAATAAATATAGGCGCCTCCAACTATGCTATTAGTGCAGTTCTCACCTAGCAAGGGTAGTCAATGGCCTATCACAGTGAGACACTTTCCGATATAATTCGAATGTACCCCACCTATGATAAAGAGATGTATTCTATCGTGCATGCTTATCGGAAATGGAAATATTACATTCTAGGGGAGGAGATAGTCACCCACAAAGATCACCGACCTCTTCAGTTTATACAAACATAAGGGAAGTTTCCCTGTTACTTCCTAAGGGGGGAGGACTAATCTAGGTGTATATGTGTGGCCACCCACCTATTCCACTTGAACCCCCACCATTGTTTCTTTTAGTTTCCTTAATTGTAGCATAGGTGGATATTGGTGGCCACCCACCTATTCCACATGGATCCCCACCATTGTTTCTTTTAGTTTCCTTAATTGTAGCACAATTTACTATTTTTGGCAGTTGTTTAGGTCCTGAACTTCTATAGCCAATTTGAGGCCCTAAACGATAGTTTTTTCGAAAATGTTCAATCCCATAATTTTATGTAGGGATTTATATTAAATATTTGTAGTCATTAGATATATTTTCTAACGAGGTATTTTATGCGTCAAACGGAAATCGTATGCCAAAGTTACGACCTTGGGAAATTGATGTACCAATTTACCTTGATAGGGCTGACAAACTTTTGTCGTTTCATCTCCAAGGGTTGGGGTTTTGGATATTTATGGTTTTCCATTGTTTCTCAATAATAAATAGGCCTTCGAGCCTCATTGTAACATAGTTTAGAAGGCATGTAGCCACCACATCTTTTCTCAGAGATAAGCTACCATCACCTGAGCTAGTTTATTTCCATTTTGCATGTAAACAATTTTTGGTACTTTGTTATTAATGAATTGAAGTTTTGTTTTCACTATATCTATGTGTTTCTATTTCTATTTCTATTTCGTTTCATTCCTTCATAAATCCAAATCAAACAACCTTCAAGGGTTGGTCAACATGGAACCTGAGTCAATGAGCCCTTGCTTCCATTCTAGTTGTCCTTCTAGTGGCTTGCTTCTGCCATTTTTTCCCTTCTTTTCTGTCTATTGGTTCTGGACACCATAATGGTTGCATGTTATGCTAGGAGGAAAAAGGCTTAGGTCAACGAGCTTTGTCTCAAGGACTTAGGTAAGAAGGCATCTACAATTCGTGGCTCAAGGGTTATTGGTGCTTATGGTCAATCATCAAAGCTTCTCAATGTGGCTCATAGGTTCAAACACTTTGGTTGCCATGTGTATGTAGCTCGAGGTTCTTGGCTCAATGTGGCTCGTATTCTGTCGCAAGAGATACTTTGCATGGCTAATTCTTTGTCTAGGTCACAATGCATTGATTCATTAAGTTTGTGTTGTTTATAGATGGTTTCTTTTTGCATAGTGGCATATGGAAGGTCTCTTTTTCAATTGGTAGAGCTCTGTAGAACAAATCCTTTGTGTCTACCGCCTTTCAGAACTCCTTGTAAATTTTGGCAATACTTTCTTTTTATTTGTTGACCTGGTTAAGCAAGGCATATGTAACCTTAAACTTCTCAATCTGTGCTACTGGGTTGGTTTCCTAATGAGCAGGCCATAGCATAGAGTATTATCACTTATAATGATGAGGTAATTAGACCCGATGAATTCATCTATTGAGAAAATTTTATCTCATACTTGATTTTCACATTATCTACAATCTTATTTACTCGCATGCTTTTTCTAAATGCCTAGGTTTTTTTTTTTAATGATTGGATTTTTCTTTTTTCCTTAGCATTATCTATATTTCAAAATGATTATATAAAACCTTTCTTGGATACTGAACGAGGCATGGGGAGCTAGGGTTTGGAGCAGGAAGTAACAGGAACAGCGAGTGAAGAACCATGGAGGAGCCAGGAGGAGGGAGCTCCACTCCCTCCTACAACAACGTTGTTTCAAACAAAAGTAGAGAAACGAGTTCAAATGGATTCAAGAGACCTTGGGAGAAAGGAAAAAACTATAGACTCAACAGTACTGGAAAGCAGCAAAGATGATGTTCAGGAAGAAACTCACGGTACGGCCAGAAGGAAGAAGATGCCAGAGGACAGTAGTCAGGAAAAAAATGGTACAACTTGGCAGAGGGATCTTGTAAGCCCAAGATTGCCACCAAACCTAGGGTGGTTCTGAATGATCCTACACTGCAGGGGCACAAAGATCACATGAATACTTATGCTATTATCTGTAAGTTTATGGGATTATGGGCCACAGAGAAGAATCTGTATACTTGGATCAGAAACAACTAGAAAACAAAGCGGGATATAACTCTTCATCTGGGGTCCAAGGGATTTTTCACAGTGGTTTTCAACAGCCTAGAGGATAAAGATAGAGTTTTCAAAGGAGGACCTTATTTCTAAGTTGTAGAAGGACTCTATATGCGACCATGGGTAATGAACTTTGTCCCAGAGTGGGAGACATTCACTTCAATCCTAGTATGGATAAGACTTTACTCATTACCTCTAGATTATTGGCTACCTGAATCCTTGAAAGCTATAGGAAATAAATTAGGTCATTTTCTAAAAATTTCAGAGGCAACTCTGAGAGGGAAATATACTTCCTTCACACGTATATGTGTGGAGATGGATTTATCAAGAGCACTCCCAGATGAAGTGGTCTTAGAAGTTTATGATGAGGAATGGGTACAGGCAGTGGACTATAAACATGTTCCTTTTAGATGCAAGAAATGTCATGAACATGGACACCTTTTCAGAGATTGCCCAGAAAACAAGCGAGAGGAGAATTCGAGGGCCAACATACACAAAGATTCTGAAGGATTCAACAAGATAAGAGGTAGAGGGAAAGGTGGAGGAAGAAGGTATCAGAAAAAACAAAGTGATAACAAAGTAGAAAATCGCAACAATCTTGAGATTTTAGAAGAAGAAGAAGGGGGGAAAAGTGAGAAAGATGTAATTCTAGTCAATCATCCTAAAGAGACAGAAAAGGAAGACAACATGGAAATAATATAGGATAACAACAAACTACAGGAAGGTATACCAAACAGCATGGAACGAAGTAGGGATCAAGAGATGACCCCTAGTGAAGTTGGGATTGAGGACCAAGAACTATATGGAATACTTGAGAGGGAGAATCTTGATCTGGAGAAATTCTTAAACCAGGGAACCAGCAAAGGAATCGACTCCCTACCACAAGAGGAGTTTGACAGAGTAAAACAACTTTTCCTCTAGCAATCTCAGATAAATACCTCAGGAAACAAAAGAATCCATGAAAGACAGGACCAGGGAGGGGTCAAATCAATGGAGGAAATATCAAGACACTCGACCAGGAACCCAGGCAGGAAAAGAGGCAGAAAGAGTCAAAATGAACTGCTAATAGAGTGTGGAAAGCTCTTGATCAACTCAGGTAAGATGAAAGATCTTACCAGTTACTCTTTCAAAAACCCATCATCATGAAGCTCACAACTTGGAATATCAGGGGTCTATGAAGTAAAAGAAAACAGAGGAATCTCAGCAGTTGAAAAAAAGAAGAAAACCCATATATGGTGTTCATATAGGAAACAAAATGTTCAATAGATAAAGTCCGGAAGATATATAGTAAATGGCTCAGTAAGTATGATTACCTAGAAGTAAAAGCCAATAATACAGTGGGAGGGATTCTCACTCTCTGGAATCCCCAGAAATTTGACATTTTGGATGCGGAGGCATCTAGGAACTATCATTCAATGGTTTTCCAACCTTTAGGTGACAAGGATATTTATTTGGTCACTAATGTCTATGGTCCTCAAAATCCTGATGATAAGCTCAAGCTTCTCACCTCACTTGAGGACCTTAGACAGAGACACCCAACAATACCTTGGATTCTGGGTGGAGATTTCAACATGATCAAATCTCTTGCAGAAAAAAAAGGAGGCACTAGACTTATGGGAAAGGATTCTATTGCCTTTCAGAACTTCCTCATCAAGCTGAAGCTAGTGGACTTAGAAACAACAAATGGAATCTTCACTTGGAACAATAAGAGGAGAGGTGCATCATAGGTTGCCTCAAAACGAGACAGGTTCCTAATCTTGGAGAACCTCCTCCTCTCAGGGCCTAACTTGAATGCCTTTATCCTACCTTTTGGAGGGTTGGACCACTGGCCAGTTCAGCTAGAAGCTTCTTTTATTGGCACTCCAAGGAACAGACCCTTCAGGTTTGAAAATGTTTGGCTTACTCACCCTAATTTCATAGCCAACATTGACAAGTGGTGGAAGGAGGATTTACCAGTTCAAGGCACCAAAATGTTCATGCTACAACAGAGACTCAAGCACATCAAGACTAAACTCAAAGATCGGAACAAAAGTGAGTTTGGAAATATTTTTAAAGCCAAAAGAGAAGTGGAACAAAAGCTTCAGAATATCAACCAAACCCTCATCAAGGAGGGCTTCACTGAGTATAGGAAACTGCAAGCAGAATCACTACAATAGGAATGGGACACCAGATGTCAGCAGGAGGAAATCTTTTGGAAGAAAAAATCACGAGTCCAAAGGCTCAAAGAAGGGAAAAGAAACACAAGGTTTTTTCACAAATCTACCATGGAACACCAGGCCCATAATCGAATCACAAAGCTCTTAGATCCGCTAGGAAGAGAGCTCAATACACACAAAGATATGGAGGTCGTATTGGTACAACATTTTCAAAAAATAGCAAAGGAGCCTATCTTAAACAGATCTCTAGCTATCAGGAAGTTTATGAAGCATATTCCAAACCTGGTGTCCAAGGAAGACAACTACAATCTCAACAGACCAATATCAGAAGAAGAGGTAAAAGAAGTAATAAATGAGATGTACAATGGGAAAGCACCTAGATCGGATGGTTTTAACATAGACTTCTTCAAAGAAAGCTGGGATATAGTCAAAAAGGATATTCTAGGGGCAATGGAGTACTCAAGGATTTCAAAAACAATCCTTAAAGCGCTAAACACCTCTTTCATTGCCCTCATTCCTAAACAGTATAAGGCAATGACTCCAAATCGGTTCAGGCACATAGCCTTGTGTAATGTGATATACAAAATCATCTCCAAAGTTATTGCAAACAAACTAAAGCCCCTCCTACCAACACTCGTGTCGAAGGAACAAACTGGGTATGTGGAAGGAAGGAAAATTCTTAACAACATCATTTAGGCACATGAAATTTTCCACTCTCTCAAGAATAATAAGCAAGCAGGGATGATCATTCAACTGGACCTAGTGAAGGAGTATGACAAACTGAGCTGGTTGTATATCAAAGAAGCTCTAATTGCTTATGGCTTTGACCATAATTGGATAATATGGGTTATGGCTTTGGTAACTTCAGCTAGCTTTTCCATCCTCCTCAACGACTCTCCCTCCAAATCCTTTCGGCCCTTGAGAGGCCTCAGGCAGGGAGATCCGCTTTCACCATTTCTTTTTATTCTGATGATGGAAGGATTAGGCAAAGAAATCACTTCTGCCAAAAGGGAGGGCACTATCCAGGGTCTCAAGCTTACACAGGAAGGGAACACGTTAACTCATCAGCAATTTGTAGATGACAATATGTTATAGGGCATAACAACGGTTACAAAAGCCAAAGCCTACAAGCAAATCCTATAGGATTTCGCCTTAGAGGCCGGTACAAGGGTAAGTCTCTCAAAATCTAAAGTGTTTTTTTTCAATACAAATATTGCAATTCAAAGAAACCTCTCCAGAATTCTTGGATTTTAGAGAGACCAACTCCCCTCCAAATATCTAGGAATACCTCTCATTGACAAACCTCAAAAAAAGGAGTTTTGGGAAGCTTTGATCAACAAACTAAAGGACAAAATCTGCAAGTGGACAAGTATATCTTTAAACCTGGTTGGCAGGCTTGTTCTCACAACGGTGGTCCTGCAGTCTCTTCTAGTTTATATGTTGTCAGCTCTTCCTATCCCTAGTGGAGTTGCCTAGAAAATCAGGAACATGCAAAGAGACTTTCTGTGGGGAAAAGGTGAGGAAAATAAGAAATGGGCATTGGTAGCTTGGGACAAACTTTGCATGCCCAAACCTCATGGGGGTCTAGGTCTCCATGACCTGGAAACTCTTAAAAAAGTTTTGGGGGCCAAACTTTGGTGGAGATGGCTGAAGGAATCCAGCAATCCTTGGGCCAAGCTCTAGAAGGAGAAATATGAAAAAAACTGGAGAGAGGGGGACTTGATCAAAATGACAAGGAAAATAAAGGGTTCTCATACCTAGAATAATGCATGGGGAACAGAGCTTTAGTTCAGAATCACAACTTCTCGGAGATTGGGAATGAAAACCTTACCTGGTTTTGGGAGGATAACTGGCAGCAGGAATCCAACTTAAGTAGAGAAGGACTGGACATTCTCAGAGAGGAAACTGTTAGCAAAGGAATTAAAAAGGTCAGTGACTTTTGGGATAAAACCAGAAATAGTGGCAAGTGGAGAACTTGGAAAATACCAATTAATAGTGAAGAATCTCCTCTGAAGACCCAGACAGAAACTCTTGCCAAAATCCTGGAAAAGAGGAAAATTTTGATCTCGTCATCCCCAGATCAACTTAGATGGGGAAGAAGCAGTGAGGGTAATTTCAACCTCAAAGAAGCCAAAGATGTGGTCACTGGATACAATTTTTCCAACCTGGATAACACTTGGAAAGACCTATGGAAGCAACCTCAATGGATGAAAATCAAGCTGTTTATGTGGATGGTGCATCACAAAAAGATTTTGACTTGGGAGAATCTCAAAAAGAAAGGTTTTGCAGGACCTTCCAGATGCCAGTTATGTGGTATCCAAGAAGAGACAAGGGATAACCTTCTCAGCCTCTGTACCTTCACCTCTACCCTATGGAATGGGTAGCTTGTATCTTTAGACAAACTGACAGAGATGAAAACAACATCTCCAAAACCTTAAGGGATTGGAGGAATAAGCTCTAAGAGAATGAGACTATCAACTCAGCCTGGACCCTGATCCCAGGCTTCCTAATATGGAATGTCTAGAAGGAATGTAATAGCATAATTTTCAAGGACAAATCCAGCCCGCCCCAAATCATTATAAATTAGCTCCTCAGGTAGTTCAAAGAGACTATTAATACGTTTCAGAAGCACCCTACTGAGAATCCGCCTTCTCATCAGGATGCCCAAATTCTACATCTTTTGGGCCTACAAAAGATGGTCCCTGAGAGCTCAATCTAGATTCCATCTCATGCTACCATGAGGCAAGACTTCTGGCGTCCCCCCCCCCTGGTTACTTAAAACTAAATATAGATGGAGCCTCGAAAGGTAACCCAGGGGAAGCAGGGTATGGAGGTGCCATTAGAGATGATAAGGGGAATTTAATAATCATATTTCACAGCTACTTGGGGAATGCTACCAACAACATGGCGGAACTTATGGCCATAGAATAGGGATTAGAGATTCTGAGAAATCTCAACATGAAGAACTCCATAATAGAAGCTAATTCTGAATTAACAATCAATTCTATAAAAAAGAATTGCTAATGGCTTGAACCCTGAGAAAGTCTCACACCACTGGAGACTGTTGCAGGTTTATCAGTGCATTCAATCACATCTGAGAATCCTGAGAACCCTTAGCTTTGCTCATGTGCCCATAAATGTCAATAAAGTGGCAGACCGACTGGAAAATGAAGGGGTGCTCTGTAAGAATGAATACCGTTTTTATAACTGGGAAACGATGCCTGTGGGGAATTTGAGAGAAGAATGCTACAGTCTAGCTCGCATGGACAATGAGTTTTTTCTCAAGTCGGGCAGGGAAGAGAATGGCGGACCAGGGTTCATATAGCCTCTGCTCCCGATCACGTTGGTTGAAGGCTCTCTTTTGGATGGCAGGAGGAGAGGAACAAGTGGTTTCGTTCACAGAGGATGCAAAGGTAAAGCGGTTTTGTGGTTTATCGTGCGCATCCGAGACCTAAAGTGGTTTTTCAAGGTTTGCCTCCGATGCCATTCATCAATCAACACGTGGCAGTGGGCGGAGAAAGAATACCACCCATATCGTGCGGGTTATCCTCGTGCTTCTTCTCCGTGCGATATTCTCCTCAGCTGTTGGATTCAAGAAGGGAAGATCAACGACTCTAGTACGTCGAGCTAGTTCGGGGAGTTTTCCTTCGTGCTTTTCGAGGTTTACGTGTGGACTCTTGGAGCGCGGTACTCTTAGTCGCATGAGTCTTTGCCCCAGGGCAGAACCGTTTGATTCTTTGTTTGGAGTCTTTTCTCTTTATGTGTTCGGAAGTTTGTTTGTTAGTTGGTCGTTTGTTGTAAATGTTTGCAGCCCGTTTTTTAGGGTAGGCGGACCCCGGTGATGCCCATTGACTTTGTCCGGGAGTTGTAACATAGTTCTGTATTTTTTAACCTTTAAATGAGAATCGAAAAACACTCTTGCTTTAGCAAAAAAATAAATAAAACCTTGCTTGGAGGTCTTATTTTGAACTAAAAGAATTCTTATTTAGGTTTGCAATAAATTTTGATTATCTATCTTTATTTATTTTAGAGTAATTTAATATTAGTATAGATCTATCTTAACCACAATTCTAAGAAGTGTTGAGAGGGATCAAATCTATTGAGATGCAAATTTGTTTTAGAATGTAAAACTTGAATAAAATGTTTACACCTCTACAACAAGCCTCAATTGGAGCAATCCTAACTTTGCCAGCCATTAAGTTGGGGAAATGTTAAAATAATGTTTAAGATAGCATTTCCAGGTTGCTAAAATGCTAGTATAATAGATTCATTCTAGCGTTCTTAGTTTGTTTCTGCTCTTTATATATATATGAATGTTTAAAATGGATTCAACTTCTTCAAAATTTATTTGGGCATAAAATAGTGGGACTTCTTAAAATGTTTTAACCATAATTCATTTATGTAATGTATATATAGTTTTTTTTTAACTACTTTATTTCTCTATAAAGTTGATATAAGATTATGTTATTTCATATGTACATTAAAACATTTTATTTTTAGTTGAGAATAAAAATAAAATATTTATACAATTTCTCTTTAGTATAACTAATGAAAATGATATTATTGTTATTTCTAATACTTTTATTTACACAAATCATATACATATATTCATTTTTTTTTATTTTTTAATTATTTAAAATAATTTTTATTTATTTAAAAAATATTTTATTTTTATTTAAAAAAAAACACATATAAATTTCGAAATATAAAATTACATTTCCCTCCTACTACTGGTAAAATAAACCTCTTCAACAAATCTCTCAACTCAACTATCTCTAATTACAATATAATATTAATATTAATAAATTCATCTCATTTTTACTCAATATAATTTTTAAGGTAAATGATTATACTTTTATAAGAATTTGGAAAACCGCTCCACAAAGTCACAATATTTATGCAAGAGTGTATACCCAACCTATTTTTGTTAATAAAATTATATTTATTAGGTTGATGTGTTGGAACATATTATAGGGATATTTAAAAAAAATAAAAAAACGACATTTTTCATTAAAGCCATATGATTAAAAATTATGAAAAAAATTATATATTATAAAATACAACAAAATTCATTTTCATGGTTAACAAAGAATATTTTAAACTGTAATTTGCTCTATTGCAACGATATAATATGTTAAGTTGTGCAATGTTAATGGATGATATCCTGGGCGGTTGAGAAGGTTTAATGATGATATCCGAGATGGTTGGGAAGGTTTAATGATAATCTCTTTATCCTAGTTCCAAGCACACTATATATTGTGTTTTTAATAAAGCAACTATAATGTATATGTTTGATTAATGTACCGAGCTTCTTCCAAGATTTCGCATCCTTTTTGAAAAATAACACTGTTAAGTTATACAATTACATAATAATTATATGTAAAAAAATCAGGTTTATAGTGTAATGTGAGTGTTTATAAAAAAATCAGTTTAATTTGAGTGTTTATAAGTTAAAAGGAAAAAATTATATAAATACTTTTTGGTTGCCCAAAGAAAATTAGTCAAATGTCTAACATGAATAAATAAAATTGGGTAAAGTAAGGTTTTAAATTTTTATATATAAACATTTAAATTTATTTTAATTCTAATTCTTTTAACACCTGGAAATTTATATTTTAAATTTGTTTAAAAATTTATTTAAATATGATATAATAAATATTCAATGTGTAAACATATGAAATTAATTAATTTAAAAAAAAAAAAAACCAATTTTATTTATACTTTTTCAATGTAAAAAATAAAATTTATTGTTTTTTAATTTTATCAAAAATGTATTTTTTATGTAAATTTGATTAGATCAATATAAAGAAATTGAACAAACGACTTCACATCAAATGTGTGCCTTAACATAACATTAAAAAATACATATTAATATTGCAAAATTCAACTTATAAATTCACTAGAATGTCCAACAACAAAACAAACTAATAAACTTAAAAATTAACAAATCTACAGAAAATGCACAATTTCATTTAAAAGTAACACTCCCAGCAATCACCAGACACACCCACATCCCTGAAACTTTTCATTTGTGTCACCGAATAAAAGGGAGCAGCACATATTCTGCGTAGAAAAGCTGCACAGACGAAGCAATAAATAACATGGAGGTGGTAGTAACTGCACAGTGTATAATTGAATTTTATAAAATAGATACACACAGCAAAAAGGCTGAATAATTCATGCGGTAGTGCTACCTTCCAAACAAGCATATAAAAGGAGGTAATATCTGCTTTGCTCTCCAAGTCCACCGAAAGTGCTCGATGCCGAAGAATTGCAGAAAGCAGGGCATGTGCCGAAATCTGTTGTGACAAAAATTCAATTAAACGTTAACCACTAACCTATTATATATCAGTTCTTAAAAATGAGAAGGGCTGAATTTAACTTGATTATATATTTCATATATTTTATTAACTTTGGTGGGTTTTGGTGTAATAGAAAATGTCAATGGCAAAAATTTTAACATGGTATCAAAGTCTTGACCCAAATTCAATTCCCCAACAAAATTCATCCTTGAAATATAGAATTAATTGCCTCCAACAGAAATACTCCCCAAACCCAAATACAAATTCATCTAATTGGCATATATTTAACTCCTTTGCTATTGCATGTATTAGTAAAATATGTGAAATATCACAAAATTTGTTGGACAGCTGACTTCACTCTGCTTCTTCAAATTCTAGAATATTCCTAAATCTTGAATGGAATTAAATTAGCTGCAATTGCTTATAAGGCGTTTAAGGTTTATTTAATTAATTAGTTTTCTTATCGATTTGAATCGCAGATTGCACGAATATTTGGAAATCTGACAAATAGAACCAAAAGTCAAACAATCTGCTTTTAAATCAGAGTCCAAAATGTTGTCAAAATCTGCAATAAAATGGAATTAAGTTCAGTTACAATTGCAGATTCCAATCCTCGATGAGGGTGATTTGACAACAGACCAAGTGGCAAAGGATTGGTCCTCGAGACCGTCGGCGGCTACATGTGGATAATTACTCCACTTATGGCTATACAGGACCACATGTACCGCAGATCGTTGGAGGTCTTGCTCAAGATTAATATAGCGAGGTGGCTGCGGAGGCAATTTAGTAAGGCGAATTGGGAAATGAGCATGGGGCGAATTGGGAAATGAGCATGGGTAGGCAAGGCGACTGGTTCTGTCTTCATCGTGACTCCCCAGGGCTGCGGTCTTGGTTTCGAGGTGTTGCGTGTTCTTTCATCTCTCTGGTGCATTCGATGGTGATTTCTTTGCTCTGTCCCTGGGACCCAGGGTCGCTCCAGGCAGTTGAACTGAGTCGTCTCCACACTATGGTTCACTGGTGGGTTGGGGACTTGGAAGACGAAGCAACGAGCCTCATTGTTTTTATCTAGGAAGAGGAGGAGCAGCAGTTGGGTTTCTCGGTCTAGTGGCTCTTGGTGTCTCTGGCTCCTCCGGAGGGATTTGGACTGTATGAGTCAAGCCTTGCATGGCTGCTTTCTGCTGTCACTTGGGGGAAGAAGGGTGTTGGGGACTTTGCAGGGCGGCCTGGGTGCGCCTTGAGGTCGAATTATGTTAGAAGGGATCTCGGCAGAAGGGATGAAGCTAGGCTGTAGTGCTTCTTAGTTGTGGGGGAAAATCAATTTCGCGCATTGGTGGGTGGCAAGAGAGACTTGGCGTGGAGGCCCTCCAGTTTTGCCTCTTGGTCTGCCTCCTCCTATTCCTTTCGGATAATGCTTGGAAAGTGGTCACAGCAGTTGGGGCAAAGCTTGTTTGGAGCCATGAAGTGGCAATTAGGCCACAAGGTGACCCGGGAAGAGTGTCGCAAAGGGAGAAAGGTCTTGTCTCTTTGGAAGCGGCGTGCACAACTCAGTTCAGTTGGAGGGAGGCGCCCAGTCAAGTGCTTCACCCTTCTGGGTGGCGTCTCTTCATCACAGGTATTGTTAGTTGTTTTTATAAGGAATTCTGCTTCGGGGGATCATCACCCCTATTTCTGGTTAATTGTTATTTCCTCTCAATGCCTCGGGAAAGAGGGCGGGCTAGACGCAGTGGAGGGCAACAATAGCAGGTGCAGTATCATGAGCCTGGCCACAGTGCCTTGTCGTCCGGATCAGAAAGTCGAGAGATCGAGGAAACTGAGACGGTCTCCCCAGTGTAGTCTCAAGGTCAAGTTGAAGCTCCAGCTTCCCTTGACTCTATTGCTGGTCAATTACGTCAACTACAGCTCAACATGGACATCCTCCACGACCATAGGCATGAAGACAAAAATGAGACCATGGCACACTTCCAAGACATCCAGTTTAGTAAGAGCGAGGTTTTAGAGCAGTTGGATAGGGTGAGACGTTAGTGCCGCAGTATGATTGACCACCCTCTCAGTCTGGAAGCGAAGGTGGAGCACATTGATTTTCATCTTCATGGTTGCTGTGGCCTCTTTGCTGCTCCTCCTGTGCTGCCTCCTCACCAGCCCCTGTGATATGCAGTTGATAGTTTTGGTTTTCATTTTGTTAGGCCGGATATGCTTATGTATGTATGTATTTTATTTCGGAAAATAATAGCTGCTACAAGCTCATTTTGGCTAGTTCCAGTCCCACTCTCAAAAAATCTGGTTGGAATGAGAAAGGGGAGACTGATAAGATGAATGATGTAAACTTATTGTCATGAAAATATAATACAAGTTTTTTTTGACAGACCAAAAAATATTGCAGACGCCAAAAATATTTCAAAATCTGATACCTAAATCTGCACTCGACATAAACTCCAGATTTTCCTGTGTTTATCTACTTTCTCCAATCATGAGTAATCCTCACAAGCTAGTCACGGAATTTCCATTGATATCTTTAGACATTAAAAGCATCAGTAATTCTCTATGCATTTAAATCAAATACTCAAAGCCTAAATATACATACCGTCACAAGTTTGCTCCACAAAAATGGAGAGGCAGCCCCCACAATCATGCCAGCAAAGTACAGGGACTGCAGTAAATATATGCAAACCCAGAAAACCTGTTCCAATCATTCAAATACAAGGTAAAGTTTCTAGCTATAAAGAGAATAATGGTATATACTCTATATCCGGCAATAAATATGCACTCTCAAAATTGAAGACACTCCAAAAGACTCTATATATTCCAAATATACACTCTCAAAATTGAAGATACTAAAAAGGACTGTATATATTCCAAATATACACCAAATTTATTAGTTTATACTAAATACTTATATATTAATCTGCTACTAAGCGCTTATTATTCATGGAAAAATGGTAAATAATGATTTCAACTCTCTGTTTCATTTGAAGAAGGTGACAAACCCATTCTCGACCAAAACGAACGCTGTAGGATTGGATTCCAAAGGATTTATCTCCCTCCACGTCTGGGATATCCTGCTCATGTAATATCCACAGTCACTTGATTTAGACAATATAATATAGTAATGGTAAATGTTTTTCTCGAGTAAATTAAACTGAATATTATTATTGTGTTGGATGATATTTAGGCAAAGATGATTTTTTAATTTTAATAATAATTAAAAAAATTCTCTTCACCCTCTCCATGTTAAAAATGCATCACATTCTCTGCAAATAAATAAGATAATGCCCTAGGCCATACTGCGAAGGAAGTAAATTTCACCTTAAACAGCGCTATAACCACAGAGAAACAGCACGTGGACGCTAAAGCGAATGCTAAAGATTTTGTCAATACTGCAGCTCTTTTGTAAACGAAATTCTGAGAAAAAAAAAATGGAGAAAATTTAGTACCCAACTTTAACAAAATTTTGTGTTATCTCACTGAAATAGGTTCAGAGAAGCTGACAATTTATAAGGCTTACTTGTATATGTTGGTAAAAGGCGAGTTGAACAGCAATTGTCCTTACACAGAGAATGGACGTTGCAGCAGCTAGAGCAAATCGTTTCCCCCTTAACAATGGAAACTGAGAAAATTTTCTGTCAACCCCATGCCATTATGCCTAAACGAGGCCTTATTCATCATTTTTCAAAAAGTAGAAGAGGCATTACATCAATTGAGTATTCAGTTCCCACAGCAAAGCCCATCCATAGAGCCCAAAGCAAAGGTGCTGAGCCAATCATCCATCCCAGGGTAAGACTCTGTAATAGCAAAGGAGTTAAATATATGGCAATTAGATGAATTGGTATATGGGTTTGGGGTGTATTTTTGTTAGGAGCAATTAAAATTGACTTTGGGTCAAGGCTCAGATATCATGTTGAGATTTTTGACGTTATATTATAAAATTCCAAACCCTTAAAGAGGTACTTTTTGAGTGGACAATTAATCCCATGCACCCAGGCTGGAACTTAAAGTGACTAACAGTTAATGAGATGAGTGTGACAATTACCCGAAAGCTACTACTGTAACCCTTAAGTGTAACCACCTCAGCTCTTTTTGAGTGGACAATTAATCCCATGCACCCAAGGCTGGAACTTAAAGTGACTAACAGTTAATGAGATGAGTGTGACAATTACCCGAAAGCTAGTACTGTAACCCTTAAGTGTAACCACCTCAGCTAAATAGATTCTGATAAATACCACTATAACCACCTCACCTTTATGTTTAACTACCCTAGCCCTAGGAAGGCACATGAGGTTGGCAGTGTTGGAATTGAACATAACACCTTCATCAGCCATGTAACTTTACATATCTTGCATAGTAAACTACCCAGATGACAGTAAGGAATGAATACTAAAAGCAAAAGTAATTTGAACGGGACCAATTATTCAAGGACATACCATGAAGGCCAAAAGTACAACAATTGCTCCACCTGCTTCCTTGGAGTATTCACCAGACGCAAGCGGAAGGTATGGCTTGTTAATCTGCTTTTAGAATAAGATTGTTGAGCCTTAACTTTCACAAAATCAAATCAGTAATAACTGAATTAAACTCTGAAAAATCAGAAGGAATCCAAGTATTTCAGGACCTTGTCTATTTCAACATCGAACAGTTGGTTAATCCCCTGAATATAAATATTCATTAAGATGGCCGGTATCAAAGCCTGTATAAGATAAGCCACAGTTACAACGTTAAAGCAATATTTGAGAACAGTGTTGCTTCACTAAATTTGCTTTTGCTTGCAGTGTAGCACCTTTAGAAGTTCAATGAAAAACACAGGAGAAAGATCCGATCCAGTTTGAACAGCCAACACAGAAACAGAGATTATTCCTATCACCTGTAATCATGGCAATTAACATAGAATCATTATGAATGAAACAATGCAATGACATACAATTTGATCTGACCACGTTTTATGTAAACTGCAAACTGGCATGGATTTATCTGAACAAGGGTCTATTAAATCCAAGATCCAGAAAACCTTGAAGTTCTAAAGGTGCAATCAAATGGTGTAAAAACTGCAAGGTTAAGAAGGCCACGCATTCTGCAAATAGGCAGGTCCATGGATGACCATGACAGGTGCAGTGAACAATGCTGCAGTGCCAACTCGCCAAGAACATGGTGTCAAGGACCTGTAATGTCCGGCTCCATTTGTCTGGCATTATGACACAAGAAACACACTGACTGATCCTATCCAATGTCTGCCAATAGTTAAAAGTAAAAAATTCTGATTGCTTTCAAAGATGTATATCCTCACACTCTATCTTTAAGAATAATATGTTTGACCATATTTTTATAAAAAAAAAAAAAAAAATCAATTTTTTTACTTATTTCAAGTATTCTATATAATTTTGAGAGAATCATTTCCATAAATTGCAGAGCATATCAATTCTTTCCACTCGAAATATATACATAAAGAAAATGTTAATATTAAACTTACTGTGCCTATCACTGTGTGAGGCCGTGAAAAACGATAAAACGCACTCCATGTATTTTTCAGAATCTCAGTGGTAACTTGGGTATTGGCAGGCTTGGAGTCGGCAGCAGCAGGGTTATCAGGACTGATATGAGCTTTTGGCTTAACATATGTAATTGGACTGTTTTCGCTGCTGGGAAGAAATCCTTCAACTCTGCTGCTGCTAATTACTGTAAGCTGAAACAAATGGCGTAAACCCAGAGGCTGGGTGCCTGATAGCCTTTTCTTGAAACGGCAATATCTTCTCAGATTAGTAGTTTGGATTGCGATTCGGGGATCTCCTCCACACCCTGTTAACAATGATTCGGATTTGATGAGCTATGGTTTCTCTGAATCTTCCTATGAAATACAAAATATTATTGAAATCCTCATAGGGTGGTCCACATTATCTCTCAAGTCCATCCATCTTCTTTCTTAATATCATAATTTTTTTTAAGACAATTTCGCACTTATTTTTCATTTGAATTTTGTATCTACTTTGTTTTATATATGAGCTATTTGCGAATTGGAGTTATTTTGAGTAGTTGGGTAGAATCACATTCAAATTTTTATTATTGATATGATAAACAATAATGTTTTGAGAATTATTATGGTTTTTAGATTTTCCTTAACTCAGAATCTATTTCAAGAAAGGAAAAACACCAGTTATCATATTAAAAGATATCTAATACATGGCAGCAAAAACATTTTAAAAAACCCTCAAAAAACTTTATCATGTCCAATATCAACACATAGACTACCATTAGGTACTTACCAAACTGCCCTATACTTCTACATAGAAGCAGATGTTCATCCCCTAATATTCTTATATTCACTTCAAAGTACTTAACATGTATTGTGCTAACATAATAGACAATGCTTATCTGTTCATTACGCTACTTGTCAACCGATCATATGTAACAGAAAATACTCGATGAAGCTTCCATCCTACCAAGGGAAAAGACATCATCAACACACACAGAAAGAACCCTCCTCTTGAATCGAATCATCGCGAAGGACGCTCTAATGAAACAACCCAAGTCCTATAGTAAGACCCCTTTTTTAGAGCACATCCCCCATGGAGTTGTCTTCCCAGAATACATGATAAAAGGAAATGCTGGAAAATGAGGTCTTTAAAATCTCAATTCTACACATCCACTTAATCAGAGGGGGATGATAGCTTTTCCCAACCATTGGACAATTCTATAACAATCCTCGCATCACCATATATATAGATCTCCTCTAATTTTTAGTCTCTTTGCATTATATAATAGACCCTACAAGGCGATCACTTCTCCTCTTGTATTTGTATCACACCTACTAGACCAATAAAACTGATTCTGGACTTGTTGACTCACTTTAATCACAAGACCACAACCGCAACTACCTTGTTGTGCCACACCATCAAAATAACCAACTGGAAAGGAAACATCATGAATCAAGGCCAGAGTTCTGGGTGCTTTCATACTGTGTGACTTCTGGGCATGTTCACCAAGACATGCACATACCCTATTACATATACATCTAATATCGAAAGGACAATCATCAAACATCAAAGCATTTCTAGCATGCCAAATATCCCATATAATGAAGAGCGGGAGGGTCCTATGTGCACTTTGCCAATGAGCCCATCACTTAATGCACTTCTCCAAAGAATAGAATTACCATCCCCATGTTAAATTAAATCTCTACAAAACCTGACCCCATACCATATTGGCAAAAGGGAACTGAAGAAAAAGATGTAGGACATTTTCCATTGCATCCCTGCAGAGGTGACATTGGCCATGACCAAAGAAACCTTCTTAACTCCGAATCTATCAAGCTTTGAGAGGGATCAACTCCTTTGAGGTGCAAAACTTCTTGAGAAATGACCAAAGAAACCCTCTTAACTCCGAATTTATAAGCTCTGGGAGGGATCAACTCCTTTGAGGTGCAAAACTTTTTGAGAATAAAAAAAGATTTAATCCCTCTCTATGCTTGATAAATCTAGAATAAAAGATAAATCCAAAATGGTTAATATAAAATTATGTAAATAACTACTTATATTAATAATTATTAATCAATTAATTTTTCAAATTTATTTAATAATATTGAATATATTTTTAAATATTTAATTATAATATATTAAATTAAATTAAAAATAATATTATCAAATAAAAAATCTTTATTTAATAAGTATTAAAAAAATATATTTAAAAGATAAATAAGAAATAATGTAAAAATAAATAATATATCAATTAAATTTATATGCAATATAAATATTTAAGAAAGAAAAAAACCATTGAATAAATAAAATTTAGAAAAAGCCATTTTGCAAATATCCTATTCCATAACCAAATGATTACTTTAATGAAAATCAAATCTAGAAAATGTTGGCAACTTGGAAGTATGTTTTCTATGTGAAATTTTTTTTTTATTATTATAAGAAAGGATGTATGGCATTTGGTTAGTTAGCGAGAAATTAATATTAGAGACTTGTCATTTAAGCACAATGTTTTGATAACAAAATTTTAAATATAATGATAATGAGTTAAATATTTATAAAAATTTAAGTATATTATAGTGAGTTTAATATTTAGAATTAAATATTGTATTTACACCGTTATTAGAGTTAAGATAGGTTATCGAGATTGATGAGATGGTAGTATTTATTTTTAATAAAAAAATACATTAAATTTTTTAAATATAATTTTTTGAAGCTATAAATAATATAATGGATAAAAAGAATTAATTAATTAATTAAGTTTTTTTTATGTAGTATGATTTTTTAAAATAGAAATAAAGAAAATAGACGAGTAAATAAATAAAAAACTGAAAGCTATTTATTACATAAATTCTCAAAAAACACATGTTATCTCATAACTAATTCATTATTCTAATGAAAATTCAATTTAGAAAATGTTTGCAATTTAGATGTTTTCTACTTGAAAATTCTAGTGTTGGAACAACCACCATCAAATAACATTTTTTTGGGAATATCACCTTCACTTTGTTTTGCATATTTTGCGTCAAGAATAACATAGTTTCCTACCCATAAGTCTATGCAAATTTGTGCAAGGCTTTGATTCTTTCCTTTTCAAAGGATATATGCTTTCTTTATTCTCTTAGGATTTTAACAAGAGATCCATCTTTATTTGGACAACATATTCATGATACATTTTCCTATCATAGAACACCAAGATCAACTACAATTATAGTGGGTATTGTATCTATATGCAAGTAGAGCTTATTTGTAGAGCTTATTTATGTAGAAAGGTAATTAATCTCACCATAGGAAAGAACCTTTATTGAATCAATAACACATATACCTTCTTTGACTTCATAATATTTGGTTCATTCAAATCCAAAATATTCCATAATTGGAAGTGACATTATATTATTTGTAGCACCACCACTGACCATGAAATTATGTAGAACAAAATCATGATTTTCAAGAGAGAGGAAATGAAGGTACATTTCCCCTAACTCTAGGTGGAAAGTACTTGGGTCTTTATTAACTACTAATCAAAGTTGCTTATATTCTCGAGCTTGAAGAATTTGTATTCTCAAAGGTTTTTAACAAGTTCTCTCTTTGTTGAGGTAATTTAATCACCTCAAAAAAAAGGAAGAGTGATCTATATCATTATAAGCTCATATGTTATGTTATATGTCATCTTTGTTGTCACATTAGCTTGTTTAGTTGTCTATCATTGCTCAACTTGATGAGGAGCATTACACTTTATTTTCCTTTGTCCACTTCATTTTTGTGCTTGAAATTTCATGCTTGGGCCCTTTTTTGAATCAAATTCTCTTGATTTCTTCAAAAGTTTCTTGCTTATCATAGTTATCTCGAGCAAGAATATGTATACCTTCTTTAGAATGCACATATTCTAGGAAACTTGGTTTTTGAGCTCTTTCATTAGTCAAAGGATTTATAATCTTTATTATATTCAAAGAATTCATCTTCATCCAAAATGACTACATTTGGATCAGGCATGTTAGATTCTCTTGGTATGTGATCTTCAAGTCTCTAATTTGTATCCTTTCTTTCTACTCATCGTGGAATAGGATTCTCATTTATTTTAAGTCAAGTGATCTCATTTTGCATCTTTCTCAAATTTGGTTGAGTTGTGAAATTTTTTCTTCTTTTCACATTCTTGAGACTTGTTTTGAAATGATCCTTATATTTGGAGGTTGTACTTTATGCATTTCCTCCTAACTCCTCGATCTTGAAATGCAGTTCCTTGAATTCCTTGATCTTGTGAAGTTGATCTTCCAATTGCCATATTTTGTGGAAGTTTTGATGAGGAGTATGGTTGTGAAGACAATGTCAATCTAGATGCTTTCCTTTGAATGCTAAAGTATGATTTCTAGGTCAACAATTCTCTCAATCTTATGTTCTTCCATTTTAGTGGTTTTTCTTGTTATTGAATCTTGTAATTGTACAACATCGAAATATTTAATAACATATTTTATATTTGGTGGCACGACGTTAAGGTGACATCCAAATATCATTGGATCATTGGATCACTACTCTAAAGGGATTTCTTGTAAAATTTGAAAAAAATGGAGATTGAAATATCTAATCTATTCATTTTTATAAGGATGAATTTGAGTTAAATTTGTGAGGAGAGTATGATAATAAATAACTCTAGAAAATATTTACATGCACACTTGATCCATATCAACAAAAGATGAGGTTGTTTTAGCGAGAAGCAAAGTATACTAGTCATATATCTATCTAATAAGTGTTTGTAGAAGGACTTTAACCATGACATCAAATTTTTGAATTAGATGAGTATCACATATAGTAATAAATTGATCTATATGCTTATTTGGATGTATTATACCATCACCAATTAGAATAGGAGGAATCCCAAGGGGAAGAAAAAGAAAAGAATGGATTTATCCTATGAGATAATGGCTAGATCTATGTCTTCTTTGATGACGCCTTCTACCATTTTTTCTATTTTATATTCATTTGTAAATACTCTACATTCTACTAGATCTGTGTATTTTTTGATGATGCCTTCTACCATTTTTTCTATTTTATCTTCTATTTGTCTATTACTCTACATTCTCTCATTCTTCTTGATTGACCATGGTATTCACTTTTCTATCAAGACTTTTTTTATAAACAATGGTTCTTTCTTATTGATTCTTTTGAGTTAACTTAACTAATATTTTTCTACTTCTTGTTACTAGTCCTTGAATATATTTGTGAGATTCCTACATTCAATGAAAATTTCTTTATCTTCATTTTGTACACAAGAATAAATTGATACATGACCATATAAATTCATAAATGTGAGATAATATTTAAATAGTTCTTTCAATAAAATCTTGATGTGAAAAGTTTAACCATGTCTAAAATTTGCTCTAACTTTTCACCTGTGATTTTAGTCTTATGTAACAAAATAATCTCAGGATTTTCTTTGTTAATTTTGGATTTAATATAGTGGAGCTTACCTAGAATGTTTAAGCCTCGAATGTTCCATGAGATGATCTTCATCTAATAATGGATAGGGCACGAGGGAAACACTCCATAAGTTGACTCATTTGCCTCAAGTTCAAAATGAATTATATTGCCTCCTTTGGGACCTCTTTACTAATTTTTCAGCCATGTTTTCCTCTCTCTACAAGAATGAGGACTGATTGTGAGGAAGATTTTTTTCGTACATATTTATTACTATTAGTTTGACTAATATCCCCGTCCTGCTGAGATAGACTCCTACACCATTGACTTAAGAGATTTTCGAAGTTAGCCAATTGGTTTGAAGGGATATCTTTCACCTCTCCTCTTTCCCAAACTTTGAAAAAATCTAGCATTGTCTTCTCATTTGGGTTGATTCTATTGTTTTTCTCCTCAATTTATCATATTTTGATGGTTTTGACTAACTTAATTTGCGTTCTTCCCCCAGATCCTCTGGGGATTTCCTCTTGGGATGACTCTCTCCCCATATTTATTTAGTGGTTTATTTGTCTCCATTACTTGGAGTGTCGTCTATGTTTCTGTTTGGGCTTTCGATTCCTCCATCTCTAGATCAGCTCAGACGGCCACAAAAGGATTTACATATGGAGACTTGGGAGGATTTCTTTGAGTTCCATTCTTCCATGTTTGAATTTTTGCTACTATCATCTAAGATTAAGCCTGCGAAACTTGGGCCTGCTTGTTCCCGATTGAATGGGTTTGAGGTCTTGGGATTTTCCCTTTGTATGCTCCCACTATCCGGAACCCCTCAGTGTCCATCCTCTCCTTTTCCCGTTGTTCTTCGGCAACCATGAGTGCGCAGTCTCGAAATATGTGGCCATATTCATGCAATCTTTCATATTTGAAAGGCACATGCTCGTAATCTAGCGTTTGAGTCCATATGGATGTACTCCAAATCTATGGATTCTGGGAGTGATTAGGAAATGTTCATGTGAACATAGATCTAGGCATAAGCTGCATGTCGTCTTTTTTTGGTAATTTTCGAGATCTTTACAAATTTTCCAATGGATTTTCCTTTTCCTTCAAGGATATCAACTTCCCAATAGTCCTCAGGTAGAGAATACAAGCAAACCCATATTGGGGCTACCATGAACTATTCTTTCTTAGGGTTAGAACATTCCTCCCATAATATCATGAAAAGCTCAATGTTATTAATAAAATACAGTCCATTCTCGAAAACTTTTTTCTGATCTTCTAGATTCGTAAAATCCACTGTAAAGAAACCTTTTGCTCACAAGAAACATTCGATGGTCCCATTGGGGTTACATTTTACCTAGATCCATTGAAGGATATCCTATTCTTTTTGGAAAATACCCATAAAATTTCAGTTAATTGTGTGGTCTTTCATATATTGCCTTGTTTTCTCGAGGCGGTTTTTTAGAATCATGAATTTAGGGTTTGTTGCAGCTTTTGGGAGGCATTGGCCTCTCATCATTACCTACCATCGTTCCCCTATGGTGGTTGCCTCATTTGATCCATGCGAGTCCATTATTCCATTTGCTGATAGTTTAAAACCCTTTCCCGATCCCTTCAGGGAAATACTATATAAGGAGGGTCCTTTTGCTCCTCTCGAGGGGCCACTCATTGGATGAACATGCCTAAATATGCATGGAATATAGTATTCCTTGCAAATGGATTGGCTCACAAGTTGAAACCTGCCTGCAAATTGATATTTGCACTTGTCAGAACTCTGTCAGAGCTAAGAGCCACGCACAATTGGAAGCTATCATAATTGTTCTTGTCTTTAAATTAATTTTTTTGTGCATATATAAATGATTTATCTGAAATAAATACTTCTGGAATGCATGCAACATTCACTAATTTGGTAAACAAAATATTATCATTGTTCTTCTCTTGCATGAACATATTCACATGTCACTGATATGCAACCAACCACTAAAAGCTCTGATCGATAAGCGCAAGTGAGTTAATTGTATCAATGCCAAGTTTAACCATGTGTAATACAATTAGATATAATATAATTAAACTGCATTCACTTTTTACAAGCTAAGGATTTTATTTCCCTAAACCTAAATTGTCATTAAATCTTTAAGAAGAATGGAGAAAACATAATCAATATATACTAATCCAATTTCTTAATATACATAGACTAACCTACTTGAAATAAATATGCAAAGAAACTACGAAAGGGAAATTCAAGCTAGCTAATTCACAAAATTCTTTGGAAGGAAAAGATTTCCTTCAACAAAAGTCTAATCGAGAAAATCTCCAACATTAAAAAATCAAGAGCCAAGTATAAGAGCCACTTTCAATATGCTTAGCATATCCTTTATAGTCTTCTCTTTATATTTTGGGAACTATTTTACAATTATATTTTTTTCTCATTTGTGTTAAAAGTAAATTATTTTGTTAAATGTGAAATTAAATATTCATCCTCCAAATTGGGTGGCACTTTAGAAGTTAAGAAACTCCTTTAATATAAATTGTTTCCAAGATTGAAATGGTCATGATTGTGTTTTAATTTTTTTGGCATGATAGCTATGGTTTATTGAAAGAGTGTGGAATGACCTATTAAAGAGTTTTAATAACCCAACGTTTCGGACTACAAAGTGAGTCCATCATCAAGGGAACGCTTCATATCTTGAGAAGATATAATGTAAAAGAGCTAATGATTTATATGTAATTAAGTGAATAATATTTTTGTAGAAACTTAGTCGGCTAAATATTAATATGAAAATTTTATTAATTCATGGAAACAGATCCCAATGTGTTATTCATTCTTGAAACTTTACAACAAACTCTTTTTTGTTGAAATCAAACATCAAAAAGTTAAGTTATCACCTTCGAAAGTTCATAACACAACCATCATTGAGCTAGACAAAGTGACTCAACAACTGTTGATCTACTTCACATAAATCTTGAATTTTTTCTTTATAATTTCACGCTCCTCATCACATGCATTATGGGAGTGAATTCACAGTGATTTATAAATAAATGAGATCCTCATATTACTTGTGTATGAAGTTTAAGAGTCACAAAACCTTGTATAACTTATGCATAGTGTATTTTTTTATTTCCATCTCATTTCCCAATCAACACCCTAGGTCATTTCCCAGTCATTTGTGTTCAACCAATACCTTCGATGCATCACCCTATCATATTTCTAACTAGATTTCATGAATCTTATTGAGATATGGAAAAAGAGCTTAGGATAAAATAATATGAGAAACAATGTTTAGGAAATTGAAAAGGTAAAATTGAATAAGTAACAAAGAATGGGATGTGAATTATATGGAGAAAAGGTTTTTGCAGAAGTTAGGGTTGTGTAGAGGTTAGATTTTTTCTTTAGTATTGGCATGCATGGATGTTGTATGCAAATAATTTTGCACACAATTTGAAAATAACGAAGTAAAAATAGAAGAGTAGGTAAGGATGTGAGATAATGTTTTGCAAACTAAGAAAATAATGGAAAAGAGATAATTAACCTAAATAATGGATATAATGATAAAAGACGATGAAATAGACATATTTAGGGGAAACAATGATATCTTTGGCATATCATCTTTGTTTTTTTGTTCTACAAAATTCTAGAAAAAATTGATAAATAAGGCTATCAAATGAGAAGATGAACATAACAAAATTCCTTCTTCCTAATGCATTTCCTTTTCTTCTCTATGTTCAGAAAGAGAAACCATCAGAAAGAGAAACAACCATATTGGCCTTGTGTGAATATGATTAATACTAACTAAAGGCTTGTTGTTTTACAATCACTCTATTTGATGTGTGAAATGAAAAAACGTGAACAATAAGTTCAAAAAATGTGTGTTTTAATGCCTTGTAAAAACACAGCCATCAAAAAATAAGCAATGAAATTTTTCTTTGGACAAGTCAAGGTGCAATTTTGTATACCAAGGAGCACCATTTTAGATAGGGACGAAATATTTCTCAGTGCATTTTAAATTAAATTGTGGGAAAAATGGACATGAGGTTCAAGATATCTACAATGTTCCATCTCCAAACATCTCGACAAACAAAAGTAGTCAACAAGACTTTGGTACAACTTTTGAGGGGTTGAAATTAGAAGCATCCAAAGACTTGGGATGAAAATATGGTATGCATACAACACCCTTATTGTAAACTAGTCCAAACTTTTATTGGTAACTCCCCATTTGAAACTACTTTTGGATATTTTCCACCTTCACCTTTTCATATTATATATGGGAAGAAAGGAAGAGTGTGGGTGTATCTTTCAGAGGATTATTTAAGGGTAGAAAAATTGGTTGCAAAGATTAGGAAAATAAATTTACATGTATATGAGACAAAATAGAAGTAACAAGAAAAACACAAGGCTTGGGATATGCACAGAACAAAGAACTCATTCAAGGTGGGAGATAGAGTATGGTTATAGTTGAACAAGGAGAGGCTATGGGGTCTTGGTAACAAAATTATTTTCTCTAATATGGTCACTTCAAGACACTGGAGAAGGTCGAATATAATGTCTATAGGTTTAGTCTACCCCCATACATGTGAATTTACTCAATTGTGATTGTAAAAAAATTGAAACTCTATAAGCCTTCCATGTTGGATTAGGGAGAGGAACAAGTCCTCCATATTGAATTTTGTAGCTATGGTTAGTCTTCATAATTAATATTTTAGCCCTTGAAATGCACATAATGAAAAATGTAAGAAATATTTTTCATGTCATTTTCAAAAGAGAAACTTTGGATTTGTAAATTTATTTTTGACTCCAAAAGTTGTCAAGTTGGCCCTCCTCCTAATTAAGTGAGTCCTAGTTAGAGAGGTACCCATTCAGTCAACCAGACTTCAATATATAAGGAATTTTGCCTTCTCCTCCAAGCACAATATCAAATCACACATAACCATGTATCTTTCTATTCATTAAGAAAATAATAGGAAAATGAAGAAGGCTAAAGTCCTCCACTAGTTGACTGAGTTTCTCTCACTTGTTTGACTTGGCATGTGTGGCAGCCTTCGACAGTTTTACACATGTGAAGTTTCTAGGAACTTCTAGCAGTAGATGGGAGTTATTGTGGGTGCAGAAGAAGGTTGAAATTCAACCCTAACAGACCAACTCAGTCAGAGTTTGTTGGGAAACCCTATAACTTGACAAGAGGGAAGTTTAACTAGGTTTGGCTGGGGCTATATTGCTAGTCATTTTAACTTTGAATTTGACTAGAAGAATTGGATGTATATCTTGTTGAACTGAATAATTTCTCTAAGGAAACGTTTGCTTGGATTTTCCCCCAAGTGGGTATTCCCAGGGTAAATATTGTTTTTCTTGTTTGGATGTCTCTTTAGATCATTTTGACATTTTATTTTCTAATATTGAGATCTTCTATGTAATTTATTTTTGATGAATATGAACGCAAGAAAATATTAACTTAAGAAATCATAAGAAGTAATTGTCAATTTAGAAGATCCTTGAAAAATCAACATGGTATCAAAGCGTGGGTTATAGAGCAACCATTAAGGGAATTTCCAAAACTAAGTATAAACCAAGTTGAAGAATGTTTGAAGCTACTATGAAAGGAAGATCATCTAGTTCCAAGAATAATAAATTTTTGATGAAGCCAAAATTTGCTAGTAGAAGCTTTAATGTCTATAGGAAGAGGGTTGAATCCCTTAGTTTTGGGATTCAATCCATTTGTTAAAGGACCAAATTGCCTCATATTTACAATACAAAGGCCAAGGATGCCTCATTTTGATTGTAGAAGGTTGAAAGGCCTCAGGGCTAATCTCAAGAAGGCCTATAAAGCCTCAAGACTAGTGGTAGAGGGATGAGCAGCTTCATAGATGTCCTTAGAGAATATGAAACACCATAGTTAATGAAAAAGGAAGCCTACAATTTTTTTTTGTTTGTAATGCTCTTGTGGTACATTTAGATCACAAATTTGACCTATATTTCATAAGACCATGTCAACAAGAAGGAAAGTTGCAATCCTAACTTGAATCATTGGAATATACATTGCTTATAGGAGCATGGATTTGTGATAGAAAATGGCATGTCATGTACTAATGTGATCATGAGTTTATTGAAGATCTAAGCCTCTATGAATAAGATCGAGTACTCTCAAGAAGCCACTGAAATAATTTCAAAATTATATATGTCCAAGAATAATCCAATAAAGTAATATTATGTTCATGAAGCCTAGTTTTCATCCTTAAATTATAGAATGGATTGGACTAGTGTTTAATGGAAAGTTTAAAGTCTTCTTCTTGATTTTCTTTGGCTGCCAGGTTTGATAAAAGATACAATAATATTTTTTAAAGGAATTTATTTCCATACAAATCACATTACACATTGTTTCCATGCAAGAACATTACAATCATGAGATGTTCAAAGATGAGTATGAGGCATGGGAATACAGACCTATAAAGAGATTAGGAAAACTATAAGTTTGCAATTTGATGCTTCAATGAAAGGTATTTATCATCTCTTAAGTTACCTTCAATGATTTCAATTGAGATCAAAGTTTTTACTTTGGAAACATTCTTGTAGACTTCAGCTAGAAGAAATGATCCTAAATAAGCTTTGTCAAATGCTTGGTTCAAATTTATTTCATGAGAAATTAACCAAGACTCTGATCTAGTCCTTAGTCAAATTATAAGAATGTATCAAAGGTCTAATCTATTTCCATACATCAATATATTCTTGAAGAAACCATTAAGGGTAGTTATGATGACTATTAAAGGAATCCATTCCCCTATAATTTCTGTGTCAAAAATAAAATATGATCTTCATATAACGATACAAAGATATTCTTAGATACACCTACTGATATGTAGAAGGAAAGGAATCTTGATATTTCAAATAACAACATCATAATTTGGTTTATGGCTCAAAGTAAGATAAGACTAGTATTGAATATTGAAGTGTGATATAAGAAACTTGTGTTTTTTCCTTGACCATGTTACATAGTAGTAATGCCATTTCTTGTCATGGACCATGTACTTTTAATTAAAGGCCTTGGAAGATGCATTGCATATGTTGATGATAAGGTTTGACTTACATTGTAGATATGAAATATGGATGCCTAGTCCTAGAATCTATTCTTTGGGCAGTGAAAATTCGAACTTAGGAAAAATATCATTGTCACTAATATATACTTGAAGAAAGTATACCTTGATGGAACAATTTCATTGGACATGACAAAATTACAATGAAAATGAGTCTGATTTACTCTTCAATCTTGGAGACCAAAGTGCTATTGAGAAAAATGAGTCATTTGCAGATATGAAGGTGTTCTTATGATAAAGGATAGGTTAGTTGGTTTGAAAGGGTTGAAATCAATGTTTAGCTAAAAAGAAATAGTTGTTGTCAAGTATATTATATTCTCTCTTGATGAATACATCTCACATTATATAGAAATCTTTATTGGAGATCCTTAATCTTGATACATTTGTCTAAGACTAACATCAACATGAAACATCTTTGGCTATTTTTTGAGGAATGAGAATCTATGGTTTTTGGAAATTTGGATATGGAAATGAGAATTTGAACATTACACATTTTGTTGGACTTGCAAAAGGTGCAAAATGAGTATTAGGGTTTGTAAATCCTAGGGGTTTGTGGACAAAACCCTAGATCTGGACCTAGAGTAATGTTTCTACTGAAAGAAGAAACCCTATATCATGTAAGAAAGGAATGAAATCATGTTGTTGATGAGGACAAGGTTGATAAATTTTCAAGATGGATGCAAGAAGGCTAAGATCAAGAGTGAGATGAAATTTCCCTAAAATCCTCAAAATATAAGTAGCATATATCTCCCTTCCTTAATTATTGTTGTTATTGTTTTATTATTAGCCTCTTGTCTTTATATCCTTGCTTCGTTATAAATTTTCTTCTATTGCCTCCTAGCAAGGATTGCAAGTACAGAGAAAAGGCTACCAAATCTCTAACAATAGATGGAAGTAGTGGAAGAACAAAGAAAATCTTGTGACAAGAGGACTCTCCCAAAATCAATGATTTGTGTACTAAATGAGATTTGATCTTAGAGGGAGTAGGAATATCATAAAGTTTGGAATATACCTTAATTATACCAAAGAGAATTCACTAGTGACATCGAAATGGATCTACAAAATAAATCATGTAGCAAATGGCAATATACAGAGACTAGAAATTTCTCCCAGAAAGAGCGAGAGGATCATGAAAATACATTTGCTCTAATTTCCAGGTACACTTCTAATAGAATTGTTGTTACTTCTATTATGGAATTTCATTAGATGAATATAAGGCTATTTTTCTCAATGAATAATTGAGGAAGAAGTGTACACGAACCACCTCAAGGATTTGAGGGACATGAAGGAGTCTCTTTCTTGCAAAAGGTCATACCTCAGACTTGGATTAATGGATTAAGGTTGATCCTATATGATTTGTTTTTGACAAAAGAAAATGGACTTGCGTGCCAAAAGGAGAAACAATGGTAGAAGGATTTGATTCCATAATGCAGGGAGCAGTCAAGGCTTCCTTAGGAAACCTTATTCTAGCTTCAAAGGGAGTTTCTCTCTAATTTTGAGATGATGGACCTAGATTTGATGCATTACTTCCTTGAAGCATAATACTAAGATCCTTCATATATTTTTGGGATGATGGACTACTAGTCTAGACAGCTAATATATAACAATAACTATAAATATATAGTGATAGAGGGAGCATCTTGCATTGCCACAACATGATATGTTTCGGAAAGAGCACCCAGTTAAGGTAATTGGAAAGTAGCCATGATGATGGATCAAGTAAAGGAAATTGATCAATTTATGGTTGAGCCAAGGCATGTAACTCAACATGTGTTGAAGTAATAAAATGGTATAGTTGGTCATGACAGTCAATCATAGTTTGAGATGTGTCTCAAACAATGAAGTACGACTGCATGGATTCACAAACTCAGATTGGGTAGAGATTGTAGAAGAAAAAATATTTCATCAGGATATTGCTTAAGTTTGGGCTTCGTTATGATTTCTTGGATGAGTAGGAAGCAGGCACTTGTTGGACAAAGTATTGTAGAAGCCAAGTATATTGTAGCTTGGTTGGTGAGTTATGAAGAAATATGGCTTCATAAATTACTTGCAAGATTATTTAATCAAGTGCATGTGACGACCATGATGACAGGTCAAAGAAAAATGAGATCTAGTACCAAGACATGATACAAAAGGGAGAAGTATGGTTCGAATATTATTTTATAGTCAAGTAGATTGCTGAAAAAGCCTCTATCCCAAAATGAAGTATGTATACTTCAAGGAAAAGATTGGAATGATTGAGCATGTATCTCTCAACAAGAGGGAGTGATGAAATTGCAACATTAAGGATAGTCATTCTCTTAGGGCCAGATTAGGCAAGGGAATGGTATTGAGTGTTAATGTGATAGAAATAGGGACATACATTCTCCCTATGTCAAGTCCATTGAAAAGAATTAAGGAGAATGGTCTAACAAAGGAATGTTATTCTTCATGTGTTAAATATGTTGACTAGAATTAAGGAGAATTGTCCAAAAGGCCCAAAATCACTTAGTTGAGCGGGTTCCTTTCAACATCAGGCTCAGACTCTCCATATAGGTTGAGTGAGCACATTTAGCATCAGGCCCATAATTACTTATGAAGAGTGAGGCCTTTGGAGATTCACCATGAGTGAAATCTATTGACCAAGATGATGGTGAACCAAGCCTATTCTATATACCATGCATTAGAGGGACCAAAAGTATAGAGACTACTTGATGCTAGTGATGTATCATTTTCTTAGGAGTATCGACCAAGATTATGGCACACTATAGGTCAAAGGTACCAACCAAAATTATGGTAAATATTTGATGTTGTTGATTTACCATTAGTCAAAGTTGCTGACCAGATAATTAAATTATTTTCATGTTGATGATGAATTGTTATAACCTTTCTTAGAGAAATTTTTCAATAATAGAACATCTAGATAGCCATTACGAATACCTCCCTAGATAAGAGGTATTAGAGGAAATTTCAGCCTAAAAGTGCCCATGAAATTTTCATGTAATTTCCATGTCATAATATGTAAACCAATCAAAATCCCTTAAATTTAAAAAGAGGTACATGTAAATATTTAGGAGGGAAAATAAGAAAAACTACTTTTTAATAATTGTATTTTTGGCTTATCTCCTTATAGGTTTTCTCCAATTTCAAGTGTAGACACTCATTGGATCCAAAATAGAGTTCCACATTATTCCACATTCAACGAGTACCCATTATGCATACTTTTGAGAATACCCACATTGATAAAAAATGAAGTTACATTAGAAAAACATGTTCAATTTTTAATGTATCTTCAATTTTTATCAATGTGGGTCTTCTCAAAAGTATGCATGATGGGTACTCATTGGATGTGGAATTTAATTCCGCATCCAACGAGTGTCTAAACTTGAAATTTGACTAAAACTATAAGGAGATAAGCCAAAAATACAATTAAAAAAAAAAAGTATTTTTTTTCTTTTCCATCCAAAATTTCATCTCTTATTTTATTATTTTTCCTTAGGAGGCCACTTTTAGGCTAAAATTTCTTTTAATGGAGTGTTGAATTTTGTAGCTATGGTAGGTCTTCATAATTAATAACTTGTCCCCTGAAATGTACATAATGAAAAATGTAAGCCTCATGTCCTTCACATCATTTTTAAAAGAGAAACTTTGAATTTTCAAATATAATTTTTGGCTTCAAAAGTTGTCAATTCGGCCTAGTCAAAGAGGCACCCATTCAGCTAGAAGAATTCTATATGTAACGAATTCAACCTTCTCCTCCAATGATGATTTCAAATCACACACAAGCAAGTATATTTCTGTTCATCAAGCAAAGAAGAGGAAAAAGAAGAAGGTCATAGTCCTTCGGTAGTTGACCAAGTTTCTCTCTCGTGTTTGACCTTGCATGTGTGGCATCCTTCTATAGTTTCGCACATGTGAAGTTTATGGGAGCTTCTAGAAGCAGGTTTGAAATTTTGTGGGCATAGAAGAAAACTAAAATTTGGCCCTAGTGGAGGATATCATGAATATTTTGTTAGGAAACCTTATGAATTGGACAAGAGGGTAGTTTAACTAGGTATGACCTATGTTGTAAATCTGATCAGTTTGAATTTGAATTTGACTAGAAGAATTAGATGAATCTCTTGTTGAACTCAAGAATTTCTCTAAATAAAAGGTTGTTAGGGTTTTCCCCCAAGTGGGTTTTCCCAAGTTAAATATTGTATTTCTTATTTGTCTATCTCTTTATGATCCTTTTGGCATTTTGTTTCTACTATTGAGATATTATATGTAATTGCTTTATGATGAATATGAATGCAAGAAAATATTAACTTAACAAATCATAAGAAGTAATTATCCATTTATAAGATCCTTGAAAAATCAACAGTCCTTTCTATAGAGAACTTGGCACTAGATGTGCATGTATAGTTGAAAAGGGATATAGTTTTCTAGAAGAGGTATAAAACCATAAGACAAGGGTAGCATGACCTATGGGAAATTGTGTCAAAAGGATAGCTTTCAAGCAAGACTAAATTGTACACCTGAGAGAAGGTGAAGGAAAAATTTCCTACCTCATTCAGTAGATTATTTTGGGAACCAAAAGCCTATAAAAATGGGAAGGTATGACATAGATTAGATCATTGCACTTAGAGGTTCATTCTACAATCCAGTATGAGGGTGATGTGTGATTTTTTTTGTGCTTGCTGTAGAGTTGACATGTATCCTTTAAAAAATAAAATTATAAGAAATAAATATTTAGTTAGTTTACATGTGTCCAAATATGTTCTTTTGTTACATATTTAAATGGCCCAAACTCTCAAAATATTTAAATTGGTTCTTCCTTCAAATAATTCAAATATACAATAAAGCAAAAACAAATAGTTTCTGTAAATAAAAGAAAACCACTAAAATGAAATAAAACCATGTTATTTTTCTTTTTAGTATATGTTTCAAATATCATTTTTTAAAACATTAAAAATAAAAGGAAATTACTGCAAAGATAAAGTTTATTCAACCACGTAAAAGAATATTTTCTCAGGAATTATGAGTGATGGAAAAACAAAACAAATTATTTTGTTTTAAAACTTCTAGAAAAATTGTAAAACCTTTATCAATGAGAAATCTTGGAGCTCCCATCACATCCAACAATTTTTTAATATAGAATCCTCTAATCAAATTGGGTTTTCCAAGCAAACATGGTTAAAAATAGATATACAATCATAATGGCTTTCAAATCAAGATTTATTTGTTCTCACCATTGAGAATTTTTTAATATACATAAAAAGAGTTGTGAGCTCACTTGTTTTAGATATATAAAAACACATACAATAATGCCATAAGAAAAACACGAGGAATTCTTTCAAATATTCAAATAGCAATGGCCTTATGGCTAGGTGTATCAACCACTTTTTGGGTTTTGGTGATCAACGTCTATGCATGTCTGCTTTGAGCTTTGATTCACATACTATCTTCCTTGTACATCTTCCTTCAAGGCTTCTTCCATTTCAATCTTATATTATTTTAGTTTAAACCTTCTTTTTGGAGTGTAGAACTTCATGAAAGGTATGCATCTTGAGGGATTTGATCTCCTCGGTGGAAGATAACTCCAGAGTTAGATCGATTTACGTTGTTTATATTATTTTTCATCCATATTGATTCTTTAAGAGTGGAAAAATTGGAGAAATAATGTCACATGACCATTTTTATTGGAAGTTCCTAGTTTGGTGAATTGGAGTTTGAAACCTTCGAAAAGCAGTTTGAGGTATTAAGTATATTTTTTGAGGGGTAAATTTATTTTTGTTAAAATTTTATCTCCTAGTAATATTATACATGTAAATATCTTTTCAACAACATGAGAATCACCTCATTTGGATTTTGTACACAAACATTACATCACCTGGAAATTGGCCTTCCTATTTTTATCACCATGATTTGAGAGGATGCCATGTCAACCCCAATTATTCATATAAAATGGGCTAGCCATGTGATCATGATGAGAAGAGTCAATATTGTAACTATAATTAAGAGTTCAAGAAGTCAAACTTAGCTACTAGAAAGCTATCATATTGTGTTATAACTAAACCACTAGGAGGAAAAGGGGATCCATTATATTCGAATGCATTTTTTTCTATGAATGAAAAAAGTAGCTAAGAGAAAAAACAAAGAGGGTTTGTGTACTATAGTATCCCACATGCCACAAGTCTCTCTCATTTATACTTGCGTCCATTTCCATTTAGATAAAGAGAGAGAAAAACAACCTCACCTCCTAGCTGGCTTTTCTCCCATAAGGGTTTATGTTGTCACTGCGACAAAAACCCTCCAAAATTTTGCGTACACTTGAATTTTGGAGCCTACTATGGATCTTGCGACTGGTCATTCCATAGTCTCTTCTTGGTCGGCTGATGCTTTTGTGCTCCCTGTTTGGATCAGAAGTGTCTAAGTCACTTGCTCACACATGCTCAGTCTGAAACAAGTTCATGAGCACATCCTTTTACACAAGCTTGTACAAGCATAATATGTTACATCAAGGTTGTGCCTATGTGATTTCAAATCCATGTCAATAGTCAGTGCACACTGACAATGACAATTTCTCACATTCTAACTGCATTCGTACTTCCATTTCAGTGAGTTTTTAAAACTGTCAATTTCGTGCACCTTTGTTTTTGGAAGTGTCATTTTCATGTTTTCGGTTGTCGCTTTCACTTGCCTTCACTTTAACTAGTTTCTTTTTCATGTTATCTTTTCTTTGGCATGTGTTACTTTCACTGTCGTCCACATATCACAAGATTCATTCACACTTTAGCAATTGGCATCTTTTCGCATGTTAGCTATCGCACAATGTATGTATGTTTTTTCTAGTGGTTTCAAGGGGTTATATTTGTGTGAATGAGTTGGTCTAACCATGTAAACATCATTCACACTCATTCCCAAAGTTTTTAGCACTGTCGCACAAGTGTCGTCACGGTCGTCGTAAAGTGTACCTTTAGTGTCACACTTGTCGTAAAGTCATCGCAAGGTTGTCACGTTGAGGGAAATATGATGTTAACGCATTTTAGATGATATATTTTGTTGCGTCGTCAAAGTTTTTCAAGTGTGTGATCACAGTCAATTCATATCACTATTCACATCAGTCTCTTCAGTCCCACACTTAAGCATTTTCAAGAAATTCCCCAGCAACTTAGCCTCATCTAGCCTTCCTTAATTGTGCACGATGTAGTTCTAACCCTCAATATGGATCCTTTTCCCTTGACACTACGCAATGCTCAATTCCTTCTTCCTAGGACTGTTTCATTGCATAGTTCCATTGATCAAGCATGACCTTGCCTCCCAAAATTGCACAGTTCATCCTCCTAGCCTGGCCTTAACTGTGCATTGCATAGTCTCTAGCCTCAAGCTCATTATTGATCTCTTGAACTGTGCAATTTCACAATGACCCAACCTCATCTACCTTCCAGAACTACGCAGTTCTCCCAAGTAGTGAAAAACCCCACAGCTAAGCTCATTGAGTCTAGAAACTGCGTATTTTGTCTCCCCAGTACTGCATGAATTACACACTATGTAGTCTCAGTGCTCAAGTTTACCATTGACTCTCTGATATGTGAAAATACACAATCAATTTGCGGCTCATCTTTCTTCCAAAATTGCGCAATAGAATGATCCAGTGCCCATCCCCTCAGCCTGTCACCCTGAGCCCCCAGATTGCAGAATTTTCTTCCTCAATCCAACCTAAATTGGGTATTGTGAAGTCTTAAGGCTCAAGCTCATCCCTGACTTCCTGAGATGTGTGATTGCATAGTTACTGAGCCTCTTTCCCAGCCTGTCATCTGGCTCTAGCTCAGTGAGTGGATCAATATGAACCATCTTAGATTAGGGGTTTATCAGATTGATATTGTCTTGTCATGAGTGGATTGTAGACAGAAGTACTATATCATGCTATGCAAAGATAATGAAGAAAGAGATGGAGAAGGTGGAAATGCTAGAAGACACTTATGAAGATGAAGAAATGAGATTATCATCAAGCGAGAAGATGAAGAAACACCAAACTCTAATATAAGATCAAGATCAAGGTCACATGGAAGACTCCTCATATTCAAGTCATAAGGAGGAGAAATACAAAGAACATGTACCATCTTTTCGAGAAGACACAAAGAAAGAAGCAACAAGAAGGATAGCTTGTCACTGTCACCTCATCATGAAACTCATGTCATTAGTGTCATGTTCTTGTCCTGTCATAGGTCATCATATGCCACATCATTATTGTGGATTATGTAATTACCTATTTGAAATGTATTGTAAATTCGAAGTCCAAAGGACACATTCATAATATGAAGACTCATGTAAGGTTGAAAAGTCATAGGAAGTCAAACAATCATGAGGGTAGTCAAAGAGTCATAAGGAAGGTGAAGGATTGCCTCTTGGTCATATATACACCCTTATTGTATGAGCAAAGGACTTTTCACCTTGGCTCCTCCTATAAGGGATTATAGAGAGACATATTAGTTCTTTTGACGAGCAAGGAGTGGCTCCAATGCTCCACTATTGGATTTAGTGGTGTTCATTGTATACATGTGTCTTGGAAATTTTACTTAATATAAGAAGCCTTATGGGTGAGCATGTTCTTCATGCATGGATTATGGATATTTGTAAGACTATTCTATGAATGCTTGTAATTCACGTTTACTTTCTTTTTTTTGCTAATGCAAGAGACATTCCTTCCCAATCAATTAATTGAAAAATAAATTACAAGACAAACAGGAGTCCATCGGACAAAGGGTGGCTCACCGCCAGAGTCAAGGCCCCCAACCAAAACTTGAGAACCACTAAACCAACCGAGAAACCATGACACACCAGTCACTATTGGGCCCTTCCATGGAAGAGAAAAGCGCTAAACAAAGAAAAGTAAACCTCGAAACCCCGACCCCACATAACTGCAAGGACAACCCGGAAAGTCAAACTCTACGGTTACAACCGACGGTCATAAACGTGTCGAAAGACTCCGAAAGCCTAAAAACTAGCCACCAAAACTTAGCATTAAAATTCTGCTCCAACCAAAAGCACAAAGAAATCAGACCGTTGGATAGCATCTCTGCATCCAACGGACCAGAACGTTATCGCTCCACAGAAATGCCCGAGCGTTACCTTGCGATAAGGGTGGTTTATAATCTTCTCCCTCCACCACGTGTCGATAGGTGAATGGTATCGCTCCCGTAATGCAGAAACCGCCAGACGCTTGAAAGTGGTGCGATCAGAAGGAAACCGCTTAGGAAGTGGTTTTTCCTTTTGAAAGAAAAAACTGAGGGAAAAGAAGCTACCAAGCATCTCCCAATCACCTTTCATGACCTCTAGGATGATGATTTCGCTTAACCACCCCTTTCGAGCCAGATTGAAGCGTTTGAATGACCAAAAGGAGGGGACCCGTCGAGAGTGACTCATTGCGACTTTTCCTTTTCAGTTTCATCCCGAAACACTTTTTTGTCCTCTTCTGTGAGATTGTGACAAAGAGTTTTCAGATTGGCATTACACATTGTTTTCCATCCTCTCGCAACCTTTCCTGTCTTACAGCTAACTCCTTGGTTGGCAAGGAAATCTACCAGTATGTTAGCCTTTCTGCGCACATGGTTGAACCTGATTGAGACAAGCCCCTGGAGGTGACCTTGAATACGCTGAAAAACCCTGATTAACTTCCAGTGCTGAGAGACTTTCTCCGGCTCTGAGCCATAATTAATTTTTTTTACTGAGTTAATAACTAACTTAGAGTCAGCTTCAATGATTACATTGTGGTGGTTTTCCTGCTTCAATAACTCTAAGCATTGCTCCATGGTTGTTAATTCCGCCATGTTGTTGGTCGCTCTTCCTAAATGACAAAAGAAGAGAGAAAGGATGTTACTTGCTTCATCCTGAAGAACCCCTCCAAAGCTAGTAGTTCTTGGGTTGCCTTTAGAGGCTCCATCTATATTAAACTTCAAAAAACCTCTCAGAGGAGGTTGCCAAAAATCTTTTCCAAACTCCCTATTACTTGCGATTCTGTTCTGACTTAGGGGGATGATCCCCTGCAAACCTAACAGCCTGAGAGTTCTCAATTCAACTCCTGTGGGAGGATTTTTGGGAAGATTCTTGACTATTGAGCCCACCGTCTCCTTGATCTATTTTAAGATCTGGTCTAATAGGTGAGGAGTCGAGTTCCTTACATTTTTGAAAATTCTCCTGTTCCTTTCCTTCCATGTATTCCAAATAATGAAACTTGGTAAGAGGGACCAAGCAAGGTTGAGAACTTCATTATCCAAAAAGTTTCTCCTCCATCTGTTGAGGGTGTTAGTTGTTAGCGCTTGAAATTTCACCTCAGGCTGAGAAAGGTAAACCTCAAGGCAACATCAAACCATTTAGCCTCGTAGCTAGCCCTACGGGGCAGGAGAAGGCTCTCTCCGGTCAATCTCGGCAGATCTTAAATGGGATGAGATGACCAACAAGGTAACACTGATATTAGGCTAGTAAACTGATTAAAAAGGTTGATTTTTTTTTGGTTTTTGGTGGCAAATTGAGGAATTGCAATTTTGGGTGCAGGGATTTGACACAGTTTCTGCAGGGGGTTCTTTGGGGCGAGGTAGGAGACAGCGTTGATGCCTTTAACTGAGGTGAATGGTCAGGAATTAAAGATGAGGAGCTAAAGAGAGCAAACAATCACTTTGAATTCTCTTTAGACAGAAGAAAACATTGAAATTAAACAAACTTAAAAGCAGAGCATCGCAAGCATGAATTCATACTTTAACACTTCATTTGTTTAATGTGCAGAAGTAAATGAAAGGAAATGAATCACATAAAAATCTTACAAGAACATTGAGAAACACACCATTAACACATGAGTCCACAAGAATCCCAAAGAGGACTGCAAAACCCTGGTCTTCCTTAGCCAAAAATTGCAGAGATACAGTGAATAATACAATGATAGCTTCTCCCTCAAGAGTCCAACCATGAAAATGAGCAAGAAAGTACATAATATAGATGATCTAACCTCTTTCCCTACCTCCATGGGTTGAGCTCACTATCCTAGGAGCTGTTTCAACCACTTCTAAACTAAGCACTACAAACTAGGCAGTCAAAACAACTTGCCTCTATAAGCTAGGAAACCAATTCATTCATTTAATATTTACCCTTTTCATGAATGAATCTTCTAGAAGTGTTACATAAGAGTAAAATTGTCTTACAAGTACAATAATTACATCAAAGAGAATCATAATTCACCCCAAAACGTAAAACTGGGTCAAAATACGTTTTTCTGAGCTGTACAGTGCATTTTGGAAAAATCTGCCTGACGGGTCGCGCGCTTTTGGGGCCACTTTTGGGGCACTTCCAGGTGTCCAAATTGAGCAAGAGTAGGCTTGTTGGAAAGGTCTGTGAGTCTACTTTCCAACCCAACTAGAATTTTTGAATTTAGAGTTCATTTTCCCTGTCAAAACTCAAATCTCCCAAGACTGCTTTCTGCAACTCAAAAATGTGGTAGAAAGTCATTTTTTGCTAGTTTTTTGACTTTCTGGAGGCCCAAAACTTCACCAAATCTCAAGTCCATCCATGAGCATGTGTAAATTTGCATGAAAAATCCGGAAATGCTGAGTTTTTGTCAAATGGAGTTGCCATGATGAAGGGTCGCGCGGGGGGTGAGACCCGTTAATGGGAAAAACCTGCAAATGGCACAAAAAATTCACAATTGACAAAATTTTCTCCAAATTTCTTGAAATTTGGGCTGAGAGTCCCCAATAAAGTACCATGCTCATTCAAAGAGGATTTGGCCAAAATTTGGAGTGGATCGGGCCTTTTCCGTCATTTTAGTGCCTTGGCCAACCTCCTTGGATCCGGCGATTGTAATTTTGACATTCCTCTAAAACCGTGACACCTGTGAAAAAAGTGAAGGAGGTTTTTCTTCTTTGGCATATTTTGGACAAAAACCTCTCTCAGTTTTCAAAAATTCATCTTTTATTGCTCTGAAACATCATTTGAGTGCGACTTGTCCCGATGTGTGAAACAAGGAATTTTGTCGAAATGGAGCGAAATGAAGGGGATAGGGGGCTTCTAAATTCTTGGGGAAATTTTTGGGAGTGGGGAGGGATGTTAGAAATTAGGGGAAAGTGGAATCTCAGAGATTGAGTGAGGGGAAGGGGTCCAAAAGGGCAAAACACAGGCCAAACCTAGAAAATTGCTAGGTTGTAGCTGGAAACTAGGGTTTGTGCAAAAATGAGGAATTTGGGGGATCTAAGGGATGGGAAGCATTTGGTAAGGTAATTTAAGGATAGGGGAAGGTGTATGAACATCAGGATATGAGTTTTGCCGACGATTTTGCCGCCCAAGAGAAATTGCCTTCAAAACCCTAGGAGAGGGAAATGACCTTGCCTAGGCGCAACTGAAGCATGAATAAGCTGTAGAATGACCCTATGGAACTTGACATGATGATGAAAACCCTCTGAATGATGATAGACTCAGCTAAATGGTGACATGAATTGGTATTTTGACAACTTTAAGCCCAAAAGCACAATGGAGACTTTTACTAGCAAATGAAGACCTTTAAAAATACAATCATGATCTTCTTGAACTGTAGCAAGCAATAATTTTTCATGATGAAGGGCCTACCTTGCAAAATTTGGCAATTTGTGGCTCCTTGGTGAATTTTCAGGTGGTTTTACAAAGAGGGCGCTGACAGGTCGCGCGCCTCTGACGGGTCGCGCGCCTCTGACGGGTCGCGCCCGTTATAATTTTGCACTGGCGGAAGGCTGCTGACGGGTCGCGCGCCTCTGACGGGTCGCGTGCCTGGTCTAACGGGTCGCGCGCCTATCAAGCTCACAAATTTCACTCAAAATGTCTTGCAATCAGTTGCTCTATCACTTGGATGCATAGTGAGGCTTGATAGAGGGAGATTAGGGCTTTTATAGCCTTGTTTGAATTAATTTCATGTCACAACCCACATGGTTTCCTTTTATCCTGAAATTGGTTGATTTGATGCTTTTCTTTGATAATTTTTGCAGGGACAGCATCTGAGGGATCTTGGCAAGGGAGCCAGGGTTACATGCTGTCTCTGGAAGTTTTTTGAAATTTCATCACTTTTTACAAAAATTTAAAAAATGACCTTGGCTTTAAAAACAGAGTTTTTAAATCCAAGGTAAAGATTAACTGTACAAGATTGAAATTTGCGAAGAAACACCTTTAAAATCATCCCTCTGGCTTGCTGAGAACTTATTGACCTTCAAAGACATGACCTTGTAAACAAACTTGACCAAAACCCTAGACCTAGGAATTTGACCTCAAGCCAAGACAAGACAAGCTTGAAAGTGACTAAGGACTGAAATAACTTGATTCAGCTGCCAAGAGGGGGACAAAGACACCAGCTCCTCCATCAGGGTTATGGCATGCCTAATGGGATGCAAAAATTGACATTGATGAGATACCTACTTATGCAAATGCAAAGAGCTTTGATCGCTGATGGAGGGCTACAAGACCGACTCTAACATTGGCTCCAATGGGGATGGTAGCTCCTTGGAGGTACCAAGAACCTCAGACCTCTAGGAGAGCAGACCAGTGCCTTTCAATCTATTGGGCAATGGAGTCAAAAACTCAAGTTGAAATGCATGACTGAAAACCAACACAAACTAACTTAACAACAAGACTGAAAATTGACTCACAAAGGACTCATGACTCAACTAAAAACTGACTCGATACTTAAACACAATCGACCAACGGGAAATGATGGTCAAAGTGGAGCTTATTCATCAAAACCTACTCTAACAGTTTCATTCATCACCTGAGCAAGTGAAATGAAACAACCAATGCAACCAAGTAAGTATACCATCTGCTGTTTGAATTCTCCGCAAATGCTCACTTATGAACAACAAGAGAGAACTACTGAAAGGCAACTCCCATGACAACTTAGAAACAGATCCGTTGAATGATATGGATTCACTATCCACCTCCAAAAGCACTGCATAAGGATCTTGAAATTCAAGCACACTGGAACTTAGCTCATCCAATGGATTACTTTTCTTTCCTTCATACCATGAATGCAAACTTTGATCTGAGCCTTGTGATGAGACCTCTGCTGAAAATAAGAAAGAAACTGGCTGCCGGATCAAATTCATATCAGCACATGTTTCAAGCTCACATGTAGACAATGGAGAAAGACTTTGACTGCAAACCTCATCCAAAACATCAGCTATTGAATCATGAAAAACTTGAAAATACTGCTGTAATGTATCCATTGAAAATGTATGACATCCTTCTAGCTATTCATCTTTTTCTTGAGAGATTTTACGAAGATTCTGCCTTATAACCTGAAATGCTTCGAAACAAAAGGGTATAGAATCTTCCTGCATCATCAAATCATGTATTTCGGCTGCCATACCTTCATCTGTAATCTGCCCTTCAAGTTCATTCGGTGGCTACAAATCTGATGCTACAGGCTGCTCAAGAATTTTGTTATTTGTCTCATCCTCAACATTAACACTAAGAGATTGTTGATTTGTTATAGGCTGTTCATTTGAAGATTTACTATGCAATCTACCCTTCAAAAACTGAAATGATTCAAAATAGAATGGTACGAAGTCACCTTGAATCATTAAATCTTGTGTGTCCACTTCCAAGTCTTCAGCTGCAACTTGACAATCAATGGCTTCCGGGGGTAGCAAATCGGAATATGAGAAGTCTTGAACAAAATTTTCATTGCTCTCAAGATGGTCTAGACCAAGACTTGTTGACAGCTAATTTCTAATTTCATGGAAGTTATCTCTGATGAACTGAAACGAATCAAAACAAAAAGGCAAAGATCCTTCACTTACTTCAAACTTTGATGCACTTTCCTCGTCAATGTCATAGCTGATATGCATCATTTGATCATTGTACTCGATCTGCTGTAAGTGAACCTTTTCCTCCAACAAACTAGCTGCTGATTTATCTGCAAGATTAGCTTCTTTTTGGAGAACATAATCATCATCATACTCATCAAACTGAGGAAAATCATCATCAAACATACACATCATATCAACAGCTCTCTCTTCTCCAAGGTGATCTACAAAACAAGCATTATCAGATCTATGACAACTAGGGTAAGAAACAAAATGTTTTGGATCAGCAACTTGTTCTTCTTTAATCAGCGAGCCATGAGCTTGAACATCATAAGAATTTCTTGCGGTGACCTTCTCCATCATCTTTTCCACTGCACTTACCAAATTGTCAAGCTTCACCTCTAGAGATGTCGATTTTTCCGGATCTATGTTTTTCATCTCTTCTTCCTTCAACCTTGCTCGTCAGATCAGTAGATGCGCCTCTACATTTACTGCACTGTTTTGCATCTCGTGAAGTGTTGCAATATCCCTTTCTCTCAGCTGAAACTCCATCTCCAGATCAAAGGCACCCGGATAGTGCAAGAGAGCAGATCTAGGAGAAGGTCTAATATCAATTGGCATCGAATAATAAACTTGGTTAAATCTGGCTGAAAACTGTTGTACTGTCTCCCCTGGTAGTCTTTTCAGCTGATTATACTCTTCTATAATAAGGAAAAGGTTCTTCCCGATCATCCACCGATTGAGAAAAACTTTGAAAAACTGCTGAAAATCTGAAATGCTTGCATCAGGCAAGGTTTTGAACCAACTCTTCACTTTGCCTTGCAAAGAAAGAGCAAAAAGCCTAATACTAACATCTTCTTCATCAACTTCAAAAAGATCTAGAAAATTCTCAAAATTCTGCACATGTTGTTCAGCGTTGACATTCTTACTTTCACCGTCAAACCTCGGCAAGTATAGATCATAGTTTTTGGGGAAAGCATGAAGAACAGAAGGTAAAACAAGAGGTTTATACCGATTTGGAATTTTACAAGGTGTAGGGGTATGTACATCAGGTATAGAATCGGTCTTGGTCTCTTGAGGTTCATCAATCTGAAGATGGTCATCACAAAATTCGGAAAAAGGATCCTGATCAAGCTCAAAGGCATGCAAATCTTTGGTATTCACAATCTTCAAAGGGAAAGAATCAACTGCAGGCCTGGGATGTCTTCTCAAATACAATATACTTTGCAAAGCCTTCTTGACATTCTTGGGAAAAGAGAAGAAATAATTTATGACAAAGAACAACATGTCTTGGATGAAATTCCAACTTGAGTACCTGATCTGTCCATATTGTCCTTTCATGTTTTTGTTGGTCGGGATCATCCTCCAGTGGAGTCTTTGGATCTGATCTCAAAAATGATTTAGAGTCGCCAAGTGAATGATTTCAGCCTTTCAAGTGTCTGATCGTTGTCCACTATCAACAATCAGATCTGAACTTGATAAATGTACTGGGGTGAAATGCAAATGAAGTGTTGTATTCACAAGCTCACGGAGATAGACTGAAGCAACGTTTATCTACTTCCGCTTATGCAAAGCAAAAGCGTTTCGAAGGCTACCTGGCATAACTTCAGGCTCCGTCTAAGACTTATGAAACAAACACATCAATCCAGAAACAACTTTGTTCTCCCCAGTATGGTCGCTAGTATGTTAGCGCTTGAAATTTCATCTCAGGCTGAGAAAGGTAAACCTCAAGGCAACATCAAACCATTTAGCCTCGTAGCTAACCCTACGGGGCAGGAGAAGGCTCTCTCCGGTCAATCTCGGCAGACCTTCAATGGGATGAGATGACCAACAAGGTAACACTGATATTAGGCTAGTAAACTGATTAAAAAGGTTGATTTTTTTTTGGTTTTTGGTGGCAAATTGAGGAATTGCAATTTTGGGTGCGGGGATTTGACACAGTTTCTGCAGGGGGTTCTTTGGGGCGAGGTAGGAGACATCGTTGATGCCTTTAACTGAGGTGAATGGTCAGGAATGAAAGATGAGGAGCTAAAGAGAGAAAACAATCACTTTGAATTCTCTTTAGACAGAAGAAAACATTGAAATTAAACAAACTTAAAAGCAGAGCATGGCAAGCATGAATTCATACTTTAACACTTCATTTGTTTAATGTGCATAAGTAAAAGAAAGGAAATGAATCACATAACAATCTTACAAGAACATTTAGAAACACACCATCAACACATGAGTCCACAAGAATCCCAAAGAGGACTGCAAAACCCTGGTCTTCCTTAGCCAAAAATTGCAGAGATACAGTGAATAATACAATGATAGCTTCTCCCTCAAGAGTCCAACCATGAAAATGAGCAAGAAAGTACATAATATAGATGATCTAACCTCTTTCCCTGCCTCCATGGGTCGAGCTCACTATCCTAGGAGCTGTTTCAACCACTTCTAAACTAAGCACTACAAACTAGGCAGTCAAAACAACTTGCCTCTATAAGCAAGGAAACCAATTCATTCATTTAATATTTACCCTTTTCATGAATGAATATTCTAGAAGTGTTACATAAGAGTAAAAGTGTATTACAAGTACAATAATTACATCAAAGAGAATCATAATTCACCTCAAAAAGTAAAACTGGGTCAAACTGCGTTTTCCTGAGCTGTACAGTGCATTTTGGAAAAATCTGCTTGACGGGTCGCGCACCCTTGCTTGACGGGTCGCGTGTCTTTGGGGCCACTTTTGGGGTACTTCCAGGTCTCCAAATTGAGAAAGCATACGCTTGTTGGAAAGGTCTGTGAGTCTAATTTCCAACCCAACTGGAATTTTTGAATTTGGAGTTCATTTGCCCTGTCAAAAATCAAATCTCCCAAGACTGCTTTCTGTAACTCAAAAATGTGGCAGAAAGTCATTTTTTGCTAGTTTTTTTACTTTCTCGAGGCCCAAAACTTCACCAAATCTCAAGTCCATCCATGAGCATGTGTAACTTTGCATGAAAAATCCGGAAATGCTGAGTTTTTGTCAAATGGAGTTGCCATGATGAAGGGTCGCGCGGGGGGTGAGACTCGTTAATGGGAAAAACCTGCAAATGGCACAAAAAATTCACAATTGACAAAATTTTCTCCAAATTTCTTGAAATTTGGGCTGAGAGTCCCCAATAAAGTACCATGCTCAGTAAAAGAGGCTTTGGCCAAAATTTGGAGTGGATCAGGCCTTTTCCGTCATTTTAGTGCCTTGGCCAACCTCCTTGGATCCGGCGATTGTAATTTTGACATTTATCTAAAACCATGACACCTGTGCAAAAAGTGAAGGAGGTGTTTCTTCTTTGGAATATTGTGGACAAAAACCTCTCTCAGTTTTCCAAAATTCATCTTTTATTTCTCTGGAACATCATTTGAGTGCGACTTGTCCCGATGTGTGAAACAAGGAATTTTGTCGAAATGGAGCGAAATGAAGGGGATAGGGGGCTTCTAAATTCTTGGGGAAATTTTTGGGAGTGGGGAGGGATGTTAGGAATCAGGGGAATGTGGAATCTCAAATATTGAGTGAGGGGAAGGGGTCCAAAAGGGCAAAACACAGGCCAAACCTAGAAAATTGCCAGGTTGTAGCTGGAAACTAGGGTTTGTGCAAAAATGAGGAATTTGGGGGATCTAAGGGATGGGAAGCATTTGGTAAGGTACTTTAAGGATAGGGGAAGGTGTATGAACATCAGGATATGAGTTTTTCCGATGATTTGGCCGCCCAAGAGAAATTTCCTTCAAAACCCTAGGAGAGGGAAATGACCTTGCCTAGGCGCAACTGAAGCATGAATAAGCTGTAGAATGACCCTATGGAACTTGAAATGATGATGAAAACCCTCTGAATGATGATAGAATCAGCTAAATGGTGACATGAATTGGCATTTTGACAACTTTAAGCCCAAAAGCACAATGGAGACTTTTACTAGCAAATGAAGACCTTTAAAAATACAATCATGATCTTCTTGAACTGTAGCAAGCAATAATTTTTCATGATGAAGGGCCTACCTTGAAAAATTTGGCAATTTGTGGCTCCTTGGTGAATTTGCAGGCGGTTTTACAAAGAGGGCGCTGACGGGTCGCGCGCCTCACCCAACGAGTCGCGCGCCTCTGACGGGTCGTGCCCGTTATAATTTTGCACTAGCGGAAGGCTGCTGACGGGTCGCGCGCCTGTCAAGCTCACAAATTTCACTCAAACTGTCTTGCAATCAGTTGCTCTATCACTTGGATGCATAATGAGGCTTGATAGAGGGAGATTAGGGCTTTTATATCCTTGTTTGAATTAATTTCATGTCACAACCCACATGGTTTCCTTTTATCCTGAAATTGGTTGATTTGATGCTTTTCTTTGATAATTTTTGCAGGGACAGCATCTGAGGGATCTTGGAAAGGGAGCCAGGGTTACATGTTGTCTCTGGAAGCTTTTTGAAATTTCATCACTTTTTACAAAAATTTAAAAAATGGCATTGCCTTTAAAAACAGAGTTTTTAAATCCAAGGTAAAGATTAACTGTACAAGATTGAAATTTGCAAAGAAACACCTTTAAAATCATCCCTCTGGCTTGTTGAGCACTTATTGACCTTCAAAGACATGACCTTGTAAACAGACTTGACCAAAACCCTAGACCTAGGAATTTGACCTCAAGCCAAGTCAAGACAAGCTTGAAAGTGACTAAGGACTGAAATAACTTGATTCAGCTGCCAAGAGGGGGACAAAGACACCAGCTCCTCCATCAGGGTTATGGCATGCCTAATGGGATGCAAAAATTGACACTGATGAGACACCTACTCATGCAAATGCAAAGAGCTTTGATCGCTGATGGAGGGCTACAAGACCGACTCTAACATTAGTAATGCTCTCCTTGTCCTTGTCAGACCGTTGAAAGATATTGGTGAAAGCCTCCCAAATTCTAGAAGTGAAATTACAACTATTGAGAAGATGTTCCATATTTTCCTCTTGGGCTTCACAGAGATGGCATATGGAAGGTCCAAGAATGCCTCTCTTTTTGATGTTGTCCAAAGTCAAGATTTTCCTTTGAAGGACCAACCACATGAAGAGTTTGATTTTCATCCACCCGTGTCCTTGATGTCTCCAAAGGTTAAGCCAGACTCTATTCGAAGCTTGGGAATTCAGGTCAAGGGGAATACTTTTTGCTTCCTTGATATTAAAGCTTCCTTTAGTATTGTTTTCCCATCTGAGTTGGTCTTGCCCTTCAGTCACCAAGATCATTCTTTGTTCCAACATTTTTCCAATATTCTCTGCTTTTGTTTTCAGCATTTCATCATTCTTGCAGTCTATATTCTTCCATATCCTCCATTTTCCATTCTCGTGGGTATCATCCCAAAATTCTTTCACTCTGGTCAAACCTTGGGTGTCAGTCTCATGCTTAAGGCTCCAAAATTCCTCTGTTAGCAATTTTGGTTCTTGTTGCCATTTGTCTTCCCAGAAAAGAGCAAGGTCACCTTCTCTGATTTCCCAGAAGCTGTTACGTTGAACTAAACTTTTGTTTTCCCATGCTTTATTCCAGATGGCTGAGCCTTTTATGTTTCCAGACATCCTTATGAGTTCAGTTTGATTCCAGGAGCTAGCATATTTTTCTTTCCATATGCTGGCCCATTGAGCCTTGGGATTTTTAACCCACCTCCACCAAAGTTTAGCCCCTAGAACTTTACTTAGGATCTCCTGGTCATCTAAGCCAAGGCCTCCATGAATCTTGGGTTTACAGACCTTATCCCATGAGACCAAGGCCCATTTCTTTCAAGCTTCCTCCCTGCCCCAGAGAAAATCTCTTTGGATGTTTCTGAATTGCTGCAAAACTCCTTTGGGTGCCGGAAGAGCTGATAGCATGAAAGTTGGAATTGATTGGAGCACCGCCTTTGTCAGCACGAGTCTTCCTACCAGATTTAAGGATCTGATCGTCCAGTTATTGACCTTATCCTGCATTTTATTGATCAGCGGTTCCCAAATGCTCTTTTGCAAGGGTTTCGCTATGAGAGGAACTCCCAAATACTTTGAAGGGAGGGAATCCTTGTGAAAGCCAAGAATTCTGGAGATATTTTTTTGAATGGTAATATGAGTATTAAAGAAAAAAAAATTGATTTGGAGAGATTAACTTCCATACATGAAGTTGTGGCAAAATCACTCAGAATTTGTTTGTACGCTTGAGCCTCTTTGATTGTGGGGTCCCTTGTAACATAGTATCATCCACAAATTGTTGATGTGTTAAAGCCTGACCATTCTCCTTTAGAGGAAGACCTTGAATTTTTCCCATAACTCTATAAAAATTTATCTCAAACAACAGTAGGCAGCCCCTCCAAAAGTACAACAATAGAAGTTGAGCCTGGAAAAACATTAAATATAAATCCTAACTTAACTGATAATGAAAAACAGCAGTTAATAAAGCTACTCCGGGAAAATAAAGAAGCATTTGCATGGGATTATACAGACATGAAGGGGATCTCCCCTGAGCTATGCACTCACCGCATTTATATTAAAGAAGGATCCCGCCCAGTCTGTCAACCCCAGCGGCGGATGAATCCCAATCTAAGGGAAATTGTGAAGGAGGAACTTCAAAAACTCTTGAATGCAGGATTTATATACCCTATATCTGATAGTGAGTGGGTTTCCCCACTTGTAATTGTACCCAAGAAAAATGGCAAATGGAGAGTATGTGTAGATTACAGAGCTCTGAATAATGCCACCCAGAAAGACCATTTCCCATTACCATTAATTGATCAGGTATTAGATAATTTGGCAGGTAAGAAATTCTTTTCATTTTTGGACGGATTTAGTGGATACAATCAGATTAAGATTGCACCCCAAGACCAGGACAAGACCACGTTTACTAGCCCATGGGGGACCTTTGCTTACAGGGTTCTTCCATTTGGGCTATGTAATGCTCCAACAACATTTCAAAGAGGAGTGATAGGGATTTTTTCTGATATGCTAAATGATTCCTTAGAAATATTTATGGATGACTTTACTCCTTATGGAGTGACTTTTGAAGATGCACTGCAGAATCTTGAAAAAGTACTTAAGCGATGTGTAGAAGCACACCTTGCCTTAAGCACTGAAAAATGTCATATGATGATGAATCAAGGTATTGTATTGGGTCACTTCATCTCATTCCTAGGAATTCAAGTCGATCCAGCCAAAATACAGGTAATTCAGACCCTCCCTATCCCCAAAACACAAACTGATGTAAGAAGCTTTTTAGGACATGCTGGATACTATAGAAGATTTATCAAGAATTTTTCCAAAATAGCTTCTCTACTATTTGTGTTGTTAACAAAAAGTGCTGAATTTAAGTGGACTGATGATTGTGAAAAAGCATTTAATGAACTTAAACATCAGTTGTCTACAGCTCCCATTTTGAGAGGACCTGATTGGACACTACCCTTTCATATATCCTCTGACGCCTCAGATACTGCAATTGGAGCTGTCTTAGGTCAAGAAGAAAATAGTCTTCCCTATGCCATTTATTTTATCAGTAAGAATATGACACCAACTGAACTGAATTACACAGTCACTGAGAAGGAATTTCTAGCAGTCATTTATGCCATCAATAAGTTTCGACATTATATTACTGGCTACACTACTTTTGTGCATACTGATCACTTGGCCATTAAATATTTAATGAGTAAATCAGTTACAAATGTCTGAGTCACCAGATGGTTATTATTATTACAAGAATTTGACATCACAATTGTAGATAGGCCAGGAAAAGAAAATGTAGTTGCTGATTTCCTTTCTCGATTAAAAACTGATGAAAATATTCCAGTAGATGATTCTTTTCCTGATGAATATTTATTTGCAGTATTTTCTCACTCACCTTTGTATGCAGACACTGCCAACTATTTAGTTGCAGGAAAATTACCGTCGCACCTATCACACAGGGAAAAAAGAAAGATCATCCAGCAAAGTGCTAGGTAAAACTGGATAAGTTGGTGTCTTTTCCACACAGGAATTGATCTCCGGAGATGCATTGGTGAAGATGAAATTTATGATGTATTAAAAGCTTGTCACGATGGCCCTTGTGGAGAGCATTTTGCAGACAAAAGAACAACACACAAGGTACTCAGAATGGGTTATTATTGGCCCTCACTCTTCAAAGATGCAAGGAAATATGTAAAGGCCTGTGATAGCTATCAAAGAATGGGCCAGCCTAATCACAGGGATGAAATGCCACTCAATCCCCAGGTAATTCTTGAACCTTTTGAGAGATGGGCATTAGATTTTATAGGTCCCATTAATCCTCCATCCAATCAAAGAGTGTACATATTAGTATGCATAGATTATATGACTAAATGGGTAGAATCTAAGGCACTCCTTAATGCTAATGAAGAAGCAGTACTAACATTTTTATTTGAAGATATCTTTGTTAGATTTGGATTGCCTAAAGAATTAGTCACGGATGGAGGACCTCCTTTCAACTCTCATGGCTTCAAGAATACACTTCAGAAATATCATATTAAGCACAAAATGACTACACCTTATCACCCCCAAGCAAATGGGCAGGTAGAAAGCACCAATAAAGTCATAGAAGCCATTTTGACAAAAACGATAAAGTAGAATAAGAGGGACTGGTTTCAAAGGTTGCCTGAGGCATTATGGGCCTATAGAACTACTTGGAGGAATACTACAGGCTTTTCACCGTATGAATTAGTTTTTGGAAAAAATGTTGTTTTCCCCATAGAGTTTGAAATTAAAACTTTAAGAACTGCTTTAGCTGTTAACCTTGACTTGACTGATGCACAGACAGCCAAGTTGCAGCAGCTTCAGGAATTGGACGAGAAGAGACTGGATTCCATCCATCAAACAACCATGATACAACAACAAAGAAGCAGGTGGCATGACAGAACCATCAAGCAAAAGAAATTCCAGAAAGGTAACTGGGCTCTACTCTATAACTCCCGTTTCGAGAATTTCCAAGGTAAGTTAAGAACAAGGTGGTTAGGGCCTTATGAAGTGGATGTTGTTTTTCCAAATGGGACAGTCAGACTTTTAACAATTGATGGAAGCAGAACACCACTACTAGTGAATGGGTATCGAATCTGTTTATATCAGCGGCCTGTTTCTAAAGAAGATTTTAAAGCCACTTGCATGGCAAATAAACACTATGCTTCCCTAGGGGAACTTGCTATCCCTCAAGGCACTTAAATTTCTGTTTATTTATGCATTTTTTTTAGATTAGATATTCTTTTTAACTAATAATCCCTGCCAAGGGTTGCCATATTACATTTCAGTATCTTGCAGATTTTAGCTTCGGAAAATAGCTGAGAACAAAAGCTTCAAAGGAATCACTTTGCGGACTTGGGAACCCTGTTGCTGCAACACCATTTCCTGTTGCTGCAACACCATTTCTCGTTGCTGCAACACCATTTCCTGTTGCTGCAACACCATTTCTCGTTGCTGCAACACCATTTCCCGTTGCTACAACACCATTTCCCGTTGCTGCAACACCTTTTCCCGTTGATGTAGCATCATTTCCAGTGGCTGCAACACCAATCCCCGTTGTTGTAACACCACTTCCCGATCCCGTAATACCTTTTTCAGTATTTCTCTCATTTATAAAAGCACCAGTCTCTCCACTTCAGCTCCCAAAAGAAACGAATTTTTATAAAATATACCATTTCCTACCAAAAGAACCAGCCATACACTATGATGATTACAATTATCCACTATTACTTCCCATCATTATTAAAAAAATCACCGGTATTCCCATACTTTTAGACCCGCTTTAATCATTATGGATCCAGCAAAAGAGAAGACAAGAATTTTCGACGCAGCAACCAAAAAGGTAAAACATAAAGGTACGCATGATTATGTATGGACATTAAATAATAGTTAATGTGGAGACGTTGATAGGACTACCGAATAATTGTACTTCCAATCATATCACTTACACGTAGCTTTTTGTGGGGGGATTACCAAAGCTCTCTCATACTTGTATAGTACGCCAACTGCCGCCGCCCTTAACTCTCCCGGTAATATGTAAAAGTCATCTCATCACGGCATGTTACCATTTGCAACGATTTACTCTGGACTGAACTCGAAGGCTCGGATATGAACTGAAAATTTTCACTGAAACAACAGCTATGGGAGGAAATCTCATCACATACGAACCTGGCACAACAGCACTTCTTGAGCTCTATCCTAAAGTTTATCAAATCTTTCTACAAGCGGGATGGCTAGATTATTTTAGGAGACTTCCAGACTTTGACGCACAGCAAGTCCTCGAGTTCGCATGCAATTTAACAAAGGGGTTTTCTGTCGTTCAGGGAGTTCAGATTCCAGTCACGGAGGAAGTCATAGCACAAGTTACCGGGCTACCAGCTAATGGCACACGGTGGTTCAGTAGGAATCACTTGATCCTTAATGCGCAGCAAGATTTTCTTCAACCAGGCGAGCAGGTGGAACTCAAGGGCAGAGGTGTAGCACTTCAGTCATTACCTCAACCATGGCTGAAAGTTGCTAAATTTGTGAAGCAATACCTGACGTGCGAAGGCCGGTACCAGGTAATTTACCAGCACGATTTCGTCTTGTTGAATCACTTGAGGCATGGTCAGTTGATAAATATTCCATATTATCTATTGGGATGTCTTAAAAATATGTCACGTTACACTGTCAACGCAAAGCGTCTGCTCCTTTCCTTGAAACACCACCGTCTAGCTCAATTATTGATAAATAGAGGCCTTGCATTAAATAACCCCCCTCCCCCCATTAATCCCCATCAAGAGGTAGAAATCCCTCAGCCAGAGCAGGAAATTCCTCATCAGGAAGAGGAAATTCTTCACCAAGCTGAGGACATACCTCAGCAGGATGAAGAAATCCATCAGAAAACAGAGGACATTCCAGAGAAAATACCCGAAGAAATCCCTCAGCAAACAGACAATATTCCAGAGCAAATACCCGAAGAAATCCCTCAGCAAACAGACGATATTCCAAAACAAATGCCCGGGGAAGTCTTACAGCAAACGCCCCCACAAGTTGCTAAAAATGTACAATCAGCAGTAGAAATACCCATGGAAACCCATCCCCCAATAGAACCAACCCATCCATTCCCATACTTGGTATTTCTACCGATGACTCTGATGATAACATCCCTATTACCCTTCTCAAACGAAAAATGCAGCAGAAAAATGAAACCCCACCAAAAAGAAGAAGAACTAGGGCTTCAGCTAAAGCAGCTGCTATTTCCGCCACTACCCCTATTTTAAAGAAAGCCAGCTTGAAAAGAAAAATATCTAAATTCCCTGCTTCTCTACCCAAGAAAAGGACTCGGTCATCTGTAATAGCTGAATCTCCTAGCCACACCCTCCCCAGCTCACCACCCATCATGTTAAGTGAACCTGCAATGACGGATCACATTAGGCAACTACAAGCAGTGGTCCTGCGAGATTGCCAACACTATGTGAGAACCAAGGCACCTTTGGCTATTAAAGTCAGCAACCTATTTTGGGAAAACTATCCCAAGGAAAGGCAAGAGTATCATCCCTACAATCCACCCAATTTACAAGCAGCAATTTCAAGGGTGCCGTACTATGTTAGATGTATGGAACAATGTGTTGAAAATTGGATTGGCTACAGATTTAAATTTCCACTTCTATGGTTAGCTGGTCAGCAATACAAGGGTCAGTTTGGATTATCCAAAAAGGAAGAGGCGACAGCATGGAGGCAAATACAGACTATCTGTGGGTTCAGAGACAAGTTTGATACCACTTTATATAGCTACTGTCTCAGTAATTTACACTGTTCATCCCAGTACTCCGACTCAGATTCAGAGTAAGAATTGCATGAGGACATGCAATCCCTTCAGTTGGGGGGGATGTTAGGACTCCAAATTGACCATTTTCGACCTTGTATTTTTGCTATAATATTACCCTTTTTCAGTCCATAAGTTGAAAAGCTTTGATTACATAATGACCTAATCACCCCAAGGTATGAAGTAACTCTCCGCATGACTATATGTTTAATTATTCATTACATATTCATGTTATCTTTATATTTATCTTTGGAAAAGTTAACCAAGTTGCTAAGTAACCGTTGAACTGTCTAAAGTCTGCAGAAATTATAATTCATAGTTGTTGTAACACCAGAAAGAGCAACTACGCAGTTGCTGCAACACCAGAAACAACAACTACGTAGTTGCTGCAGCACCAACAACAAAAACTATCTAAAGCATGGAAACGTTATTTTGCAAACAACTGGAATACCAGAAATAACAAACGACAACTATCAGAAGATCGCCAGAGTTCCATGCTGATGCAGCATGATCAGCAACTGTCCAAAAAGGGTAAAACACGGTTACAGTTGCTAAAACACCAGGAACAGCATGAGTTTACCAAATCAGCAACAATGGGGAAGCGGTAAAGGATAGTGCGAGGATTCCAAGAAGACGGTTGAAGTTTGGTTGCCAGTTGTGTAACAGTAAAAGACCCAAGAAAGAATACACTGTCACACTGTTGTAACAACATCCTGTAACAAGGATGGATTTCTTATTTTTGACAAAGAGATTCAACTGAATGAACTATGATAGTCTATTGTAATAGATGTCTCCTCTATAAAGAGGAGACATCTACATTAGAAAGGGGGGGAGAAAAACAAGTTGTAAGGGAAGTTTTGAAAGACAAATAGCAAGTCTGAATTTTTATTGTAACTGGACCTTTTTGACAGATGAATAGAAGATTGTTCTGAGCACTTAATCCAGCATTTATGTTCTAGGGAATCTTGTGAGAGGGACAAGGCCCACCTTCTTCACAAGATTCACCCATTTATTTCCTGTCAGTGTGTAAGTGTGTTCGGTAATTTCCTTTTTGCTGGTACTATGTTTGGATTCTGTAGCATTACCTCTGATAATTTCCTTTTTGCTGGTACTCTGTTTTGTTAATCGCTTGAAGTTGTAAAAGAATACTTCACCGGTGAATTAGAATTGTAGTGTGTATTAGCAATCTGGTTACAGGGGCAGGTGCTGAACATCCTTCCCTGGAGGATAGGGTCCTGATCCTCTGCTAACAGAGCAGCCATTACTTCTCTCCTAAGATTTGTATTCTTAGTTAACTGCTTTCATTTTATCTTTGTAATACACTGTTATAACATAGAGTAAGGAGTTTTGACAGAATCGTGTATACTACAACTTTGATGCTTTTAGAATTAAGTACATACGGTACACGGTCACCTTTAAAATAAAAGGACTTTCCCGGGTTGACAAATTAATGTGGTACTTGATTGTTTAATCAATAAACAATTCAACTAGCCAACACTTACCAATAAAAATTAAAATGTTTTATTACTTTTTACTTTCTAAATGGAATCACATTAAATGACCTTTAACTTTAAAATTGATTATGAAATAATTGAAAACTTTAATTATGAATTTCTTTAAATATTTTTTAAAAATAAATAATCAAATATATTTCTAATAACCAATAAAAAGCATACACAAGTTTTTTATTTTTTATTTTTAACTAATAAATTTAAATAATCATATATATACCATAGATGAAATTCCTACCAAATACATTAAAATTTTACGTAAATATAATATTGGACATGTGTCCTGAAGTAGGGGATCAAAAATATGCTTAAAAATTAATGTGCTCAAAATCTCCCAAAACTAGTGCCATATCGCATATATCCTCGTTCTGATTTGAATGACGGTTGAATTGCTTCAATTCAACATCATATGAGGAAGTTATCATGTTATGAAGTTTTTGGCAAATAGCTAAAAAATCAACTTGCAAGGCTGACTGAGAAATGTATGGATGCCACGGGGTATTCTGCATGACGACATCCTGTTGATGTCATCTATTGACCGAGCAACATAGGAGCCAATCAAAGCTTGACACGTAGACCAATCATACGAGGGACACTTGGCTCATCATTATTGGTTAAAGGTAGTTTGGGATGGCCAATCATGGAATGACACATGGCGTGATCCTAGGGCACGACGTGGCACTCTCGATGAGGCGAAAATTTGGTTAGGTTGATTGACCAACCTCCACAGGATTCAAACATACAACCTCTCATCTAGAAAATTGACACCCTATTGGTGCACCACAAGTGCCGCTTGTTAAACATGGTTGTAGGGAAATATTTAAAGGTTACTAGTATTTGTTTTGGTGGTAACTCTATGCCAATAAGCCAACCCACAGGGCCTGAAACTTGGTTACATGATCTACCTCGTGACTAGGGTGCAAACAATGAATAGCGTATAGGAGAAGGGTGTTGGCCCACAGTACATGGGATGAACCTGACCATGTGCAGAGGTTACTGAGGGGCGGGGCATGTGACACACTGCCCGTGCCCCAGGAACAATCATATCAGCCACCATGAGATTGGGAGTGGGGAGAGGAGGCGTGTAGCCTACGTTTTGCACCCCTCTGTAACCAACGCTGCCATATGAGTAATAGGTGGAGCGTTGAAATCAGTGCAAGGGGCTCGACCCAATAAATAATATTTAATTTTTACATTTAATTAAAACACCAAACGCGTTGGAGTTCGTGAGTCAAACTTGAGACATGTGGGTCATAAACTCTATGCCTTACCAATACGCCAATAAATCAATATGTGGCTAGTTTTGCAGAGTGGGAAGTTTTGTAGAGCGTTTTGTAGACAGTTTGAAGAAGGAGGCCTATCTTAGCAATTTTTCAAACTTTTTGAGCCCAAGAAGAGCCTACACAAGGGTTTTTGGAATTCTAGATGCAATGGAAGTGTTATTTTTGCAAGTTGAGTATTGTATGTTGATGTATTTTAACATTTGAGCATATAATAAAAAGGGACACCATTGGAAGTTGGACTCGAAGATGTAGATGTTGAAAATGCAACAAGAAAGTATTAATTTAATTTTGTCCTTGAATTAAATGAGGAGTAAAATTGTAATTCCACATCTCATGAAAACTTGTGTTAGTTAGCTCTATTAATTTGACTTAGTTGGCTCAGTTAATTCGAGTTGAGGGTCTAACTTGAGTCATGTAGAGTGTATCCTACATTATAGGACCCTTGATTGAGTTTATTTCAAGTTGTAATTAATTGATTTAGTTTGACTAAGTTAAAGTCAGTTAAACTAGTTCCAATTGTTGGAGGAACTAGTGGCAGGTTTAGTAGTGTGGTGTTGCCTACAGTAATCATCCATTTAACTGATGATTCACTCATAAATAACTCATACATGTCATATCTAAGAGTTACCTAGTTGGGATTGGAGTTTAGGGAAAATGTGCTACCAGTTGTATAATCATCTGAATTATACAGGTTGTGCATGCAGTTAGAGGAAGGCTTGTGAATAATTTCCCTAATTAATAAGGGGCTAATTCCCAAGGAAACAACGCAAGGAAATAGGGACTTGGGCAAGCAGAAAATTGGTTAAGCATTGGCATCACCTTTTCTAGGAAGCAGTGAGACAGATAGAGACAATTTAGAGGTTGATTGAGCTTGAGAAAATAATTGTAATCTTCTCATATTTTTTTACTAATGCAATATATAGACAGCAGGGGTTTTAGCTATGGCTTTCCCCAAGAAATCATTGTGTAATGTGTTGATTGAATTGTTTCTCTTGTATATTTCGTGATTTTGCGATCGTTTAATTGTTTCCACTGATGAGTAGAGTAGATTCAATTCTATTGTTTTAGTAAATTACAATTAGTAGTTTGAATCTACAAGGAATTTTTACATGGTATTAGAGTGGAAATCACTTTAGAAGAGGAGAATACAAGTTTGTCTTTTGTAGGTGAAATCAAATGTGTAGTATCATACTTCAGAGCTAGCAGGATGTCGTTATACGGATTGAGACTTGAATATTCCCTTGAGGGTAGTTAAAACTACATTGATTGGAAGGACATGATGGAGGCAATATTTGAAGAGAACAGGCTTAAGGAATTCATAGACAAAGATATTCCTAAGCCTCCAAAAACTGATGCTCAAGATTTGGTAGAGTGGAGAAAATGTGTTGCAAAGGCAAGAAGGATTATCCTAGAAGGAGTTCAAGACCATATTGTCTCAAACCTCCACGGTTAAGAGAATCCATATGCAATGTGGAAGGCCTTGATAGACGTTTTTCAAAACAACAGTGACCACAAGACGCTGGCACTAAAGGACATGCTCAAAAAATTCAAGATGGAGAAGAGTGACACAATACCAAAGTACTTGACCAAGTTCACCCAATCTTGGGATGGTCTTGGAAGTGTTAGTGTTGCAATTGTTAAAAATGATTTGGTCAGCCTATCACTTCTAGGCCTTCACAAGAGCTAGCACAACTACTAGGATTTAGTAAATGGGAGGGAGAAGCTACCAGAGTGAGAGCATTTGTGGTCTTACTTGGTGCAAGAAGAGATTTTGCAGAACATCAGAGATGGATCCTCATCCAAGCATGATGATGAGGAGAATTGTGCCTTAGATAGAAAGGCAAAGAAAGGGAAAGGGAATTCATCCTATTCCAAATCAGATTCCAGTCAGGGCAGCAAGAAGAAGGACTTGTTGAAGATTAAATGTTTTCACTATCATGAGCTAGGACCTTATGCCACGAAGTGTCTGCACAAGAAGGCCGACAACGAGCCCTTAGAAGGAGCAACAGGTGAAGCTCTTACTTCACAATTTGAGTTGGATGTGACCCTCATCGCTTATATGGTGACTTTAGTGATGGGTAGTGTGTGGTATCTGGATAGTGGAGCCTCATTCCATATGATAGGAAACAAATAATTCTTCAATGACTTGGAGGAGAAGGACCTCCAGATGTACATCAAAATGGGAGATGATGGAAGGTATAACGTGAGTGGAATTGGTACTATTACTTTTCAGAGGGAGTCTGGTTCTTGTCTCACATTAAGATATATCATGTATGTTCTAGGTATGAAGAATAATTTCGTTTCAGTTGCTATGTTGGAGGACCATGGCTATGATGTGATATTTAGTGAAGGAAAGGATTTCCTTCATCATAGAGCCTCAAGAAAAGTGAAGCGGATCAGAGTTCGGGTGAAGAACCTCTACAAATTGGATGTAGAAGATTGTGTTGATTTGAGCTCAAAAGCAGAGAAGTTGATGAGCTGAGACATTGATGAATTATGGCATAGAATATTGGGACACTTGCACCACAATGCTTTGAAGATCATGCAATATATTTCTACAATAATTCCCAAGGGTGCACTAGAGCAGAGAGATACATGCAAAGGGTGTGCATTGGGGAAGTACACCAAAGCCACCTTTCATGATAAGGAAAATCGAGTGCAAGTGATCCTTGAAAGAGTTCACTCAGATGTGTGTGGACCGTTCTCGACAACCTCCACGATCAAGCACAAGAATTATGTAATATTTTTAGATGATTTCCCATGTAGGTGCTGGATTTTCTTCATCAAGGAGAAAGATCATACACTCTCTAAATTTTGTGAAATTAAAGTACTTATTTAGACAGACACTAGAAGGCAAGTTAAATATCTCAGGAGTGATAACGATGGAGAATATGTGTCGAATGAATTCAAGAAATTTTGTGCATCAGGAGGCATTTGATGAGATTTAATAGCACTCCATAACACACAACATAATGGGGTGGCTGAAAGGAAGAATATAAGTATTGTGGGATATGCACGGCCAATGTTACATGATTAGGGCCTACCATTGCACTTGTGGGCTGAATCATGCAAGACAAATGTATATGTGCATAAGAGAAGTCCTCATCGGATTCTCAGGATGAGTACACGAGAAGAAGGTTTTTTAGGTAAGAAACTAGATGTGGCACACTTCAGGATCTTTGGTTCATCACTTTACTGTAATGTTACCAAGGATGCAAGGAAAAATCTATAGCCAAAAACTATGTTGGGCATATTTTTGCAGTACATTGACACACCTCACAACTATCGAATGTACCTGCCATCTCACAGGATGAAAGTGGTCCGTAGAGATGTGAATTTCGATGAAGAGAAGGTCATGAGATGTTCCCTTGAGAGGAAGCTTTAGTTGCATGGAGAAGAGGAGATTTTATATCCAAAGGAAGAAACTCAAGATGATGTGGAAGAGCCACATGTAGAGGAGTAGAGAGAAGAAGCACCCATTCATGCAAATACTTCCAAAGATGGAAGGAAGATCACCACAAAGGCTAACAAATTGATGCATGATGCTAGAGAGAATGTGGGAGCACCCACATCACAATGTAGGAAGAGGAGGTCACCAGATCGGTACACTGGGTACATGGATCTAATGAGAAAGAGCGTAGAGATTGATCCATAATCATTTGAGGAAGCAATGCAAAAAATAATATGGGTTGATGCCATGGTTGAGGAGTATGACTCCATTATCGAAAACAATGTTTGGGAAGTGGTCCCAAGGCCAATAAACAAGTTAGTGGTGAGTTCCAAATGGCCTTACAAGGTAAAGCAAGTAGCAAGTGGGAGTGTGGAGAAACAAAAGGACAAATTTGTGGCCAAAGGGTTCTCTCGGGTGGAGGGAATTGATTAAGATGAGACCTTTGATCTATTAGCAAGGTACTCTTCAATCATATATATTCTAGCACTTTCAGCATAGATGGGATAGAAGATACATTATATGGATGTGAAGACAACATTCCTCAACGGTGTGATTGAGGAAGAGGTGTACATTGAGTAGCCAGAAGGATTTGAGACCTTCAACAGAGAGTCACATGTGTTCAGACTCAAGTGAGTGTTGTATGGATTGAAACAAGCACCCTATGCTTGCTACACTAGGATTAACAGCTATTTCACCAGGTTGGGCTTCACCAAAAGTAAAGCAGATGCAAACCTTTACCATATTGTGGTTGAAGGCAAATTTTTGATTATAGTATTATATGTCAATGATTTAATTCTAACAGGTGATCAGCAGTTGGTAAAATCTTACAAAGAGGATATTGCAAGAGATTTTGAGATGAAGTACCTGGGGCTAATGCATTATTTCCTTGGTTTGGAAGTATGGCAAGGAGACAAGGAACTGTTTGTCTCTTAGGGAAAGTATGCCAGCAATATACTGAGGAAGTTCCACATAGAGAGAAACAAACCCATGGAGACTCCTCTAGCAGGGAATCAGAGGAAGGAAGATGCTACTTCAGGTGAAGTAGTGGAGGCTACTATTAAGTAGCCTCTGGGTTCACTTATGTATTTAGTGAACACATGATTGAACATATGTTTTTCAGTGAACCAACTTAGTCAATAAATGGTTAAGCAAACCAAACTCTATTGGAAGGTAGCTAAATATGTGTTGGGATACCTCAGAGGCACCACTCATTTTAGTCTTTGGTACAAACATAGATAGGGAGTGAAGATTCAAGGCTTCACAAATATAGATTGGGAAGGGAGTCCATCCGACAGGAAAAGAACATTAAGGGAAATCTTCAGTATTGGGTCAACAACAATTTCTTGGTACAAGAGGAAGAAGAGATCAATTTCACTCAGTTAAGTAGAATCAGAGTACATGGTTGCTAGTCAAGTAGTCTGTGAGGCTATTTGGATGAGGAAGATCCTTGTTGGGTTATTAGGCCAGCAGATGGATCCAACAATGATTTGCTGTGACAAACAGAGTTGTATCGAACTCTCTCAGAATTCAATTTTTCATGATCATTCCAAGCATATCGACATTCGGTATCACCATCTATGAGATTTTGTGCAAAGCATAATTGTGTTGTTGCAGTACATTCCTACAAAGGAACAAGTAGATATTTTGACAAAGGCATTTTAAAGATGCAAATTTGAGTTTCATAGAGGCATGATTGGGTAGCATATAATCCCATTCTTGTTGAGAGGGAGTGTTGGAAATGCAACAATAAAATCCTAATTTAATTTTGTCCTTGAATTAAATTAGGAATAAAATTGTAATTCCACATCTCATGACAACTTGTATTAGTTAAATAAGTTAATTTAACTTAGTTGGTTCAGTTAATTCGAGTTGAGCGTATAACTTGAGTCATGTAGAGTGTCTCCTACATTATAGAATCCCTGGTTAAGTTTATTTTGAGTTGTAATTAATTAATCCAGTTAGTTAAAGTCAGTTAAACTAGTTCCAACTATTGGAGGAACTAGTTGGAGGTCTAGTAGTGTGGTGCTACCTACGGTGACCAACCAGTTAACTGATGATTCACTCATAAATAACTCATGCATGTGAGATATGGGAGTTTCCTTGTTGATATTGGAGTTCAGGGACAATGTACTATCAGTTGTATAATCATATGAATTATACAGGTGGTGCATGCAGTCAGAGGAAGGCCTATGAGGATTACGCAATTCCAATTGAGGAATTTCCCTAACTAATAGAGGGCTAATTCCCAAGAAAAAATTAAAGGAAATAGGGACTTGGGAAAGAAAAAAATTGGTTATGTATTGGTATAGGCTTTTCTAGGAAACAATGAGACAGATAGAGATAGTGAAGAGGTTTCTCGAGCTTGAGAAAAGCATTGTAATCTTCTCATATTTTCTAACTAACGTAATATATAGATAGCAAGGGTTTTTAGTTGTGGCTTTCCCAAGGACATCATTGTGTAATGTGTTGATTGAATTCTTTCTCTTGTATGCTTCGTGATTCAATGATTATTTAATTGTTTCCACCGATGCGTAGAGTAGATTCAAGTCTATTGTTTTAATAAATTATAATTAACAATTTGAATCGACAAGGAATTTCTACAATAGCCCAGGAGGGGTGAACTTTGTCATTAATTTGTGGTGCTTTGATGTTGATTATTGCCCATTTTAACTATTAAAAACCTGCAAAATTTACATTAGATTTTGTTAATTTGCAATCACAATCCATTGCCTAAAAGACATAAACTAGCTTGCAAAACATTTTATGAAACCTTCAATTTTAATTTCAGATCAGTTTGGTATTAGAACATGGTTTTTGTGAAGGTTTGATAGAATTTGCAAGTTTTTTTTTTTGAATGATTACAAGGTCTAAATTGAGAAGAGGATAAGGAGTACTTGAAGAACCAAACCCTCAAATTGGCTCAAGGAGGTCACACATTACTTCACAAGTCATGGCACATGAAGAAAGAAAAGAACTAATGTCTGAGGATGAGAGAGGATTTAAAAATTATTTCTATGATATGTCTGAGATGGTGAAATTGTTGTATGATGAGAGAAAAAAAAGGTTACAAGGATAGATTTCTAATCAACCAAAAGGTAATGGTTAATGGGAGCAAGCCTCCACCTCAAACTACTCATTCACCTCCATCTACACCTCCATCCTCAACTCCTTCTTCACCTCCTTCATCTCATAGACCTACTCCTCCTCCACCTCCAAAAGGACATGCTAATTATCCTTTGATTAAGCTTGATGTCAAGTTTGAATTGCCTATGTACAATAGGGAAGTAAATGCTAAAAAGTTTTATAATTGGTTTTGTCAAATTGAAGTTTATTGCAGGATTCAAAAGGTTTATGATGATGTCGCAAAGATCCAACTTGCTTCTCTTCTCTTGGAAGGTGCATCTCTCATCTGGTGAGAGGACATAAAACAAGAATATTTGAAGAAAAGTGGTAAAATTATCTCTTCTTGGAATGATTTTATAGTTTCATTAGGAAGGGAATTTTATCCATTATCTTACACGCAAAAAGAAATTATGGATTATCAAAATTTTAGACAAGCTAAAGATCAGAGTCTCCAAAGTTACACACAAGAATTTAGAAGAAGAGCTTTAATCTTGGGTGTTGGTTTAACTTCACAAGATACTCTCATTAAGTATATATGTGGATTACATAGTTATTTGACACCTACTACACTTATGTTTAATCCCACCAATCTAGATGAAATATGTGTCTACGCAACTCATTTAGAATCAAGACACAATAATGTTTCTCAAGATACCAACAAGAAACCTTTTAAATCTGGGGACAAAGGAAAGGGGAAGTTTAAGGGAAAAGGAAAAAATAATTCTACTGTCAAGAAGGAGGGAGAGAAACTTACCTGTAAACATTGTTCAAAAGATGGTCATGATGAAGACCATTGTTGGAAATTACATCCAAAATTGAGACCAAAGAAGTTCAATAACAAGGGGAAACAAAAGATTGTTGTTATGCCTCAAGAAGATCTAGGATATGATTCAGGTGTTGAAACCAAAATCAATGCCATGGGAATGAAAGGTATAACTTCTAATGCAAGTAATAGTTCTTCTAGTAAGCCTATTGAATATCAAAATTATAAAGAAAGAAGTGAGATTTTCCATATCGGGGTCAATACAAAACATACAAAGGTTGATACATGATTTGATAGTGCATCCCAAGTCAATCTTATCTCTGAAGCAATTGTCAAGAAACTTAATTTAGAAACTACACCTCATCCAACACCTTACTCTTTAGGTTGGGTATGTGATGATGCTAAATTACAAGTGATAATAAAATGTAAAATCAAATTTTCCATCATTGCTAATTTTATAGATGAGGTAGAGCTCGATGCGATACTACTTGATATTTGTGGGATTGTTTTAGGGAGTCCATACTTGTATGACCAAAAAGCCATATTCTATCATCATGAGAAAAAATATCATATTTTTAAAGACGGAGTTGAATATATTGTTAGAGCACATCACAAGAAGATGAACTTGTCTCTTGTTAGTGCTTGTTAGATGAAAAGGCTTGTAAATGCTAGTAATATTTTTGTGTTGTTGATGATTAAAGCTAAAGATACTGCTAAATCTGAAGCTTTCATACAATGTGATTCTAAACTCAAGCATGGATTGGTTGAAGTTGTTAATGCTTATGACAAGATGTTTCAGGAACTTGATGGGTTACCTCCAAAAAGAGAAATCCAACATGAGATTCAATTGTAGTAGGATGCACCACTTCTGAATATTGGCATGTATAGAATGTCAGTTTTGGAGAATGTAGAAATCGAGAAGAAATTTCAAGAGCTGGTTGAAAAAGGGATCATTAGGCATAGTACATCTCCTTATGGGTCTCCTATTGTTTTGGTTTCTAAGAAATATGGTACATGGCACATGTGTGCGGATTTCCGAGCTTTGAACAAGATCATAGTAAAAAATCACTATCCTCTTCCTCACATTGATGATTTGCAGGATTATTTAAAGGAATTTGTTTATTTTACTAAGTTAGGTTTGAGAAGAAATTATCATCAGATAATGATTGTTAAAGATGATATTTGGAAAAAATTATTTCAAGACAAAACAAGGTTTGTTTGAATGGTTAGTTATGCCATTTGGGCTTTGCAATGCACCTGCCACATTTATGAGAGTTTAATGATGTATTGAGACCATTCCTTAATTATTTTTTAACATTATACTTAGATGATATTATGATTTATAGTAAGACTCGTCTAGAGCATGTCAAGCATGTGAAACAAGTTCTAGATGTCTTGAAAAAGGGAAATTTGTATTTGAAGATGCCTAAATGTGAATTTGGGAAAACTTCTTTAGTTTATTTGGGTCATATTGTAGGAGGTGGTAAATTGAATATTGTTCCCTCCAAAGTTGATGTTATTATGAATTGGCCTAAACCCAACAATGTAACAAAAGTTAGGAGCTTTTTGGGAGCATCCTAATATTGGAGAAATTTTATCGCTAATTTCTTATTCATTGCAGCACCATTACATGTTTTGACAAGTATGAAGTAGCTATTTCAGTGACAAGGCAAGAAATAGAAAGCCTTCGACACTTTGAAATAGAAAACCATTACAACACCAGTTCTAGCATTTCCAGATATTAAGCAACCATTTGAAATTCAAACCGATGCAAGCGAATATGCTATGGGAGTAGTTTTGATATAGCAAGGTAAGCCAATATGTTATCATTCTTGAAACCTTTACCAATGCAGTAATTAACTATCTAAATTATGATAAAGAGTTGCATTCTTTGGTACACAGTGTGAATAAATGGAAGAATTATTTGATGGGTGAAGAAACAATTATTCATATTAACCAACAACCTTTGCAATATTTACAATTGCAAACCAAGCTAGAACAAGGTAGAAATTTTAAATAGATGTGATTCCCACATCAATTTCATTTGGTAATCAGGTATAAGAAACGTATATTTTAGGACCTCATATTGTCTCTTTTTGACCAGACAGTTTGCTACGATGTCATCCTTTTTCTACTCATATTTAAAGTCCTTGTTACTGTTTTAACCCAATTATTCCAGAGGTACACAATATTTCTTCTCATCACTATACATTTAATTATTTTACATATAATTATGTTGTCTTCATTGTTGATAATTGAATTGATAGTTGCTAAATGGTTAAAGAATGATGTGCAGTCCATGTTGCTGAAACTGCTTGGAGATTGCAATATTACTTATACAGTTTTTGAACAGTAGGAACAATGCGCAAATCTCGTGGTTGAACAGTTATGATTTGCAGTCTAGATTTGACAGCAACAGAAGAAGATCACCGAAGGAGCTGCTACACTAGATGTAACGACCATGATCTAAAGACAACATTATTGTAACAACATTTTGTTGATCGGAAAACTGACTTCCCTTTTTTTGTATAAAGGGTTAAAATAGGACTTACAATGTAATCTATTGTAATAGATGTCTCCTCTTTAAAAAGAGGAGACATCTACATTAGAAGGGGATGAACAGACTGTGAGGAAAGGCTTAGTTGAAGGAACAGAACTAGAATCCCCTTTTCTATAACATGACATATTGACGGATGAATAAAACGTTGTTCTGAACATTTATTTCTAGTTCTCATCTCCTGGGTAATATTGTGAGAAGGATAGGGCCCACCTTCATCACAAGATTCACCCATTATATTTCTGTAGTGTGTTAAGTGTGTCTTTTATTCATGCCTTGTTAACAGTACTGTTTACTGAATATTGTTTTCACATTATTGTTGAAACTTTGTTTTCTTTCCAATTGATTGCTGCATTATTTAGTTTATCCACAGTTCATTCATGAGTGTTTCATTGGCAATTGAGTTTATAGAGTGAGTTGGAAGCGTGGTAATCAGAAATAGGTGTTGAAGATTCCCGCTCTGGGAATAGGGTCCTGTTCTTTGTTACAACATAGCTAGTGCTTTCCTTTGCAGATTGATTCTTTTTCATTAGATTACTTCTTTAATGAAATTAAGCCTTCTTTGGTAGCTGTCTGCAATAGATTGTTTTTGCTGTAACTCAGAGTGGAGCTTCAGTTTGCTTAAGCAAGGTGTGATTAGTCTTTACTACAACTTTCATTGCTCTTAAGATTGAGTACATATAGTACGCCGTTGCCTTTGAAATAAACAGACTTCTTTGGGTTGACAATTTATGTAGCACTTGGTTGTTTGTATTAATAAGCAATTAAAGTGACCAACATTTTGGTGCCGTTGTCGAGGAAGGCAATCATAGATTTTAAAAGCACTAATGATTTTCTTTTAGATATGCAGGATGCAAGAAAACTAATCCTACAGGTGGCAAGGGCAAAGGAAGAGGAGGAAGAAAAACTTTTATTAATGAGATTACTTCAAAAGCTGAGACTTCTCAGAGGCTAAGCTCTAGGAGGCCACAGACTTAGCACCCTCTCCAAACGGACTACGAAACAGAGGAAGTAGTGGGACCTGAAAGGGTTGAAGAGATAGTTGAACATACTAAGGAACCAGTGGAGGACATTGAAGAAACAATAGAAGATATTGAAGTTGAGGAACCAGATCAGGACATTGAGAGTCCAATAGAAAGTGCTGAAGACCGGGAAAGTGCAATAGGGGAAAAACCAATGGATGGAAACAATGAAGGACTCTTTGGTGGAGGACATGGAGGAGAAGGAAGAGGTGAGAACTCTCTCTCCACCTTGGAATTCCCTATTGGAGAACTTCCCAGAGGAGCAACTCCTATGAAGAACATCCCACTCTTAGCCTTACCCAACTTCCATGGTTTATCCTCTGAAGACCCTGATGAGTTTCTTTTCGAGTTTGATATATTGTGTAGAAGTTATAATTATGTTACTAATGCTAAAAAATTGAAGTTATTTCCAGCAACATTAAAAGGAAATGCACTAAGATGGTTTATGAGCTTGGGAGGTCATGTGATCACAACATGGGATCAGATGAAGGAGAAGTTTCTAGCCAAATACCAAGACTATTGCCAAACGAGAGAAAAAAGGGAGGAACTATTCAAGATGCTTCAGAAGGAGGATGAAAATCTGGAGGACTTTGTGGAAAGACTCCGGTATAATCTGCAGAGATCCGATGACCCCAATGTAAGTAAAGATATTCTTAAGACAATATTATTGAAAGGGGTAAGGGATGACTATTTAGATATGTTGAATATGCTTGGTAAAGGGGATATATCTAAAGAATTGTATAATGAAATTCTCAACCTCTGCAAGCGATGTTCAAGGGAGGCTGCAAATAGATCAAAAAGTAGGGACAATACATATTCAAGAGTCCAAAAATTATTCAGTGGGGGAGCAATGAGAGCTCAAATAGGTAATCTACTTGAAGAATTTAAAACTGAAATGTTAAGCTCTTTTGCTTCATAGATTGATACCTTGCAGGTTAAGAGAAAACAGGTAGAGGTAGAAGCTGCTTTGGCTGCCTTCTATCCTAAATGCAAAGAAAAACATCCACTAAGGGAATGCCCATTGGACAAGGTACCAATTTGCACCATTTGTGAGAAGGACCATAAAGCTCAACAATGCCCTTCTTTACCAGGGATAAAAGCAGTGTTGCAACCAACTAAGGAGGAAGCTGAAGCAGTTTATTTGCTAACACAAAGGAGGCAATGGCAACCACGAGGACAAGGTACAAACTCTAGTATGCCATTTAATCGTTGGAATAATTATCCTTCTTTTAATCAAGCAAACTACCCACCCTTCAACCAAATGTAATACCCACCCTTTAATCAAATGAATTTCACACCCATGCAACAAACAAACCCTCTCTTTGTAGACCCTACAATGTGGACTCCATGGCCTCCACAACAATCTTATTTTAATCAATGGAATCCAAACTGGAGGGCTCAACAAATTCTGTTCCCAAACCAATTTCCTCAGTTTTAGCAACAACTCTCTCTTCTGTCAGGTGCTCCACCAAATAATCAGACAATGAGACCCCAGCTGCCTATGCAACTGAATCCTAACCCTAATAATAATAAAGCTGTGCAAGTCATCGATATTCAGAACCTGCCTACATCTCCTGTGCAGTGTAATGATATTCATTTATGATCCGGAAGAGTAGTTGAGCCAATTATTGATGATATTACCTCTTCTGACTCTGAAAAAGAAGAGACAGAAAAGAATAATAAGGGTGCTGAAACAGTCAAGCTACCCTCTAATAAAGATGCTGAAACAGTAGAGCCACCATTCCCTGAGCGGCTAGCTCTCACTAAGACACTTGAGCCACCTGCTTTTAATCTTCTAGGGGAATTGCAGAATCTTTATGTTAAAATTCCACTTTTGCAAGCACTCAGGGATGTACCGATTTATGCCAAAACTGTCAGAGACATTTGCATTAAGAAACCTGACAGGAAAGCCAAAGACCCCCTTACAGTTCATATGATGGGTGATCTAGCTGCTTTAATGTCGGCAAAAACTTCTCCTGTAAAATATGGTGATCCAGGCCATCCTACGGTCACGATACAAGTTGGAAAAACTATTGTTTCACGAGTTCTAGTAGACTTAGGTGCTGCTATAAATATTATGACCCTTGAAACTGCACAATTGTTACAGCTGAAAAATGTAATCAGAGAGACACCAACCATCCTGGAATTAGCTGACCGTTCCACAATCAAACCAGAGGGGGTTATTGAAGACCTGATCATTTTAGTTGAATCCTGGAATTACCCAGCTGACTTTGTCATATTGCAGACTAAAACAAAGTTGGAGGGACATCCTTTGATTTTGGGGAGACCTTGGCTGGCTATAGTAGATGCCTTTATCAGCTGTACATTAGGATCAATGACAATTTCTAATGGATATGAAACCAAGCAGCTTACTCTCTCCCCTCATGCTACACCTATGTTTAACAATGATGATTCTGTATGGTTAGACTATGAGGATAATGATACTCAACTCATTTTGACCATTGGACAAGCCTTAACTCTTAAAGACACCACAGAAGATGAAGTAATTAGTAATTTTATTTCTGAACCTTCATCGGTCACTTCTAAAACATATAATCAGTTAACTGCAATTTTGGAACCTGAAACTTAGGAAAAGCTTAAATCTGAAAATTTACCTCAAACATCAACTACTATCTCCTCTAAAAGCATAACAGTAGAAATCGAACCTGGAAAAACATTGAACATAAACCCCAATTTATCAAATGCTGAAACACAATAGCTAATGAAGTTACTTCGTGAAAACAAGGAAGCATTCGCATGGGACTACACAGACATGAAGGGGATCTCTTCTGAATTATGTACTCATCATATCTATATTAAGGAGGGGTGCCGACTAGTCTGTCAACCCTAGCGGCGAATGAATCCCAATTTGAGGGAAATTGTTAAGGAAGAACTTCAAAAGTTGCTTAATGCAGGGTTTATATACCCCATATCTGACGGTGAATGGGTTTCTCCATTGGTGATAGTACCTAAGAAAAGTGGGAAATGGAGAGTGTGTGTAGATTATAGAGCCTTAAACAAAGCCACTCAAAAAGATCATTTACCCTTGCCATTCATTGATCAGGTGCTAGACAGTTTGTCAGGAAAGAGATTCTTTTCCTTTTTAGATGGTTTTAGCAGGTATAACCAAATCAAAATTGCACCCTAAGACCAAGACAAGACCACTTTTACTAGTCCTTGGGGAACTTTTTCCTATAGAGTCCTCCCCTTTGGACTATGTCATGCTCCAGCAACATTTCAAAGAGTAGTGATAGGAATCTTTTCTGATATGCTTAATGACTCTATGGATATATTTATGGATGACTTTACTCCTTATGGTGTGACTTTTGAAGATGCATTACAAAACCTTGAGAAAGTACTTAAACGATGTATACAAGCCCATATTTCCTTGAGTACTGAAAAATGTCATATGATGATGAACGAAGGAATTGTACTGGGACACTTCATTTCATTCCGAGGGATTCAAGTAGATCCATCCAAAGTATAGGTAATTCAAAGTCTTCCTATCCCTAAAACATAAACTGATGTAAGAAGTTTTTTAGGACATGTTGGATATTAAAGAAGATTTATCAAAGATTTTTATAAAATAGCTTCTCCTTTGTTTGTGTTACTTATGAAAAATGTTGAATTTAAGTGGACTGATGCCTGTCAGAAAGAATTTGATGAACTTAAGCATTAGTTGTCTACAACTCCTATTCTAAGGGGACCTAATTGGGAACTTCCCTTTCATATATCCTCTTATGCTTCGGATACTGCAATTGGAGCTGTCTTGGGACAAGAAGAAAATAATCTTCCTTATGTTATCTATTTCATTAGTAAGAATATGACCCTTGTTGAGCTTAATTACACAGTTACCGAAAGGAATTTTTAGCAGTCATTTACGCTATTAATAAATTTCAACATTACATTACTCACCACTCGGCTACTAAGTATTTAATGAACAAATCTGTCACAAATGCTCGAGTTACCAGGTTGTTATTGTTATTACAAGAATTTGATATTACAATTGTAGATCGACCAGGTAAAGAAAATGTAGTTGTTGATTTCCTTTCTTGGATAAAAACTAATGATAATACTCTAGTAGATGATTCCTTTCCTGATGAATACTTGTTTGCAGTATCTACTCACTCACCTTGGTATGCAGACATTGCCAATTATTTGGTTGCAGGAAAGTTACCATCACACCTATAACACTGGGAGAAAAGACAGATCATTCAACGAAGTGCTTAGTATAGCTAGATAACTGGGTGTCTTTGTCATACAGGACTTGATCAAGAAATTCGAAGATGCATTAGAGAAGATGAGGTTTATGATATACTGAAGGCTTGTCATGTTGGCCCTTGTGGAGGGCATTTTGCTGATAAGAGAACAACACATAAAATTCTCAGGATGGGTTATTATTGGCCCTCACTTTTTAAGGATGCAAAAAAATATGGCAGGGCCTATGATAGCTATTAGAGAATGGGTCAACCTAATCATAGATATGAATTGCCACTGAACCCCCAGGTAATACTTGAACCTTTTGAAAGATGGGCTCTAGACTTTGTAGGACCCATCAATCCTCCATCCAGTCAAAGAGTTTATATATTGGTTTGTACAGATTATATGACCAAATGGGTGGAAGCGAAGGGACTTACTAGAGCTAATGAGGAATCTGTTTTAACCTTTCTATTTGAAGAAATATTTGTTAGGTTTGGAGTGCCTAGAGCACTAGTCACAGATGGAGGACCTCTTTTCAATTCTCATGGTTTTAAAGCTACGCTTCAAAAATATCATATCAATCATAAAATGACTACACCTTACCACCCTCAAGCTAATGGTCAGGTGGAAAGTACAAATAAAGTCATAGAGGCCATTTTAACAAAAACAGTGCAGGAGAATAGGAAGGATTGGTCCCAACGGCTGCCTGAGGCATTATGAGCTTATATAACTACCTGGAGGAACACCATAGGTTTTTCACCCTATGAATTGGTTTATGGTAAAAGTGTTGTTTTTCCTGTGGAATTTGAAATTAAAACCTTAAGAACTGCTTTAGCTTTTAACCTTGATTTGACTAATGCACAGACAGCTAGGTTGTAGCAGCTTCAGGAATTGGATGAAAAGAGGTTGTATGCCATCCATCAAACAACTATGATTCAAAAACAAAGAACCAGGTGGCATGATAAAACTATTAAGCATAAGCAGTTCCAAAAACATAATTGGGCTTTATTGTATGATTCCCGGTTTGAAAATTTTCAAGGAAAATTGCGAACAAGGTTGCTAGGACCTTACGAGGTAGATACTATTTTTCCCAATGGAACAGTAAGGCTCCTAACAATTGATGATTATAGAACACCATTGTTAGTGAATGGGTAACGGCTCCGTCTATACCAGCAACCTATTTATAAGGAGGATTTTAAGGCCACTTGCATGGCAGATTCACATTATATCTTTTTGGGGGAGCCTTCTGCCCCTCATTGCATTTAATCTCTGATTAGATTTCTTAACTAATAATCCCTGTCAAGGGTTGCCATGTTACAATTTATTATTTTGCAGGTCTCAGATTGGGAGGCTGGTTGAAAAGAACAATTGTATTGCAAGTAGGATCAAGTTTCATTATGGGAAACATTCTCATCTCACTTCAATTCATAGCTCATTCCCCCACATTACCTCTCAGCAACACTTTCCTATTTTTTCTTACAGCAAAATCTCTCTTTATTTTTCTTGTTGCTGAAACACCGACTTTTTCCATCTCTCCCTAAAACACCCATTTTCCCCATTTTTCCTATAATTGAAACATTAATTCCTCTCAAAAGGGTGAATACATATTACTTTTCATTGTGAGAATCATCTAGTGATCCTTATAACTTTGATCTTTCACTACCTCCTCCTATGTTTATAAAATCCTTTCTTATAAATACCCTCATATTACAAAACCCTTTTTCATAACCATTGGTGATCTATTAGCAACAACATTATATCTTCAGAATATCAATCGAAGGTAAACATGAGGTATGTGTTTTTTTATGTGTAAATATTAAACTATAGTTAATGAGAAGATTGTGACATGATTACCACAATCGTCGTACATTCAAACTTATCATTTTAGCCGCAGTTGTGGGGGAATACCAAAATTTTGCAATCATTTCACAATACGCCAATCACTGTCATTTTTTAATCACGATCATGTTCTATCATCCCATATTTTCCCTATTATGTCACGACCTCATTTGCAAAACTTACTCTATTTTGGGTGCGGTAACTTGACTATGTACTGTGCATTTTACTGAAGTGAGTAACTATGGAAGGTAACACTATTCGAAATGAACCTAGCTCAATAGCTCTATTGGAATTTCACCCATAAGTATATCGGATTTTTCAGCAAGCAGGCTGGGTAGATTATTTTCGAAGGCTTCAGGGATTTGATCCTCAGCAAGTCCTTGAATTTGCACATAATTTACGGGAAGTCTACTCTACTGTTCAAGGAGTCTAAATACTAGTAGCATAGGATGATATAGCATAAGTTTCAGGTTTACCGGCTAATGGCGTTCGATGGTTTAGTCATAAACACATCATTTTGAACGCACAACAGGACTTCCTTCTACCAGGAGAGCGAGTCGAGCCTAAAGGCAGGGGTGTTGCACTTCATTCATTACCACTTCCATGGCCGATGGTTGCCAAGTTTGTCAAGCACTATCTCACTTGCGAAGGACGTTACCAGGTAGTTTATCAACATGATTTTGTGTTTTTAAATCATTTAAGACATGGTCGTCTGCTAAATATGCCATACTATCTGCTTGGGTGTCTGAAGAATATGTCACATTATTCCATGAATGCAAAGTACCCACTCCTTTCCCTCACTCACCATTGTCTTGTTCAGCTTCTAATTCAGAGGGGATTTGCCCAACAAAATCCCCCTCCCCTTAATAATCCACCCCCGAAACCCCATGAAGTTGCTGAAATTCCTCAAGCAGTAGCTGAAAATCTCCAAGAAACTACTGAAGTACCTCAAGCAGTAACCGAAAATCCTCAGGAAACTGCGGAAATTTCTCAAACAGCAGCCGAAACTCCCCAATTAAATGTTGAAAATCCTCAACAGACCCCTGGAATGCCTTAGCAAATTGAAAGTCCTTCTGCACTACAACCATGGAGCGTCTTTGATTCCCCACCACCCGCAGTAGTTAATCCAATTGACCCCTCCACTGCATCGGTCCCACCCCATAATTTAGCTAAATCATCAACTCCCACTATCCATATCCCTAGTGATGATTCAAATGACAACATTCCCATTGCTAAGCTAAAAAGAAAAAGGCAAGAAAATGTTGTGTCCCTACCAAAAGATGAACAAGGGCCTCAATAAAAGAAGCTATCACTTCTTATGACCCTCCTAGCTCAAAGAAAGCTACTTATAAAATAAAAAACACTGTTCTTTCTGCCTTTTTACCTTGAAGAAGAATGAGGACATCCTCTGAAGTAGCAACTAAAACTAATACCCTAAATTCCCCACCTATTATCCTAAAACCCCATACCCTACTACAGTCCCAAGGCCCTGAATCTTTACCTACCTCACCCTCGGGTACTGAAATGCAAAATGTACAGGATTTTGTGACATCATTCCTTTTAGAGAACGTAGCTGTCACACAAGAACCAACTACTGATTCAGCAGCTGCTCCATAAGAACCAGCTGTTGATCCATCAAAAGTAGATACCCAAGATGATATATAGCATGTAGCTATCCCACAAAAACCAGCTACTGACTCAGTAGATGCTACACAATAACCACTTGCTGATGAACTGAAAACAGACGACCTAGATGTAGCTGCCCCACAAGAACTAGCTACTGACTCAGCAGGTGCTACACAAGAACCACCTACTGATGAACAGAAAATAGATGACCTAGATGTAGCTGCCCCACAAGAACCAGCTACTGACTCAACAGGTGCTACACAAGAACCACCTGCTGATGAATAGAAAACAGACAACCTAGATGTAGCTGCCCCACAAGAACCAGCTACTAACTCAGCAGTTGCCACACAAGAACCACCTGTTGATGTCCATAAAACAGATGATTAGGATGTAGCTACTCCAGCTACTGACTCAACAGTTGCCACACAAGAACCACCTGCTGATGTCCATAAAATTGATGACCAAGATGTAGCTGCCCCACAAAAGCCACCTACTAACTCAGCAAGTGTTACACAAGAACCACTTGCTAATGAACAAAATATAGATAATCAGAAACCAGCCATGCATTCAGTAGCTGCCACACAAGAACCATCTGCTGATATGAAAAATATGGATGCGCAGGATGATATAGCTATTACAGAACCAACCGATGATTTAGCAGATGTCACACAAAAACTACCTGCTGAGGCTGCAAATAATGAAGCTGCTACCGAACAACAACTCTTCCTTCCGCTGGAATCAGCTACTGAGACTGTGACTGTTACACAAAGCCCAGTCACCTTGGATTCCCTTTTACAAGAAAACGAGTTTATGAAATCAAAGCTCGAGGTTTATAGGCAAGAATTAATAGTGGCAAGGGAAGCCTATGAAAGAGAGCTTAATCTATATACTTTAGCTCATGCAGCATCTTCAGCCGAGAAAAGTGCAGAGAAAGATCAATATAATGAATACATGTGCAGCCAATGTAGTAATATTTATCATCAAGTTGGTTATAAGATAGTTGAAGTTCCATTGCCTGGAGCCACTCCTGCATCGACTCCTGTTATAGTTAAAAAGGAATGCCCTGCTGTTACACAAGAACCAGCAGGGCCTTCAAATATTTTTGAAAAATAAGTGAAACCACAAGTATCTCAGCCTACTCTGGTTGTTAAAGCTGAAATTCTTGTACCAAGGCCTACAAAGACTGTGTTTACTCAGACTGAACCCCGGCATTCAAAGACTATCTTCACTTAGACCACAAGCACTCAAGCACAAATGGATATATGGAAGAAGCAATATGTTATTTCACAGGAAAGGATCTTGCAGGAACATAAAAAATCATGGCAAAATCATATATATGCAAATTGGGAAGTGTTGGAATAGTCTCATGCACAGAACAAGGAAAATAAACAGTTAAAAACTAGATTGTCTCTCATGTTTGATTTGGTTCAATGACTACTGGCCACCAGGAAACCACCCTTTAATTATTTTGTGTTTCTTGTAGAGTTCCTAGCATTCTTCCAAGTAAAGGCAATCAGAGATGGATGATCTCATGAGGTATCTACACCTCAGCAGTTTATCAAAACATTCACAGAGGCATCAGTCAGTGAACAAAATTTACTCTATGAACTATACCTCCATAATGAAGCCATACCTAAGGATAGAAAGCTTAATTTGATCCCTCTGGTTGGGGACATTTAGATTAGAGCCTTTGTCTCTTTCCTGGCCAATCAGCTCACGTGGAAAAACACCTTCCTTTCAGCAAAACACAATGAAGATAATCGCCTTCTGTGGATTCGATCTGAACCACAGAATGTTGTTGTTTTCGTCGCTGAATATCATTGGTTTTTAAGGGAACTAGGAATGACCGAGCATCTCAAAGAATTACAGGCAATAGTCTTAAAAGATTGCCAATATTATGTTAAAGCCAAGGGAGATCTTGCCTTATAGGCAAACAATCTATTTTGGGAGCACTGCCCTAAGGAGAGAAAGGCATATCATCCCTTTAAACCTCTTAATCTTCAAACAACAATTTCACGGCTACCTAACTATGTCAAATTCATTCAATAGTGTGCCGAAAAATGGTTAGGATGTCATTTTCACTCCCTCTTATATGGCTCCCAGTACAACAATATAAGGCTTATTTCAGGTTGTCCAAAAAGGAGGAGCTTGTAGCATGGTAGAGATTACAGAACGTCCAAGGTTTCAGAGATTTGGTTGATAGCACCTTCTATATTTACTATCTAAGTAATTTTCACTGTACAGCCTAGTACTCAGAGTTAGACTCAGAGTAAAATTTACATGAGGACATGCAACCCTTTCAGTTGGGGGGATGTTAGGACCTCATATTGTCTCTTTTTGACCATACATTTTGCTATTATGTCATCCTTTTTCAACTTATATTTAAAGTCCTTGTTACTGTTTTAACCCAATTATTCCAAAGGTACACAATATTTCTTCTCATCACTATAAGTTTGATTATTTTACATATAATTACGCTATCTTCATTGTTGATCATTGAATTTATAGTTGTTGAATGGTTAAAGAATGATGTGCAGTCTACATTTCTGAAACTTCCTGGAGATTGCAAGATTACTTCTACAGTTGCTGAAACAGTAGGAACAACGCGCAAATCTTGTCGCTGAACAGTTGTGATTTGCGGTCTAGATTTAACAGCAACAGAATAAGATCACTGAACGATCTGCTACACTGGATGTAACGACCATGATCTAAAGACAGCATTATTGTAACAACATTTTGTTGATGGGAAAACTGATTTCCCTATTTTTGTATAAAGGGTTAAAATAGGACTTACAATGTAATCTATTGTAATAGATGTCTCCTCTTTAAAAAGAAGAGACATCTACATTAGAAGGGGATGAACAGATTGCGGGGAAAGGCTTAGTTGAAGGAACAGAACTGGAATCCCTTTTTCTGTAACATGACATATTGATGGATGGATAAATTCTTGTTCTGAAAATTTCTTTATAGTTCTCGTCTCCTGGGGAATCTTGTGAGAAGGACAGGGCCCACCTTCATCACAAGATTCACCCATTATATTTTTGCAGTGTGTTAAGTGTGTCTTTTATTCATTCTTGGTTAACAGTACTGTTTACTGAATATTGTTTTCACATTATTGCTGAAACTCTATTTTCTTTCCAATTGATTGTTGCATTATTTAGTTTATCCACAGTTCATTCATGAGTGTTTCATTGGCAATTGAGTTTACAGAGTGAGTTGGCAGCGTGGTAATCAGAAACAGGTGCTGCATATTCCCACTCTGGGAATAGGGTCCTGTTCTCTGTTACAACATAGCTGGTTCTTTCCTTTGCAGATTGATTCTTTTTCATTAGATTACTTCTTTAATGAAATTAAGCCTTCTTTGGTAGTTGTCTGCAATAGATTGTTTTTGCTGTAACTCAGAGTGGAGCTTCTGTTTGCTGAAGCAAGGTGTGATTAGTCTTTACTACAACTTTCATTGCCTTTAAGATTGAGTACATATAGTACGCCGTTGCCTTTGAAATAAACAGACTTCCCTGGGTTGACAATTTATGTAGCACTTGGTTGTTTGAATTAATAAGCAATTAAAGTGACCAACAGTATATACAACAAAGTTGTAGATATGTTGTCAAGGCCTATTGTTAATGCATCTATTATTCTTAAGCATAACTCAATCATGCATGAAAGTTACATTGAACAGTATGCTCAAGATGAATATTTTAAAGATGTTTATGCAAATTTGAGTCAAGGAAATCATGTTGAAGAGTTTGATTATCATGTTCATAACAAGTCATTGTATCATCTTGGAAAGTTATGTGTTCCACAAGGTGAAAGATTCAATGTCATAATGGAAGCCCACACTTCTCTTATTATTGGTCACTTTGGTGTAGGAAAAACAATTGCTCAATTACAGAGGTATTGTTATTGGTCTCACATGAATGAAATTGTATCAAGATATGTAAAATGATGTGCTATGTGTGCTACTAGCAATCCAAGCAATAGGAAATTGAGTTTATACACTCACTTCCTATCCCTTCTCATCCTTGGGAAAATATTTCTATGGATTTTGTTGGGGGACTACCAATGTCTAGGAAAGGTCATGATAATTTATATGTTGTAGTGGATTGTTTTAGAAAAATGTGCATGTTGATTCCATGTAAGAAACATGTTATAGTTGAGCATACCATAAATATGTTCTTAAAAATTGTATGGGTTCATTTTGGGTTACCTACTTCGATTATTTTTTATCGAGATTCTCGATTTGTTGGGAAGTTTTGGTCAATTTTATGGGAACTTATGGACACAAATTTGAAGAAGAGCACACCATTTCATCCATAAACTGACGACTAGAAAAAAGTAGTAAACAAAATAGTAGTGCATCTCCTTCGAGGTTATTGTGGTAAGCATCAGGAACTTTGGGATGATAATTTTCATTACATCCAACATACCTACAACCATGCCAAGCATTCATCTACACAAGTACCTCCATTTGAAGCTTGTTTGGGTTATTTACCGAAATCGCCTTTGGATTTCATCTTTGGTAAGGATATTGTAGTAGATGGACATAATGATGTGGATAAAGCCAAGAACTTCAATGAAAAAATTCAACTAGTGCATCAAAGGGTACAAGAACAACCGAAGAAAAGAAAATCCAAGTACAAAGCAAGACATACTAAGCATCAAGTTGATCATGATTTCCAAGTGGGAGATCAAGTTTGGTTGTACATCAGTAAGGAAAGTCTACAAGGTGAAGGTAAAAATATCAAGCCAATCATATATGGTCCTTTTAAAATCTTGGAGAAGATTGGTAACAATGTTTTCAGATTAGATTTGTCACCTTACATGCAAATTTATTCTGTTGTGAATGTAGAAAACTTGAGGTTGTATGAGCCTCCTATGATTATTGATCAAGAATATAATGCACGAGTTCCACCTATAGAATATTTTTCTCCTGAATTATTGACAGGAGGATAAGGACTTCACACAGAGGCAATGTGGAGTATCTTTGAGTGGGTCTCAAAGGTACCAATCCAAGAAAAGCAAGGTGGATAGAGATCGAGAAAGTGAGGGAGTTGTTCCCTCACTTACTTGCTAAGTGAAAATAGACTTTTAGTGGTCCAAAAGCTTCCAGTGGGGAGGAATGATCTAGGAATAAAAAATATGTTAAAAAATGAAAGTGCTCAAAATATCTTGAATATCATGCCAAAATGTATATCTCATTATTCTGATTCCAACAACACTTGAATCCCCTCAATCTAACATCATATGAGGAAGTTGTCACATTCTAAATTTTTTGGCAAATAACTAAAAGGTCAACTTGTACGGTTGATTAGGAAGTGTATGGATGCCGTATGGCAGTCTATATGATGACATCATCAATTGACTAGGAAACATGGGAGCTAATCAAAACTCGACATGTGGACCAATCATACGGGGAACAATTGGTGCATCATTATTGGTTAAAGGTTGTTTGGGATGGGCTAATCACGGAGTAACACATGGCCCAATCCCAGGGCACCATGTGACACTCTGGATGAGGCCAATATTTGTTTAGTGTCAACCAAAAAATGACCGCAGGATTCAAACATACAGCCTCTCGTCTACCAAACCGACGCCCTACTAGTCCGCCACAAGTGCCGCTTGATAAACATGGTTGGCGGGTAATATTTAAAGGTTATCAGTTTTTGTGTTGGTAGTAACATTGAGGCAACAAACTAACTCATCGGGTCGGATGCTTGGTTACATGAGCCACCCTGTGACCAGGGCATATGAGAAGGGTGTTGGCTCGCAGTTACATGGGATGCACATGACCACAGGCGAAGGTTATGGAGGGGCAGGGCGTGTTACATCATGTCTACGTCCTCGACACAGTGATATCAACCACCATGAGACCGAGAGCGATGCTAGGGAAGCGTGTGGCCTATGGTCTGCGCCCCTTGGTCACTGGTGTTGCCATATGACTGACAGGGGAGTGTTGAATTTGGTGCTAGGGTCTCGACCCAATAAAAAAATTTAATTTGTATATTTAATTAAATTGCCAAACTCACAAGTGTTCATGGGTCAAACCAGAGACCTACGGTCACAAACTCTATGCCTTACCAATAAACTAATGAACCAATATGTGGATAGTTTTGCGGAGTGGAAAATTTTGTAGAACATTTTGTAGACAGTTTGAAGAAGGATGCATATCTTGACCATTTTTTAGTTTTTTTGAGCCCAAGAAGATCCTACACAAAGGTTTTTGAGCTTTCTAGATGCAATGGCAGTATTATTTTTATAAGTTCAACATTATATGATGATGTATTTGAACATTTGGGAATATAATAAAAAGAGCCACCATCGGAAGTTGGACTTGGAGACATAGCCCAAGAAGGGTTAACTCCGTCATAAATTTGTTGTGTTTTGATGATTCTTATTGTCTATTTTGATTGTTAAAAAAGTGCAAAATTTACTTTATTTTATATGCTTTTGTAGTCACAATCCATTTCCTAAAAGACAAACTATCTTGCAAAACATTTTATGCAACCTTCAATTTTGATTTCAGATCATATTCCAACAAATTAAATAATACTGAATTTAAATCATTTAATAAAAAATTATAAAACCTATATCTTATGTGCAATAAATTACATAAAAATTATAATTATAGTAAAAGATAATTATAATAATCAAAATACTATTTGATTAAAATAAATAATAGAAATATTATTTAATATTTATAAATTATTTTTAATAATTAAAAAATAATTTAACCATAGTTAATTATATATAAAATACGAAATATATTATAAATATGCTACTTTCTAAGAAAACCATAAAGTTTAGAAATAACTTATTTGAAATAATTAATACTTAATATTTAGTGTTTTTACAAATATAATATAAAAATTTATGGAAATTAATAGAAGGGTAGTCGGTCTAAAATGATGTCAATGTGCATTACATCCTTACGGAACCATAAAACTTAGGCATAATCACATATGTTTTCAAGTGTTGTAAGTTGTGTTTGGGTATAATAAATTATACTCTTTCTTATCACATATTAATGGCGTTTCTTATCACATAGTAATGACAAGAATATCTAATCTAAGACATGTCTATTGTAAGGGGTTTATGGTCATAAATTAACGAGTAAAAAGTAAACAAGGTAATCAATTTTGGGTATGGTTATAAGTTAATGAGTCAAAATTCAACAAGGTGATCAATTTTGGGTAGAGTTTGAATATATGTTTAAGATATTTTAAAACATTTATAAAAGAATTAATTAATAAAATATTGGTCTTACATAGATATCTAGAGTTTTTGAAGTGTTTTAAGAGTAGCTCAAGGAGTTATATGATATACTGAGGTAAACAAAGTTTCTATCAAAATTAAATGAATTTTCAATGAAGTATAAATCAATTTATAATATGTAAAAAAAAAAACATTTTTTAAGCTTTTGATTCAAAATCTATGTTATATAAAAAGTTTTAGGATTTTTTATTTGGTTACTAAGTTAGAAAAGATATATATGTATTATGATTGTTTTTATAAAAAAATATCTAAAATTTAGATGATGATATTTCTTTATGAATTTGTTAAGCTTGTCTATACCTTGTTCATGTTCTATCAAGAGCATCTGAAGACCTATAACTTTGTCTTCCTAAATATTACCCCATTTTGTTGCAAATTTGGGTTGTTACACCTTTCGTGCAAGTATTAACATGTTTATTATTTTGCTTTGGTTAAAGATAAGGGTTTTTATAATGAATTTGAGAACTCATCATTGGAATAATAATGTTTTGATTTCACAAATGTTTGGAGGTTCTTTGGGACAATTGGATTCCTATAAATGGCTCCCACCTCAACTTCTTCTCATAAGATTTGAAAGTGATATAATCCTTACAAATGATTCTCACTTTAACTTCTTCCCATGAGACCTAATAAAAACTAAACCCCAAACAAACCAACTAATATACACTTCACAGATAAACCCATTCTTATAACATCACACAAAATAAGGAAAAAATAAGGAATTCAACGCAAGAAGCTCGACCCAGTAAAGAAGATTTAATTTTTACATTTAATTAAAACACCAAATGCATTAGAGTTCGTGGGTTGAACTCGAGACCTATGGGTCATAAACTCTACGCCTTACCAATACGCCAATGAATAAGTATGTGGCTAGTTTTGTAGAGTAAGAAGTTTTGTAGACAGTTTGAAGGAGGCATATCTTGGCCATTTTTCAGCCTTTTTGAGCCCAAGAAGAGCCTACACTAGGGTTCTGGGAATTTTGGATGCAATGGGCGTGTTATTTTTTCAAGTTGAGAATTGCATGTTCTGTATTTTAATATTTCAGCATATAATAAAAAGGGAAACCATTGGAAGCTGGACCCGAAGATGTAGATATTGAAAATGCAACAAGAAAATCTTAATTTAATTTCTTCCTTGAGTTAAATTAGGAATAAAATTGTAATTCCACATCTCATGACAAATTGTGTTAGTTAACTAAGTTAATTTGACTTAGTTGGCTCATTTAATTCAAGTTGAGGATCTAACTTGAGCCATGTAGGGTGCATCCTACATTAGAGGAGCCCTAATTGAGTTTATTTCAAGTTGTAATTAATTGATTTAGTTTAACTGAGTTAAATTCAGTTAAACTAGTTCCAACTGTTGGAGGAACTAGTGGGAGGTCTAGTAGTGTGGTGTTGCCTACAGTCATCAACCATTTAACTGATGATTTGCTCATAAATAACTCATGAATGTCATATCTAAGAGTTACCCAGTTGACATTGGAGTTTAGGGACAATGTACTATCAGTTGTATAATCATCTGAATTATACAAGTCATGCATGAAGTTATAGGAAGGTTTATGAGGATTGGACAATTCCAATTGAGGAATTTCCCTAATTAATAGGGCGATAATTCCCAAGGAAACAACGCAAGGAAATAGGGACTCGGGCAAGCAAAAAATTGGTTAAGTATTGGCTTCGACTTGTCTAGGAAGCAATGAGACAGATAGAGATAGTGCAGAGGTTGCTCGATCTTGAGCAAAGCATTGTAATCTTCTCATATTTTTTGACTAATGCAATATATAGATAATAAGGGTTTTTAGATGTGGATTTCCCTAGGAAATCATTGTGTAATGTGTTGATTGAATTTTTTCTCTTGTATACTTTGTGATTTCACGATCATTTAATTGTTTCCACTGATGAGTAGAGTAGATTCAAGTCTATTGTTTTAGTAAATTACAATTAGCAATTTGAATCTACAAGGAATTTTTGCATGGTATCAGAGCAGGAATCACTTTAGACGAGGAGAATACGATTTTTTTCTTTTGCAGGTGAAATCAAATTTGTAGTACCATACTTCATAACTAGGAGGATGTCATTCTATGGATTGAGACTCGAATATTCCCTTGAGGGTATTTCAAACTATATTGATTGGAAGGATAGGATGGAGGTAGTGTTGGAAGAGAACAGGCTTAAGGAATTCATAGACAAAGATATTCCTAAGCCTCCAACAGATGATGCTAAAGATCTAGCAGAGTGGAGAAAATGTGTTGCAAAGGCGAGAAGGATTATCCTAGAAGGAGTTCAAGATCATTTTGTCTCAAACCTCCATGTTTAAGAGACTCCATATGCAACGTGGAAGGCCTTGATAGAATTTTTTCAAAACAACGGTGACCACAAGAAGTTGGCACTAAAGGACAAGCTCAAAAAAATCAAGATGGAGAAGAGTGACACAATACCGTAGTACTTGACCAAGTTCACCCAATCTCGGGATGAGCTTGGAAGTGTTAGTGTTAAAATTGTTAAAGATGATTTGGTCAACCTAGCACTTCCAAGCCTTCACAAGAGTTAGCACAACTACTAGGATGTGGTAAATAGGAGGGAGAAGCTACCAGAGTGGGAGCATTTGTGGTCTTACTTGGTGCAAGAAGAGATTTGGCAGAACACCAGAGATGGATCCGAATCCAAGCATGATGATGAGGAGAACCGTGCCTTAGCTAGAAAGGCAAAGAAAAAGAAAGGGAAGTCATCCTATTCCAAATCAGATTCCAGTTAGGTAAGAAAGAAGGACTTATTGAAGATTAAATGTTTTCACTATCATGAGATGGGACTTTATGCCATGAAGTGTCTGCACAAGAAGGCCAAAAACAAGCCCTTAGGAGGAGCAGCAGGTGAAGCTCTTACTTCAAAATTTGAGTTGGATGTGACCCTCATCATTTGTACGGTGACATTGGTGCTGGGTAGTATGTGGTATTTAGATAGTGGAGCCTGATTCCGTATGACAAGAAATAAAGAATTCTTCAATGACTTGGAGGAGAAGGACCTCCAGATGTACATCGAAATGGGAGATGATGGAAGGTATAATGCAAGTGGAATTGGTACTATTACTTTTCAGAGGGAGTTTGGTTCTCATCTCACATTAAGATATGTCATGTATGTTCTAGGTCTGAAGAAGAATTTGGTTTCAATTGCTATGTTGGAGGACCATGGCTACAGTGTGATATTTAGTGAAGGAAAGGATTTCCTTCATCACATAGCCACAGGAAAAGTGAAGCAGATCAGAATTTAGGTGAAAAACCTCTACAAATTGGATGTAGAAGATTGCGCTTCTTTGAGCACAAAAGAAGAGAAGGTTTAGAGCCCAGAGATCGATGAATTGTGGCATAGAAGATTGGGACACTTGCACCACGGAGCTTTGAAGATCATGCAATAGATTTCTATAGGAATTCCCAAGGGTGCACTAGAGCAAAGAGATACATGCAAAGGGTGTACATTGGGGAAGTACACCAAAGCCACCTTTCATGATAAGGACAATCGAGTGCAAGTGATCCTTGAAAGAGTTCACTCAGATGTGTGTGGACCGTTCTCGATAGCTTCCATGACCAAGCACAAGTATTATGTAATATTTGTAGATGATTTCTCACGTAAGTGCTAGATTTTCTTCATCGAGAAGAAAGATCATACATTCTCTAAATTTTGTGAATTTAAAGTACTTGTTTAGAAAGACACTGGAAGGCAAGTTAAGTCTCTCACGATTGATAATGGTGGAGAATATGTGTCAAACTAATTCAAGAAATTATGTGAATCAGAAGGCATTCAATGAGATTTAATAGCACTCCATAACCCACAACATAATGGGGTGGTTGAAAGGAAGAATAGAAGTATTGTGGGAGCTGCACGGGAAATGTTACATGATCAAGGCCTACTGCTGCACTTGTGGGTTGAATCATGCAAGACAACTGTATATGTGCATAACATAATTCCTCATCAGATTCCCAAGATGAGTACACCAGAAGAAGCTTTTTTAGGTAAGAAACCAGATGTGGCACACTTCAGGATCTTTGGTTCATCAGTTTACTGTAATGTTACCAAGAATGCAAGGAAAAATCTATAGCCAAAAACTATGTTGGGCATATTTGTGGGGTACATTGATACACCTCACAACTATTAGATGTACCTAACATCTCATACGATGACAGTGGTTTGTAGAGATGTGAATTTCGATGAAGAGAAGGCCATGAGATGTTCCTATTGGGATGGGGTCGTCAGGGAGAGAATTGAATTAATTTAGTCATTTTTTATAAATAATTTTGTAAGGGATGTAAAGTCTCCACAAAATATGGATGCAGAGTGCATAGCTAGTCAAGTGTCACGGGGGCCTTAGCCCCTTGTTTGGGTAAGTGATAGGCGGTTTTGAAGACTCACACATGAGTCAGGGGTTATGGTATTGTATTAGAAAAAGTTATAAATAGTTGATTCATATCGAGTCTTAGACATAACTTTGGATCGATAAGAATAGAAGTATGAATGAATGAATGATGTTGTAAGGGTTTGATAGATAAGAAGGTTTGTTCCTATCAATAGCGAAGAAAAGGCTCTGCAACTGATTGCACGGAGGCTTAGAAGAGTCCACAACTAAGTGCGTGGACCCCTGCAGCTATGTGCATAGGGTAGTAGAAGTCTGTATTGTGAAGGATTTGATTAATAAAGACTGATTTTGGGTTAGAAATACTTGCATCTGTGATTTATCTATTTATCTCGCTCTGAATACTATTTTCTTGAATTAATGTGTCTTATCTATGTGAATCAAGTTAATTGAACATGTTTATGCTTAACAAGATGATTAAATGATATTTGTGAAGATCTAAATCTAGTTTGGGTTAGTTCCAAATAAGGAAGATAGGTATGCCTGATAGAAGATGTAGATCTAAGAAACCCTAGAAGACCTATTCAGTTGCGTGAAAGTAGAAGACATATCTTGTTAGGGCCTTCTTAAACACCATTGGTTGATTCCACGAAGAATTGAAGGTAGTTAGGGATGATTTAGCAGTCTTAACTCTATCGAAAGGTCAGGTCTACACGGAAGTAGATCCAAGGCCCTGAAAGACATAACACTAGTCTCTGGATGTAGAGATTGGTCCTTGCATCCCCCAATACTGCTTCGATTGAGACCGTGACCTTCGTTATGCAGGTTGTTTCTGAAAGGGCAAGCAGTGTAGGTTTTTGTTGGCTGGCGCAACTAACTCCAAACCTGGGTCAAGACCCCCTAAGCCAACAAATGGTTTCGTTGTTGGGACCAAGATCTGATTAAGAGATGTGTGATGTCACATCATTGGAATCTGACTAAGAAAGAGGTTGAAAAGTGGTTAGATCGAAAGATTCACGAGTTTGTGGCTCAAGAAAATAGGAATGCACACCTGTTGAGGGAGGATTGGTTTTATAGATATATGTATACATAGATACACGAAATTTTCTTTTGCACTTTTCCATGTAATTATATGAGTGGTTAGCAAAATTGGTAGACAATCAAGTGAGGTGGAAGCTCGATAGTCCTATAGTGTGGACTCTAGAATTGGTGCGACGAATAGAGGCATCTAAAAACAAGACCGCGTAGGCTGTCGATCATTAGTTTGATTGAATTCTGGGAGGATTTGTTACTAAGTTTGCAGTTCACACCTCAATTAGCTATAGCGAAGTAGAGAAAAGATTCTTCAAAGGACCGCGAGGTAAGTACTTCAGGGCATTGAATACTTGGATTGAAATGATATTATGTGAAAAGCAAGTAATTCCATTACCTTAATGTTCAGAGCTACCAGAAGTGGCGGATTCTTTAGAAGTAATGGATTAGGTCCAGAGTATAGTCCATTAATTGAACCTCCTTCAAGCGATGAAGAAGGGGCAGTGTTGACTACACTGCGAAGAGCTGTTCAATTAATAACTCAGGGTATTTGGAGGATATCTCATCCATCCACTCCACCTCCACCTCCACCATTCATCATGGAAAACACAATGAAGATGTCGATCTTTAAAGGAATAGGAAGTGAAGATCCAAAGCAATTCTGGTTTGTTGCGAACAATGTATGGACAATGAAACAAATCATTGATGATAATATAAAGAAGGCTTAGTTGGTTACCGCATTTTAGGATCATGCACTAACCTGGTACATTAAGCATTGTGTTGATAATCCTCAGGCATCGTTAGTAGAGACTTAGACAACTTTGAACAAAGAATTTAGTAAGCCTAAATCTAAGGCGCAGTCAGTAATTGAATTTAAGGAAATCTGAATGAGAGTTGATGAAACACCTTGGGACTTTGATCATAGGTTGAAGTGCTAGATTAGGCAGGCTAACATGCAAATCTCAGAAACCCAACATCAAGACTGATTTATCGCGTCGCTCTTGCCACACTTAAGAATACCTATGTCACAACAAAAGATAGAAACGCAAGCAGAAGCCTTAGAGATCACGATGAGGCTACATGCATCACCTATTCATGATACAAACCTGGGGGTATAACAGATCCACTCATAGTTAGAGAGCCTACGCCTAGAGTTACAAAGTTTAAGGAAAGAGAAGGAGACTATGCCAGATGTTCACGCAGAGGTGTGGTGCTTGAAGTGCAAGGGCCACGAGCATGATAAATATCATTGTCCAGTATACATGAATTATCTTATAGGGGCGACCAGCCCCCCTAAAGCCAGAAGTCCTAGCTAGGCTGAAAATGGGAGTTGCACTGTGGTGTGCTATTTGTCAAGTCACGGGACATCATGCTACAGATAACTTCCACCTACTGCAGAAGTTTGTACAAATCCCTCAGTAGTGCAAATCCGTGGGCCATGATGAGCACCATTGTCGAAGTTATGATATAATGATGGAAATATCCCCTACTTACTATATGCAAGAAGAAAATTGGCCCCCAAATCAAGGCGTAGGAGGAGCACATAGGGGGTTTTCAAGGCTGAGGACTTTGCGCGAGATTACCCGAATCCTACACACCCTTCATGTCAATACTGTAGACAATTTGACCATGCCATAGAAGAATGCCCAGTGTCAATAGCTAAAATGAAAGAGAAGAAAATGCAACCTCAACAACCTATGCAAAATTTACAAATGATGAAGGTTGAGCCCCGTGAACAGGATCTGAACATAAACATTATGTTAATAAGTGGTATAACAACTGGCACAGATAAAGGTAAGTAGCTTGAGGAAGACAGATGGGTCCACAAAGCTACTAAGAAAGAAGTCGTATTTGACCTTAATCGCTATAAGGAAACATTCATGGAAGCAAAAAAGAGCTTCGCTGAGGCCTCCACCTTAGGCAACTAGGAAAAGACACCAGAGACCAGTGCGACACAAGAGGTTGATCCTTCTGTACTCACTACTTTTTTGGAGATGTGCATGAAATTGTTGCACGATCAAAAAGTTGTTGAAGGATTGCAATACTTAATAGACAAGTGTGCCAATAAGGAAAAGAATCCTATGGAGCAGCGCACAGTTAGAAATATTGGTAAGTATAAGGCACAAATAGGACATGAGATGAGGTTAACAACACAAATAGGTGATTATGAAATGGACCAATAATTTTGGATTTGGGGTCCCATGTGAATGTTCTGCCGAAACAGACATGGGAAAGGATGGGGAGACCTGTGTTGCAGTGGTCTCCTATTCAGCTCTGAATGGCAAATCAACATCCCATGGGATGATTGTATGGAGTGACGGTTGATATTGAAGGTGTTAGTGCATTCACAGACTTTGAAGTTATAGAAATTGTCAATGACAGTAATCCATACCCTGCGCTCCTGGGAATCAACTTGGCTATTGATATGAATGGGGTCATTAATTTGAAGAAGAGAAAAATGACCTTCGAAAAGAAGTTGCTTAGGGTCATAGTGCCACAGGATCCTACGGAAGGAGAGCGCTATACCGAACATGTCCACGATTATGTAGAAAGTGATGACGAGATGGATCAAATATACAAGATAACAACGCGAGATCAAGATTGGATCAATTCAATGGTAGGTGGATGGATCGCATGGGACCGGAAAGTTCATGTACATTTGACTCAGATGAGGAATTAGAGCATTGGAAGAGCCGCTTACATGAAGTATCTACAGTGCGATGCAATATGATGACGAAGTCACTGTGCTGTGTTTTGTCAGAGGTAAGGTAGCTACCTTATTATGATGGATTGACTGATGTGGAATTGTTTTTAGATGAATTTGAATGCAAAGTACGAGAAGAACATTGATTCTAGGCACTGGAATTGGTGCTATGTGCTACGCCTTCCTGTTGGTAGGGTACTTGGTGGGCTCCAGTATTGTAGCAATAATGCTACAACTCTTGGAGCTTCCTATCTCTAATTTTATCAACCTGGTAGTTCGTAACAAACTTGGAAGCGACGGTGCTGTATGCACAAGTACTAGCTCTTGTCGCAGCTGTCACTTGGTCAGCTGGCACAAGTCCGCTAGGGCTCAAGCCAACTTCTATATGCTCTCAGAAGAAGCTTTCTAAATGATGGATGAAGACTATCTCAAGGAAATTGACCTACTTTGCAATAATGAACTGAAAGCCAACAAAACAGGGAAACCCTAGTAAACCCTAATCTGACTAGTCTAACCTCTATGATGCAATGGTGGGAGTGCAAACTTCTAGAAATGATTCCATTACTTCAAGTGATATGAGATGCATGAATTTAAGCTACTTCTACTGAAAAGAACATTGTTTTTCGATTTTTGCTTAAGTGGTTGGAGTTATTACGATTTTGTTTCTTATTAGGGTTTGACTATGCAGGGGTAGTTCGAAGGGAGAGAAAGCTTGGGAACGGTCAGGAGGGCTAGGAAAGGTTTCAGGGGATCCAAAACATCATTCCATAGAAGTCCACAATGTTCAGGTGCTCGTCAACCGAGGTTACAGGTTTCTACAGGATGTCTGCAGGGGATCCTACAGGAAGCTTGGGATTTCTACAGGAAGTCTGCTAACTTCTACAGGATGTTCTGTGGTTGGAGTTTTGGGTGATGGAGGAGTTGTATGGGTGGATAGGTAGAATGGAAAGGGGGCTTATGATGGTTCAGGGACAGAGATATGAGATGAGGAAAGGATGCTTGCAGCTAGTTGGAGAATGGAACGGTGGAAGCAATGAAAAGTCCGAAAAGATGGAGCTACGTGAACATTAGGAGTGTTGGAAGGCAAACAAGCTGAATCAGAGGTTGGGTAGGTGACTTTAGGCGTGGTTGAGAAGAAGAAGAAGATAACAGAGCGGTGCAACGCAGTGTAAAGGAAACAAATCTGCACAAAACCAAGAATTCATCAACCTATCCTAACTGTGTTATTAAATCAATGAACAACAATGTAAACTTCAGAGAAAAATCGTGCATGGAGTTGGAACGAGGAAATACTGCTCAAGATCAGAATGCATGGATGGATCTACAATTGAAATGACTGTGTTGCAGCTTGAATGAAAGTGTATGACTGTGTTTTTGGTGGCTGGTACGGTCTACACCTCCAATCTCTAACAGAGATGGCAGTGAGTGCACTGTCAGCCTTTTCTTGGAGCTCAAATGAATGCTGATCCTCCTACTCTAATCTAAGCAACTAAAAGCACTTGAACCATAAACTAATCCTACTCAATCACATAAAAGAAATCAAATCAGCAAACTATAATTTCTAAATGCATGTCAAAACAGAGGAATAAAGTGCTGGAAAGAAAGACAAGTAACAATACAAGGAAGAGGAGGTCTATTGCTCTCAGGTTGGGCCCTAACCTGAGAGCTATAGCTCCCTTAAAAACTCAGAATTGAATCAAAAGTTGCCTGTCTTTATTGAATAATCATGAGTCTAATGACATGCCAAAACTGGCTTACAAAGAGCAAAAACCGAGCTGTAGCTCGTGCTTAGAAATTGCAACAGTAGTTCAAAAGTTCAAAAAGCTCCTATCAAAGGCCACGGCCTTAATATTTATACATGATGAGGATCAAGCTGGCTTCCTCAATTAATGGAGCTCGGCTGTCCAACTAAAAGTTAAACTGTTGTTCCTGTAGAACCTGTTGGCTGCCTTTAAGCTCGGTGGGGAGAGCTGTTGGAGCTCGGAGTTAGGGTGGAGATCACGAGGGAGGTTATTTAAGGTTGTAGACAACCTCCCTATAAACCTGCAATGCCACCTTTGTTGTCTCCTTGTCTCCTTCTGCGTGGTCTTTGCTCCCTTTAATGCCAAAAAACCCGAAATCATCATGTATTAGCCACATAGATATAATGTCTGCCCTTCTTCCTACAAATAACACGAATATACCAAGAAATGAATGCATAAGTGATAAAAGATGAAGGGTTGAGCAAGGTAAGTAGGCCAAATGAGCCCAATTTGTTACCAAAAATTGGGGCTCATCATCACCCCCCAGCTAAAATATTTTCTCATCCTTGAGCAATTTTGTGCCAGCTCCTTGTCCTTGGCCGAGAACTAGGCTCCGAAACACGCTCTTTCTTCCCTACTCTTGGTGGCTCTGCCTGTTCTGCCCTTGGTGGCGATGAGGGTGCCGCTCCTTCCCTCTTCTCTGTTTCCTCTACCTTGAGCCGGGCTTTTGAAACCGATTGGTCTATCCTTCTTTTCCAAGTAGTTGCTTTTGGGCTCCCCTTCTCGTAGGTGACCGATATCTTCGAGGGGGACCTCTCACTGGGTGAAGTAGGGGCATCCCCTGTAGTGACTTGGCTGCTGGATGGGGGCTGTGGCTTGCCCGTCTTTATTCTTGAACTTCTTCGAACTTCAGAGTATAGAGGGGTCTCCCTCTTTCTCTTTTCTTTTGGCTTAGGTGGCATGCTGAGGCCAGCTAGTACAGCTGCTGCCTCCCTTGCTAGAATGTCCACCTTCTTCTCCTTGGGTTTCACTTTTCCAGGGCTTCCTGTAGAAGACCCTGTTTTAGCCAATTTCGGGCTTCCTGTAGAAGCCTGTTTCTGCTTTCCTGTAGACACAGGTGTCGCCACCTTGGCTTGCTTTGCTGCATGGGTTTTTCTTTTTGGTTTGGTTGCGGGTGCTGATGAGGTACTTGTGCTGATGTGGACCTTCTCAGCTTTGTCCATTCTGCTCTGCAACCTTTTCTCTCTTGCTGACAAAATGGGTGTGTCACCTTTTTCCTCAGCATCCTTTTTCTCGTGCTTCCTCCTTTGTTCTTTCTTCTGCACTGTGATCGGGGTCTTTTGGCCTGTTTCTTTCTTTTCCGCGGCCACTGCTTCTTTTTCCTCACTGCTGGAGGAGCCACTTTCCTCGGTCAGCATCCTTATGTCTCCATCTCTTGTCAAATTTATGAATGATTCCCATGAGAGGGGAACCTTATATGAATGAAGCGCATCCTCCACAAGAAGTTTGATCAATCCATGGTGGGCTACCTAATCTGGTATGCCTTCTTTTAACTTTGTGGCACACTCAATTAGAGACTGTAGCAGGAAATAAGGAATGCTCAGTTTATTTTCTACAGGAACATCAATCTGGTGTCTCAATTCAGTGAGCAACCTGAAGTGATACACGTACACGATGCTAAACCGGCCTTCACAGGTTATATACTCCATAATTTGCAGGCTAACTTCATTCCATGGTGGCAGCAAGCTGGTTCTTCGCACCCCATTTTTGTCCTCCGTGAATTCCTCCTCAGGTGGAAAGAATTCTTTCTTTGCCTGTTGGCTCAACTTCCTTTCTTCCTTATCCCATGGCAAGCCCATTGGAAGTTCAGTAGTTCGACTGATATATTGTGGGGTGACCTTGAGGCTTAGGCCCCTGAAGTTCACGGTGGCCAATGTTTTGGATTTCGGCCTCAAAGCTTGTAAAAATTCTTCTGCCACTTCGTCGTCATAACCCTGCAACTTATCACAAAAGGATATCCATTGTGCCCGTGTGAAGAGCTCCACCACCTCCTGGTTTTCTCTTAATTTTGATGAATCAGTGGGTTCCCGTCTAATAAACCCACTCAGCATGATAAAAACTATTGCTAGAGGTGGCGAATGCGGAAGAAGTTTAGCTTATTGGGACAGAGTTTTGAATTATGCCTCCGTCGTGCAAATAATCCACAAAACTTATCCCTGGGGACCTTAACACAGTTTAATTCACTGACATCCTGTAGAACGACAGTCTATGCATAGCAGACAACACTTTTAACCATTTCCTACAACCAGACTGTAGACGACGATTCTACCACCTTTAAAAACCAATTGCATGGAGAGTTCAGGGTTACCTTCTTATCTGCCACCTTTTTACGTGAGGAACCCGCCTTCCTGTAGAAACAGCTTTCCTGTAGGAGCAGCTTTCCTGTAGAAGCAGCGCGTGATTCCTGGGGAAGGTTGCAGTTGGTTTGCACTCTCAGTGGTGCTTCTCAGCCATTTTGATAGCCAAAGGCTCGGAGTTTCGAACTGCAGAGAGATCTGAATGTTCACTCGAGGTTCGAACGGCGAATGATAAATGCATGCGGCCAATCTAGCCGATTAGATTTGAATCGGCGGGATCTGTGGCGCGGGGGTGAGCTGTCCCCACCGGACTGTTGGATGACGTCGTTCCATCATTTGACTGCGCGTTCACTTACTACCGCATCATCCCTCCAGCAGATCCACCGTCGTTTCTTCTGCTAAATCCATTTTTTCCGACGGGGATTGTTCTCACGTGTGTCTTGATCATTCCTTTTGTCATGGCCGCCACCCAAACATCTGACTGGACCATTACCCGGTTGATGTGGCCATACAGCCGCTCAACCCATTCTCTTCACACTTTGCAAACAATGCAAAGTAAAATTCATGCAATTTGACGGAAGAAAGGGTCGAGACACTTACCTGCGCAGCTGCAACACGATTTTTCGGGTTTTGGACGATGATGAATGGATCTATCTGCTGCTGGTGAATTTGTACAGGCCCGAAGGTTCACGTTTACAGGCTGCCGACGATGGAGTTGATGCTTGGCTGCATACGTCCGCGTTCATTGCATATGGCCAACGATGTGAATAGTATACACTCTAGCGGGCTCAACTGTTACAGGACTCCCGCGGGATGTCTTGTAACAGTTCTTCCTCCTGTAGAAGATCTGTGTCTTCCTGTAGAAGACCTGCGTCTTCCTGTAGAAGACCTGCGTCTTCCTGTAGAAGACTCAAGCTATAATAAAATTGCACATACCTTGGAGAAAATGAGTATTCTTGGAGGAGGTGCTGGTGAGGTCTCCTGACAGCATGATAAGGATCCTAGGCTTTTATTTGAGAGGCTTCCTCTCCTCCATAGAACACCTGCAACCTGCATGAAATTTTACATTATGAATCTGTTGACCTTGTTTTTTTCTTCTTCTTCTTCTTTTTTTTTGAAAGATAACAGGGGCGCCTCATTGAGGTTTTCACCCTTGCCATCTGCCTTAAGCGCCTCAGAGAGGTTTTCACTCAAGGATCTTTTTTCAAATCTCTTTCCTTTTTTTTTTTTTGAAAAACAATAGGGGAGCCTCAATGAGGTTTTCACCCCTACCACCTGCCTTGGGCGCCTTAGAAAGGTTTTCACCCAAGGATCTTTATTATTATTATTATTATTATTTTTAGACCCTTCAGGGTATGCCCAAAGGAGAGGCAGAACCCTTCTCTATGACCAATACTGATTTCTCCATAGTTTTGATGAACTCTTGTCTTGAGAGAGGCTTCCTGTAGATCTTCAATCGATGCCCATTAACAAGCATGGAGATGGCTTCCTCATCAATGGTCCGAATAAGAACAGATCCATTGTCATGACATTTTTCCACTGCATATGGTCCTAGCCATCTAGTTCTCAGCTTTCCCTTGAAATCTTTGTATCTGGAGTCATACAACAAAGTCCAATCTCCCGGCTGGAATTGCTTGTCATGGAGATGTTGGTCATGCCACACCTTTCTCTGAAGTTGAACCACTTCTGAGTGAAGGAGGGCCTGCATTCGGTGCTCATCCAGTCCATTCAGCTGCAATAACCTTTCTTGTTGTGCATGGCTGAGATCTAGATCTAGCTGAGCTGCCATCCTCAAGTGTTGTATTCAAACTCAATGGAAAAAAAAACTTTCTTCCCATAGACCAGCTCATAAGGTGTGAAGCCGGTGGTGGTCTTCCAGGTGGTGTTGTAAGCCCATGTGGCCTCAACCAGGCGATCTGCCCAGTCCTTTCTGCTGCTGCTCACCACCTTAGTCAAGATCCCTTCCAATGCTCGATTGGTGACTTCCACCTACCCATTTGCTTGAGGGTGATAGGGGGTGGAAGTCCTATGCTTGATCTTGTGGTGAGCTAGTAAGTCTTCAACCAGGTTGGATGTGAACTGGCTCCCTTGATCGGTGACTAGCTCTCTTGGGTAGCCAAACTTGTAGAAGATGTTTTCTCTTAAGAACTCGGCCACCTTTTCTTCTGTTGCTGCTTTGATTTCTTTAGTCTCTGCCCACTTTGTCAGGTAGTCAGTACACACAATGATGTAAGACCTTTGCCTCGAAGGAGGGTTGATTGGACCCACAAAGTCCATGCCCCACTTCTCAAATGGCTCAAGAGTCACTTGAGGGTGGAGAGGCATCTCATCCCTTTGAGTTGGTTTCCCCATTCTTTGGCATTGGTCACATTGGCTGATATATCTTCTGACATCTTGATGAAGTGTGGGCCAATAGTAGCCTGCCTACAGGATCTTGAAGGCAGTCCTCTTTGCTGCAAAATGTCCTCCACAAGGCCCATCATGATAGGTGAGGAGGATATCAAAGACTTCCTCCTCCCTTACACAATGCCTTAAGATCTGATCGGGGCCAAGCTTGAACAGATTGTCCCCGATCCAAGTAAATGAGGCACTTTTTCTGATGATTCTGCTCTTCTCTCTTGAAGATAGGTGCGGAGGGAACTGTGCTGAAACAAGGTAGTTTGCTATATCAGCAAACCATGGAGAGAGTGCTAAGATAGAAAACAGATGTTCATCGGGAATCTGGTCATCCTCTGTTCCATCCTCATCTGCAGACAAATCCAATCTAGATAAAAAGTCAGCAACAACATTTTCTTTACCTGGTTTGTCAACAATGGTCAAATCAAACTGCTGCAACAAAAGTAACCATCTAATAATACGAGCATTCACATATGGTTTATTCATTAAATATCTAATTGCAGCATGGTCTGTATGTACAAATGTTTGATAGCCAGTGATATAGTGTCGGAACTTGTTCATTGCATGGACCACAACCAAAAACTCTTTCTTAGTTACAGTGTAATTCAGCTCAGCTTTGGACAAGTTTTTACTAACAAAGTAAATGGCATACGAACGTTTTTGTTCAACTTGTCCTAAAGCTACACCTATGGCTTTGTTCGAGGCATCAGTGTGGATGTGGAAAGGTAGGGCCCAGTTTGGAGCTCTCAGGATTGGGGCTGACACAAACTTGTCCTTTAATTCATTCAAAGCCCTCTGACATTCATCAGTCCACTTAAACTCCACATCTTTTGCCAACAAGCCAAACAATGGCGAGGGTAGCTTGCTGAAGTCCTGAATGAATCTCCTGTAATACCCTGCTAATCCTAAGAAACTCCGAACATCCCTTACCTTTTGAGGAGGTGGAACCTTCTTGATGAGAGCAATTTTGTTAGGATCCACCTGTAACCCTTGGCAAGAAATGGTATGACCTAGCACGATTCCTTCAGTCATCAGGAATTCACATTTTTCAGGACTAACGGACAGGTTCATCTCAATGCATTTGGTTAGGACTTTTCCTAGATTGGACAATGCTTCCTGGAAATTGGACCCATAAGGAGTGAAGTCATCCATATAGATTTCCACTGCATCATGGACCAGCTCCGAGAATATTCTCAAGACAGCTCTCTGGAAGGTAGCAGGAGCATTGCATAGCCCAAAGGGAAGAACTCGGTAGGAAAAGGTACCCCAAGGACAAGTGAAGGTGGTCTTATCTTGGTCTTCCGGGTTGATTTGGATCTGGTTGTACCCGTTAAACCCATCCAGGAAAGAGAAGAACTTCTTTCCTGCCAGTCCATCCAACACTTGATCTATGAAAGGTAGAGGGAAATGGTCTTTCTTGGTAGCTTTTTTCAGTTCTCGGTAGTCCACACAGATTCTCCACTTCCCATTCTTCTTGGGAACCAATACCAGAGGGGACACCCATTCACTATCTGAGATGGGGTAAATGAATCCGGCATCCAACAGTTTTTGCAATTCTTCCTTGACAATGTCCTTAAGGGCTGGATTCATTCTCCTCTAAGGTTGCCTAACCGGTTTACATCCCTCTTTGATGTATATGTGATGGGTACACACCGAGGGATGGACTCCTTTCATCTCCTTATAGCTCCAAGCAAAAGCATCTAGGTGACTGGCCAACAGGCTACACAACTCCTTTTCCTGGGAAGGAGATAGGGAGGAGTTGACCTTTAACGTTCTCTCAGGGCCGAACTCCACATTTTTGACTTTGGGAGTGACAGGGTTGGTCGTACAAAGATCCACTAAGGTGCTGGCTTGGGCATCCTCCACCAATTTCTCTAAGGAGAGTGCACTGGAAGGCGGATTCTGGATCAAGGTCTCAATCAAGTCATCCTCGGTTGGGGGGTCTCTTCTGGTGGTATCTAGGGTGCACAAAGGTGCTGAGTATACTTCATCCTCTTCTCCTTCCTCCAACCAAAGTGGTAAGTCATGCTCTAAGGAAGGTTGGGCAGGAGGATATAGGACTAGTTGCTTGGACATAGGACCATTTTTGATGGTCATATTTCCTGCACGACAACTTATGTAAGCATCTGCAGTGGCTAACCAAGGCCTTCCCAAAATAAGAGGATATCCAGTAAGCTTTGCCTTGGGTTGCAGAACCAAGAAATCTGCAGGGTATTCCCAAGAGTCGACAGGGACCAAGACATCCTCGACAATCCCTTCGGGAGTCACAGTGGAGCGATCTGCCAGTTGCAGAACTATCGAGATCTTCCTCAAGGAACCCTGAAGATTGAGTTTGAGCATGGTATCCCTGGTCATCACATTAATGGCAGCCCCAAAATCAATCAAAGTGTGGGGTATGATGATGCCATTGATGTGGACATCTACTACAGGACTCCCAGGATCTAAATACTTTGGGCAGATGACTTGTCCTAACATAAGGTCAGACAGTTGTCCTAAGACATTGATGGTTGAAGCATCTCTCTTTCGCCTGCCTGGGTGTTTGAAACACTTTTCCTTAACCAGTTTGTTGTAGATTGGCACATCCTTGATGGCCTGGAGAAGTGGTATTTTTACACACAACTGCTTGAGCTCACCCAGAAGGTCATCCTCCTCTGGGTTGGGTTGTGTGGTGGCTGTTAGTCTCTCAGGAAAGGGTGGAATAGCCTTTAGTTCACTTTCCTGTTTATCTTCCTCATCCTCTGGGGAGGAGGTTGGCGATCTGGAAGAGTCTTGCCAGATCGAAGATTGATCTCCTGGATCTCCACAGTATAAGTAGGGCATGATTTTTCCCCAGTGTATACCTGTTGGGCCTGTCTATTGTTGGGGTTCGGGTTCGGTTGAGCAGGCATTTGAGGTTTCCTTGGAGGAGCAGGAGGTAATGGTTGAGGTTGAACGGGTGGAGGCAAAATGGCAGGAGGAGTGTTGTATTGGGGCCTCCACCCCGACTGAGGTGCATTCCACTGAGGCTGTGGCTGGGCCTGTGAGTGATAAGAATGAGTAGTGGGTTGAGTAGGGTACTGAGGTGGGTAAGACCATGGAGGAGGCATAGACCAAGAAGGATGAGCAGGGGGACCCCAGGAAGGCATAGGAGTCGATTGGTGGGGGTTGTAATAAGCTTGAGGTGCCCCTTGCATCCCCTGCTGGTAAGTTCTAGGTCCTTGTGGCCTCCTTTGGTTGAGGTAATAGAGAGGTTCAGTGGGAGCTTCTGTCCCTTGGTACATGGCTTTAAATCCAGGTAAGGTTGGACATTGGTTTGTGGGATGGTCCTCCTCACAAACGAAACACACTTCAACCGAATGCAATGGACATTCGTTCTTAGGGTGTCTCCTGGTACATCTAGGACAGAAGATAGCCAAGGCTCTCTCAGCTTCTTCCTTCTTCTGCTGGATCCTGAATGTGTCCAGCTGCATGGCAATGGTCTGTCTCACCTCACTCTTAAGATCTTCCAATTGATTTGCAAACTCATGTTTGGAGAAAGGGACATCAGTTGATAGGAGGTTTCCTCTACCTCATTTCCGAGCTGCCCTGGAGTGGTTTCTAAACACAGTCTTAATGTCCTCATAAGGCAGTTGGTAAATGTCCCCCCCAACTAACATGTGAAGGGTATCTAAGAGGTCTTTAGGGACTCCTCGGAGCAGGACCAACTTGAGGGATTCAGGGTGAAATGTGCACCTGGCCCGCTTATAGCTAAGTTGGAACCTCTCCTCATAATCCTCTAAGGACTCATCATTTCCCATGGTCATCAGAAAGATTTCTCCCTTGGTTTCCTTGGACCTACAGTAATCCCTATACTTGGTATTGAAAGCTTGCTGCATCTGAGCCCAGGTGGTGATACTATTCCCAGGTAAGCCCATGAACCAGCGTAATGTTGCATCCTTAAGAGTGGAAGGGAAGAGTTTCAGCTTCTGCTCATCTTCAGTATAGTCATAAGTTCTACAAAGGACAACAAACTCAAACAGGAAGGTATCAGGATCTTCAGTATTCAGTCCATGGAAGTGAGGTAAAGCGGAGGGACTAATGTTCTTCATTTTCATCTCTCCATTGGTCTCTCGGATGGGGAAGGCACCTTCTATTCTCTCATCTTCTCTTCTATTGTCAGCCATAGCTTCAGATGGGATGGTCTCTAATTCTTCTTCTGCTATAGGATCTTCGTATATCTCAGGAGGTTCACCTATAGGTTCTTCTGGATCACTGTCACCGAAGAAGAGAGAAGGGTGACTCAGTGATGTGGTGGGGGTGTTGGGTAAGAATTTGCCTGTTTTATCTCGATTCCTACGAGGCATGAAATGGAAAGACTCTTTTTTTTTATTGCTTTTGTTTTTTCTGTGGTACCTGCAAAACTGAAACAGATTGATCTACAACTAACTATAAAGATGCAGAATCGAAAGCAGGAAAGAACTAATCTACTTTGCTCAAATGAAATTGCAGGAATGGAAATGCTAGTCTACGCTTGCAGAATTGAAACACTAATCTACGCTTGCAGAAATGAAATGCTAATCTACACTTGCAGAAATGAAATTGCATAATTGAAATGCTAATCTATGAAAGCAAGAAATGCTAATCTATGAAAGCAGGAAATGCTAATCTATGGAAGCAGGAAATGTCTATGCTACTTTTGCAGAATGGAAATGAAATAAACTACTTAGCAGAAGGCAAGAGTAAGAAAATAGAAGAAAAGCAACAATTACTAATACTCTGACGCTTCCCCGGAAATGGCGCCAAAAAGATGGTGGGCTCCAGTATTGTAGCAATAATGCTACAACTCCTAGAGCTTCCTATCTCTAATTTTATCAACCCGGTAGTTCGTAACAAACTTGGAAGCGACGGTGCTGTATGCACAAGTACTAGCTCTTGTCGCAGTTGTCACTTAGTCAGCTGGCACAAGTCTGCTAGGGCTCAAGCCAACTTCTATATGCTCTCAGAAGAAGCTTTCTAAATGATGGATGAAGACTATCTCAAGGAAATTGACCTACTTTGCAATAATGAACTGAAAGCCAACAAAACAGGGAAACCCTAGTAAACCCTAATCTGACTAGTCTAACCTCTATGATGCAATGGTGGGAGTGCAAACTTCTAGAAATGATGCCATTACTTCAAGTAATATGAGATGCATGAATTTAAGCTACTTCTACTAAAAAGAACATTGTTTTTGGATTTTTTCTTAAGTGGTTGGAGTTATTACGATTTTGTTTCTTATTAGGGTTTGACTGTGCAGGGGTAGTTCGAAGGGAGAGAAAGCTTGGGAACGGTTAGGAGGGCTAGGAAAGGTTCTAGGGGATCCAAAACATCATTCCATAGAAGTCCACAATGTTCAGGTGCTCAGCAACCGAGGTTACAGGTTTCTACAGGATGTCTGCAGGGGATCCTACAGGAAGCTTGGGATTTCTACAGGAAGTCTGCTAACTTCTACAGGATGTTCTGTGGTTGGAGTTTTGGGTGATGGAGGAGTTGTATGGGTGGATAGGTAGAATGGAAAGGGGGCTTATGATGGCTCAGGGACAGAGATATGAGATGAGGAAAGGGTGCTTGCCGCTAGTTGGAGAATGGAAGGGTGGAAGCAATGAAAAGTCCGAAAAGATGGAGCTACGTGAACAGTAGGAGTGTTGGAAGGCAAACGAGCTGAATCAGAGGTTGGGTAGGTGACTTTAGGCGTGGTTGAGAAGAAGAAGAAGATAACAGAGCGGTGCAACGCAGTGTAAAGGAAACAAATCTACACAAAACCAAGTATTCATCAACCTATCCTAATTGTGTTATTAAATCAACGAACATCAATGTAAACTTCAGAGAAAAATCATGCATGGAGTTGGAATGAGGAAATACTGCTCAAGATCAGAATGCATGGATGGATCTACAATTGAAATGACTGTGTTGCAGCTTGAATGAAAGTGTATGACTGCGTTTTTGGTGGCTGGTACGGTCTACACCTCCAATCTCTAACAGAGATGGCAGTGAGTGCACTGTCAGCCTTTTCTTGGAGCTCTAATGAATGCTGATCCTCCTACTCTAATCTAAGCAACTAAAAGCACTTGAACCATAAACTAATCCTACTCAATCACATAAAAGAAATCAAATCAGCAAACTGTAATTTCTAAATGCATGTCAAAACAGAGGAATAAAGTGCTGGAAAGAAAGACAAGTAACAATACAAGGAAGAGGAGGTCTATTGCTCTCAGGTTGGGCCCTAACCTGAGAGCTATAGCTCCCTTAAAAACTCAAAATTGAATCAAAAGCTGCCTGTCTTTATTGAATAATCATGAGTCTAATGACATGCCAAAACTGGCTTACAAAGAGAAAAAACCGAGATGTAGCTCGTGCTTAGAAATTGCAACAGTAGTTCAAAAGTTCAAAAAGCTCCTATCAAAGGCCATGGCCTTAATATTTATACATGATGAGGATCAAGCTGGCTTCCTCAATTAATGGAGCTCGACTGTCCAACTAAAAGTTAAACTGCTGTAAATTGGTGTTCCTGTAGAACCTGTTGGCTGCCTTTAAGCTCAGTGGGGAGAGATGTTGGAGCTCGGAGTTAGGGTGGAGATCACGAGGGAGGTTATTTAAGGCTGTAGACAACCTCCCTATAAACCTGCAATGCCACCTTTGCTATCTCCTTGTCTCCTTCTGCGTGGTCTTTGCTCCCTTTAATGCCAAAAAACCCGAAACCATCATGTATTAGCCACATAGATATAATGTCTGCCCTTCTTCCTACAAATAACACGAATATAATAAGAAATGAATGCATAAGTGATAAAAGATGAAGGGTTGAGCAAGGTAAGTAGGCCAAATGTGCCCAATTTGTTACCAAAAATTGGGGCTCATCAGTACTCATAAAGAAATTTTTGCTAGATGGAGGGATTGCAGGTGAATGATGAAGTTACGATTTGGGTATGCTAATACGAGGATGAATGAGAAGTATACTGGGAAGGATGATCCATGTGATCACCTGGCAAAGTGGAGTAAGGAGTGGGAGACAGAACTGTAGCCAGAATGGGTAGATATATTTTTTCATACCTTGGATACAATCCCCATGAATTGCTATCTCGAAATAGAGCTCCGCCACAATGCTGGAGAATGGGATGTATTGAGGGAAAGTTTCTTATTGACTTTCAGCTTCAAGGATGGGTTTGCAAGCATTAACGAAGTGCTTCAAGAGATTAAAGTGGTTATCTTCAAGACGCCAAAGGAACTACGGAATGGGCCCAACCTTATTAGAGCACCCAGTTGCGCCACACACTGGAATGCTATAATGTGACCGCTGAAGAGGAGGAAGAAGACCCGAGGAATCTCAATATTCTAGAAATTGAAGGGAATGGAAAATTAGAAGGACCACAAGTATAGGACCCAGACATCTCCACACCTTTGAAAACAAGACATGTAAACATTGGCACTGAGGAAGATTCAAAGTTCGCGAAGATTGGAGATTATTGGGATGATGCTACAGTAGAAAATGTTGTTGAATTACTTCACGAGTACCAGGATCTCTTCCCCACTAAGTTTTCAGATTTAAATAAGTAGTACCCCCTCTAAGCCACAAATAACTTCTGATATAATACCTATATCATGCCAAAATATTTATAGAATCTGAAAAAACTCAACAGTAGCAATAAGGTGGGCTGAAGGAGGGCTAAAGGTGGGCCGAAGGAGGGCCGAAGGTAGGCCGAAGGTGGGCCGAAGGTTGGCCGAAGGTGGGCTGAAGGTGGGCCGAAGGTTGGCCGAAGGTGGGGCCGAAGGTTGGCCGAAGGCTCACTCACTGAGCCGAAGGCTCAATCACTTGGACATACTTGGCAATTTGGGTGTTATGTGGATCACATTGAATTCAGATGCAAAGCCTATCAAACAGAGGTCTTATCACTTGAATCCTAAGTATAAGGAGAAGTTTCACCAAGAGATGGATAAAATGTTGGATGCTAGAATTATAAAACCTGTTAAAGAGTTTGATTGGGTGAGCTTGATGATAGTCCAAGAGAAGAATCAAAATGGAAAAATAAGGATCTGCATAGATCTGCAAAAGATGAATGATGCATGTGTCCATGATCCATTCCCAATGTCATTTATAGATGAAGTGTTAGACAATGTGGGAGGGTAGGAGTCTTATTCCTTTACTGATGGGTTTTTTGGTTATAACCAAATTAAGATTGTGCCAGAGGATCGAAGAAAAACCACCTTCACGACAGAGTGGGGTTTCTTTCAGTACACTGTTATGCCTTTTGGATTAAAGAATGTGCCTATAATATTTTCCCGCGTAGTCATAACAACATTCAAAGAATTCATTCATAAGTTTTTGGAAGTATACTTTGATGAATGGACCATGTTTGGGTTGGTGAAATGCCATGTGGCAAGTTTGTGCCTTATGTTGGATACATGTTGAAGATACCAGATTGCGTTGAATTTGAAAAAATGTATATTCCGTGTCCCTTTTAGGATCTTATTGGGTCATGTTGTGTGTAAGAAAGGATTGATGGTGGACCCTACAAAGATCACCGTAATTGTGAACTTAGAGGCCCCTAGGAATGTCAAGTAGCTGTGCGTGACGTTGGGACACATTAGATACTATAGAAAATTCATTGAAGCATATGCTCAAATTACCGCGCCCATGGAAAAATTGTTGAAGGATGTGACATTTTGTTGGGATGAGGAATGTCAGCATAGCTTAGATGTGTTCGAGGAAAAGATGGTGACTGCGCCAATACTGGTGTTTCCCGATTGGAAGAAGGAGTTTCATGTACATGTGGATGCTTCTTGCATTGCATTGGGTGAAGTACTAACACAAGCAGGAAAGGTGAAATGGACCATCTTATAGCCTTCGCAAGTAGGAAGTTATCAAAAGCTAAGAAAAATTATTCAACAACAGAGTGCAAGGGGTTGGCCATGGTCTACGCGCTGCAGAAATTTAGGCATTATCTGTTAGGGGGACATTTCAAAATGTATACAGGTCATTCTGCCTGAAAGTACCTGGTGATCAAGCCTGTGTTTGGGGGAATGATTTGTAGGTGGTTGTTATTATTTCAAGAGTATGACTTTGAGATTATTGTGAAGCTGATCGGTTGAATGCTAGTCCAGACCATCTGTCAAGAGAAACAGGCGAAGAACCCAGTAATTTGGAGGAAGGCTTGCCAAATGTGCATCTCTTTATAGTACGTGTTGTAGATGACCATTTTGCTGACATTATTCAATTCTTAACTATAGGGATGGCGCTTGAAGGATATACAACTCAGCAGAAGAAAGAACTAGTCGTTCACACAACATATTTTTTGATCATTGTGGGATATTTGTACAAAATGGGGGCAGACAAAATATTGTGGAGATATGTGCCAGAATTTGAGCGTGATAATATTCTTGCCAAAGCTCATGGGGGAGCTGTGGGAGGCCATTATGCAGGAAAAGCAACCGCGTAGAAGATTCTATTTGTAGGATTATGGTGGCCAACATTGCACAAGGATTCCAAAGCATACTGTAAGGTGTGCGATGCCTGTCAGCGAACTAGCAGACTGTTGCGGAGGGATGAACTACCGCTACACCTTCAGGTATTTTGCAAGCATTTTAGAAGTGGGCGATCAATTTTATTGGGCCAATTCAGTCACCTGGGAAGAAAACGGGTGCATGCTACATTATCACTGCCACAAAATATCTAACCAGATGGGAAGAATAACAGCTAGTTAAGGATTGTACAATAGCTACTACAACAAAGTTCTTATTTGAATATGTCTTAACGCGGTTTGGATACCTGAAAGTATTAATGAGTTATAGGGGAATGCACTTTTTGAATGAAATGATTAGCGTGATGACGAATAAATTTCAGGTCTACCATCAGAAAAGCACACCATATCACCCATAGGAAAATGGGACTGTTGAAACTTTTAACAAAATTTTGGAGAATGCATTGACAAAGGTATGTAAAGCACAACGAAATGACTGGGATGCACATGTACCTGCAATATTATGGGCTTATAAAACAACCTATAAGAAGCTAACAGGGAAAACACCATTCGGATTGGTCTATGGCGTCGAAGTGGTAATGCCTATGGAGTAAGTTGTACCTATTCTGTGCATAACATCTTTGACAGACATGGCAAATTGTGAGGCCTTGGAGGAATGGATCACGCAGCTAATGGAGTTAGAGTAGGATCAATTTCTGGGAGGATTCCACCAACAAGTCTGAAAGGAACGCGAAAAAGCATGGCATGATCACCATATCAAGCTTCGCACTTTCAAGATAAATGATCTTGTGTTGTCATATGGTAGAAAGTTCACCAAATTTCCAGGTAAATTCTAGATGCATTGGTTAGGACCGTATATTTTCAAGGAAGTTATAGAGGGTGGTGCAGTTTAGCTTGAGAAGCTGAATGGTGAACCTTTTCTGGGAAAAGTAAATGGGAGTCGACTGAAATTGTATATGAGGGATCCTGCCCCTATGCAATGACTATATGAATGTAGGATAGTCCTAGTGCTCCAAGAAGTGAAAAGGGAGCGTGGGATTATAAACCACACTACCCAATTGGCAGGACATGGCAGCAAACAGGATACACAACTATTAATGAGGATGCACTAGATGAAGTTAGGCTCAGGACGCTGCATCATGGAGGAGGATGTTGCGTAGCCCAACCCAAAAATAGTTGTTGGAATCATTGTAGCTCATTGGACTGAGAAAATCTCATTAGGAGGAGCACGTAGGTGGAAATTAAGGAAACAATCCTTGAAAGTTTGTCGCTAAAGGTGAATTTATGACACAATTATGGAGGGAACGGTTGGATTTGAATTTGAAAATCGCTATAAGTATGTCATGTTGGTCTGCAAAGAAACACTTTGTTGCCTAAGAATTTCTTGCATGCACCGATAAGATTGGGAGGGTTTTTTCAAGAACCCAGGGCTAAAACATTACTCTGATACATTGCGCCGAGTTTCTTTGGAGAGGATAGCTGAGCCTATGAGTTCTAAGGCCATGGTGTCTAAGGCCCCAGCTTCGGAAGCTGCAGGCATAGAAACTACACCAGAAGTACCTACAGTGCCAAGGTCGCCTAGGCTAAATCAGTCTACTTCTAAGCCAAAGAAAAAGAAACCGATCGTAGAACCACTGCGCCATTCACCCAGAAAGCATCTGCAGGAGGTACGGCAGAAGGGAAAAATGGACAAGAAAAATAAACCTTTTGTTCCCCTAGATCTAGACAAAGAGGAACTCCGCCAAGGGATTGATGAGTTGGATGCCGAGGATGTTGAACCAATCATTATTCTTCCGGCATATGTGCCTCCATGAAGAGGACAAAAGAAGGTGACCAAAGACCCTGATGCCAACAAATTTTCAATTGCTACGCCACTACTCCTAGTTGAAGTTCCATTTGAGGGTACGCTCTTAGCATGCATACTAACATTAAATATGGAAGACTAGGACCTCGCTGACTAGGAAAAATTCCCGCATTTAGAAAAAAATTAGTATATGTCCCGCATATACTATGAAGATACAGGGGTCACAAAGTTGGAACAAATGAAATGGGTCTGAGGAGTTCAGTTGGTGGGACTATTACACATGCTATTTGTACCCAATTTTCATCGATCCAACATCAATATGGTGTGTGTGTGTGCTAGTTGCTGACATTAGTGCATGATGGGTGTTTATGGATAGGTGAGCCTATCCCCATCACGGATATGGTAATCCATCAGATTACTAAGCTACCATATAAAGGAGCAGACTTGGAAAATGAGTTTGCAGGCAAAACCAAGGAAAGACAACTTGTAGACTGAATGAAGACCGAGTTTGGGATTGTAAAGGAAAAGCGTGGATATTCTATCCACTCCATAAATGACCAGGCAGTATAGTTTGTAGTGCAGATCCTAGAAGGAAAGATCATGTAGAAGTGTTGCACGGATGAAGTGCCCACACCAGTCATTTCTTTATCATCGCAGTGTGCGAACGGGGCCTAATATAACTAGGTTCAGTATCTATGTAGATAATTTTTGGCAAACTATCACAAGATGCAAGAAGAGAGAAAGTCGTTCCACTATGCTTGGATCTTATTGTTAATCGTTTTGGTGGCATGGAGGCTCTCGAAGGAAAGTAAGTTCCCTCTGTTGAATGAGACCCTTCCAAAGGTAGGGAAGTTCGCTTCGTTGTGGCAAACGAAAGATGCGGAACAAAGTATAGAATCCAAGGTTTTCTTGGGTATTCATGGAGATGGACATCCAAATGGCTATAAACTAGAGGCTAAGTTTATCTCCCACCTTGTTCAAGTAGATGATATCCTTCGCAAAGTTTAAGGAAAACTTTCACAATGTCTGGATCTGTGTGAGGAGAGACCCTCAAGAGGCATGGCACAAGATGCCTTGCTTAGTGACTGACACAGATGTACAGGAGCTTGTGGGTGGATGGCTAGCAGAGTGGTGTGAACCTACCTAGTTAGATGCTAGGACAAGCAAAGTAGGAGAAAGATCCTTCACACATACCTCTGCTATGAAAAAGAAGAAAGAAAAAGAACAGGCAGTCGCGCAGGAGAAGGCTGCCCAAAAGAAGAAAAAAGAAGTTGCTGCTAAGGTATATGCGGAGGAAGAGTGGGCTATGAAGGAGCGCGCTGCTAAATAGCAGGCTGAGAAGGAAAAAAAAGATACTGAAGCAAGCAAAAAATCAGCTTCACAGCACACTGATAAGCAAGAGATATCGACACAGGGCGACAATGGGGGTGAGGATGAGCCCGCCCCCTTTAAATTCTAGAAGCGCACCAAAGAGACAACAACTTGTCTATGAAAGAAGCGGAAGTAAGATAAACAATCACATGTGGTCCCTCTTGTGCTAACAGAGGGCGATTTAGATGAGATTGGCAACAAGGTTCATGATACCACATCCGAGATATGGTCGCACTTTGAGCAGCAGTATATGAAGATAATAGGGAGTGTCTAGAAGGATCTACGCGAGATGTAGATCCAAGCCAGTAGGATCCAGGCGAGCATTGGGCAAGCGAGTGTGGTGCAAGCGATCCTGACTCAAGCGAGCATGAGTTTTCCAGAAGTAGAACAGGCAATGGACCTAAGGATCATTCCTTTTCTTGTTACTAGATAACTACGAAGATGACAACACACTATTAAAGATCAAGGATATTGGGATCAATGTGGTTGCGTTGCCACTCCAGACCCTCAACGCATTGCATCAGGGGGTCTCACATGAGTTGCAGATCAGGGAGTAGCGTGCCCTTGTGGTCCTCAGTGATTGTAAATTCAACAATGCACATATGTATGAGGAGGAGACACAGGTGCTAAAGGAGAAAGAGGAAATGCAAGCGTGAAGCATAAACCTTGAGTCAGTAATCGAAAAAGGCTGTCAAATAGTTCTATAATTTCATATCCAAACGATGAACATGCCGAGATGAAAGTCATAAAATTAGCTGCTACATAATGCAACGCTAAAGATGAGTTCAGGGTTCCAGATGAAGATATTTGAACTCCATCTCAAGCTCCAACCAACCACACCGCTAGAAGTTTGAGAAAAAAGAGGTGCATCCATAAAAGAATCAATGGGTCAACTAGATGTCGCAGTTCATGGTTGTGACCGGCTATTCAATCAGGCAATGGGCCTATGGGATACATGGCAGGAGGACCTTAACCTACAATAGTTGACCACAAAGATCAGGGATGTGCAACAAAAATATGATGAAATCAGTATGACTGCATTAACGTTGGCACCCGTCCTGGCTTCGTGATCTTGTAGGAAGGCAAGGTGATTCGGATGCAGATCCAAGAGTTACAGAAAAAGTAGTCCCTACTAAGAGATCGACTTCAGCCTTGGACAGAGAAATCCAGCCAACATTCACAAAATATTCATGAGAAACTGAAGGCCATGCAACAGACCCAGTGAATTATGTGACTTGCAGTGGAGGGGCCAACCACAGAGAAATTGATCTAGGAGGTAAAACAAGTAGCAGAACAGAGTACCATGGAGTTTCAAACATTGACCAAAGCATTAAGCGAAATCTGCCAAAAAGTGGAACAACCAGCTGAGTGACTCGAGGGTGAGTCACGATATTTGTGTTGGGGACCCGTTGGGATGGGGTCCTGAGGGGTAGAATTGAATTAATTTAGTCATTTTTTGTAGATAATTTTGTAAAGGATGTAAAATATCCGCAAAATATGGATGCAGAGCACGTAGCTAGTCAAGAGTTAGAGGGGCCTTAGCCCCTTGTTTGGGTAAGTGATAGGTGGTTTTGAAGACTCACCCATGAGTCGGGGGGCATGGTATTGTATTAGAAAAATCTATAAATAGTTGAGTCATAGCGATTCTTAGAGATAAATTTGGATAGATAAGAATAAAAGTATGAATGAATGAATGATGTTGTAAGGGTTTGATAGATAGGAAGGTCTATTCCTATCAGTAGTGAAAGAAAGGCTCTGTAGCCGAGTGCACAGAGGCCTAGAAGAGTCCACAACTAAGTGAGTGGACCCTTGCAGCCATGTGTGCAGGGTAGTAGAAGTCTGTACTGTGAAGAATCTAATTAATAAAGACTGATTTTGGGTTGGAAATACTTGCATCTGTGATTTATCTATTTATCTCACTCTGAATATTGTTTTCTTGAATTAATGTGTCTTATCTGCGTGAAGCAGGTTAGTTGAACATGTTTATGCTTAACAAGCTGGTTGAATGATATTTGAAAAGATCTAAATCTAGTTTGGGTTAGTTTCAGATAAGGAAGATAGGTCTGCACGATAGTATATCTAGATCTTAGAAGCCCTAGAAGACCTATTTAGTTGCGTGAAAGTAGCATACATATCTTATTTAGGCCTGACTAAATTCCATTGCCTGATCCTATGAAGAATTGAAGGTAGTTAGGGCTGAATTAGCAGTCTTAACTCTATCGGAAGGTCAAATCTACACAAAATCTGATCCAAGGCCATGAAAGACATCACACTAGTCTCTGGATGCAGAAACTTGGTTCTTGTATCCCCCAATACTGCTTCGGTTGAGACTACAACCTGCACTACGTAGGTTATTGTTGAAAGGGCCAGCAATGTAGGGTTTTGTTGTTTAGCACAATTAACTTTGAACTTGAGTCAAGACCCCCTAAGCCAACAATTCCCTTGAGAGGGAGCTTTAGTTGCATGGAGAAGAGGATATTTTATCTCCAAAGGAAGAAAATCAAGATGGTGTGGAGTATCCACATGCAAAGGAATAGAGAGAGGAAGTAGCCACTCATGCAAAGAATTCCAAATATGGAAGGAAGTGCACCAAAGGGGCTCACATATTGATGCATGATGCTAAAGAGAATGTGGGAGTACCCACATCACAATGCTGGAAGAGGAGGTCACCATATCGAATCACTAGGTATATGGCTATGATGAGCCAGACTATGGAGATTGAGCCATACTCATTCGAGGAAGTAGTGCAACAAATAGTATGGGTTGATGCCTTGGTTGAGGAGGATGACTCCATTATCAAAAACAATGTTTCAGAAGAGGTCCCAAGGCCAACAAACAAGTTAGTGGTGAGTTTCAAATGGCTTTATAAGGTAAAGCAAGCAATAGCTGGGAGTGTGGAGAAACACAAGGACAATTTTGTGGCCAAAGGGTTCTCTTGGGTGGAGGGAATTGATTAAGAGGATACCTTTGATCTATTAGCAAGGTACTCTTCAATCATATATATCCTAGCACTTTTAGCATAGATGGGATAGAAGATACATTAGATGGATTTGAAGAAAACATTCCTTAATGGTGTGATTGAGGAAGAGGTGTACATTGAGAAGCCATAAGAATTTGAGACCTTCAATAGAGAGTCACATGTGTGCAGACTCAAGAAAGCATTGTATGGATTGAAACAAGCACCCTGTGCTTGCTACACTTGGATTGACAGCCATTTCACCAGGTTGGGCTTCACCAAAAGTGAAGCAGATGCAAAGCTTTACCATATTGTGGTTGAAGGTAAATTGTTGATTATAGTATTATATGTCAATGATTTAATTCTAACAGGTGATGAGAAGTTGGTAAAATCTTACAAATAGGATCTTGCAAGAGAATTTGAGATGAAGGGCCTAGGGCAAATGCATTATTTCCTTGGTATGGAAGTATGGCAAGGAGATGAGGAACTTATTGTCTCTGAGAGAAAGTATGCCAACAAGATACTGAAGAAGCTCCACATTGAGAGAAACAAACCCATGGAGATTCCTCTAGAAGGGAATTGGAGGAAGGAAGATGCCACTTCAAGTGAAGTAGTGGAGACTACTATTTACAGGTAGCTTGTGGGTTCACTTATGTATTTGGTGAACACACGATCAAACATATGTTTTTCAGTGAACCAACTTAGTCAAGAAATGGTTAAGCCAACCAAACTCTATTGGAAGGAAGCTAAATATGTGTTGAGATACCTCAGAGGCACCACACATTTTCGTCTTTGGTGTGAACAGACATAGGGAGTGAAGCTTCAAGGCTTCGCAGATGCAAATTGGGAAGGGAGTCCATCCAATAGGAAGAGCACATTAGGGGGAATCTTCAGTATTGGGTCAACAACAATTTCTTGCTACAATATGAAGTAGAGATCAGTTGCACTCAGTTAAGCAGAATCAAAGTACATGGCTTCTAGTCAAGCAACTTGTGAGGTTATCTGGCTAAGGAAGACCCTTGTTGGGTTACTAGGTTAGCAAATGGATCCTACAGTGACTTACTATGACAAACAAAGTTGTATCAAACTCTCTGAGAATTCAGTTTTTCGACATTCGATATCACCATCTATGAGATTGTGTGCAAAGGAGAATCATGTTGCTGGAGTACATTCCTATAGAGGAACAAGATGTATATATTTTGACAAAGGCATTGTCAATATGAAAATTTGAGTTTCATAGAGGCAGGATCGGGGTAGCATATAATCCCCTTCTTGTTGAGAGGGAGAGTTGAAAATGCAACAATAAAATCCTAATTTAATTTTGTCCTTGAATTAAATTAGGAATAAAATTGTAATTCCACATCTCATGACAACTTGTATTAGTTAACTAAGTTAATGTGACTTATTTGGATCCGTTAATTCAATTTGAGGGTCTAACTTGAGTCATGTAGAGTGTCTCCTACATTACAGGAGCCTTGATTGAGTTGATTTTGAGTTGTAATTAATTAATTCAGTTAGTTAAAGTCAGTTAAACTACTTCCAAATGTTGGAGGAACTAGTGGGAGGTCTAGTAGTGTGGTGCTACCTATGGTGACCAACCAATTAACTGATGATTCACTCATAAATAACTCATGCATGTCAGATCTAAGAGTTATTCAGTTGATATTGGAGTTTAGGGACAATGTACTATCAGTTGTATAATCATCGGAATTATACAGGTGGTGCATGCAATAAGAGGAAGGCCTATGAGGATTGCGTAATTCCAATTGAGAAATTTCCCTAATTAATAGGGGGCTAATTCCCAAGGAAACAATGCAGGGAAATAGGGAATTGGGAAAGCAAAAAGTTGGTTAAGTATTGGCCTAGACTTCTCTAGGAAACAATGAGATAGATAGAGATAGTGCAGAGGTTTCTCGGGTTTGAGCAAAACATTGTAATCTTCTCATATTTTCTAACTAATGTAGTATATAGATAGCAAGGGTTTTTAGTTATGGATTTCCTGAGGAAATCATTGTGTAAAGTGTTCATTGAATTCTTTCTCATGTATGCTTCATGATTATTTAATTGTTTCCGTTGACGAGTAGAGTAGATTTAAGTCTATTGTTTTAGTAAATTAGAATTAACAGTTTGAATAGACAAGGAATTTCTACAGTAGCCCAGGAGGGGAAAACTTCGTCATTAATTTTTGGTGCTTTGTTGCTAATTATTGTCCATTTTAACTATTAAAAACCTGCAAAATTTACTTTAGATTGTGTTAATATGCAATCACGGTCCATTTCCTAAAATACATAAACTAACTTGCAAAACATTTTATGAAACCTTCAATTTTAATTTCAGATGAGCTTGGTATCAAAGCATGGTTTTTGTGAAGGTTTGATAGAATTTGCAAGTGTTTTTTTTGAATGATTACAAGGTCTAAATTGAGAAGAGGATAAGGAGTACTTGTAGAACCAAACCCTCAAATTGGCTTAAGAAGGCCATAAATTACTTCACAAGTCATGGCACATGAAGAAAGACAAGAACTTTTGTCTAAGGATGAGAGAGGTTTTAAAAATGATTTCTACGATATGTTTGAGATGGTGAAAGTGTTGTACAATGAGAGAAAAAAAGGTTACAAGGATAAAGTTCTAATCAACCAAAAGGTAATGGTTAATGAGAGCAAGCCTCCACCTCCACCTACTCATTCAACTCCATCTACACCTCCATCCTCAACTCCTTCTTCACCTCCTTCATCTCATAGACCTACTCCTCCTCCATCTCCAAAAGGACATGCTAATTATCCTTTGATTAAGTTTGATGTCAAGTTTGAATTTCCTATGTACAATAGGGAAGTAAATGCCAAAAAGTTTGATAATTGGGTTTGTCAAATTGAATTTTATTGCAGGATTCAAAAGATTTATGATGATGTCACAAAGATCCAACTTTCTTCTCTTCTCTTGGAAGGTGCATCTCTCATCTAGTGAGAGGACGTAAATCAAGAAGATTTGAAGAAAAGTGGTAAAATTATGTCTTCTTGGAATGATTTTATAGTTGCATTAAGAAGGGAATTTTATCCATTTTCTTACACGCAAAAAGAAACTATGGATTATCAAAATTTTAGACAAGCTAAAGATCAGAGTCTCCAAAGTTACACACAAGAATTTAGAAGAAGATATTTAATCTTGGGTGTTCATTTAACTTCACAAGATACTCTCATTAAGTATATATGTGGATTACATATTTATTTGACACCCACTACACTTATGTTTAATCCCACCAATCTAGATGAAATATGTGTCCAGGCAACTCATTTAGAATCAAGATACAATAATGTTTCTCAAGGTACCACCAAGAAACCTTTTAAATCTGGGGACAAAGGAAAGGGGAAGTTTAATGGAAAAGGAAAAAAATAATTCTACTGTCAATGAGGGAGAGAAACTTACCTATAAATATTGTTCAAAACATGGTCATGATGAAGACCATTGTTGGAAATTACATCCAAAATTGAGACCAAAGAAGTTCAGTAACAAGGGGAAACAAAAGATTGTTGTTATGCCTCAACAAGATCTAGGATTTGATTCAGATGATGAAACCAAAATCAATGCCATGGGAATGAAAGGTATAACTTCTAATGCAAGTAATAGTTCTTCTAGTAAGCCTATTGAATCTCAAAATTATAAAGAAAGAAGTGATATTTTCCATATCAGGGTAATTACAAAACATACAAAGGTTGATACATGATTTGATAGTGCATCCCAAGTCAATCTTATCTCTGAAGCAATTGTCAAGAAACTTAATTTAGAAACTACACCTCATGTAAAACCTTACTGTTTAGGTTGGGTATGTGATGATGTTCAACTACAAGTGATAGTAAAATGTAAAATCAAATTTTCCATCATTGCTAATTTTATAGAGAGGTAGAGCTCGATGTGATACCACTTGATATTTGTGGGATTGTTTTAGGGAGTCCATACTTGTATGACCAAAAAGCCATATTCAATCGTCAAGATAAAAAATATCATATTTTTAAAGATGGACTTGAGTATATTGGCAAAGCACATTGCCAGAAGATGAACTTATCTCTTGTTAGTGATGATCAGATGAAAAGGCTTGTAAATACTAGTAAGATTTTGTGTTGTTGATGATTAAAGCTAAAGATACTGTTGAATATGAAGCTTTCATAGGATGTGATTCTAAACTCAAGCATGAATCGGTTGAAGTTGTTAACACTTATGACAAGATGTTTCAGGAACCTGAAGGGTTACCTCCAAAAAGAGAAATCCAACATGAGATTCAATTGCAGTAGGATGCACCATTTCCGAATACTGGCATGTATAGATTGTCAGTTTTGGAGAATGCGGAAACTGAGAAGAAAATTCAAGAGTTGGTTGAAAAAGGGGTCATTAGGCCTAGTAAATCTCCTTATGGGTCTCCTATTATTTTGGTTCCGAAGAAAGATGGTACATGGTGCATGTGTTTTGATTTCCGAGATTTGAACAAGATCACGGTAAAAAATCACTATCCTCTTCCTCGCATTCATGATTTGCAGGATCAGTTAAAGGAATTTTTTTATTTTACTAAGTTAGATTTGAGAAGCAATTATCATCAGATAATGATTGTTGAAGATGATATTTGGAAAAAATATTTCAAGACTAAACAAGGTTTGTTTGAATGGGTAGTTATGTCCTTTTGGCTTTGCAATGCACCTGTCACATTCATGAGAGTTTTGAATGATGTATTGCGACCATTCCTTAATTATTTTTTTGATAATATACTTATATGATATTATGCTTTTCAGTAAGACTCATGAACAGCATGTCAAGCATGTGAAACAAGCTCTAGATGTCCTGAAAAAGGGAAATTTGTATCTGAAGATGCCTAAATGTGAATTTGGGAAAACCTGTTTGGTTTATTTGGGTCATATTGTAGGAGGTGTTAAATTGAAGATTGATCCCTCCAAAGTCAATGTAATTGTGAATTGGCCTAAACCTAACAATGTAACAAAAGTTAGGATACTTTTTGGAGGATCCTAATATTGGAGAAAATTTCTCGCTAATTTCTCATTCATTGCAGCACCATTACATGTTTTGACAAGCGTGAAGTAGCTATTTCAGTAAGGAGGCAAGCAACAAAAAGCCTTTGACACTTTGAAATAGAAAACCAGTACAACACCACTTCTAGCATTTCCATATCTTAAGCAACCATTTGAAATTCAAACCAACGCAAGCGAATATGATATGGGAGCAGTTTTGAGGCGACATGATAAGCCAATATGTTATCATTCTTGAAACCTTTACCAATGTAGTAATTAATTTTCTAACTTATGATAAAGAGTTGCATTCTTTGGTACACAATGTGAATAAATGGAAGAATTATTTGATGGGTGAACAAATGATTATTCATATTGACCATAAACCTTTGTAATATTTACAATTGCAAACCAAGCTAGAACAAGCTAGAAATTTCAGATGGATGTGATTCCTACATCAATTTCATTTGGTAATCAGGTATAAGAACGATATATACAACAAAGTTGCAGATATGTTGTCAAGGCCTATTGTTATTACATCTATTATTCTTAAGCATAAATCAATCATGCATGAAATTTATATTGAACAGTATGCTCAAGATGAATATTTTATAGATGTTTATGTGACTTTGCGTCAAGAAAATCATGTTTAAGAGTTGGATTATCATTTTCATAACAAGTCATTGTATCATCTTGGAAAGTTATGTGTTCCACAAGGTAAAAGATTCAATGTCATAATGGAAGCCCACACTTCTCTTATTACTAATCACTTTGGTGTACGAAAAACAATTGCTCAATTATAGAGGAACTGTTATTAGCCTCACATGAATGAAATTGTATCAAGATATGTAAAAGGATGTGGTATGTATGCTACTAGCAAGCCAAGCAATAGGAAATTGGGTTTGTGCAATCCACTTCCTATCCCTTCTCGTCCTTGGGAAAGTATTTCTGTGGATTTTGTTGGAGGACTATCAATGTCTAGGAAAGGTCATGATTATTTATATGTTGTAGTGGATTGTTTTAGAAAAATGTGCATGTTCATGCCATGTAAGAAACATGTTATAATTGAACATACCATAAAGATGTTCTTCCAAAATGTATGGGTTCATTTTGGGTTACCTACTTCGATTATTTCTGATCGATATTCTCGATTTATCGGGAAGTTTTGGTCAATTTTATGGGAACTCATGGACACAAAGTTGAAGAAGAGCACAACATTTCATCCACAAACTGACCGCTAGAAAAAAGTAGTAAACAGAACACTAGTGCATCTCCTTCGAGGCTATTGTGGTAAGCATGCTAAACTTTGGGATGATCATTTTCATTACAATCAACATGCCTACAATCATGCCAAGCATTCATCTACACAAGTACCTACATTTGAAGCTTGTTTGGGTTATTTACCAAAATCTCCTTTGGATTTCATCTTTGGTAAAGATATTGTAGTAGATGGACATAATGATGTGGAAAAATCCAAGCATTTCATTGAACAAATTCAGCTAGTGCATCAAAGGGTACAAGAACAACCAAAGAAAAGCAAATCCAAGTACAAAGCAAGACATAATAACAAGTTGATCATGATTTCCAAGTGGGAGATAAATTTTGGTTGGACATTAGCAAGGAAAGACTGCAAGGTGAAGGTAAAAAGCTCAATTCAATCATATATGGTCCTTTTAAAATCTTGGAGAAGATTGGTAACAATGTTTTCAGATTAGATTTGTCACCTTACATGCAAATTTATTCTGTTGTGAATGTAGAAAACTTGAGGTTGTATGAGCCTCCTATGATTATTGATCAAGAACATAATGCTCGGATTCCATCTATAGAATATTTTTCTCCCGAATTCTTGACAGGAGGATAAGGAATTCACGTAGAGGCAATGTGGAGTATCTTTGAGTGCGGCTCAAAGGTACCACTCGAAGAAAAGCAAGGTGGATAGAGATCGAGAAAGTGAGGGAGTTGTGCCCTCACTTACCTGCTAAGTAAAAATAGAATTTTGGTGGTCCAAAAGCTTCCAGCAGGGAGGAATGATCTAAGGATAAAAAATATGTTAAAAAATGAAAATGCTCAAAATCTCTCGAATTCAGTGCCAAATCGTAGATCTCATCATTCTGATTCCAATGACACTTGACTCGCCTCAATCTGACATCATATGAGGAAGTTGTCACGTTTAAAAGGTTTTGGCAAACAACAAAAAGCCAACTTGTAGGGTTCACTTGGGAGTGTACAGATTCCATATGGTAGTCTGTATGATGACATCATGATGACATCATTTATTGATTGTGCAACATGGGAGCTAATCAAAACTTGACATGTGGACCAGTCGTACGGGGGACACTTGGCGCATCATTATTGGTTAGAGGTTGTTTGAGATGGGATAATCACAGAGTAACACGTGGCCCAATCCCAGGGCACTACATGACACTCCAGATGAGGCCAAGATTTGTTTAGGTCAACCAAACAACAACCACATGATTCGAACATATAACCTTTCGTCTACCAAACCAATGCCCTACCGGTGCACCACAAGTGCCGCTTATTAAACATGGTTGGCGGGTAATATTTAAAGGTTTTCGGTTTTTGTGTTGGCAGTAACAATGAGGCGACAAACCAACCTGTCGGGCCTGATGCTTGGTTACATTTTCCACTCCGTGACCAAATGCATAGGAGAAGGGTGTTGGCTCGCAGTTACATGGGATGCATGTGACCACAGGCAGAGGTTACGGAGGGGCGGGGTGCGTGACACCTTGCCCACGTCCCAGGCACAATCATATCAACCACCATGAGACCGAGATCAGTGCCAACGAGGCGCGTGGCCTATGGTTTTCCCCCCCGGTCACTGGTGTTGCCATATGACTGATAGGGGGAGCATTGAATTTGGTGCTAGGGGCTCAACCCAATAAAAACAATTTAATTTGTATAATTAATTAAATCACCAAACTCACAAGTGTTCAAGGGTCAAACCTGAGACCTACGGATTACAAACTATATGCCTTAACAATACACCAATGAACCAATATGTGGCTAGTTTTGAAGAGTGGGCAATTTTGTAGAACATTTTACAGACAGTTTGAAGAAGGAGGCATATCCTGACCATTTTTTAGCTTTTTTGAGCCCAAGAAGAGCCTACACAAAGGTTTTTGGGCATTCTAGATGCAATGAAATCATTATTTTTGTAAGTTCAGCATTGTATGATGATGCATTTGAACATTTGTGCATATAATAAAAAGTGCCACCATTGGAAGTCGGACCTTGGCATCATTATTTTTGTAAGTTCAGCATTGTATGATGATGTATTTGAACATTTGTGCATATAATAGAAAGAGCCACCATCGGAAGTTGGACCTGGAGACGTAGCCCAAGAAGGGTGAACTCCGTCATAAATTTGTTATGTTTTGATGCTGCTTATTGTCCATTTTAATTGTTAAAAATTTGCAAAATTTACTTTAATTTGTACGCTTTTATAGTCATGATCCATTGCCTAAAAGACATAAACTATATTGGGTATAATAAATTATACTATTTCTTATCACATACTAATGGCCTTTCTTATCACATAATAATGGCAAGAATATCTAATTTAGGAAATGTCTATTCTAAGGGGTTTATGGTTATAAATTAACGAGTAAAAAGAAAACAAGTTAATCAATTTTGGGTATGGTTATAAATTAACCAGTAAAAAGTCAACAAGGTAATCAATTTTGGGTAGAGTTTGAACATGTTTAGGATATTTTAAAACATTTATAAAAGGATTAATTAAAAAAAAATTGGTCTTACATAGATATCTAGAGTTTTTGAAGTGTTTTAAGAGTAGCATAAGGAGTTATATGATATACTAAGGTAAATAAAGTTTGTATGAAATTAAATGGATTTCCAATGAAGTATAAATCAATTTATTATATGTAAAAAACAAGTACATTCTTTTAAGCTTTTAATTCAAAATATATGTTATATAAAAAAATTTAAGACTTTTTATTTGGTTATTAAGTTAGAAAAGATATATATGTATTATGATAGTTTTTATAAAAAAAAAATATCTAAAATTTAGGAGATGGTATTTCTTTATGAATTTGTCAAGCTTGTCTATACCTTGCTCATGTTCTATCAAGAGCTTCCTAAGACCTATATCTTTGTCTTCTTAAATATTACCTGATTTGGTTGTAAATTTGGGTTGTTACATCTTTCATACAAGTTTTCACATATTTATTTTTTTGCTTTAGTTAAAGATAAGGGTTTTTATAATGAGTTTGAGAACTCATCATTGGAATAATAATGTTTTGATTTCACAAATGTTTAGAGGTTCTTTGGGACAATTTGATTCCTATAAATGGCTCCCAACTCAACTTTTTCTCGATTTCTTTGAGACAATTCGATCCCTATAAATGGTTCCCACCTCAACTTCTTCTCATGAGATTTAAAAATAATATAATCTCTACAAATAACTCTCACTTTAACTTCTTTCCATAAAATCTGATAAAAACTAAACCCCAAACTAACCAACTAATATATACTTCACAGGGAAAAAAAATGCCCTATCATTAATTAATTTCTTTCTCAATACCTTGGGAAGTTCAAATTTGAAAATAAACTATTGGTAATTATTAGATTAATACTCCCATACACAACAATCAAGTTCTAAATTTTGGAAGGAGAAAGTCCTGACCATTAAAAAAGGAGCTGGAATTAAAATATGTAAAAACCACAGCAGATGCAGCGAGAGTAAGGTGCTTTACCGGGAAGTGCGTTGATATTTCCCCCTGTCACAGCTGCCATCTCTCTTTTTCCTGAAACGTTATGATTGTTTTTTGGCTTTCAGTCGCTGATTTTAAGGGCCACAATGTCTTTCAGTCGATGACTGTAATGACCACAACGCACATCTATCTACCGCGTGAGTGAGAGATGATTGGTTTAGTTTGTTCGGTGACACAGTGACCAGTGTACCCATCAAATTGGTGCAAGATTCCATTTTTTTGTTTGCTCGTGAAGGCCCATGAAAATAAAATGCTTCAGTATATAGAAAATGATAGTTATAATAGTAAAAACTTTAATAAATAATTAAACTAAATTATAAATAAAATATTGTTGTGAAATAGGAAACATAGTGAATAAATGTAATAAACTAGAAAAAAGGAAAAAAGAGGAGAGGGATCAATTTTTTTTTTTTTTTATATTAACTATATAGATTATCCGGTGTTGAGATGAGATTTTATTTATAGAAGAAACTATAAATAGATGATTTTAGAAGAGGGATTGGAATTAGTTAATAAATAAACGAGGAGGGGAAACTAAGGATTAGATAAAAAGGCCTAGTAAATGATGCTAAAGAAACAAAAAGGGCGAGAAGAAAAAAAGGTTAAGGATACTAGATCAAAGACCAGAGGGAGAGGCAAAAAGGATCAACAAGGCCATGATTAGTGGTTAAGATGATGACTAGGGTTGCCAAGACTAGGTAAGTTTATGGTCATTTTTTCTATTTAAGTTATCTGCGTGCTTTTCAATTTTGAGGGCTTCACAAATAATATGAGAGGTGCAATGGGGAGACAAGGCCAAGATTTTGGTTTTATCAAAGCAAATTAAGTGTTTGGAAATAAAAGAATGTTTAGTAGCAATGGATTTGTTGATGCGGGTGTGGTTGGTGTCAACTATGTGTTACTTCATATGGGTTTTGAAGGATCAACCAATTTGACTGATGTATGATTTTCCACAACGGAAGAGAATTTGGTAAACACTTGATCCCAACATGGGATCTAGTTTAGCTTTGGCTGGCCAAATGAATTGATAAAGAGTTTTGTAGGTATAAATAAGGTCTTGATATTCCTTTTGGCTAACACATTTGAAATGAGATCGATGGAACCATGGATATAAGGAAGTGAGATAAGAGACCAAGGTTTTTTGGGTTAGGGTGGAGGATTTTGAACTAGGGTTCCTAGCCTTATAAAAATATTTATTAATTTGGGAGATGAAGTAACCATTGGCTATAAGGGATTTGGTTAAATGAGATATTTCCTTCTCCAGGCATTAAAATTCTAAGTTTCAAATAGCTCAAGTGAATAGGGTTTTTAATATGGCATGCTTTTTAGTAGAGCGATGATGTGAATTTCATAGTAAACAACAATACGAAACAATCCATGATAAGCATTAAAAAACACACTTCATGATACACATCACATTGCTAAAATTCAAAAAAAAAATTATGAAAGTCAACTAAATTTGTTGGACACCTAATATGTTAGGGTTATGGTGCGGAATATGAACCATCACAGGAAGGCCAAGAGACCTTGGAAGATGAATCCAATGGTCATGCACATTGCATTTATATTTTCATCATCTTAATGAAAATGAAATCATTCTTATCTTTCATTCTAGCTTGCATAATGTAATAGTGGTATTATAGTAGGTCTAACACAAAAATGTCAGCCAAATTTTCCTCTCTATCAGTTTGAGTTCTTCTCCTTATGCAATCTTGCAATGCTAAACTTGTCAAACCTATCTCAATGTGTTTCTTTTCCTACAATAAAGTGAAAACCATATTACTCATGCCATTTTGTGTACATCTCTTTGCTTAGCACTTTTCCTAACTCAATCTCAAATAGTCCCTCCTCTCTTTATTGGTGTGAATGAAAGTTTTTGAGTGGTATCTTGACTATGACTAGTTTACATATGAAAGATGGTTCTGAAGGGAAAATTACTAACTTACCACTTTACTTTTTAGATACATCTTTTCCAAATTTAATTCCAAAGAATGTCAGCTCTCACAATATGTTAAACTTAGAACCTTCTTTCACACTATGGTAGTACAAGAAGAAGAAGGCCTTAGACTCATGTAGGAATTTCAAAGCTATGTTATGGCTGCATCCCTCATATTTATGTTGTTATTTTTATTACAAATCTTGGATCCTTCCTTCTCTTGCAACACAAAGAAGAAAATCCCTCCTTCATCTTTTTGTTTTTAGCTCCAAACAAACCATTCAAGCTCCTGAAGGAAGACATATTTTACCTCTAGGCTTCACTGCTATGGGCATTGGATAATGACTAGAATAAAAACCAAGAAGCAACCAATGGAATTACTCCGAGTGAAACCCTTCTAATCCCCATGATAGAGTACCCATATTGGGAAGCCTCCCAGTCATGTGCATCTTAGTGCATGAATGCCTGGCTCACCTGGCACAAGCTTGCAATGCTTAGAAGCTCATGGCCTTCAACATGGGATTCACCTGCACAGTCATATGCGACTAACTTGAAGTTGCTAAGGAAATCCCTAACAAATCGACCTTCACATATAGGCCCATAAAAAAACTACTTATTAACTCATGTTTGAAAGAGTATTTAGGTTTTCTCTATATAATGACTACCTAAAAAACATCAGGTGAATTTCTACCTTACATCTCTTCTTTGCACAAAGAATCTCTACCTTTGAATCCCACAAACAAGCCTTTTCAAATAACAAGTTCAAGACCATTAAGTTTTCAGCAAAATTGCAACCAAATTCTTTTATGAAATTTTCATGGGATTTTCATAAGAATTCATTGAATAACATCATGGGGTTCATTTTTGGGAGGAGTTATAAATTTGGTTGTGGGGATTCTGATTCTAAAGAGTTAGATTCAATGGTGAAAGAGGGATTTAAGCTCTTTGTTATCTTCCATTAGGTATACCACCTTCCTCTTTTAGGATTTCTTGATTTATAGGGGATAAGGAGAAGGTGTTTTGACTTGGTTTCGAGAGTATATGCATTAATGCATAATATCATTAAAGAGCACATAACTACTCCTACAAATAGAGATAAATGGGATTCCGGCTTTGTTGATGTTTTTCTATGATCCAAGTGGATATTGGTGGCCACCCGCCAATTCCACTTGGACCCCGACCATTGTTTCTTTCAGTTTTTCAGTTTCCTTAATTGTAGCACAATTTACTATTTTTAGCAGTTTTTCGGGTCCTAAACTTCTGGGGCCATTTTGAGGCCCTAAACGATGTTTTTTTGGAAATCTACTGCCATCTATTTGCTGACTAAAATCATCTTTTTTATTGTAGTCCTTGGAGATATCCTTCCAACGGGTTATCATGTGCGTCAAACGGAGATAATATGACCAAATCACGACCCTAGGAAGTTGGCTGTCCATCTCACCTCAACGGAGCCCATAAACTCTTGGTGTTACATCTCCTCGGGTTAGGGTTTTGGTTGTTTAGGGTTTTCTCTTATTGTTCAATAATAAAAAGGCCCCTCAGCCTCATTTTGACGCAGTTTAGAGGCATGTAGTTGCCACATCTCTTCTCAGAGATAAGCTACCATTGCCTGAGCTAGCCTTATTTCCATTCTGTTTGTAAGCATATTTCAGTATTTGATATTAATGAAATGAAGTGTTATTTCTATTGCATCTTTGTATTTATGGTTATATATATAATTTGTTGTGTTCTTGTTTAAATGCAGATTAGTGGTATCCGATTAGTCTTCTCTTTCTTTGTTTTTCTTTGCATGTCCCCAATGAGGTTAGGATATAAGGAATTAGGGCTTGAACTGGTCGAACCTTTGCAAGACTAGCCTCGCAAATCACGACGGCCTCCCATGGCAGATGAAAAGAAAGATGAGGGGGCAGGAGATCCTATAAAAATCTTTCACGAGGGCTTGCTCGAGGAAGCCCTCAAGCAACAAAGGAATGCGATAATGGACAACTTTTCCTAGATCCTTCAGTAGCTACCCAGGGGCAATGCATCTACTTCTAGCAGCTACTCTGGAAACGCCACATCCTTTAAGGTACAAGTTAACTTTTAAATTTGCATATTTGAGGGTCAGATAGATGCATACGCTGTAGATAAATGGTTAAATCTACTAGATGGATATTTTTCCGTTCATGATTTTTCCAATCGGGAAAAGATCACCTTTACACTTCTCAAAGTAGCCCTCCATGTCAAGGACTGGTGGGAAACCTACTGTGAGCATAAGGGTAAAAGTATGAACTCACTGTTTTCAGCTGCACCCACTTGGAACTCGTCTAGGATGCCATCAAGGAGCAGTACTACCCTATCAGGAGCTATGAGGATAAATACATAAAGTGGACAATGCTGAGATAGGGAAGGGACCAAGATGTGCCACAATTTACCAATGTTTTTCATACCCTTCACACGAAGTTGGGTATCAAGGATTATGAGAAGCATTTGGTTCTCAAGTACCTCGGTTGCTTGCACATGTACATCCAGGATGAGATGGAATTCATGGACATCTTCTCGCTCAGTATAGCATACCAATATGCGGTCAAGATTGAGCAAAAGTTTAAACAGAAGAAGTGAGACTTTGGATCTATGAATCTGAAGCAAGGGAAAGGTGCCCCCAAACCACAGAACAAAGGACAAAGCCAAGGCAGGGTGGCCCAAGATAATCCACCAAAGCCGCAAGCAAAGAACAATGCCATGACGCTGAAAAAGGACACCAGAAAGTGGTGCGAGTTCCATAAGAGCTCCACTTACAACACAAGTGAGTGTCGGGCCAAGCAATCACTGGTGGCTGAGCTAAAGGCTTCAGAAGCAGATGCATGTTATGACTCTGAGTCAGAGCCTGACAAGGGGAATTACAAAGGGAAGCATATTATAGTTAGGATTAAAACAATTATTTTGATCCTCTTCTCTTTTTTTATAGTTTATTCCATTTATTCACTATGTTTACTATTTTACAACAATATTTTATTTTAATTATTTATTATTATAACTCTCATTTTCTCTTATATTCTCACATTATAATATTTTTTTTTTTTTCATCCACAAGATATAAATTAGTTCGTTTTACTGTGATTTAGTTCCTACAAAATCTTAAATTCGAACTTAATGAGGACGAATTAAAGATCAAAATCATTTTTGGAAATTAAACTATCCCAAAATATAGACCACAGTGGAATAAATTAGAGATTAATTGTTCTTCCATCCCACTTTTATAAAATCCGTAAATAAGTAAGTAAATAAATAAATAAATAAATATATATATATATATATATATATATATATAAAAGTTCATACGAGTAAACTTTTTGGATATAATGGTGAGATTGAAGTCGGCTGGTTGTCAAAATAAGATGCTGAAGCATTTTATTTTCATGGGCCTTCACGAGCAAACAAAAAAATGGAATCTTGCACCAATTTGATGGGTACACTGGTCACTGTGTCACCGAACAAACTAAACCAATCATCTCTCACTCACGCGGTAGATAGATGTGCGTTGTGGTCATTACAATCATCGACTGAAAGACATTGTGGCCCTTACAATCAGCGACTGAAAGCCAAAAAACAATCATAACGTTTCAGGAAAAAGAGAGATGGCAGCTGTGACAGGGGGAAATATCAACGCACTTCCCGGTAAAGCACCTTACTCTCGCTGCATCTGCTGTAGTTTTTACATATTTTAATTCCATCTCCTTTTTTAATGGTCAGGACTTTCTCCTTCCAAAATTTAAAACTTGATTGTTGTGTATGGGAGTATTAATCTAATAATTACCAATAGTTTATTTTCAAATTTGAACTTCCCAAGGTATTGAGAAAGAAATTAATTAATGATAGTGCATTTTTTTTGTTTATCTGTGAAGTATATATTAGTTGGTTAGTTTGGGGTTTAGTTTTTATCAGATTTTATGGGAAGAAGTTAAAGTGAGAGTTATTTGTAGAGATTATATTATTTTCAAATTTCATGAGAAAAAATTGAGGTGGGAGTCATTTATAGGGATCGAATTGTCCCAAAGAATCGAGAAGACGTTGAGTTGGGAGCCATTTATAGGAATCAAATTGTCCCAAAGAACCTCTAAACATTTGTGAAATCAAAACATTATTATTCCAATGATGAGTTCTCAAACTCATTATAAAAACCCTTATCTTTAACTAAAGCAAAAAAATAAATATGTGAAAACTTGTATGAAAGATGTAACAACCCAAATTTGCAACAAAATCAGGTAATATTTAAGAAGACAAAGATATAGGTCTTAGGAAGCTCTTGATAGAACATGAACAAGGTATAGACAAGCTCGACAAATTCATAAAGAAATATCATCTCCTAAATTTTAGATATTTTTTTTTATAAAAACTATCATAATACATATATATCTTTTCTAACTTAATAACCAAATAAAAAGTCTTAAATTTTTTTATATAACATATATTTTGAATTAAAAGCTTAAAAGAATGTACTTGTTTTTTACATATAATAAATTGATTTATACTTCATTGAAAATCCATTTAATTTTCATACAAACTTTATTTACCTTAGTATATCATATAACTCCTTATGCTACTCTTAAAACACTTCATGAGGCTTATGGATGACATCTTGTAGCCATTCACCAACTAATTTGTAGTGGTATACTTGGATGACATCCTTATCTTCAGCCAGAGTTGAGACGAGCACCCCCACCACATCCGACAGGTTCTCCAAACACGGCGGCAACATAAGTTGTGTGCCAATTAGGAGAAGCGAACTTTTGGCATGACCTAGGTTCAATATCTAGGATACATTGTTGATGAAAATGGGGTGCATTTGGATCCATCCAAGATCCAAGTCATTCGGGACTGGCCAACCGCAACCACTCTGACAGAGCTCCGTAGCTTTCTGGGTCTTGCCAATTTCTACCGCAGGTTCATGTTGGGATTCTCTCATATCACTTGCCCCTTGAGTCAAGTCACCAAGGGAGGAGCGAAAGAAAAATTATTTTGGTCTGAATCTCAACAAAAGACATTCGCAGAGTTGAAACATTGCTTTTGCTCTGCACCAGTGCTCACTTTACCAGACTTGCAACAACCATTTGAGATTGAGAAAGATGCCTCTAACTATGCTATTGGGGTAGTCCTTACTCAACAGGGACATCCAGTGGCATATCACAGTGAGACACTTTCAGACACAATTCGGAAGTATCCCACTTATGAAAAAGAGATGTATTCCATTGTGCAGGCTTGCCGACAATGTAAGCATTACATTCTAGGGAAGGAAACGGTCATCCACATAGACCACCGACCCCTACAGTTCATACAGACGCAAGGAAAGTTGAAGCAGCTCCATTTGAATATCAAGTATAAGAAGGGTAGCACCAATAATGTTGCAGATTGCCTCAAATGACCATTGATCATGGCGTTAACCGCCGTGCTCAACTCTTGTGGGAAAGAGACTTCTGATTGGCCACTTCTCTACAAAAGTGACCCAGAGTTCAGTCACACATACCAGATGCTCTTGGAGCCTCAGCAAGTTCCAGATTTTCACCTCCAAGATGCCCTGCCATGTCACCTAGGACACCTTTATGTTCCTTCAAGCAAGAGATCCAAGATGATTTGGGAAGCGCACTACAGTTGGGTTGTTGGGCATTTCGGGGTCGAGAAAACAATGGCAGTACTGCAGAAGTATTCCTATTGGCCAAATCTTCTACATGATGTCGGAAAGTAAATTAGATCATGCATTTCCTGCACCATTGCCAAACCAAACATCAAGAAGCAAGGCCTCTATACTCCACTACCTACCCCTAGTCGACCTTGGGAATTCATCTCCACTGATTACATGTCAGGGCTTCCTTCTACTAAGCATGGCAATGACTATGTTTTTTTGGTTTTCGACATATTCTCGAAGATGGCCATTCTGGCAGCCTGCAAGAAGAATATCACAATAGAAGCCACTTCTAAACACTTCTTTGAATGAGTGTGGTTACACTTTGGGATCCCACAGTTTATCATCTCAGATTAGGACAACGGGTTCCTCAGTACATTTCAATCTAGTCTTCATCGATGTTGGACACCAAGCTCACTAGGTCCACAGCTTTCCGTCCCCAAACTGATGGCCAAACAAAGGTCATCAATATGATGATCGTACACATTCTGCGCATGTACAAATCAAAGAATCCACACACATGGGATGAGAGCCTTCCATATGTCCAAAACAGCTATAACTGGGCTCTCCACAGCTCGACTGGCCACAACCCTTTTTAGGTAGGCTTGGGATTCCAGCCACTATGTCCCATTGATGTGGCCATACCATTTGCAGCGACTCAGGTAGATTCGGCTCATGTCCAATCGGAAGTTGATAAGGCAAACAACTTCATTGAGCACATCCAACATATCCACCAGCAAGTCCATGACATTCTGGAGAACTCAAATTCCAAGTACAAGTAGCGACATGATCAACATCGGGTGCCACACAAGTTTCAGGTGGGTGACAAAGTTTGGTTGCATTTGTAGAAGGAACGCCTTATCAGAGCCTATCGTAAACTCAAACCACTCGACTATGGTCCTTACACCATTACCAAGGTTGTGGGTGACAATTCATTTGAGCTCAACATTCCCCCATTCCTTGGCTTGCACCGGTGTTCAATGTGGACCACCTTCGACCATACTTCCCACCATTTTTGGACACATCAGACATTGCATAACAACTCACATCTACAGAGTTAAATCTAGATTTCATGGAGCAAGCCACAACTAATTGGATCATGGACATGTAGATCAAGAACACTCACTACCAGAAGATCCAACTGTATCGAGTTATGAAAGCAGGCCAACTCCTTCACCAGGGACTAAGTTTAGCAAAAGTTTCCTCATCTCATGGAGGAAGTCAATGCGATGGGGACCATTTCTTCCTCAGGGGGGAGGAATGATCCAGGTCGATATTGGTGGCCACCTGCCAATTCCACTTGGACCCCCACCATTGTTTCTTTCAGTTTTTCAGTTTCCTTAATTGTAGCATAGTTTGCTATTTTTAGCATTTTTTCGGGTCCTAAACTTCTGGAGCCATTTTGAGGCCCTAAACGACGTTTTTTTGGAAAATCCACCGCTAGTGATACTTACACTAAAATTGTATTTTTTGTAGTAGTCCTCAGAGAGATATTTCCAACAGGTTATCATGCGCGTCAAACAGAGATAATATGACCAAGTCGCGACCCTAGGAAGTTGGTTGTCTAACTCACCCCAACGGGGCCCATAAACTCTTGGTGTTACATCTCCTTGGGTTAGGGTTTTGGTTGTTTATGGTTTTTTCTTATTGTTCAATAATAAAAAGGCCCTTGAGCCTCATTATAATGTAGTTCATAGGCATGTGGCCACCACATCTCTTCTCATAGATAAGCTACCATTGCCCGAGTTAGTCTTATTTCCATTATGTTTGTAAGCATATTTCAGTATATGCATTCACGCATAATATCATTGAAGAGCACATAAATACTCGTACGGATAGAGATAAATGGGATTCCGGCTTTGTTGATGCTTTTATATCACTATAGGGGATTGAGAAGCTTAGAAACCATTTACATTATTGGTGGGAAAGGCAATGTGATTACTACCAACATGTGTTGAAATGCTATTATATGAGAACTTATGTTGCTTGGAGCATTTCATTCTCAATTTTATGTGTTCCATTAGCCATTTTTGTTGATAATATTTTACTTCACCTTGAGGGGAAGGGAGTCACTATCAAGTTAACCCAATAATTTTTAGAAGTAATGGATTTTGATGTAGAGTGTAAATCCACTCTCGGAGAGAAATCCACATTCAAAATCAAAATAATGGTAAATTGAAACTTTTTTTTTTGCAAGTTTTTTTTTTGTAGGCTAGAACCCATGAGGGATTTGAACCGGTGACCTATTGCAATGAGTGCCTTAATAGTGAACCCATTCGCTGGCAATCCAAAGCCCCATGGGAATTTGTTTTGCAAGGTTATAAGTGAAATTACAATGTAAATATGTGCATTTTTTTAGTGGAATTTGATACACTCATATAGTTGTGATCTAGGTGGATATTGGTGGCCACCCTCCTATTCCACTTGGACCCCACCATTGTTTCTTTCAATTTCTTTAATTGTAGCACAATTTACTATTTTTAGTAGTTTTTCAGGTCAACTTTCAGAGCCATTTTGAGGCCTTAACCGACGTTTTTTTGGAAAACAGGAAAACCCATAGCCAACCATAAGGGTTTGTAGATGGAAGTTGTAGTCATCGGATAGATATTTCTAACGAGGTATTGTACATGTCAAACAAAGATGATATGCCAAAGTTACAAGCTCGGGAAGTTAATGTACCAATTTACCCCAACTAGGCCCACAAACGTTTGACTCTCCATCTCCTAAGGTTAGTTTTCAGATGTTTAGGGTTTTCCATTGTTTCTCAATAATAAATAGGTCCTCGAGCCTCATGGAAATTTGATAGGGGAGACCTTGCAAAATTCAAAGTAGACACCCGATTTGTTTAAATGTAGCTATTTATGGTAAATTTAGTCAAGACTTCACCCTCATTTTATGAGAAAATAGATTATTTAGAATTATTTCACATTATAGAATTCATTTTCACTCTATCCTATTTTTCATGCCTGAGATTTGTTTAAATGTAGCTATTTATGGTCAAATTTAGCCAATCACCATAATTTTATGAGAATATAGATTATTCAGAGTTCTTTCACATTATAGAATTCATTTTCACTCTATTCTATTTTTTCATGCCACATATTTGTCTAAATGTAGTTTCTTATGGTAAATTTAGCCCGCCTCTTGGAATCTAGGTTTTATAGGAGAGAAGACCCATCCCTATTTAAAGGACCATGGCAAAGAAGGTTGAACCAAAAAATAGATCAATTTTTCAATTCTTGGGTTATTCAACATCTAGCGAACACATGACTATTCAACCTTCTGAATTTTAATTTGGTAAGCACCCACATGCATGTTCTTTTTCAAATGAAGTATGAATGTGATTATTAAAATTTTACTGTATGAAAAAATATTTTGAGCTAAATTGTTATGACATTTTCTTATTCTGAAACTTTATATAAATAGTAGGCACTACAACAACATTTAAAACTTTATATGCCCGAACAACATTTAAAACTAAAAATCATTGACATATTTTGAGCTAAATTGTTATGACATTTTCTTATTCTGAAACTTTATATAAATAGTAGGCACTGCAAAAACATTTAAAACTTTATATGCTTGAACAACATTTAAAACTAAAAATCATTGATAGAAACAACTCTTGTCAATGAAAAACCTCATAGATTATATTCCAAACGACTCTCTCAATGCAAGGTGTAACACCCATGAGCTATAGGCAACATGGTGAGGGCGTGTGAAGGCAACGAGTTAGGGAGCAGTAGTGCAGTGGGGAGAAAATACGAAAATGACTAAGTGTTTTGGGCGTTTGGTTATATAGATCGATGAGCGGTCCCGGTGAGCCGACGGGCGGGCGAGACCAACCAAACGAGGAGACGTGATGGGTCGGCCGAAGGGTTGGTCAACGTGATAAAATAAATAAAGTGATGGAGTATGGTGGGTCAGCCTGGCATGAGGACGCAACGGTTCATGGAGGGCGAACCATATATATGGGCGAGCTTAGCATTTGGCTAAGGCATCCATCCAATGATCAAACGCATAAGTCTTCAAGCATGGAGCAGAGGAAGTGCGAAGGATTGAAGGGTTGAAGACTAAGGCGTGGTGCAGGTGGACACGAGTCGAAGCACCTATGTTTGAACAAGAAGTGCGAGCCAAGTTGCAGTTGAACGAGTCAGGGCGCGGGTGGATGCACATTCACATGGGTTGATGAACGAGCCGAGAGCGTGGTAGGGTGTTCATTCAAGAAGTCGTTCGAGGGAACGGCAGGGAATCCGGGCGAATTAAGAGTCGGGTGAAGGTGTGGCAGGGCGTTCGGCTAAATGGTCGGTTAAAATGTTAGGCGAGGGCGCGGTAGGGAATTCATTCGAGAAGTCGTTCGAGGGCACGGCAAGGCATTCGGGTGAACGACGAGTCGGCCGAGGGCACGGTAGGGTGTTCGAGTGAACGCTGGACGAGGGCACGACAGGGCGTCTAGTCGAACGTCGGGCGAAGGCGCAATAGGGCATCCAACCGAACAATGGGTCGAACAGAGGGTGTGGCAGGGCGTTAAGGTGAATGACACATTCAGGAAGAAACATCCGATGGTGAATGGTGAATGAAGGGTGAGTTGGTGAAACGTGCCTGGGTCGAAAAAAATGAAGAATCGTGTGACGGTTGAAGGCGTTGGCGAATGGGCGAGCCGTGCATGAGGCGAATGAGCTGAACGACAATTCAGGCGACTTTGCCCAAGATTGGGCAAGGCTGCATGATAGGTGCAAGAAGTGAATTTGTATAAGTGTAAAGGTGAAATTTAGGGTTTCCCTTGGATATAAACTTGTATGTAATTCTGAAGATTAACATTATTGAAACGGGCAGACTCACAATTGCATGGAGTTTCCCCTCCCATGATAATCCGCTGTGCACTTGAATGGTAATAATGTTAATATGATAAATGGTATATGAATGTTTCCGCTGTGTTTAAAGATGAATATGCTTAGCTGTTGAAAAATAAACTAAGTATCGAAAGTAGGCGTAGTCCACGATCGTTAGTATTGTTAAAAAGAAAAGGTTCGGTGGTGCCACACCTCCTATAGTGCGGTTGGAAGAGTACCGCCAGTGTAGGGGTGTGACAAGTGGTATCAGAGCCCTCCGCATTCTGCGGAACTCTGGTGACACGGGTGGTTCAGTGGAATCGGATTTGCAGAAAGAACTGATCCCACTGTCACTCCGTGACAAGTGGTATCAAAGCTGCGGGTCTACAACGTGGAGCTGATCCCACGACACTTGTGAAAGGTGGTTTCAAGAGAAACGTGACTTGTGAGCTTTGGTGATTCAAATTGACAGTTTATGGTCTACACAAGATCGCAAAGAAGGTAGATGGCAGAGATGGCGGAGGAACCTCATATTGTGACAGGTGAATCTAGTCATAATGTGAGAGAAGATTTTCTGAACAGGGTATTGGAATGAATGGAGGAATTGGGTTCTGATTGGGCTTTGATGAAGGCCGAGAACATGTAGGTTCATGAAGGCTATGCGAAGATGAAAGAAGAACTTGAAGAACTCAAGGACTAATATGAGTATACGGAATGGAAGTATACACAAACGAAAGAAGAGGTCAAGAAGATTGGTGAAGCAAGAGATCAAGGTTTGGCTAAAATATTGAAATTGCAGCAAGCTCTTGACGAAGCTCGAGATGAGATCATGGTTTTGAAGAAGGTTGTGAGGCACAACTCAGGTGGAGGAGTGACTCATGTCAAAATCAAAGAGCCGAATTCTTATGATGGTACAAGGAGTGCGAAGACTCTTGGAAACTTTCTATGGGATATGGAACAATACTTGGAACGCTTGGGATTATCCGATGAGGAGAAAAAAGTGAAAGTAGCTACTCAATTCTTAATGAAGGATGCTAAGATGCAGTGGCAAAGAAGGATGGACAAAATTGCCAATGGAAATGCTGGAGACATAACTTCGTGGGATGAAATGAAGAAGGCTTTGCAAACCCACTTCAGTCCATAGGATGAAACATGGGATGCAAGGATGAAGATAAAGCATATAAAGAAAATGGGAAGTCTGCAGGCATACCATTGAGAGTTCGCAAGTGTAGTTTTGGAACTTCCAGACATGGAGGAAAGGGACAAGGTGTTAAACTTTATCATAGGTCTGAAACCTTGGGTGCAGAATGAAGTAAAGAGACAAAATATTAAGACACTTGAGGAGGCTTTTGCTACTATGGATCGTTAGGTAGAACACTTTGATGAAGGTTCTAATGAGAAGAAGAAGAAGTATGACAAACCGAAAGAGAAGACTACGAAAGAGGAGACTTCGAGATCGAATGACAAGTCGAAGACGAAGAAACCCTTGAAGTGTTGGATATGTGCGGAACCACACACGGTGAAGAATTGTCCTTCTAGACCAAAGGTGGCTACCATGGCACAATCCAATGCGAAGAAAGAATAAACTTCCATAGGGGTTATGCAGATATTAGGAGCTGCAGTGGCCATGGAAGCAGTTTCTGGGAGAGATCCTGAGAGGAACAGATTGGAGTATGTCGAAATGAAAGTTGGGAGTGTGGATGTGCTTACTATGGTGGATAGTGGAGCAACTCACAACTTTATGAGTGAGGATATTGCGAGAAGGATTGGGATGAAGTTTGTATCGGTGCAGGCATGAATGAAGACAGTGAATTCTCCTCCAGATTCTGTGATTGGTGTAGTTGAAAAGGTGGATGTGACACTTGGTGAATGGACATGGAAAGTCGATTTCATTGTGGTGTGGATAGATGACTATGAAGTTGTACTAGGTATAGAATTCATGAAGGAATTCGATGCAATGATTGTTCCCCATCTGAGGAAACTATACATTTATGACAGACGAGAGGATGTACCCATTGGTGTACCGACCGTGGGAGTAACTAAGGCCAAGCATAAGCTGACAGCGATGAGTATGGAGGATGGAAAGAAAGGTGAAGAAATTTGTAAGCGTTTGTCTATTGCAGAGACAAAACTTATGGAGCAGTCACAGGTTATCAGGGCATTGTCAGATAGCATCTTGGATCTATCTAGGAGGCTGGAGGCAGTGGAGGATGACAATGACGAAGAGTATGTGAGGCCGAATGTTCAGGTAGAAGATCGGGAGGCATACTTGCAGAGAATGGAAGTGGAGGATCCAGATAGGTGGATTGAGTTGATATGTGAGGGAGAGCCTTCAGGCTCTGCTCCCTCCTCATCATCTTAGACTATCATGGAGCATGAGGCTCATTGTTAGATGCTCATGGAAGTGAGTCTCCAAACACCTTGAACAGGCATCTAGGGGTGAGATGACATAGGCTGACAGATAGCATGTAGTGGATAGTCATGACGATGTGGGGCATGAGTTCTTGTGGAGGCGATGCATGGTTGGATTAGCTACCCAACTAATCACTGACATGAGGGGTACTAGAACATGATTCCTTGCAGCATAGTGGCATATCTATGGCATGAGAGAAGGTTGAGTAGTGAACATCTGGACTACCCATATACACAGTTGTGTGGATGATATCTTGGTGACAGGTGGTTGTTAGGATGGAAGATTATCGAGGATGATAATGACTTCAGGTGGAGGAGAATGTAACACCCATGAGCTGTAGGTGACACAATGAGGGTGTGCAAAGGCGACGAGTTAGGGAGCAGCAGTGCAGTGGGGAGAAAATGCGAAAATGACTAAGTGTTTTGGGTGTTTGGTTATATAGAGCGATGAGCGGTCCCAATGAGTCGACGGGTGGGCGAGACCAACCAAACAAGGAGACACGATGGGTTGGCCGAAGGGCAAGCCGACGTGCTAAAATAATTAAAGTGATGGAGTATGGTGGGTCGGCCTGGCATGAGGACGCAATGGTTCATGGAGGGCAAACCATATATATGGGCGAGCTTAGCATTTGGCTAAGGCATCCATCCAACTATCAAACGCATAAGTCTTCAAGCATGGAGCAGAGGAAATGCGAAGGATTGAAGGGTTGAAGACTAAGGCATGGTGCAGGTGGACACGAGCTGAAGCACTTATGCCGGAACAAGAAGTGTGAGCCAAGGTGCAGTTGAACGAGTTAGGGCGCGAGTGGACGCACATGCACACGGGTTGCTAAATGAGCCGAGGGTGCGGTAGGACGTTCGTTCGAGAAGTCGTTCAAGGGCATGGTAGGGCGTCCAGGGAAACAATGAGTTGGGCGAAGGTGCGGCAGGGCGTCTGACTGAATAGTCGGTTGAAATGCCGGGTGAGGGCGTGGTAGGGTGTTCGTTCGAGAAGTTGTTCGAGGGTGCGACAGGGCTTTTGGGTGAACGACGAGTTGAGCAAGGGCACGGTAGGGCATCCGAGTGAACATTGGGCAAGGGCACAGTAGGGCATCCGGTCAAATGGAGGGCATGGCAGGGCGTTAAGGTGAATGACATGTTTGGGAAAAAACGTGTGATGGTGAACGGTGAATGAAGGGCGAGTTGGTGAAATACGCCCGGGTCGAATGAAATGAATAATTGTGCGATAGTTGAAGGCATTGGCGAACGGGCGAGGCATGCATGAGGCGAATGAGTTGAACGACAGTTCAGGTAACTTTTCCTAGGATTGGGCAAGGCTACACGACAGGTGCAGGAAGTGAATTTGTATAAGTGTAAAGGTGAAATTTGGGGTTTCCCTTGGATGTAAACTTGTATGTAATTTTGAAGATTAACATTATTGAAATGGGCAGACTCACAATTGTAGGGAGTTGCCCCTCCCATGATAATCCATTGTGCACTTGAATGGTAATAATGTTAATATGATAAATGGTATATGAATGTTTCCGCTGTGTTTAAAGATGAATATGCTTAGCTATTGAAAAATAAACTAAATATTGAAAGTAGGCGTAGTCCATTATCGTTAGTATTGTTAAAAAGAAAAGGGTCGGTGGTGTCGCACCTCCTATAGTGCAGTTGGAAGAGTATTGCCAATGTAGGGGCGTGACACAAATAGTTGTGAGAGCTCCCTTGTACAATTAATCTTTCATACTATCAAATTTTATGCAATAGGATATCTATAATGACATCCATAGCTAAAATACAAATTTATTTATAATATAAATATTTGTAATTTCAGTATACATAATTAGTTTTTTATTATGCCTAGACGCACTCTCCAATCTAGTATGATAGAGATGTTGTAATGTCATTTCCTTTCATGTTTAACATTTTGACTTGGTCAAATCAAATAAAAAATAAAATTAAAGTAAAATAGTAAATTTGCTAACATGTGATTTTTGGACTCTAGATTTTGAATTTATATTTTTATTTTAAAATATAATATTTTCACCCTCTAATAAAAATTGTACTCCTTATATTAAAGGATAGAATATTTTTTGTGCCTGGAGTCTCCAGCCCAATACCTATCTTGTCTAGTTAAACATTTTAACTCGGTCAAATAATAATAATAATAATAATAATACATTTACTATTTTTTTTTTCTATCCACCTTTTCACAACACATGATTTTTCCAAAATTATTTTTATGGTATTTATATAAGGTAAGGTTTTGAAGCTATCAAAGAATTTTCCCACATCCATAAGCACAAAAAAGAAGAAAGGTACACAGACAATTCTGAAACAAACAAGTTCGCATTGCACACGACATACCTGCCGAAAATAGTTTGTATATTAACTTGGATTGAAATAATAAGCGAAGTCGATTGACCAAGTTCAAAAGAAGCATAGGACACATGACTAACCAAGTATTAGTTTCCAGTTTGACCATACATTGCTAGTCTTCGGCTCGGCTGCTTCTTAGACTGGAACTTCATTAGTCCAGTCAATAAATCCAACGAGAAGCGTAACTGTATCTACCTAGTCAAGAGGCGAAATTGTTTCCACAACAAGGCTCTCTCTATGAACTGACGCTCTATAACAGCTAGGGACAAGCATTCAGCCCGCCATTGCGAGACACCCAGACATCCAGCAACATGCAAAACACACAACCACTACGTGTGCCCGTCTGCCCACCTGTTCGCACAAGACATTAATAAAGGTCTTCATTATCAGTTAAAGCTTAACAAATCTATATATTGTGTTAAATCCAACTATTTCAATTTTTAGTTAACCTTTTTTTTTCTGATAAAGCTGAACAAATTTATATATCTTGTAAAATACAACAACGATTGGAACAATATTTAATCTGTACCATTTCCCTTTTTAACAAACATATATGGCATGAAAAATTTAAATACAATCGAAACAATATTTTCTCTGACATTTTGATTCTCTTGAACTATATCAACCACATTGTGTAATAGACAGAAAACAATAATTCATCGAATGCATCTTGTTGCAAAATGTAATCCATGCACGTGAAGGCTTTTGTATTTCAAAAAGAAACAACCAGATTAATTCTCGGTGTGGCGCTAGGCATAGGCATGTTCACCATGGCATAATCAGACGAGTTGAAAATGCATGCTATGGACCAGATCGAGGGGCCGGTTCTATATATTGGATCACTTGCCCTTTAACTTTCCAACGGGAAAAGTGTCTGGCTTGGCAGCTCTATTCGTTTTTCGTTTCATCTTATTCAGCTATGATGTAAGTCCTTAATTTCTTTAACGTAGCTATTATGCACTAAATTGATTTTTCTAGGCGAGGATACTAGACATTGGATTGACGAGCTTGTTCGGCTGCAGACTAATGGCTTCGTTACACAACATTGCGCTAACTTCATTGAAGAAATTACTATGGATGGTTGCTCAAGGTTAAGGATATGGTAGCTAGAAATTTGGCCATGCCATCGTAGATGTGGAAGAAATTACTATGGATGGTTGCTCAAGGTTAAGGATATGGTAGCTGGAAATTTGGCCATGCCATCGTAGATGTGGTTCACTATTTATCGGGAAAAATAAAATTCACTACACTATTTATGGATTGAATGCTAATTTGTGGTTAAATAAATTGACCTAATCCTTAAAACTTGATAAAAACCAATTTCTATTTCTATAAAATTTTGTTCTCAGCTAATATGTTTCTAATCAATTTCTTTGACAACAATGCAGTAG